>BSBM01000510.1:2163750-3402500 GCA_027924585.1 Larix kaempferi
ACTGTAACGGTTGAACTTCCGAAACCATTCTAAATTCTCTTGTAACTAAACGTAATGGGAAGGCACCCAAGCATCTCATCATTCTATATAAGCATGTATAATATTGTAACATACATCAATGAATCGATCAGGCATTCAGCCGTTGAGTAATAGAGAAGAACAGTTCGCATTCCTGCATATTGTCTGTGTGTATTTTTGTTTATCTATGTAGTGTATTCCTGCTTTGCTTATTCTATTTCTTATCACTTCCGCCATAACAGAGCCAACTCATTCAGTCGAACTTTTATCCCCCTCGTTGTGCAATTCAAGCATAGCGGATCTATGGAACAAGAGAAACAGTTACAAGATATGCATAAAGAATAATATGTGAAAACTGTGCAAAAGACTTGCAGCAGTGCTCTATTGATTTACTCAGAAGTAGAATACAATACAATAATGTCACACTGACTGAATAATTCGAATTAATGAAGGAGGTCATTCGAATAGCCTGCATGGTGTAGTTGGTTTGCACTAGGAGTCTGCATCATCAGATCGGTGGTAATGTCATCAATGCACAAGTAATGGTCAACCAGGTGTCAAACTGAGTCTAATTGAATGTAGGTAGGTGTAACTGATGCAAGGAGCACTAATGTAGTGAAGGAGAATCCAAGGAGGGCGCATGAGGAGTTGTCAGTAATCAGAACAGTCAAACTAGTCTCTATGGATGTCCATCATAGTGTTTCAATCAGTTAACTAGTCAATCTGTCCTCAAATAAAGGAACTGATCCACAAATCATGCAACTAACTGAGTGTGTCACTGGTGGTAGGTAAGAGAGGGTTCACTTTGTCTCAAGAAATGAAAACAAGGCACATCATGGACTAGGAGGGCTGGAACTGAGCAGAAACAAGTTCTCGAGGCTAGTAAACTAGGGACTAGGTGTCGGGAGACTACCATACTGATGATTGGATGCATGCATGTAGAATGCATGAAAAATTCATGCAAACATAAAGATGATGGTGAGAATATCCTAACACCCCCCCCACAATCTATACTATGAGGTAAAAAATAAAAGATAGGGCCCTAGTAACTGAGACCAAAGGTCACCCCAATACAGAAAAATAATCCAAAAATGCTAGAAAAAATCTGAGGAAAGAGGGAAAACCCAGTGGGAAGAAATCCCCCCCTCAACCTGAAAACTGAAGGATCTAATCTATCTCCACCATAGTAGAACTCACCCCTAACAATGAATGGAGGTAAGAGAACTTCTTCTCAGTGAAGCGCTTGGTGAAGATGTTTGCAATTTTCTCTTCTGTAGGGAAATATTGCAATACAATGGTTATGTCATGCACAAGCTCTCGGATGCAGTGCATGTGGATCTCGATGTGCTTGGTACTCTGTCTCTGAACTGGATCTGTCAAGATCTTGATAGCACTCTGATTGTCACAAAAAAGGATAGTAGAAGTGGTGCTACCAATATCAAACTCTGTTAGAATACCCTGCAACCAAACTACATGAATGCAAGCATTGACCGCTCCTCGATACCGTTGCCTCTGCTGAAGATAAGGCAATGGCAGCCTGCTTTTTGCTTGACCAGCAAATAGGTCATGTGCCAATCATGAAAACATATCCGGAAGTGGACTTCCAATCAATGCTATCACCCACCCAATCTGAATCAGTGAATCCTACTAAATCTAGCTCGGAATCTGCAGCATAGTGTATGCCAAAGTGTCTAGTACCCTGCACATAGTGCAAGATTCTCTTGGCTTCCTTCCAATGAAGCTCATGGGGCTGTTGCATATGTCTTGACATGGCACTCACGGCATAAGAAATATCAGGCCTAGAATGTGTCAAGTGTAGAAGACTTCCAATCAATTGTCTATAAAGTGTCAAATCCACCAATGGTGTGGAATCACCATCCTCAAGTCTTATTCCCAAGAGGAATGGGAATGGTGTTGCCTTACAATCGAACATATTACACTTGTTTATCATATCTAAATCATATTTTTCCTAAGATATGGTGATCCCATCAAAATTTTGAGCAATCTCTAACCCAAGGAATTGCTTCAACAATCCCAAACCACTCATGTCAAAAGCTAGATTTAAAGCCATTTTTGTGTTGTTGATCGAAGCAAGATTGCTTACAGTTATAAAAAGTTCATCAACATAAAGTAAAATGATCAAAAAACTACCTTCATGCTGCTGTAGGTACACATTTGGATCTGATTTGCACCTTGCAAAATTATGTGACAGAAGGAAGGAATCCATCTTTGCATACCAAGCTCTTGGGGCCTGTTTTAAACCATACAATGATTTCTTCAATATGCACACTAATGTCAGATATGATATGTAGCCTTCAGGCTGCTTCATGTAGATCTCTTCTTTCATATCTCCATGGAGAAATGCACTCTTCATATCCATATTGTGCACTTCCAAGTGCTTAGATGCGGAAATTGCCAAAACTAGGTGGATAGAATCCATCTTTGCAACCGGTGCAAAGGTCTCGATGTAGTCCACGCCTTGGACATGGGAGAAGCCTTTTGCAACCAAAATAGCTTTGTGTTTTCAGGTTGATCCATTTGCAGCAACTTTATTTCGGTAGACCCATTTTCATTGGACTAATTTCCTCCCAGGTGGAAGAGAAACTAGCTCCCATATAGCATTTTTCTGAAGAGAACTGTACTCTTCATCCATGGCGGTTTGCCATCTCAGATCTCTGTGGGAATGATAGTATGATTTAGGATCTGAACCTATCATCAAAAAAAAAAATTCAGACAGTGAAGGATCAGAATATGAAAGAGCCATACCTGCTCTTTGAAAGTCTGCTCTAGTTCTTCTTGGATTGACAGGATTTCCAATGTTTGAACTAGCAGATTGGAGAGTATTTTGGGCCCACTTTGGTAACTGTTGGGGCTCATTTGGATCTGCATATGAACCTGATATTTCATGTGCATCGACATCTAATAAAATATCAGAAATGTCAGAACACAAACTATCATCATCTTCTTCTGAATCTTCTTCTTGTGGAGGAGGCAAATCAACAGTTTCTTCCTCGACTAGCTTTAGATCTTGAAGCGGTTCTTCAAATCTTACACTTCGCTCGATGAATATATTTTTGGATATGATATCCATGATTTTGTAGCCTTTATATTCTTCAGCATATCCAATGAGTATGCACTCAGTACTTTTCGGATCCAAATATTTTCTCTTCTTAGTAGAATTCTAGCCCATGCAGTGGAGCCAAAAACCCTGAGATTGGACACATCAGGATTGTGACTAGTATAGGCTTCGAAAGGAGTAGTACCTTTCACATATGAGTGTGGAACTCTATTTTAAATGTATGCAGCAACATTCATGGCCTCAGCCCAAAGATTTGCATCCAAACCCTTTGACTCAAGCATACAAGTTGCCATCTCTTTCAGTGATCGGTTCTTCCTTTCCGCTACACCGTTCTGCTGAGGTGTGTAGGGAACAGTGTGTTGGATCTGAATTCCATTTTCTACAAAAAATTGCAGCAGATATCATTTGATATATTCACCTACATTATCATATCTAAGAGCTCTTATCTTGCTCTCAGTGGCAGTCTCAACGGAAGCCTTGAAAATCTTAAATTTTTCTAGCACTTCTGACTTGTTTTTGAGAAAGTAGACCCAAGTAAATTTGGAGAAGTCATCAATAAAAGTCAGAACATACCTCGAGCCATTTATGGAGGTATTTGGTAGCGGACCATTGATAGCAAAATGGATCATCCCTAAAATGCAAGTAGCTCTGCTAGCTTTTCCTCGATCAAACTTGTGCTCGGAGTGCTTCCCAATGATGCAACCCTTACATATCCCTTTCAAGGATTTGATTTTTGGAAGGCCATCAACCATGTGTTTGTTTTGCTGCAACTTCAAATATTCATAATTTAGGTGACCAAATCTCTCATGCAAAATCCGACTAGCCTCATTTCCATGAGTGAGAAGGGAACTTGGATTTTCATGTGGCAAGAATTGAGAAAACTCATATGCTTTTGCAGCATGATTGGTTTTTCCTACCGCAATGAGTTTTCCACTTGAAATATCAGAAATTTCAACTTTGTTAGGGTTGAATACAACTTTCTTTGGTGAACCAGTGTGTGTCATTTGATACAACGAAAGTAGATTCGAAGCTAAGGAGGGAACATAGAGAACATTCTGGAAACTGCCATGCTCTAAATGAATAGTACTTTTTCCCTTTGAAGAAATTTGAGAGTCATCTCCCATGTGGATGGAGATGCAGCTATTGGAATCCAATGATGAGAAGGATCCTTTTGTAGCAACCATGTGGTTCGAAGCTCCTGAATATATGAGAAGAGTTGCAGAGTTTGAAACACTAGCCATGATAGCATGCCCTCTTTCTGTATGATCATTTTTATCCTTCTTCCTTGCCCCATCAGGAAGAGTAATGTTGTTTTTCTCTAAGAGAAGGGCCATCTGATATATGGTCTTATTCATGCATGAGCTTTCAAGATGAAAGCCCCTGCTGCAATAAGAACATTTAGTCTTCTCTTTTCTCTTTTGTTTGTCTTTCTTTGAACTGGATGGCTTATGTGACTGATTTGTATTCTCATTTTGATTTGGATGATCAAGCTTTGGCTTCTCTTTCTTTTGCTTCCCTTTGCCATCCGTAGCTTTGGATCCTCCAGCAAAAAGGGCTTGATATTTAGATGTTTTGATGGTTCCCATTTGAACAAGCTCATCATGCTCTTTTGTCAAGGATTCAATGAATGCATTCAAGGTAGGCATCTTCCAATTAGGAATTGTGAGCTTTCTCGTATTGAAAGTGGAAACAAAAACTGAATAATATTTTCCTATCTTCGTAAGGATGGATAGGATCAATTGCTTATCTTCCTTTTCCACTCCACATTGCTTCAATAGCATTACCAAGTGCTTAAACTTAGTGAAGAAGTCATTGATGGTCTCAAAATTCTCAGGATTGAGTGCAATCAACTCATTCTCTAGCTGATAGGATCTCATTTCATCCTGCTTGCCAAAGAGCTTGGCAAGTTGTTCCCACACCTCTTTTGGAGTAGTCAATCCACTAAGATGGAAAAGAAGATCCTTAGAAATGTTGAGACAAAGGAAACCATAGGCTTCATCAAGCTTATTGAAGTATTTTTCCTTCTCTACTACAGATGTAGCTTCAACTTCTAAGCCCATGGTGACTCTATAGAAGCCCTTGGAGCACAATACTATCTCCATATCAGCCTGCCACTAATAATAGTTGAAGGGAGTGAGGAGATTCAATGAAGAAGTGTCCATCTCAAGAAGAGAAAATGCAATAGGAGGAGGAGAGAACCTGCAAATCACAAAACAAACAAGAACCTTTTAGGTCAAAAACCCGCACTTTTCAAGTTTTATCACACCCGCCATAGGAGACCAAGCAAGCTTGAAGATCCAATGATCAATATCTAGGAATTACATGGAAACTCTCGGCTTCTGGTGCGGAGTTGGAATTTTGGAGCAATAGCTGCAACTGCAGAAAGTGATGCAACTGCAGAAAACTACTGCAATGTGAGCAAACTTGCTCAATCTTCATGAATGATCCCTACAGAAAAGTATTCTTTTCCCTACCATGGCTCCGATACCATGTGAAATTCAAGCACAACAGATCTATGGAACAAGAGAAACAGTTACAAGAGATGCAGAAAGAATAATATGTGAAAAATGTGCAAAATGTGCAAAAGACTTGAAGCAGTGCTCTATTGATTTACTCAGAAGTAGAATACAATACAATAATGTCACAGTGACTGAATAATTTGAATTAACCAAGGAGGTCATTCGAATAGCCTGCATGGTGTAGCTGGTATGCACTAGGAGTCCTCATCATCAAATCAGTGGTAGTGTCATCAATGAGCAAGTAATGGTCAACTAGGTGTCAAATTGAGTCTAACTGAATGTAGGTAGGTGTAACTGATGCATGGAGCACTAATGTAGTGAAGGAGAATCCAATGAGGGAACATGAGGAGCTTTCAGTAGTCCGAACAGTCAAACTAGTATCTTTGGATGTCCATTGGAGTGTTTCAGTCAGTTAACTAGTCAATATGTCCTCAAATCAAGGAACATATCCACAAATCATGAAACTAACTGAGTGTGTCACTGGTGGTAGGTAAGAGGGGGCACACTTTGTCTCAGGAGATGAAAAAAAGGTGCATCATGGACTATGAGGGATGGAACTAAGAAGAAACAAGCTCCTGGGGCTAGTAAACTAGGGACTAGGTGCTGGGAGACTACCATATTGATGACTGGATGCATGCATGCAGAATGCATGCAAACATAAAGATGATGGTGAGAATATCCTAACACTCGTGCACATGAGAGCTTGCACATCACCAAGGGAGGGTCTGTTGGTTTTCCTCATGTCCTTTTGATTCTCCAGCCACACGTCACGAGAAGAGAATCTCCTAAAGGTGAGAGGGGAGTGAGAAAAGGTCTACTTCAATCTCAGTGAAAATCCGACAGAGGGACAACTTGAGAAAATAGAATGGAATTGTGTGTGGAATGAGGTACCTTTGTGTCTCTTTTACAACTGATGATGGGAGTCTAAGGCTGCGTTTTGGGATCTAGACTTGATAGCCACGTAGAGACTCGTGTCACTTTTATTTTATTTTTGTCGTACATGAAGCAAAAGTGGTTGAAAGCTAAGGTTGGGTAGCGTTTTTTTAGAGTTTTTGTGTGACTTGAATCGCTCATATGAAAGTATGAGCGACCTGGATTTCTCTTATTGATGGATTAAGAGCAATCTGAGTTGTGGATGCGTTTTTAGGCTTAACTTTCACTTTTTGGGGTTTTTCATTGATTTTCCAATGTCAAATGGACATGAATGAGGTGACATGATGACATATGAATGTGACTGAGCTGGTGAAATGGAGGGTGAGCAAATTTTACTTGTTAACAAAATTCCAAAGCGTGTTGGCTACCAACTAGCACCCTACCTACATTCTAGCTAGATTTTACCATTGATTTCCATTTCTTTTGTAGGTTTATAAAAAAATTCTTTCTTCAGGGAATCACTAGCACATCAACTTAACTTGTGTCCTGTGAACATTCATAGGTCACCAATTAAGTGCCACAAACTACTTATCCATGCCTTAGCTACCATTTTTCACATGATATTTTTGATATGTTCTTTTTATAATTGTTTGTTTCTAAAGTTTGGAAGGACTACCATAAAATAAACACATAGTAGATTTAATGATTATATATTTACCCAAAAGTCGAAAAAATACAATTCAAGGAAAACTAATTTAACAATTTTCGAACATAACACTTGTGTGTTCCAATGTGCTCCTCACCAATTTCCCACCCTTCGGTTCTTCCACTCTTGACTACAATTGCTTTTGGCTCCTTGCTACTCAGCAATTCATTTATGAATACCTTTCTGGCCTCTCCTTTACGACCTCTCTCATAGTAATATTTATGTAATCTCACACCGTTCTCACTGATGTACTTATTAACATTTTAAGATAACAACTCTTGTATATGCATTTTAGGAAAATAAATTTTGAGAAATGAGTTAACTATAATATAAAAAATATTTTAAAAATTTACAATATCTAGAGAAGTTGAATACTAAACTTCACTATGTTATTGACAACGATATTTAGAAAGGCCAAATGTTTGACACCGATTAGTTGCGTTTAAAGTGTTTGAAAAGATGAAATTCCTTTTCTTTACATATGAATTTTCCGTTTTTCCAACAAAGTTAATAGAGAGACTTATTATAAGTGTGTTATTTCACATGCCTTATGGTGTAAGGAGGTGTTTTCAGCCATTGGGAATTCAATCAGTTGGTTTCTATATTACGATGAAAATGCATCACAATGATAGGACAAGTGGATGGCTAGGTTCTTAGTCGAGGTGGATACAGGGAAGGGGCTGGTGATGGAGGTGGATGTCACTTGGGGTGAACACAGCTTCACTCAACCATTGGAATACTGGCGAGTTCCCTTTAGATGTTCAAAGTGTCATAGAAAAAGACACCTCCAAAATTGAAGCTCGGAATAGTGGTCGAAGAGGGCTGAGTCAAATTTTCCTCGAAGTTCTGCAAGGAGGATTTCTAAGGAGCCTGGGGACTTAGGGACTCAATTGATTCCATCACCTATTTGCAAATACCTGGAGGAGGAAGGAACATTGATGAACTTGCTAGTCATTGAGACAACCAAAAATGTGATAGCGGAAGGAGGCTCCTCTATATCCACCAATTCTATCTGCATCTCCTTAATGTGATAGTGGTTTCAAAGTGGATTAGGGAAAAAAATTCGAAGGAGATGCAGATAGAATTGGTGGATATAGAGGAGTATATTAAGGATGTTTATCACCTGAACGCTATGGGTGTCTTCTCAGAGGCTGAGAATAGTAAGCTCGATTCATTGGAATCCAAGAAGTACCATCTACTAGATATTGAAGTTGAAACATGGAGACCAAAAAGTAGGGACCTAGTTGGCGCAAGGACATTGTAATACCATTTTTTTCACAAATTCATTTAGAAAAGGAGGGTGGTTAATTCTATTTGGAATATTCCTGGTAGTAATGGGGAGGTTTGTAGGTCCCAAGAAGACCTTCATAAGGAATCTTATTGACATTTTCTCCAGAAGTACCAGGCTTTAGACGAGAATCATATTGTACAACAATTGGAGGTAATTCAAAATTTCCCTACCTTTTTTTCAGAGGAGGATAGTAGAAGGATCGCCAATCCGGTGACAGTTGGGGAAGTTAAGAAAACCCTCTAAGGGTTTTCCAAAGCTAAAAGCCTAGACCTGATGGGTGGACTTTGGAATTTTTTTTACAGTTTTTTGACATCATAGGGCTAGATTTATTGGCTATGGTGGAGGAATCTATATCAATGGGAAGGGTATTAGGTGCCTTGAATTCAACATTCATTGCTCTTATCCCCAACAACTCGATATCTAAACTTTTAATGAATACAAATCAATCTCATTGTGCAATCTAGCGTATAAATTTATCTCCAAGATTAATGGATCAAGGATAAAACCACATATGTCGATTATTTTATCCAGAGAACAATTTGGTTTCCTGCATAATAGGAAGATCCTAGATGTGGTTGAGGTGGTGCAGGAGGGCATGCATTCAATCATAAAGTTAGATTTATTCAAGGCATATGACAGAGTAGATTGGTATTTTTTAAGACTGGTCCATCTCCAGATTGGGTTAAACCTGGAAGTCACAAAGTGGATTATGGCATGTGTGACCTCAATTAATTATGCAATGTTGGTAAATGGAGATCCCACGGATATGTTTTTAGGGTCATAAAGGTTTGAGACAGGACTGCCCCTTATCTCCATTACTCTTCTTGTTGGTGATGGAGGGGCTTAGCCTATTGATAAACAAAAGGAAATTTGAGGGGTTGATTGTGGGACTTAAGGTCTCAGCAAACCATGTGTTGAGACACACTTTCTCTCTCTCTTTGTAGACAATGTTTTTCTATTCAAGGATGGCACAATTCAAAATTGGATTAAGTATCAGGACATTTTAAGCCTCTTATGTTTAGCCTATGGAATGGTCATTAGCACAAAGAAATCAATAATTTACAAAATAGTCTTAATCCCATTTTAAGCCTCAGAATTTGGGAGCTCCTTATGTATCAATTGTTTCAATTGGAGGAGAGTTTCAGATATATTGGATACCCTTTGAAACCGAATAAATACAATAGATAGGGCTGGTATTGGATTCTAAAAAATGTTGACAAAAGATTTGGAAATTGGTGCCTCAGATGGCTATCATTAACAAGCAAATTGGTTTTGGTCAAATCGATACTAGAATGTATCCCTGTATACTGGCTAGATTTGGCCAAGGTTCCTATGTTCATCCTGGAAAAAATTAGGCAAAATTGTTTCAACTTTCTATGGACCGGTAAGAAGTTGAAGAAAGTGTTCCATTTGGTAAAATGGGAAAGATTGGCATAGCCTAAGAGGATGGGAGGATGGAGACCGATGAAAATATATAAATTCAAGTTGGATTTGGTAGCCAAAATTCCATGGAGATGTTTATTAGATGAGGGACTATGGAGCAGTTTGATGCAAGATAAATACCTTCAAGGGACATCGATGGAGGCCTAGATTTGATTAAGGGGGAAAAACTCCTCGAATGCCTCAAATTTATGAAAAGGTTTTCTAAAATATATTTCGGTCATTAGGAACTAGTAAGTATGAAAGATAGGGGATGGGAGGAAGTGTAGAGTGGGCAAGGAGTCTTGGGTGGGAGGACCAATTGATTTTCATTTATCAAATGACCTCATTGACTTTTTGTCTTATAAAGGAATTGTTTCACTGGAACATGTGGCTTATGGTCATGGGATTAGAGGGATTAATCGACAATGGATCTAGAGCGAGGGCCTAGGAATCGTAGGGCCTTTGGCATTGGAATGGGACTATTATCTGAATTCTTTAAGGCTTCCAGTTGGGTATATTTTTTGGTCAGGAGGAGGAATACCTGGTTTACTCATGGAACAACACAAATGGTCATGTGGTAGTAAAGATGGATTATCAGTCCTTATTCTTTCTGGAGGAGCGGGTCATTCCTACTTGTGGTATAGGGGGATTTGGAAATGGAAGGCACCCCTAAAAATTAGATTATTCCTCTAGCTGAAAAAAGGTGGCATTGCTCTAGGCATCTATGTTCTTTGTAGGGTTGTAGAAGAAAGTATAGATCACTTATTTGTTCACTGCTCATTTGCCAAGCAATTGTGGAGGGGACTAAAAAAGCTGTTGAATTTCCAAGATACTTGGTTCTCATAGACTTTAGTCATAATTCTAGGAACTTGAGTGGAGAAGGATCCAAATAGACATTTTAAGTTGTTCCCTAGTTTTTTTCTACTGGGGTGTCTAGCTTCACAGGAACCTAGTCTTATTTGCAAGAAATAAGTCGTGTATTAGTCTCGTATCACAAAAAACGGGACTTTACTCTGAAGGGCATCAGGAGGAAAGAAGTATACCTATCAAGATATTAATTGATCTAGTTTTTAGGGAGGATATTCCTATAGGTTACTTCAATGGGGCATTTCAGAGCCCTAGAAAAAATTGTCGTATTGGGGTTTTATTAAAGCTTACCAGTAATCATCATTTTAGGGTTAATATGGGAGGGGAGTTTGGAACAAATACAAGGGAGGAGCTCTTGGCTCTTTAGGAGCTCTTTAGGAACTCTTAACGTTTGCGTCCCTCCAGAAAATTACCATGCTTCAAGTGGATGGTAAGTCAGAGGTCATTATCAATTGGATCATTAGAAAATCATCCTCTCTATCCTAAATCTAGAAGGATGGATGGGCAGGGTAAAGACCCTTGTGGATTTTTTTCAGGATATCTCCTTTCAGCATATATATCGGGAATTTAATAGAGAGGCAGATATATGAAGGGCATTTTTTTTTATGAGTTGATGGATCTCTCCCAAATTCATAGAGCCTCATTTCAGGCTTTTTAAAATTTTCTTATCAAGTGGTAATTCAAGGCCTTCAATTTCGCTATGTCGTATTTTTATGTTAGTTTTTGTTTTTTCAGCAACCTTTTTCATATTAATGGTTCTAGTCACCTTTTGATCCAGGCTGAGGTATTGACAGCTAGCAAGACGATCGGCTCTCTTGGAGAATTTCATGGATCTGTATGTGTGAGATTATGTGATTTTTTTTGTTCATATTGACATGTCTATGATTTGTTATGTCCTCAGGATGGACAGATTGGTATGTTCTGGCTATGCAGCACTTATCCATTTTTCTGACCGATATTATTTGAGGATTCTCCTTAGCCTCTCCCCTTTGTATGTATGAAATGATGCGTCTGGATCAGTGATTGGCCCTGAAGTCTTGGGATTTTATGTTTGTTTCTTGTTTCTTGTTATATGTTCTCGCCAATGATGGGAAGATATTGTACAAGTCGAGTTTGTAATATGTATTTGTTGGACTGTATATGATATTTTTGGTGTAGACATGTATTGGTAGATCCTTCAAGATTTGGATTCTCTATTTAGATTGGATAGAGACGGATGTTCTCAGCTTGGAAATTTGTATGTTGTAAATATATCTTGATTCTAATATAATATCATATATATGGCTTTTTTACTATTGAAAAACGAAGTGTCACATTATTTTAGACATGTTTTTCCATTTGTTTCTTTTGTTTACATCCACATCATTATGAAACAACTTATCGTAGACCTTTAATTTCCATTGTATTTTTAAAAGTATGATAATAAATCAAAAATCTATAATAAAGTTAAGAAATGGTTCATATCTGCTCATCAAACTCTCACACGACACAGTCAAAATTCATTCCATTACACCACCACCATATCACCTTTTCTCATTTGTGGCACACTTAATATAAAAATTTGGTGAACAAATGTTCATTCAAGTCTACTAAAGGAACTCGGATGCCTTATTTTAGAATCGATAACACAAACACTTGGGAAAATCGCCCAACAATGGTGGGAAAATCCTTGGACGACACGAAGGCCTTGTGTCATGAGCTTAAAGATCCAACACAAAATCAAGGGCGCTTCATTTCCTTCCTTAGTCGTTCGGCATTGCCCAATATTCAACCCTGGTGGTGTAACTAGCTCAAGGAAATATTTATAGACTATGCCTCTCGTTCACTTGTGTGTATTCTTATACTTAGTTAATCCATGTTATAATCAGAGTGCACACATCCAATATAGATAAAATAATAACACAAGTGTGGTATAAGCACAACCTCAATGGGGTTAAATGTTTATATAAAAGTGTCAAGTTACAAGTACAATAGTGGAGGGTGCCCAAGCCAACCTCTTCGGGAGTGCACCCAAAACATGGCAGCAGCTCCTTATACAGACACCCCAAAATATTCCAAAACCAAATTTTTAGACTTTCATCAGTCTCCCCTATCGCACCCATAGGTCTTACTCCTTGTGGCACATATCCCGGTCACCTTTCAACCTACCAAACTTCCAAGGCATGTTTCCCCGAAGCTGCAGCATATTGTTCCCAAGTCACACTTCTCTTGGACTCTCACCTTGCTTCTCCCTTAGAAGCACCTTCTTGTCGATGCTTGTTGTGTGTTTTGTTCTCTCCCATGTCACATGCTCTTACTTATATGCCAAGCCTCACGTCTCCTCTAGCATGTGCCCATTCCATACTTGGTCAAACACTTTGGTAATATTTTTCCAGGGCCCCCAAGCCATGTTGTGTGTCGCATGCTCCCAAACCATGTTGTGCACTCGGTTCCACATACTAACGTCCAACCGTGGGCTCCTGACCCGCACTACTCCTTTCTCGGTCATTATGTTTTGCTTTGGCATGGGTGCTCTGCCACCACACGCCACTCCTTGGCTTCTCTTGTGCACCCCCATCCACATATACATTGTTTTGAGTGCCCAAGTGTGCTATGGTGTCATTGAGCCCTTCCACCTCAATGTGTTAGTCTCTCCTCTAAATGCACCATGTCTTTGGCATGGTTGCCAAGCGCCTTACCAAGGAAATCTCATCTTGTTTTATATGGAATCCCCTTGTGTTGATGCACACATCTAGTTTTCCACTAAGTGTTCTCTCTGTCAAGAATGTCCTTGGTGTGAGCTTCTAAAGTGGGTTCTCCAGTCCATGACATCCATGTCCATCAGGGCCCTTTACCAAACATGTTTCCACCCGAAATATTCTTGAGGGTAAGAGAGTTTTCCAAGGATCCTATATAGCCAAGGGTGTGACATCCTCCCCCACTCCAAGTTGTTTTCATCCTTGGAAATATCTTCAAGGATGCCTATTGGTCTTGAAAATCATATGTTGATGTTGTTTCTTCCATTTGCGGCAGCAAATGAAACTTCCAAAGAAGTCTCCAAAATGTTCCATGAATGCACTCACCCCAACCTATTACTGCTTATGCTTAGTACTTCGCCACCTTCTATCATGTTTCTTCACATCGGTACCTCCCAAGTCATAGACTAATTGAGTAGCTAGTCCAACCATCACACCCAATTCTTGAGGATGCACTTCCTCATGTCCGAAACTGGCTTCTTCCTTTCGCATTTCATTCATCTCATGCCATTCTACCAAACCAAGGAAAATCTATCACCTATGCCTTCTCCATGTCGAATCACCTTATACGAATCAACAAATATCTAAAGCATCGCCTCTCGGTCTCGTTTTCCATGCCTTCTGCATTATCATGACAATCTCCCTAAGAAACCTATCAATGTAGGTGCCATCGGTTGTAAATAATCCTGCTCACTGATACTTCATGAATCAATGTGGCAATTTCTCTTTAGAAAACCCCTATTGGGTGCTCACGGTCTCACTACCTGCATCAAGGGAAGTGAGTCGAATTCTCCTTCGCTAAGTCTATAAGGAAAGAAGGTGGTAGGTGATTGAACTAAATTTTAATTTGTATGCCTTTCTTCAAAAAGACTTAACCTTGACAAACAAAATCCATTTTTAGTGTCATTTTTTTAATTATTGATGTTTTTGAGAACTTTCCATTTAAACATTTTGTTTCTACTTTTGAATTCATCTTACTTTCATATTGTAATATGGCTACTGCACCTGACCTCTTATTTATCATTTCAAACTACTTCTCATGGAAATCATGTATGGGGATTTACTATGAAGTAGGGGGATTTACCAAGTTACCTTGGGAATACATATTGCCCCTCTTAATGCATTAAATAAATCCAAATAGAATGAAGCACATGGATTAATAAGAATGTCTATCTCTAGTGATCTTCAATTTCACCTTCAAGGAATTGAGACCCCATAAGGAACATGGAAAAAACTAGAAGCCATGTTTGTTAACATAATGATATTCAAACCGCTAGCTTGAAAACTAATTGATTGATTTAAATCTTAATGATTTCTCTTGCATTGAATATTTTTTATTTAAGTTCAAAACACTTAGAATTGTAAGTTCTAAACCTGTGGAGAGAAGCAAAGCATACAAATTCTTTTAAGAAAAACAGAGATTACGCCACAGCATTCATGCATAATACACAGAGATTTACCTTCGAAACCCTTAACTAAGAAAACCAACAAAACTTAGAGCCGCACCTCTTATTTTATCATATTGACTATTAACCAATCCATGGAAAATTTTAGGGGCTAATCTTAGCCCACATGCTATATTTAGGGGTTTTAAATTTTTAATGGGCTATTTTTTTATTAAACACCCATTAGGTATGATTAGCCCACATTTTATTTATTTATTTTTAATGAATAAAAGATTAGCCCCGCAAAATATAAAAAGGGGAGGCAAGATAAAACAATTTCGCCCCTCTAAAAATTGATTTAAACCTTTGTTCGCCCACGAAAATTTCTAGGGATCTCCCATTAGCCCCTCTTTTCTAGAAATGGTAGTTTCTAGGGGATCTTTCGCATTCTATTGATAATGGAAATCAAAGTCAGAGTTACATTCGTCCCAATTTTATGGGTTGAATATCGTTTTACAAGTTGCTTAATGTCCACATGAGAAGGGAAGCCGATATTTACTACCATGTCTTATAGTGACTGATTTACATCTAGGAGAGTTATGAATCCCATCACTAGAGATCCAAAGTTTCCCCAACAAACATGGGGATTGTGAACCTCGTGATCAGTGATGCGGCAATAAAATTTTTGTGGGTGTTTGGGGAATCATGCTAGGGGGTTTAGACTTCATTCATAGCCACATATTTGGGTGTGTTGGGAGCCATGACACTACTTATAACCAATGACATTTTGTTTCTACTTGTTTTTGTGTTCTCCTTTATGGGATAGACCATAGGTGGAGCAACATAGAATCCCACGGTCTTTGCTACTTCTTTTGATTTGGGCATTGTTAGGTATTTTGACATGTTTCTTGTTTGATTATTGAATTTTATAGTTCTCAAAGGATTTTTGCAGGGTTGACATTGTATTTTGTGGTTGGTTAGCCTACTGTTGTGGCATGAATGTTTCTCTTTTAGTAATGGGGAATACATTAAATATGGACTTACAGAGCTGAAAAAATTGATATGTGAAGCACCAGAGTAGGTATGAAATGCTTAACTTTATTTTTTTGGCTTCCACGTAGAAAGGTGTACATGATGCTATGTTACAATTGATGAATTATGCATTATTTGAGTGAATCTTCCTAAATTGAGTATGTAGGGACATCTTGGGATGAATTAAGATACATAAGGAAAGTCGTTAGTTTCTTGGTAAGATTCTCCCACACTTGTGATTCATTAAAAACATTCCTATATGCATTGGTATTGCTCTCTTAAAATCATCTTTGGTAAGGTGTGTGCATAGATGAAGTATTGGTGGGCCCTTGTAATAGCCTAGAGAGTGAAATGAGGATCGAGGTGTTGGTGTAATTTCATATTAACATTTATTCTATCGTGGTGATGAAAAATTTCATTGTTGTTTTCCAAGAATATTCCTAGAGTATGGTGAATTTCTATGTACTGCGATAGTTAGAGTGAGTGACCAAACTACCACCAAAAGAGGGATTGTTAGGTGATCGTTTATTAAGATTTATCTCCTATTTAGTCTTTTTTGTATATGTTTCCTATTACTATATATGGTTTTATACTTTATCAAAAAAATTCACCAAGAACTTACAAGATTTTATAATTTAGTAAAAGATTCGCCAAGACTTTACAAAGTTTTATAATTTAGTGAAAGATTCACCAAGATTTTACAAGGTTTTATAATTTAGTAAAATATTTGCCAAGATTTTACAAGATTATATAATTCAACGAGAGATTTTCCCAAAAATTATATATACATAATATGACACTGATAAAATAGCCTTCATATTTTCCTATATATCTTGGGGATTAGCCCATTTATTATACATAGAAATTTAGGGGGGGTTCTTAAAATTTTCCCTGGACCACTCACAATACAAATATAGGTATTCCATAGCCTACAAAACCCTAACCCGTTAACCCGGATTAGAAAAAAGGCTCCAATCCTTTAAACAGGATTAAATTACATATTTTAGAAAATTCCCAAAAATAACCCAAATTTTTTTTAACTTGCTTCGTGGAAGGTAGAGGGCGTCGACACAACCTCCACCCCCTATACCCCACCCTGATCCAATTCTTTACACAGCACTCGATGCATACATTAGAGCACTAAATGGAGGGGGTCATGAGGTGTGCAGCGAAAGATGCACCCCCCCCTGCACACACACACACACATGCAAAGAATATAACACATACTCAACATTCTCCCACTTGCTTTCTTTGCATACAAGGGTACAATATTTTATTGGATTAGAAATCCAAGGCACAAATTCCCATTGCTCCTTTACACCAAGAGAAATTCTCCGTGCTCACATATTTTTTCAATTAATCTGCAACATTCTTCAAAGTGTTGACTTTCTCCAGTAACACCTTATTGATTACAAAGTGAAATTGCACATCAATATGATTTGTTCTAGAGTGATAAGCAGGTTTCTTTTCCAAGAAGATTGCACTCTGACTATCACAATCTAACCTTACAACTTGATGTTCAAACCCAATGTCGAACACAATATCTGCAATCATACAACCTCTTTACTTGCATGAGTGGCTGCCATGTATTTAGCTTCTGTAGTTGATAGTGCCACTACGTCTTGTCTCTTACTCATCCAACTGATAGAACCTCCAAATAGATTAAAAACATACCCACTTGTAGATATTCTAAGATCCATATCTCCAGCCTGGTCAGCATCAACAAAGCCATGTACATTCAACACTATATCATGTCCAGATATTCCTTGGTAATAGATTGCACTATCTATTGTTCCATGCAAATACCTAAACACCCTCTTCACAGTTGTCCAGTGCTCCTTTCCTGATTTTGAACTACACCTGCTAAAAAATCCCACTGCATGGGCAATGTCTAGTCTAGTGCATACCATGGCATACATCAAACTGCCAATTTCACTAGCATAAGGAACATGGGACATGTCTTCTTTTTCTTCTTCAGTCTCGGGACACTATTCTGTAGATAATCTCGCACCTACAAGAATACGAACTTTTATTGGTTTACATTCTTGCATATTAAACCTGTGTAGTATTGTTTCCACATATTTTCTCTTGTTCAACCAGAGTTTCCTTTCTGCATGGTTTCTATTGATCTCCATCCCCAAGATGAAATTATTAGCATCGAGATCCTTCATGTCGAACTTGGAGGATAGTTGTGTTTTCATCTCCTTGATAACCTTCATGTTGTTTCCAACCAACAACATGTCATCAACATACAACACTATATAAACAAAATTTTCTCCAACCTGCTTACAGTAGACACAATGATTAGCTTTGATTCTTGCAAATCCCAATCCCAAAATGTATGTGTCGAACTTTTGGTACCACATCCTTAGAGACTATTTTAGACCATAAAGGGACTTCTTCATCTTGCAAACCAACTCCTTCTTACCCTTGATTGTAAATCCTTCAGCTTGCTTCATGTAGATTTCTTCTTCGAGGTCCCCATGTAGGAACGTTGTCTTGACATCCATCTACTCTACTTCAAGATCAAAAGTAGCAGCAATAGCAAGAAGGAATCTAATAGAAGTTAATTTTTCAACTAGAGAAAATATTTCACCAAAATCAATTCCCTCTACCTGAGAATATCCCTTTTCTACCAAGCGGGATTTGTACTTCTCCACTTTACCTTCTGCATTCAACTTATTTTTAAACAACCATTTGTTTCCAACTAATTTTATTCCAACTGGTAACTGAATTAGATCCCAAGATTCATTTTTGTCCAAGGCATCCATTCCTTCAACCATGGCCTTCTTTCAGAGATTGCTATCCTCTAAATCAATAGCTTCCTTCACATTTCAAGCATCATCATCAGTAATAAATAAAGAAAAATTAAAATAAACATCAGGAGGAGAATACCTTTCTGGTTTCCTTCTTTCATGAGATGATCTCCTCAAAATTGGGGTATGATGTTCTTCTTCTTCCGATTCAGCTTCTTCTGTTGAGTCAGATTCTTCATCTTCTAACTCAACCTCTATTTTTCTCTGGTTCCTTTTCCATTGGACTCAGTTTGGGAAATTCTTTGATCTTTCTAAAGACAACATCTCTACTATAAACAGGCTTCTTAGTTACAGGATTTCAAAGCTTATAACCTTTCAGACCATCTTTATAACCGATAAAGATGCATTTTCAGCTTTATTATCCAACTTAATCATTTTCTCCTTTGGAACATGTACATAAGCATCACAACCAAAAAACTTCAAATGTTTAATAAAGGGTTTCTTTCTAGTCCATACCTCATGTGGAGTTTTCCCAACCAATGTTGATTGTTAGATTATGGTAACTTCGGGAAGTCCTCCATGACTCAGATGCCTTGCATGGAGGGACATTAGTACCATAGGCATCATGATGGAGTAGAGAGTGAGATGCACTCTACTCAGTGCCATGAGCCCAGCAGGGGCTACATGTGGAGCTTCAGGGGAGATTGACCTTTGCATGCATGAGTATTGCATGACCTACCAACATTCAATGACTGCATGCAAAAGTGACATTTGCATGCACCAGGAATTAGGGTTTTGGCAAACCTAATTCATTGGTGATATTATTTATAGAGACAGGGGGTCCCCTGATGGGGTTACTCAGTTGCATTATCAGAGAGAGATACTGCCAAAGTGAGGAGGACGAATTTGTCCATGTGGGGTGACTTTCTGAGATAGGGAGGAGTTGCTGCAGGAGCTAGGAAGGTCAGATCTGAGCTAGATCAGTGACCTTCAGTTCCAGAGAGACCAGATCTCCAGGACTGTGAGCTGAGAGAGCTTCACAATGTGATTACTGATTATATTAGAGGAGGCCGAGTTTGCTTGGAGGAGGACATTTTTCCTGAGGAGGAGAAGCTCGTTGTGAGATGGATTGATCGAGTTGGAGTCCGAGAGTTTCAGGATAGCCTTGCCTTGAGATTTCAGGAAGGTTAGAGACGATCGGAGCTCAGATCTATTGAGATCCGGAGCAGTACGAGCATTTGACATCTAGAGGAGGAGGGTGCACTTATGCATGCAGAGAGGGCCAATTTCATCAGTGGGTTGTATTCAAAGTGAGCAGATTAGAGCAGAGTGATCGATAGAGGGAAGATCAGTCAGACACTTCATCATAGCACTTAGATCCAGATTGGCAGTTAGGGCACACTCCATCAATGCATGCATCAGCTAGGTGCATGCAAATTAGGGTTTTCCCTAGTCATAGGGATTGAGCTACCGGTTGAGGTAACTCTATATTGTATCTTCTTTTATACATCTATATGCTCTGGGCTCAAGATTGAGAAGATAGCCCCATAGTTAACTAGTTTCTCCCGAAAGGGTTCTAGGGTACATCTATTGTCTATATGATTGCTTTATGTGTTAGTCGGTAGATGCAGGCCTAGTTATTTGGATCTATGTTTTCTGAGTATGTACTGACATAGAGATTCACATCACTTGAGATCTCATACTGATACAGAGGGAGTAGTGATCTCTGTATCAAATATTTACATTGATGTGGGTGATTGATTTACCAAGTAACATGTTGTATCCAATGCCTATGCAAAGAATTCTTGTCCTATCCCTGCACTGTTGAGCATGCTCTTTTCCTTTTCCATCGACGTCCTATTCATTCTTTCTACAAATTCATTCTGTTGAGGTGTGTATGGAGTTCTTATGCCTTGCTATACAACATTTCTTATAGAATTCCTTGAATCCATTCCCACGGAACTCCCCACCATTATCTGTCCTCAACACCTTTATTTTCTTTTCTATATGATTCTTTACAAGAGCCTTGAATTCTTTAAACTTAGCAATACTTTATATTGTTGATGTATATGTAACTTCGAAATGTATTTCATATATGTATATTGTACTCCTATAGAGATGGTATTATTCCTCTATACGGAAGTGTCTTCATTTATATTGTAAATGTCGTAACTTATACTTGATGGGTTATTAGACCACCTTGTTGGGGTCGACCCTGTATAAGTCATGTGGGTCGAAGGGTTATTAGACCACCCTATTGGGGGTCGGCCATGTGGGTCAAAGGGTTATTAGACCACCCTATTGGGTGTTGGCCTAGCCAGCATTATGTTATGTGGTTAAGTTAAGGCCGACCTAGTAAAGGTTATTAGGCAAGTCAAGTCAAGTATAAATAGAGTGCGGGAGGCACTCTATTTTATCATTCTATTCTCTCTCGCACTCTTGGGAGAGTGGCACACTTGTGGAGGAGGAGAAGCTGCTACTATGAGATGCCTATCTCTTATTATTGGGTTGTATCATTGCTCTATCTATCTCTAAGGAAGTTATTGGGGTTTTTCACCTTTATGGTTTTCCCCAAGTAAACTCCGTGTCTCTTGTGTGCTTGCATTATTGTGTCCATGATTGATATGCTATAGATATGCTGTACATGTTGTTCTCTTAGTTAATATCCTAGATCAGATTGAAGTAAATTCTGAAAAACTAACATGATATCAGAGCTAGCCTGAAAGAAGGCATAGTATGGCATGTATGACACTTGTTGCACTTACAATGCTAGGGCTTGATATAGCAAAAACCAGTCATCGTAGAACTTTCGCTATAAATAAATTTCGACAAGGTTTCAGGATCAAAAAATCATACAGGGAAAAGCTAAGATCCCCATGTACCTTGTATCCAAAGGAAAACCTCTAATTCGTTGTACTTTGTGATTTATGATCTGTACAATATAGGGTTTCTGCCTCTTATAGATCTCAGTCAAAAACAAGTGACCTTCGAAAAAAGGTCATAACTTGGGATAGGAAGCTCCAAATGAAATTTCGTAAAAAGTGACAGATAGTGCACGAACTGAAATTTCTCAGGTAACGTTTTCAGAGGCCGAAATTGAAACAGTGACATGTGAGACGCCGTACAAGTTCGCTCTCCTGTTTTATCCCATAAACAGGTCACGTTGCGACACATGGCATAACTCTCTCTCAGAGAATCCATTTGAGGTCATACCTAAGGGGTTGGAAAGATGATAGGTCGGGCTTGTCCCAAGAAAATGTTTCAGACCCTATGAATCAAAAAGTTTGGAGTTACACCAGAAACAATCAGGTACATATTTCTATCAAAACAGAATTATTTTTTAGCACCTTCATTCATGGCTTCCGGAATTTAGAGTTTCAGAGAAAGTTGGAATTTTTGTAATCGAAGACTACGACTGAATGCTACTCATCAAAATAGAAATTTAGAGACCAAGATCATAATTTTTGGTTGGGAAGAAGGCCGGGCTTGATCAGACCCTAATTTGGAACTTTGATAAAAAAAATTAGGGCTTCTGCAAAAATGGGAATTTTTTGAAATCTGTGACCACGGCTAGAAGCTCCTCAGAAAACTAGAAGCTTAGAGCTTTGGATCGAACCTTTTGATTGGGCAGAAGGGTGGGCTTTATCAAACCCTAGTTCGGGGTCATGTCTAGTGAATCCGGAAGTTTCAAAGGCAAATTTGAGGGGTGAAACTTTGCAGTTTTCAAATTATGAGTATACCAGCTTGATTAGCTCATCAAGGCGCATATTTCTATCCTTTCGGAAGTTTGATTTTTTAGGGTTTCTCTAGCAAACCCTAATCCAACTCCAGATCCACCTCCTGCAAATCAAGTGGATTGGGTTAATCCTAGAAGAGAATGGATTGGTCACCTGCATAAGTGAAGAAGTTCCTGTTTCAGAGGGAGATGAGGCTAAGGCCTTACATAAGAAGACTACAAGCAATCTCGACAGGTATGACACATCCAGGTATGTTTCAAGATTTGTTCATGATTAAGTTGATGGTATGTTTGTCTTCATGTTATTACGGTTAGTACAATCTTGATTAAATTTAGACTTGTCATATCACTTTAATAAAATTATGAATGCTTGATAGAAGATATTCATTCATTAGGGTGTTGAAACTTATGATTGTACTAATGCATTATGGTGTTGTATGAGGTTTATGTTGTCCACTAACATGAAAGGTACACCAAGAAAGACAAATCATGTTCTAGTTCAAGAACATATGATCATGATGACATAAGGACAAAGACTCATCCATTGTCATGAATCACTTAGAAGATTTATTTGCGAGGTATGTATAACTTGGTTTTATAATGGTTAACCTATGAGATATGCAGGTTACTAGCACAAGTCATTGAAGAGAACAAGAAGACATCATGTGGGTATGTTAGACATAACTAGCTAGCATACCAATCCAGGTATGTTTTTCCTATATCAAGTTAGAATCCTACCTTGTGTTAGGATCCCTTATATAAGTATACTTGGTATGATTGGTTATGTTTATTCATAAAGTTAGAAATGTAAGTAATCAAGGGTTTATGCATTTTATCTCTCTTATCGTGATTGATGATTTAACTAACCAGAAGAGTCCTATGATCAAATAAGAATATGCATGAGTAAAAGAAGACTTCCCTGAAACCTTGAATACTAATGTTTATTATCTGTGTTTGAAATGATCATGACTATACATGTTTAAGATTATTGTGTTTTGATAGTATTAAGATTATACTAATGAATGTGTGATTATGTATGAGACCTCGAGGATAACATAATGATGATACTAATAAGCATGCATAGTGATAGATATAAGTTCAAGGACAGGTAATCAAGGAAGCAAAGATCAAGAGGGAGCACACTCCAGTTGTTCCTGCAAGGAAGAAAAGATCAAGAGGGAGCACACTATTAAATTTTGAGCATTAATTCCCAATACTCTAGGATCTTTACTGAGAGGATAACATATACAGTATATCAATGCATGATAATCACAATAAGCATGACAAGCATCACAAGAATCAAAAGCATGAGAGACAAGAGACACAGAGTTTTCGTGGGGAAAACCCTAAGGTGAAAAACCCCACAACTTCCTTAGAGATAGAGAGAGCAATGGCTCAACCAAAGTACAACCAAAATACACTAACATAGTCTCCTAGTAGCAGATGATCCTCCTCCTCACTAGTGCGCCACCTTCTGAGTCAGAATGAGATACTTTTCCGAGTGATCTAAATAGAGATCACCTGATCTCTATTTATACTAATCTGTTTTCCAATGACCTTATGGGGCCGACTTGTCTAGATAGGTACATCCACATTATAATATATATAATTCATGGCCAACCCCACATGGTGGTCTAATAACCCATCGACAAGTACACACACTTGCGACACTTGTCAATCCACATGACGACACTTCCTTATAGAGGAATAACACATCTCTAATAAGGGTACAATAAATATATATGAAATACATACATGAAATACATTCTGAAGTTACATATACATCAACACTCCCTCTTAACTAGGAAGGTATTTCTCGACACAGATCTGTTAGACAAGTCTTCTTCTCGGGATCATCATCATCGATGCATCGTCATCGTCATCGTCACTGCTGCTGCTATCTCAACCAATCTCTGACTCTACTCGTCATAGGAAGTTCTACAAAGCCAGTCCTTTTTCATACTGGATGTAGGCCCACTACCTGCAGGTCTTCGTCATCATTGGCCATACTATGGAATCCTCAGGACTTATTACGTGCGTCACAAAACCTCGAAAGAGCATCCCAGGCTGTTACGAGCACACGGCTCTACCTATAGGATCTCCCAGGGCCATATTATATGTGAACTAACCGCAAAACCTCGCAAGAGCATCCCAGGATGTTACGAGCACGCAGCTCTACCTATAGGATCTCCCAGGGACAGATTATATGTGGTCACCACAAAACCTCGCAAGAGCATCCCAGGCTGTTACGAGCACGCAGCTCTACCTATAGGATCTCCCAGGGATAGATTATATGTGGTCATGGAAAAACCTCGCAAGAGCATCCCAAGACTTAATACGGGCACACAGCCCAACCTATCGGATCTCCCAGGGACAGATTATATGCCATAGGACAAAACCTCGAAAGAGCATCTGCCAGATATCCCAGGGCACGAATTACATGCCATAGGCAAAACCTCAAAAGACTATCTGCAGATCTACCAGGGCCAAATTATATGTCCTCCCAGAGCAAAACCTCGAAAGAGCATTTGCCATATATCCCAGGGCACGAATTACATGCCATAGGCAAAACCTCGAAAGACTATCTGCAAATCTCCCAGGGCCAAATTATATGCTTATCTGCATAACCTGATCCACGGCCATAGAGTATCAACCTGATACTCATCATACATCATCCTGATGTACACATGATCATCCTGATCATCATCACTGCAACATCGTGCTGCATGTCATCTGGAGCAACATCCTGAAGCTCGTCATCCATGATCATCCCGATCACATAATGCATCTACCTGATGCATACCAAGTATCTACCTGATACATATCATCATACATGATCCACCTGATCATACAATGTATCCACCTGATACAAATACAAATACATGATACATATCACCATACATGATCCACCTGATCATACAATGTATCCACCTGATACATATACAGATACATGGTCCAAGCATCCAACATGATGCATACAAAATACATACAAATGATCCTACTGATCATATCCAGCATCCAACATGATGTGTACATGCATATACATATAAATGATCCAACTGATCATATCCAGAATCCAACATGATGCGTACATACATATAAAAATGATCCAACTGATCATACAAAGCAGAAACCAGAACATCATCATAATGTTCAGAAAATGTGTCCATCACTTCTTCCTCAAAGTGTCCTCGATCCGAAGAACACCAAGCCTCTCCCTGAAGTACTTGAACTTCACCATGGCTAGTGGCTTCATCAGCACATCTACAATCTGCTCGTCCGTCGCAACATACAGGAGTTTCACAGCTCCTCTCTGCACCATATCCCTGATATAGTGATACTTGATCTCTATGTGTTTCGACCTGTCATGAAACACTGGGTTCTCGGACAACTTCACACAACTCTGGTTATCACAAAAGACACCAGTAGCATCCAATGGGAGATCAAATAACTCAGACAGTAGCTTCCGTAGCCATACTGCCTCACAACTAGCTGAACAAGCTGCAACATACTCTGCCTCAGTTGTAGTCAGTGCTACGCAGGACTGCTTCCTGCTAAACCAAGAGATCACACCTGATCCCATACTGAAGCAGCATCCAAATGTGCTCTTCCTATCTGCAGCACTGCTAGCCCAATCTGAATCAACATAACCCTACAGGTTAAACTTTTGATTCGCTTCATACTTGAGCCCATAATCCACTGTACCCTTTAGGTACCTCATAACATGCTTTACAGCAACCAGGTGAACACTCCTCGGATCTGTCAGGAACTGACTCAATGTGTTCACAACAAAGCAAATGTCTGGTCTCGTGTTCGTCAGGTACATCAAGGACCCAATCATCTAACGATACATAGAGACATCAACCGGCTCAAATGAAGCATCACATAGAAGCTTCAGATTCGATGCCATAGGTGTGGCCATGGCCTTGCAATCCATCATCCCAAATCTCTTCAGGATATCTACTGTGTACTTCCCTTGACCAAGGAAGATCCCACCTGCACTCTGCCACACCTCCATACCTAGGAAATAGTGCATCATTCCCAAATCTTTCATATCGAATTCAGCAGCAAGCTTCCTCTTAGTATCTGCAATCAGTTTGTCATCTCCTGTTACAAATAAGTCATCCACATACAGGAGTAGAATCACAGGATTCCCTTCCTCAACCTTGTAGTAAAGGTTGGAATCCGCTTTAC
The DNA here is from genome assembly GCA_027924585.1 of Larix kaempferi. Taxonomy (NCBI): domain Eukaryota; kingdom Viridiplantae; phylum Streptophyta; class Pinopsida; order Pinales; family Pinaceae; genus Larix; species Larix kaempferi. The sequence continues at coordinate 2,190,364 of BSBM01000510.1, forward strand.
TCTTGGTAAAGCCCAAACTAGATAGGAAACTGTCCATCCTACCATACCAAGTTCTGGGAGCTTGTTTCAAGCCATACAAGGCTTTCTTCAATCTGCATACATATGACTCCCTGTCATGTATTTCAAAACCGAGTGGCTGCTCCACATATACTTCCTCTTCAACTACACCATTCAAGAAAGCAGTTTTGACATCCATCTGGTGTATTTTCCATTTCATTGCTGCAGTCAGGGAAAGTACTGTTCTAATGGAAGTATACCTGGCTACAGGTGCAAAAGTTTCTTCATAATCTATTCCCTCTTTCTGAGAGAAGCCACGAGCTACAAATCTTGCCTTGTATTTCTCTACACTGCCATCTGCAGCATGCTTGATTTTGAAGATCCATTTAGAAGTCACAACAGACTTCTCTTTAGGTCTTGGGACAACATCCCAAACATCATTCTTCATTATTGATTAGTATTCCTCAACCATGGCATCCTTCCATTCTTTCTTTTCCGTTGCTTCTTCATAACTGGAAGGCTCTTTGTTCATAATGTCACAGAGTAAAGAAACATAGCTGGTATGTGATCTGGTTCTCTTCTTTGCTCTGTGTTATTCTTCTGGAATGCCAAATCTTTCTACATCTTGAATGAGCTCTCTAGCCCATGCAAGTTTCCTTTTGTGAGAGTTATCCTCACGGGGTGGATCTACAGGTTCTTGTGGATCTTCAAACTCACGAACAACTTCTGGAACTGCTTCAGTCATGGTAGTGTCTTGAAATCTAGTTTCCTTAGGTTCTTCATAAACCTCGATAGGTTCCTTTCTTGATTTGATGAATGCTGAGTTTTCATCAAATGTTACATCCCTACTGACATCAATCTTCTTGAACCCTGGAAAGTATATTTTGTAAGCCTTCGAGATTTCACTGTAACCCACAAAGATACCCTTCTTTCCTGAAGGATCTAATTTAGTCCTCTTTTACTTTGGGACATGAGTGTATACTGGACAACCAAATATTCTGAGATGTCTGACTTCAGGTTTCTTACCAGAAAAGACCTCTTCTGGTGTCTTGTTGTCCAATATCTTGTGGGGTGTTCTGTTTTGCACATATACAGTTGTTCTAGCTGCTTCTGCCCATAGATGCATAGGTAGATCCTGGTCATGCAGCATTGCCCTTGCTTCTTCCATGATAGTTCTGTTCTTCCTTTCTGCAACTCCATTTTGTTGAGGATTATAAGGAGCAGTCAACACCCTCTTAATCCCTGAATCACTACAAAGCTTCTTGAAGTCACCTGAGGTGAATTCTCCACCATTGTCGGATCTGAATGTTTTGATCTTCTTGTCAGTTTGATTCTCCATCAAGGTTTTGAATTCCTTGAACTTATCAAACACCTCATCTTTGTTCTTCAAGAAGTATACCCAAGTATTCCTGGAGAAGTCATCAATAAATGAGACATAATAAACATACCCACTCAGAGAACTGGATGACATAGGACCACATACATATGAGTGGATGATTTCCAGGATATCTTTTGCCTTGCTTTCACTGCTTGCGAAAGCCTTCTTAATGTTCTTACCTTTTGCACATCCTTTGCAAACACCTTCATGTTTGGTCTTGATTTCAGGAAGACCCTTTACAGCCTTCCTTGCAATTGGAAGTGCCCTATAGTGCATATGAGCAAGTCTTCTATGCAAAAGTTCACTTGGATCCATGGATTCATGGATCATGGCATGTTCAGCTTGACCCTTCAATTTATACAAACCTCCCTCTTGCTCTCCAATCACTACTGCATCATTGATTGTTTTACCCTTTGGCCACATTAGGACTTGGCCATCCACAAATGCAACCCCCATACCTTTTGCATCCAATGCAGAGATGGAGAGTAAGTTCTTCTTGAGCCCAGGTACATAAAGGACTTCTTTCATCTTCAAAGATTTTCCAGAATCTAGGTTGTAGGAGGCTTCACCACTTCTTTTGATTGGGTATTGATAATCATCCCCAAGTTTCACCTTATGGGGTGATTCATGTTCAGATAGATTCACAAAAGATTCCTTAAACCCAGTCATGTGTTTGGAAGCTCCACTATCAATCAACCAATCATTAAAACCATGGGATATGGTACCTGTGAGAGCAGAGATTAGAACATACTCTTCTTCACTTGATGATTCAACATCACTATCATCACTTTCTTCCCTAGCCTTCTTCTTTGGAGGTTTATCATCCTCGGCGGCATGAGCATGAAACTTTCTTTTGCTGCCCTTCTTCTTCTTGCTGGAGTTGTTGTTATTATCCCTTTTGTTCTTGGGACAATCTGAAGCAAAGTGACCCTTCTCATTGCATGTGAAGCATCTTAGATCCTTCTTATTCTTTTGATAGGATATCTTGTGGCGAGAGTGCTCCTTCTTGGGCTTTCTTCTTTTGGTGTGAGCTGCAAGAGCTTGATCTTCACCTCCCATCTTTTCCTCATGAGCTATAAGTCTAGCTTCTTCTTGAGAGCATTCTTCCTGCAATCTGTTGAAGGAGATCAACTTCTTCCTTGCACAAATTCCTTGAATAAAGAAATCCCATGACCTGGGTAGGCCATTTAGAGTGGTCATCACCACTTCACCATCCTCCACCATTTCATCCACTGCTTCTAGTTGTTCCTTGATCTGGGAGACCCTTGAAAAATAAGATTGAATGGTTTCTCTATTCTGAAACTTTACTCCTTTCAATTGGTTCCGCAGGGTCATCTTCTGATTTATGTTCTTCCCTTCAAATAGCTTGGTCAAAGAGTCAAACATCTCCTTGGGTGTCTTAAGAGAAGACACATGGGGTATGAGATGGTCTTTGATAGAATCAACAATGATTCTCTTTGCCTTGACCAAGTTCTTCTTATGCAATACCTTGGCATCTTCATCCTCTAGGATAGGGATGTCTTCTTTTATATATGAGTCCAACTCATTCTCTTCCAAGATTAACCCAATCCTATACTTCCAGGCTCGGAAGTTATCAGCCCCTTCAAGATTATCCTCAAGCTTGGTGTGGAGAGACATCTTAAAGAGTACTTCAAATGGAAATAGAAAAGATTTAGGTCTTACCACTTGAAATGCTGAAAACTGGATCTGGTCCCGGATTAGGGTTTGTCGAAAAAACCCTAAAAATTCAAAATGTGAATTTCAAATTTCTGAAAGGATAGAAAGATGCGCTTTGATGGGATGATCAACCTAGTGCATTCAGAATTTGAGATCAGCAAAGTTTTACCCTTCAGATTTGACTTTTTGTCCTCCCGAGTTCACTAGGGAGAGCCCTGAATTAGGGTTTGAGTTTCCTGGAGATCTACCCAGCCAAAAATCTCGATCCAAAGCTCTAAACTTCGATTTTTGAAAGGAGCTTCCAGCTGTGTCTTCAGATTCCATAAATTCCTATTTTTGTGGAAACCCTAATTTTTAGGGACAAATCTGAAAATGCTCGAAATTGAATTCTGATTGGATAGATAGATGCGCCTTGATGAGTAGAGTCAATCTACTATACTGTTTTTCCAAAATCTATGTAGAGAAACCCAATAAACAAGAAACTCAAGTTTCTGTCACTGCAAAATGTCTTCTTCTCAGGTTAGCTTTGATACCATGTTAAATTTTGAGCATTAATTCACAATACTCTAGGATCTTTACTGAGAGAATAACATATACAGTATATCAATGCATGATAATCACAATAAGCATGACAAGCATCACAAGAATCAAAAGGATGAGAGACAAGAGACATAGAGTTTCCGTGGGGAAAACCCTAAGGTGAAAAACCCCACAACTTCCTCAGAGATAGAGAGAGCAATGGCTCAACCAAAGTACAACCAAAATACACTGAGATGGTCTCCTAGTAGCAGATGATCCTCCTCCTCACTAGTGCACCACTTTCTGAGTGAGAGTGAGATACTTTTCCGAGTGATCTAAATAGAGATCACTTGATCTCTATTTATACTAATCTGTTTGCCCAGTGATCTTATGGGGCCGACTTGTCTAGCTAGGTACATCCACATTATAATATATATAATTCAGGGCCGACCCCACATGGTGGTCTAATAACCCATCGGCAAGTACACACACTTGCGACACTTGTCAATCCACATGACGATACTTCCTTATAGAGGAATAACACATCTCTAATAAGGGTACAATAAATATATATGAAATACATAGATGAAATACATTCCAAAGTTACATATACATCAACACACACTTCAGTAGTTTCTGCAAGGATGCAGATATTCAGAGGGAGTTGACCACTTCTCACAATCCACATCAGAATGGAGTTGCAGAAAAGAAGCAAAGATTGAGAGGGAGTCAACCCAACAAACAAACAAAGATAAGTATTTGAATTATCATTCCTTGCATATTTTATTGTTTAAATAATACTGTTCAATAATGTATATACTCATGTTCCTAGAATTAGGTTGTGTATTACGCATATTAGAATAGTTGCATTGATGAACAGTATACTACTAATATACATGGGTAAGTGGCCTATGGCACTGTACAACATCCCATTGCCATGATCGAGGAGTACCAGTCGATCATGAAGATGTTTGGGATGCAGTCCCAAGACCTGAAGGGGAGTCTGTAGTGACTTCCAAGAGGATCTACAAGATCAAGCATGCTGCAGGTGGTAGCATAGAGACTTTTGCTCCTGTAGCCAGATACACTTCCATTAGATCCGTACTTGCTCTGGCTGCAGTGATGAAATGGAAGATACACCAAATGGATTTTAAGACAGCTTTCTTGAATGGTGTAGTTGAAGACAAAGTGTATGAGGAGCAGCCACTTGGTTCTGAGAAACATTACAGGGAGTCATATACGTGCAAAACTTGGTATGGTAGGATAGACAGCTTTCTATCCAGTTTGGGATTTACCAAGAGTAAAGCGGATTCCAACCTTTACTACAAGGTTGAGAAAGGCAATCTAGTGATACTACTTTTGTATATGGATGACCTGTTTATTACAAGTGAAGATAGATTGATTGCCGACATGCAGTGGAAGCTTGCTGCCGAGTTTGAGATGAAGAACTTGTGGATGATGCACTATTTTCTAGGCATGGAGGTGTGGCAGAGTGTAGATGGAATCTTCCTTGGACAAGGGAAGTATACAGTAGAGATCCTGAAGAGGTTCGGGATGATGGACTGCAAGGCCATGGCCACACCTATGGCATCGAACCTAAAGCTTCTGTGTGATGCTTCATCTGATCCGGTTGATGTCATTGTGTATCGTCAGATGATTCGGTCCTTGATGTACCTGACGAACACGAGACCAGACATTTGCTTTGCGGTGAGCACATTGAGCCAGTTCCTGACGGATCCGAGAGATGTTCACCTGGTTGCTGTAAAGCATATTCTGAGGTACCTGAAGGGTACAGTTGATTATGGGCTCAAGTATGATGTGAATCAAAAGGTTTAACCTGCAGGGTCATGTTGATTCAGATTGGGCAAGCAGTGCTGCAGATAGGAAGAGCACATTTGGGTGCTGCTTCAATACGGGATTAGGTGTGATCTCTTGGTTTAGCAGGAAGCAGTCCTACATAGCACTGAGTACAGCCGAAGTAGAGTATTTGAAAAGGTATTCGGATGATCCACGGTGGTCATTTTCGTAGTCGACGTTTCGAATCCCAAGCTGGATTCATCATCAGGACAGAATATGTTGTAAGAAGTTGCTCATCTGCATATAAATAGTTAGGGATGTCTTCTCGTCTTCTCGTCTTTTCATCTTCTAAATCTTCATCTCTTCAACTTCAACCACGATGTTCTAGAAATTCTCCTTTTTTCTTTTTTTTTTTTCCTCTTCAACAACAAAATTCTAGAAATTATTCAAAAATTATTCATTCATACAAGTTCAACTCAATTGAAAGATAATCAAACAAATCAAAAATCATTATTGAAATAATGATTATTAAAACCTTTACTAATGAATTAATACAACTATATAATAATAAAGGTCTAGCTAATTAATAATTGATTATTAATAATAAATCATTAAAAAGTATAATTAAATGACCTTCACAATAAAATTCTATAGTCTTTATTTCTCTAAAGGTCTCAAAATCAACCAGTCACATTAATAATCAAATATTAATAATTATTAATTATTAATGGTCCATATGATTATTAAAACCTTTACTAATGAAATAATACAACTATATAACAATAAAGGTCCAAAATAAAGATCTCAATGATAGCTAATTAATAATTGATTCTTAATAATAAAATCATTAAAAAGTTAATAATCACTTATTAATAATTATTAATGGTCCATATATAACCAATGAATAATTGAATGAAAAATTAATGATAGTCCTCATACCAATAAGAAAACTCACCGATGAAATAAGACGAGTCGGAGGCTAGTGATACTAACCACAGAAAGTGCTAGTTATAGAAACATACCTGGTTTTATCCATTACCTTCCTTGTTTACCAGAGGTAGCCATCTCTCGCTTATTTCAAGTCCCCCGTCTCTATTTAGGTTGTTCGGGTGCTTTATGATTTCCAAGGCCTCTCTCACCCTTCGTTTGTAATAGTGGTCCTCCACCGCGAGCAACTCCGTGTTTTCCAGGCAAACCTGGTGTTTTGTTTTGAGGGAATGCTCTGCGAGTGCGGAAGTGTTTTCCCTCTCTCTTCTTATGTCCGCTCCATGCTCTTTCAATCTAGTTTGAAAAGATCGACCTGTCTCTCCTATATAGCTCCTTCCACACGAACAGTTTACGTTATACACCCCCTTATACTGGTGCCAATCAACCTTGTCTTTCACCGACCTCATTTTCTGTCTAATGGTTTCCATAGGTTTGAAGGCAGTCCAAACTTCTTTTTTCTTTAAAACCCTTGCAATTTTGTCGGTTACTCCTTGGGATTCGAAACGTCAACTACGAAAATGACCACCGTGGATCATCCGAATACCTTTTCAAACACTGCAAACCACAGAAACCTAAAATCCTGAAGTAGAGTATGTTGCGACAGATGAGCAGGTTGCAGGTGTATTGACCAAGCCATTGGCCAGAGTGCAGTTTTGAGTACTTCAAAGTGTTGATGTATATGTAACTTCGGAATGTATTTCATATATATATATATATATATATATATATATATATATATATATATTGTACCCTTATAAGAGATGTGTTATTCCTCTATAAGGAAGTGTCGTCATTTGTATTGACAAGTGTCGCAAGTGTGTTAACTTGTCGATGGGTTATTAGACTACTTGATGTGGTTGTCGGCCCGAAATATATGTAACTGAGGTTATTAGGCTGAGTTAGACAAGTCGACCCCATAAGTAATTAGGCAAGTCAAGACAAGTATAAATAGAGAGTCGGGATTCTCTATTTTGATCATCTCAGAACTCACTATTCTCTCACTCAGAAAGTGGCGCACATTGGAGGAGGAGGATCACCTACATAGTAGGAGACTATCTATTGTATTTGGTTGTACTTTGGTTTAGCCATTGCTCTATCTATCTCTGAGGAAGTTGTGGGGTTTTTCACCTTAGGGTTTTCCCAACGGAAACTCTGTGTGTCTATTGTCTCATGCTTTTGATTCTTGTGATGCTGGACATGCTTGATATGATTGTTGTGCATTGATATACTGTACATTTCATTCTCTCAGTAAAGATCCTATAGCATACTTAATTAATTCTTAAAATCTAACATGGTATCAGAGCTAACCTGAGAAGAAGACACTGTGCAGTTGTGGAAGCTAGGGCTTCTTGTTTTTGGGTTTCTCTCCATAGATTTTGGAAAAGCGGTATGATGGATTGACTCTCCTCAGCAAGGTGAATCTATCTGTCCAATCAGAATTCAATTCTGAGCACTTTCAATTTTGGCCCTAAAAAAATTAGGGTTTCCTCAAAAATAGGAATTTCTGAAATCTGAAGACACAACTGGAAGCTCCTTGGAAAATCAGAAGCTTAGAGCTTTGAATCAAGATCTTTGGTTGGGTGGATCTCTGGGAAACTCAAACCCTAATCTGGCACCAGAACCAGGTTTCAACAAACAAGTGGTAAGACCTAAATCTTTTTTATTTCCATTTGAAGTACTCTTTAAAGATGTCTCACCACACCAAGCTTGAGGATAAGCTTGAAGGAGCTGATAACTTCCGAGCATGGAAGTATAGGATTGGGTTAATCCTTGAAGAAAATGAGTTGGATACTTATATAAGTGAAGAGGTCCGTGTCCCAGAGGGAGAAGAGGCCAAGGCTCTTCACAAGAGGAATTTGGTTAAGGAAAAGAGGATCATTGCTGATTCTATTAAAAATCATCTCATTCCCCATGTGTCATCTCTAAAGACACCAAAAGAGATGTTTGATTCCTTGACCAAACTATTTGAAGGCAAGAACATAAATCGGAAGATGACCCTGAGGAATCAATTGAAGAATATCAAGATCCAGAATGTAGAGACTATACAGTCATATTTCTCAAGGGTCTCCCAGATAAAAGAACAAATTGAAGCTGTGGGTGAAGATGTAGAAAATGGAGAAGTGGTGATGACCACTCTTAATGGCCTCCCTAGGTCATGGGATTCCTTCATCCAAGGAATTTGTGCTAGAAAGAAACTTATCTCTTTCAGTAGACTGTGGGAAGAATGCTCATAGGAAGAAGCTCGAATTGTAGCCACAGAAGAGAAGATGGGGAGTGAAGACCAAGCACTCACAGCTCACTCCAAAAGGAATAGTGGCAAGAAAGCTCACCATCATGGCAAGAAAGGAAAATATCAGAATCAAAGAAGTAGTCCCAAACATCGAAGGGACATGACCCATGTCCGTTGCTATACATGTGATGATAAGGGACACTATGCCAGAGATTGTCCTAAGAATAAGAAAGAGGGTTCTCACAAGAAGAAGAACTTCAAAAGAAGACATCATGCTCATGCTGCAGAGGATGATGAACCTCCCAGGAAGAGGGCTAGAGAAGATAGTGAATATTCTTCAAGTGATGAAGAATATGTTTTGATTTCTGCTCTCACTGGAACCATTACTCATGGAAGTAATGAGTGGATCATAGATAGTGGGGCTTCTAAACATATGACAGGATTCAAAGAAACCTTTGTGAATCTATCTGAACATGATTCACCCCACAAGGTGAAGCTTGGAGATGACTACCAGTATCCCATAAAAGGGAGTGGTGAAGCCTCCTATAAACTAGACTCTGGAAAGTCTATGAAGATGAAAGATGTACTCTTTGTTCCAGGTCTCAAGAAGAATCTAGTCTCAATCTCTGCATTAGATGCAAAAGGCATGAGGGTTGCATTTATAGAGGGCCAAGTCCTAATGTGTCCTAAGGGTAAGACTATAGATGATGCAGTTGTGATTGGAGAGCAAGAGGGAGGATTGCACAAATTGAAGGGCCATCCAGAACAAGCCATGGTCCATGATTCAGTAGAGCCAAGTGAACTTTGGCACAGAAGGCTTGCACACATGCATTACAGGGCATTACCAATTGCAAGCAAAGCTGTAGAAGGTATTTTTGAAATCCAGACAAAGCATGAAGGAATTTGCAAAGGTTGTGCAAAGGGAAAGAACACAAAGAAGGCATTTCCAAACAGTAAAAGCAAGGCATAAGGAATTTTGGAAATTATCCACTCCGATGTATACAGATTTGTGTCATCCAGTTATCTGAGTGGGTATGTGCACTATGGAAGACTTGGATTTATTTCTTGAAGAACAAAGATGAAGTGTTTGATAAGTTCAAAGCCTTGATAGAAAAACCAAACTGAAAAGAAGATCAAGATCTGAAGATCCGACAATGTTGGAAAATTCACTTCAAGGGACTTCAAGAAGTTATGCAGGGATTAAGAGGGAGTTGACCACTCCTTACAATCCACAACAGAAAGGAGTAGAAGAAGCTACTTCAGATTCGGACTCCAGCAAATGCTGCAAGGAAGCAAATACTTAGAGGGAGTCCACCCAACAAAAAAACAAAGATAAGTATTTGAATTGTTATTTATTATATATATGATGTTGTTCAGTCATGTACATACTTATGTTCCTAAAGTTAGGATGTGTATTATGCATATTAGGATATTTGCATTAATGAACAAGATACTACTAATAGAGTGATGGGTAAGTGGCCTATGGCACTGTACAACATTCCATTGCTACTTATCTAGAATGAAACCTCTTTGCTGACATGTTGGGAGTAGTGCAAACTCTTAAACAATGTTCTGGTAGAGATGGAAGGCATCTAGAAAGTTACAGGATATCGATAAATGTTGTATTGAAGCATTGGCTAAAATAATTGCATGACATATTTCTTTATGTATAAGAATTTGTTCTGAAAACTATGAGATGTTTCTAATCATGCAATTTAACTTGTCTTGTAGGAAAGATCGTATACCATCACCTACAATAGAAGGACTACAACATTTGTTCCAGCAACAAAGCTATCTATTGAAGATATTGAAGAACATGAAGTTTCCAAGATCCGGGATGCAGTATTGGAAGAATGCCATGATCCGTCGATCATGAAGAATGATGTGGTCCCAAGACCAGATGGGAAGTCTATACGGTTTGAAATAGGCACCCAGGACCTGGTATGGTAGGATAGATGGCTTCCTATCCAGTTTGGGCTTTACCAAGAGTAAAGCGGATTCCAACCTTTACTACAAGGTTGAGGAGGGCAATCCAGTGATACTACTATTATATGTGGATGACCTGTTTCTGACAGGTGAGGATAGACTGATTGCTGACACGAAGAGAAAGCTAGCTGCTGAGTTCGAGATGAAGGACTTGGGTATGATGCACTACTTTCTTGGTATGGAGGTGTGGCAGAGTGCAGATGGAATCTTCCTTGGACAAGGAAAGTATGCAGTAAAGATCCTGAAGAGTTTTGGGATGATGGACTACAAGGCCATGGCCACACCTATGGCATCGAACCTGAAGCTTCTGTGTGATGCTTCTTCCGAGCCGGTTGATGCTACAATGTATCGTCAGATGATTGGGTCCTTGATGTACCTGACGAATACAAGGCCAGACATTTGCTTTGCGGTGAACACCTTGAGCCAGTACTTGACAGATCCGAGACATATTCACCTGATAGCTGCAAATCATGTTCTGAGGTACCTGAAGGGTACAGTGGATTATGGGCTCAAGTATGAGGCAAATCAAAAGTTTAACCTGGAGGGTTATGTTGATTCAGATTGGGCAGGCAGTGCCATTGATCGAAAGAGCACTTCAGGTTGCTGCTTCAGTATGGGATTAGGTGTGATCTCTTGGCTTAGTATGAAGCAGTCCTGTGTGGCACTAAGTATAGCTGAAGCAGAGTATGTCGCAGCTTGTTCAGCTAGTTGTGAGGCAGTATGGCTTAGGAAGCTACTGTCTGATTTGTTTGATCTCCAGTTGAGTGCTACCTGTATATATTGCGACAACCATAGTTGTGTGAAGTTGTCAAAGAACCCAGTGTTCCATGACAGGTCGAAGCACATTGAGATCAAGTTCCACTATATCAGGGATATGGTGCAGAGAGGAGCTGTGAAGCTCCTGTATGTTGCGACAGACGAGCAGAGAGCCGATGTGTTGAACAAGCTGCTTTCCAGAGTGAAGTTTGAATAATTCAGAGGGAGACTTGGTGTACTTCAGATTGAGATGCCTTCCAGAGGGAAGTGATGAGTCTGGAGACACAGATGCACACTGGGTCATTCTTGCATGGTGGTAGGTTGGTCCTCCCATGGCAGGATCTAAGGGCTGAGCCATTCTCACATAGTGGTAGGTTGGTCCTCCTATGGTGAGATGTAAGGGCTGGCCCATTCTCACATGGTAGTAGGTTGGTCCTCCCATGGTGAGATATAAGTGCCGGAGCCATTTTGACATGATGGTAGGTTGGTCCTCTCATGGTCATGATATAAGTGCTGAGCCATTCTAACATGATGATAGGTTGGTCCTCTCATGGTCATGATATAAGTGTTGAAACCTTTCCGACATGATAGTAGGTTGGTCCTCTCATGGTCGTTGATGTATGTGCTGGGACTTTCCGACATCGTGGTAGGTTGGTCCTCCCATGGTCGTTGATGTAAGTGCTGTGCCATTTTGACATGGTGGTAGGTTGGTCCTCCCATGGTCATTGATGTAAGTGCTGTGAGCCTTTCCTAGATGGTAGTAGGTTGGTCCTCCCATGCTGGTGAGTGTAAGTGCTGTGTGTGTGCATCTGGGTTGTGCTCCGTGGACTGCGTGGTGATCTGAAGACATTGATGTGACAGTTTGGTACACAGGTTTTGCAGAGGCATATAATCAGTCCTGAGATGCTCTTGCAGGTTTTGCCGAGGCAGTGTAATCAGTCCTGAGAGATCTTGCAGGTTTTGCAGAGGCAGTGTAATCAGTCCTGAGGTGTACCTACTTGATGGCTTGCTCGCAGAGATGATGATGATGTTCAAGTTGATCATGTGATGATATACATCAGTTGGATGTATAGTGAGTATCAGGTACTCTGTGGTCGTGGATAGGTTGTGTAGTGGCATGTAAAAGATCCTGGGAGATTCGAGAGGTTGAGCTGTGTGCTCGTAAAAGGCCTGGGATGCTCTTGCGAGGTTTTGCAGACGCACGTGATGAGTCCTGAGGATTCCATAGTATGACCAGTGATTATGAAGACCTACAGGTGGTGGGCCTACATCCAATATGTAAAAGGACTGGCTCTGTAGAACTTCCTATGACTAGTAGATTCAGAGATTGGACGAGATAGCTGCAGTTGTGACGATGATGATGATTCGATGACGATGATCCAGAGAAGAAGACTTGTGCCCGATGATCTGTGTCGAGAAATACCTTCCTAGTTAAGAGGGAGTGTTGATGTATATGTAACTTCGGAATGTATTTCATATATATATTTATTGTACCCTTATAAGAGATGTGTTATTCCTCTATAAGGAAGTGTCGTCATTTGTATTGACAAGTGTCGCAAGTGTGTTAACTTGCCGATGGGTTATTAGACTACCTGATGTGGGTGTCGGCCCGAAATATATGTAACTGGGGTTATTAGGCTGAGTTAGACAAGTCGGCCCCATAAGTAATTAGGCAGGTCAGGACAAGTATACATAGAGAGTTGGGATTCTCTATTTTGATCATCTCAGAACTCACTCTTCTCTCACTGAGAAAGTGGCGCACATTGGAGGAGGAGGATCAACTGCATAGTAGGAGACTATCTATTGTATTTGGTTGTACTTTGGTTGATCCATTGCTCTATCTATCTCTGAGGAAGTTGTGGGGTTTTTCACCTTAGGGTTTTCCCCACGGAAACTCTGTGTGTCTATTGTCTCATGCTTTTGATTCTTGTGATGCTTGACATGCTTGATATGATTGTTATGCATTGATATACTATACATGTCATTATCTTAGTAAAGATCCTATAGCATATTGAATTAATGCTTAAAATCTAACACAAAGAGAGGCTTGGTGCACTTCAGATCGAGGTTCCTTCCAAAGGGAAGTGATGAGTCCAGAAGATGCAGATGCACATGAGCTTTCTGACATGGATGATGTGTTCTCCCATGGTCGTGATATAATTGTTGAGCGATTCTCACATGGTGGTAGATGTGTTCTCCCATGGTGTAGATGTAAGGGCTGAAGCCATTTTTCACATGGTGGTAGATGTGTTCTCACATGGTGAAAAAGTAAGGGCTGGCGCCTTCCCCGAATGGTGGTAGATGTGTTCTCCCATGTCGGTGGTGTAAGTGCTCGATGATGTGCATCTGGGATGTGCTTCGTGGACGATGAGATGATCTGAAGAGGACGATGCTATGATGATCAGGAGGATCATGGATGATGAGCATCAGGACGATACTCCAGTTACTGCTCTGTATATGTATATGCATCATGTTGGATGCTTGTTATGATCAGTTGGATCATTTATGTATGTATGCATCATGTTGGATGCTTGTTATGATCAGTTGGATCATTTATGTATGTATGCATCATGTTGGATGCTGGATATGATCAGTTGGATCATTTATGTATGTATGCATCATGTTGGATGTTGGATATGATCAGTTGGATCATTTGTATGTATTTGTATATGCATCATGTTGGATGCTTGGACCATGTATATTTATATGTATCAGGTGGATACGTTGTATGATCAAGTAGATCATGTATGTTGATATGTATCAGGTAGATACATTGTGTGATTAGGTGGATCATGTATCTATGTATGTATCAGGTGGATACATTGTATGATCAGGATGATCGTGGATGACGAGCTTCTCCAGATGACTTGCATCAGGACGATGCAGTGATGATGATCAAGATGATCATGTGTACATCAGGATGATGTATGGTGAGTATCAAGATGATACTTTGTGGCCATGGAACAGGTTGTGCAAATGAGCATGTCTGGGAGATCCTATAGGTCGGAGTTGTGTACCCATAACAGCCTGGGATGCTCTTTCGAGACATTGCTCTGGGAGGACATATAATAGCGCCCTAGGAGATCCTTCAGGTCGGAGTTATGTACCCGTAACATCCTGGGATGCTCTTTCGAGGTTTTGTCCTATGGCATATAATAGCGCCCTGGGAGATCATTCAGGTCGGAGTTGTGTACCCGTAACATCTTGGGATGCTCTTTCGAGGTTTTGCCATGACCACATGTAATTTGTGCCCTGGGAGATCCTACAGGTTGAAGTTGTGTACCCGTAACATCTTGGGATGCTCTTTCGAGGTTTTGCCATGACCACATGTAATTTGTGCCCTAGGAGATCCTACAGGTCGGAGTTGTGTACCTGTAACATCCTGGGATGCTCTTGCGAGGTTTTGTGGTGACCACATGTAATTTGTGCCCTAGGAGATCCTACAGGTCGGAGTTGTGTACCCGTAACATCCTGGGATTCTCTTTCGAGGTTTTGTGGTGGGGTCACATGTAATAGCGCCCTGGGAGATAATACAGGTCGGAGTTGTGTACCCGTAACATCCTGGGATGCTCTTTCAAGGTTTTGTGATGCACGTAATAAGTCCTGAGGATTCCATAGTATGGCCAGTGATGATGAAGACCTACAGGTGGTGGGCCTACATCCAGTATGAAAAAGGACTAGCTCTATAGAACTTCCTATGACGAGTATATTCAGAGATTGATTGAGATAGCAGCAGCAGTGATGATGACGATGACTCGATGACGATTATCCAGTGACGATGATCCAGAGAAGAAGACTTGTGCTAGAAGATCTATGTCGAGAAATACCTTCCTAGTTAAGAGGGAGTGTTGATGTATATGTAACTTTGGAATGTATTTCATATATGTATACTATACTCCTATAGAGATGGTATTATTCCTCTATATGGAAGTGTCTTCATTTATATTGTAAGTGTCGTAACTTATACTTGATGGGTTATTAGACCACCTTGTTGGGGTCGGCCCTGTATAAGTCATGTGGGTCGAAGGGTTATTAGACCACCCTATTGGGGGTCGGCCATGTGGGTCAAAGGGTTATTAGACCACCCTATTGGGCATCGGCCCAGTCAGCATTATGTTATGTGGTTAAGTTTAGGCCGACCTAGTAAAGGTTATTAGGCAAGTCAAGTCAAGTATAAATAGAGTGCGGGAGGCACTCTATTTTATCATTCTATTCTCTCTCACACTCTTGGGAGAGTGGCACACTTGTGGAGGAGGAGAAGCTGCCACTAGGAGATGCCTATCTCTTATTCTTGGGTTGTATCATTGCTCTATCTATCTCTGAGGAAGTTATTGGGGTTTTTCACCTCTATGGTTTTCCCCAAGTAAACTCTGTGTCTCTTGTGTGCTTGCATTATTGTGTCCATGATTGATATGCTGTAGATATGTTGTACATGTTGTTCTCTCAGTTAAGATCCTAGATCAGATTGAAGTAAATTCTAAAAAACTAACATATATTTCTTTCGAAGGAAATAAATCCATGTGTTTCTTGAGAAAACATCTATAAATGAAACATAATACACAGATCTACCTAATGATGGAATAGGAACAGGTCCATACACATCATTGCGTATTAACTCTAAAATTCCCTTTGCTCTTGTAGCACTAGATGCAATATTACTCGATTTTTTTTTCTATATATGCAATGTTCAGAGAAATCAAAATCGAGTGTGCAATCAGACATACCTTCAACCATACCTTTACCTTGTAATGCTTGAAGGCCCTTTTCTCCGATGTGCCCCAATCTTTGATTCCATAGCATTGTCTTTCCTTCTGATGCAGTCAAGGTTCTGTCTTCTTTATCTCTTCCCTCGGGCACGACAGAATTGTCACATTCATCGATGATGGTGCTTCCCAATAGTCTGTATAGAGTTCCAAACCAAACTCCCCTCATCAATACCATTGATCCTCGAACCATTTTTCATTTTCCATTTACACACACAGTCTATCACCTGCAACATCCATCTTTCCGACATATATCAATTTTATCGCTAGATTTGGAATGTGTAGAACTCCAGGGAGAGTTATGATCCTTCCATCCTTGAGTTTCAACCTAAATCTTGCATATCCAATGATATTCATTAGTGAATCATCTCCCAAGAACACATCTCCTCCATTATACTTTTCATATTCAGATAACCACTCCCTATGAGGGGTCATATGAGTCAAAGAACCTAATTCAATCAGCCATATATCACGTTTTAATATATTTTATTAGTCTTCCATGATTAATTTACTAGGTGTTGACCAGGTAGTTGGCCTAATTTTGTCTTATTATGGGACCACATGCCATCCTAAGTCACTAGGGCACAGTTAAAAATATTATGGATAAGATTTACTCTGATTCTATGAGATTTCTTACCATTCCTGGAATAAATGGTGCACTCCTGCTTTATCCTTCTTTTTTCTGCTTTTAGTGGAAAAGGTAAAGCTAGTTGACTTAGAAACTGGATATTTTTGGCCAAGTCGACCTGCTTGTTTTTATTCTCTCCAAAATCCATGATTTAGTTTATTTTTCATCACTCAACACCTCACATGCTTTATTTTTCCAATTTGTGAGCCTTAGGAGTGATTTGGAAAGTGATTTAGTCACCTAGGGGGGGTTTCACCAATTTAATAAGCTTGCTTTTGTGAGGATTTTGAATGCCTTCTTTGGATTTCAAATCTCTAATGTAATTATATATTTGGATAGCCATTACATAGACCAAGTTTGGTTGATGTACACTTATTCAATAGACATTTAATGTTTGCATCAAATTCATGACTATTTTTAGTGATATTTGACTAGTTTTTGCATGACAATTTGTGAGAGTAATTGTTTGCTTTGCAAGATCATCATGTGAAATCATTTTCACATGGTATCAAAGCTTAATTAGCAGCAGTATTATCCTTCTATTTTTCTGCAGGATGGAACTAATCTCTCATAGGGCGCAACTCATCATCAGAGGGGCACAATCTAGCATCACAGGGGCGCAATTCAATGAAGCCATGGATCAATCACAACAAGTCATCTTGACTCCATTCAATTAATTTTATTGGAATTCTCGAATGGATATTTTGTTGAGGAGAAAAGGCCTCTACAGAGTGACTATGGCTACTGTGCTTGAGCCTACTGTAGTCATTGAGAAGTCTAAGTGGCATAACAGAAGAGATGAGGCTTATGGTATCTTGTGTCTCAGTACTTCTAGGGATCTTCTTTTCCATCTAGATGGTCTTACCACTCCTAATGAAGTTTGGGTAAAAATCCAAGATTTATTTGGAAAGACTGATGAATTGAGGGGCCACCAACTGAAGAATGAACTTGTTTCATTGAGTCCAAGCAATTTCGAGACCCTCCAAGGCTACTTCTCCAAGTTCAAGTCACTTGTTATAAAATTGAAGCAATGCACAATTGAGAAGAAGATGGCAATTAATTTCGGCCATTCTTTCAAAATTGGGCCCTAAATATTCAGCCTTTGTTTCGACCTTCCATGCCACCAAGATCACAGTTCAAAACTAGAAGATTCCTTCACTGGCATAATTCATGGAATCACTCACTCAAGAGCAAGACAAGTTGATCTTGATGGGAGCCATAAAGCCATCAAAAGATCATGATTTGGTTGCTATAGATTCAAAGAATTAAAAAGGCAAGAAGAAGGCTAATCCCAAAAATCCACCGAATCAGAACAAAGACAAGCAAAAAGCACATGAGGATTCCATAAACTCCAAGAAGAATCCACAGAAGAAGAAAGAGAAGTCCAAGTGTGCATACTACAATAGGGGATTTCATCTTGAGAATTATTGCATGAAGAATACCATTGACATGATGGCTCAACTTCTTGAGAATAATAACATCCCTCTTCCAGTGGCGCAAAGAAGAAGGAGGGAGGTTCAAATTCGGAATACAAGGAGAGAGTACATTCTTTGATGGCCAACACATCAAAATATTCCTCTTTCATCATAGATTCTGGAGCATCAAGACATATCGTGTCCACAAGAGAGTCTTTTTCCTCTCTTGATTCGTTTGGTGGTCCAACAATTGTGTTGGGAGATGACTCTGAAACTACTTCCAAAGGTGAAGGCAAAATTGATCTATATCATGGTTCTTTCACTAATGTTTGGTTTGTCCCAGGTCTTGTTGCCAACCTCTTGTCATTCTATCAAATGAATCATACTAGGCCTCCTAAAAAGGTCATCTTCACCCCCAATGATGTGGAAATTTCTGATATTTCCACAGGTAGAGTTGTTTCCATTGGTATTGTTGATCATAGCTCAAAAGTCTATAGGTTTTCCCACTTTGTTCCTTTCTCAAACCCTCTTCTCTCCTCACTCATGCCAATGAAGCAAGAAAACTATGGCATGAGAGATTTGGACACCTTAATTACAAGTATATTTCCCAATTGCATGAGAAGAACATGGTCATAGGGCTGCCAACATCAAATTTTCCAAAGGAATCTATCAAGGATGCATCCTTGGAAAACACCCTGAGCATAAGTATGAGAGAGCGAAGTCTAAGCGAACCTCTGCACCCCTTGAGCTTATTCACAATGATATATCAGGTACATTCCCTAATTTGTCTTTTAACAATGCCAAATATGTCCTTACCTTCATAGATGACTTTTCTAGATTCTGTTGGTTCTTCTTCCTTCAATTCAAGTCTGAAATTTTTGGCTTTTTTAAGATTTGTAAAACCTTGGTAGAGAACCAGTCTGGTAGGAAGATCAAAGTAATTAGATCTGATAATGGTGGGGTGTGCATCAAATCTGATTTTCAGTGGATCTGTAATGATGATGGCATCCATATGCAGCGTACAGTTCCATACACGCCTCAGGAGAATGATGTTGCTAAGAGGAAGAACAGATCTCTCAAGGAGATGGCTACTTGTATGCTTGATTCCAAGTATTTGTCTCCAATAATTTGGGATAAATCCATCAATTGTGCAGCCTATATCCATAATAGGGTGCCACATAAATCCTTGAAAGGAATCACTCCTTTTGAAGCTTGGAGTGGGCACAAGCCTGATGTGTCTCATTTCAGGATTTTTGGCTCAAAGGCTTGGGCTAAAACTCCACCTAAAGAGGAGATATTTGCAGCCCCAAATCCAGACATGCATATTTTTTGGATATCCAAAAGACTCCAAGGGTTACAATCTACTGAATATGAGCATCAAAAAATATTTCATTGAAATAAGTGTTCAATTCGAAGAAGAACCCTTGCAAGCAGTGGAAATTGGAGAATCCTCTAAACCACCAGCTGTTGAAGTAAGTGAAGTTTCTCATGAAAGTTATGATTATGATATTTGTGATGATGAATACCATATGATTGAATATCCAAGATGACCTACAAGGACTAAGTGGGCTGCAAAAAATCTTGAAGCAACTGGAGAACTTGCAGTGATCCTCAAGATCCTAGGAGGACTAGATCTCAATTTGAGAATGCTCTTTCTATCAAAGATCCTTTCCTACCTGAGAAGTTTTTTTTTATGGTTAAATATGATCCTCAATCATATGAAGAAGCCTCATATGACCCAATATGGTAGGATTACATGGATGAGTATTTTCATTCTCTTCAAAAGAATGGAACTTGGGAGGTAGTCAAGCTTCCACCTGGCAGAAAGTTGGTAAAATGTAAGTGGATTTTCATAACAAATTTTGTTGTTGATGGTGCAGCAGTGAAGTAAAAGGAAATTTATTGGATAATGGCTTCTCCCAAGTCCAATGCCTATACTACAATGAGACCTTTGCACCAGTTGCAAAGATGGATTCAATAAGACTAGTTTTGGCAATTTCTACATCCAAGCGTTGGGAAGTGCATCACATGGGTGTAAAAAGTGCTTTCCTCCATGGAGAAATTGAGGAAGATATCTATATGTAGAATCCATAGGGTTATAATTTTTTATTTTAATCTTGTGTGAAGGATGAATAAGTCACTATATGGTATTAAGCAAGCTCCTAGAGCTTGGTATGCCAAGATGGATAGTTTTCTCCTGTCACAATCTTTCAGTAGATGCAAATCTGATCCGAATGTGTACACGAAGATAATAAATGGTTCATTTTTTATTATTGTATTATATGTTGATGACCTTTTGATCACAGGAAGATCCATTGATGAGATTGCTTCATTGAAGACTGCTTTGCATCAATATTTTTCCATGACTCACTTGGGAATACTTAGACAATTCTTGGGGCTTGAGATATCTCAATCCAACTCAATAATTAAAGTATCTTAGTCAAAGTATGCATTAGATGTGTTATATAAGTTCAATATGGAATTATTCAATTCTACAAAGACTCCCTTCCTTTCATGAGTTAGAATTGAAGATGCAGAATCTACACCGTTGGTGAACAACACCTTGTATAGATAGCTAGTTGGTAGTTTGTTTTATCTGACTCACACTCAACTTGATATTGCATATGTAGTGAGTGTAGCATAAAGTTACATGGATCAGCCATATGATATTCATTGGAGGTCTTCTAAAAGAATCTTGCATATGTGCAAGGCACCAAGTCTCATGGGATTCATTATGTTGCTAGATCTTCCTTAGATCTTCTTGGTTTTTCAGACTTTGATTGGGTTGGTGATAGCTCAGACCGGAAATAAACTTCTAGATTTGTTTTCATGTTTGAAGGAGGACCTATTTTCTAGTCAAGTAAAAATAAAAGTGCCATTGCACTCTCTTCGGCAGAGGTCGAGTACAGAGGAGCAATGAATGTTGCAACTCAATGTGTGTGCTTGCAAGGTATTCTTTCAGATTCTGGGATTGACTTTAGCACTCCCACATTCATCTTTCATGACAATCATAGTGCTATAAGGATATCAACTGACCCAGTGAAAAGGCAAAGAACCAATCATATAGATATTCATATGCACTACATTGGGAATCTAGTGCATGATCATATCATAGCTCTATAGTTTTTCTCATCTTCTGAGCAAGTTGCAGACATCTTCACCAAAGCACTCTCAAAGAATAATTTCATCCATCTCATATCTCAACATGGGATGGGTGAACATGTGGTGAATAAGGATTGAAAAGCAAAATTTTCAATTTTGTTCATGTCCATGTTTTGAGGGGAAGGTTTTTTCCCATGAGGTTTTCCTTCTTTCCTTGTTTTGTGGACAAGTAGTATGTAAAAACGGTGACCAAGCCTTGTTGATGGGCCCTATATTTATGATATTACACATTAATTTAGGGTTAATGGGGGGTGTTAGAATATTAAAACCCCATTCCATACTTAGGATATATTTTATTAGTCTTCCATGATTAATTTCCTAGGTGTTGACTAGGTAGTTGGCCTATTTTTGTCTTATTATGGGACCACATGCCATCTTGAGTCACTAGGGTGAACTTGAAAAGATTATGGATAATATTTACTCCGATTCTGTGATATTTCTTACCATTCCTGGAATAGAAGGGCGCACTCCTGCTTTTTTCTGCTTTTAGTGGAAAAGGTAAAGCTAGTTGACTTAGAAACTAGATCTTTTTGGCCAACTCGCCCTCCTTGTTTTTATTCTCTCCAAAAGCCATGATTTAGTTTCTTTTCCATCACTCAACACCCACATGCTTTATTTTTCCAATTCGTGAACCTTAGGAGTGATTTGGAAAGTGATTTAGTCACATATGGGGGGGTTTCATCAATTTAGTAAGCCTACTTTTGTGAGGATTTCGAATGCCTTCTTTGGATTTCAAATATATGATGTAATTATATATTTGGAAAACCATTACATAGCCCAAGTTTGGCTGATGTACACTTATTCAATATACATTTAATGCTTGCATCAAATTCATGACTGGTTTTAGTGATCTTTGACTAGTTTTTGCATGACAATTTGTGAGAGTAATTGTTTGCTTTGCAAGATCAAACACTATTTGAAAGGATTTTTGTGATTCTTTGATTAAATAGAAATATAATATCTTGCATGTTGGAGTGATTAGTATTGTAGGTACATGTAACAAGCCTTAGTGGCACAACAAAAGGATAAATCCAATAATTTGAAAAAGCAACATTCTTACAAAAACAAACAAACCAAGGATCCCAAACCCTCTCATATAGATATTCCTTCGAACAATGATAAAGGAACTAAATCAAAAGGAAAGTAGACTAAGAGACATTGTAAATCTTGTGGGCAATATGGTCATATAGAGCCTAAATGTTTCAAGAATATGGAAGCTTTAGAAGCACAAATAAAGAATCATGACATCAATATTGATTCTTCTTCTTACAACTCTTTTTCTCATGGACAATAAATTTTTGTTTTGGGTCTTTCCTTCAAGGTAACATCTACGACTTCTTCTTCTAACAAGTGGCTTATTGATTCATGAGCATATTATCATTTTGCTAACGATAAATCCATATTTTCTACTCTTAATGAATGTAACACCAAGAAAATATTTGTTGGTGATGATAGATCTCTTAGTGTTGTAGGGCTTGGAATAGTTCAACTAGATGATGGTTATTTTAATGATGTATCATGTGTTCCAAGTCTTTCCCATGACCTTCTATGAATATAGAAAATCACTCATTTAGGTGAAAGTAAAACAATACAATTGTTACCTCACAAACATGTAATTAAGGATTTAAAATATCCTCAACATGTCCTAACAACTAAAATTGTTGAAGATATTACCAAGTTGTACAGATTTGACAACTTTGGGTCATCATCTCTTCCATTAGTTTTTATTGCTCATGGAGATGATTTGAAAAAACTTTGGCATGAGAAATTTGGTCATCTAAAATATTGCTCATTACAACAACTATGTAATCAAAATATGTTGATCATCCTTCCTCTCATTTATTGCATAGAGGGTGTTTGTTCTGGTCGTGTTCTTAGAAAACAACATCGGGATAGTTTTGACAAATGTGCCTCTTGGCATGCCCCATCCACCTTGTATCATGTTCATAATGATTTGTGTGGTTTGATCCCTTATTCTTTATTAATTGAGTTCAATTACTTCCTAAATTTCATTGATGACTTCTCCAGGAACACTGAGTTTCTTTTTTAAAGCTTAAAACTGAAGTTTCTAACATTATTTTAGCATACAAGGCCCTTACAAAAATAATCTATACATCAACTTCAGAAGTTAAAAAAAGATATTCGAGGTGAATATGTTAACAACAAATTTACAAATTACTACACACATATGGCATTCAAATGAAAATTAATGTTCCATATACACTATGGAAAAATGGTGCTTCTAAGATAAAGAATCACACATTAAAAGAAATGGCAAATTGAATGATCCAATCTAAGCAATTACGTCCTCATTTTTTGGTGGAAGCCATTCATTGTGCCAATTACATAGTAAATGGCTCTCCCACTAGTCCAGAAGGATATTGGTGGCCACCCGCCTATTCCACTTGGACCCCCACCATTGTTTCTTCAGTTTTTTAGTTCCCTTAATTGTAGCAGAGTTTACTATTTTTGGCAGTTTTCGGGTCCTAAACTTCCGGAGCCGTTTTGAGGCCCTAAACGACTTTTTTTTCAGAATCTGATGCTCGGGAAAATATGAGTCCATTCTGGACTCAATATTTGTCATTAATGGATGTAGTCCTTGAATAGATCTTTCTAACGATGTATCATGTGCGTCAAACGGAGGTAGTATGCCAAAGTTACGACTCCGGGAACTTTATGTACCAAGTTACCCAACGGGACCCATATTCTGGCATTTCACCTCCTAGGGTTAGGTTTTTGGATGTGTAGGGTTTCCCTTGTTTCTCAATAATATATAGGCCTTCGAGCCTCATTGTAACACAGATTTCAGAGGCATGCAGCCGCCACATCTCTTCTCAGAGATAAGCTACCAACACTCTAGCTACTTTATTTCCATCCTGTATGTAAACAAGTTTTAGTTCTTTGAGTAATGAAATGAAGTGTTATTTCCACTGCATCTTTGTTTTTATGGTTATTTGTGTATTCTGTTGCGTTCCTACATAAATCCAGATCACCCACAAAGGCTTCAAAATATATAACATTAGAACAAGCATGGAGTAAAATTAAACCAGATGTATGCTAGTTTCATGTGTTTGGTAGTGAAGCATCTTCTCACATTCCTAATGAGGAAAATAAAGCATTATAATATAAGAGTGAGAAGTGTTTTTTTGTTGGATATTTTGAAGATGTAAAAAGTTATAGAATTCTTCAACCTCGTTCCAATGAGATTATTATTAGGATATATGATAAGTTTGATGAAGATCTCTCAGAGTGTAAGAGTGTAATCCTAATTTGTCATTTGTGCCATCTCCAATGATTGTGTTGTCTTATATTCCTAAATTTTTTGCTAGTGCTCCTATTCAGGTTTCTTATTTAGATGATGACAATGATAATGAAAATCCACGTCCATGTTCTTACCTTCCTCCAATTGGATCCATTAAACTTGAACCTGCACCAGCACCACATCCTCCTATATGGGTTTGTATAACATGAAAAATGACTAGTGGTCTTGTCAGTGAACCTACATATCAACATTGTACATGTTCATAGTTCTAGTGAGCATCCTCTCTTTTGGATCAATTTTCAAAGACTCATGATCCAAAAACCTTTGTAGAATCTTATTGCCATCTAGATTTGAACACAACAATGAATGAAAAATAGAATTCCTTATTGATGAATGAAAAATAGCATTCCTTAATGATGAATGAAAAATAGCATTCCTTAATGATGAATGATGCTTGGGATCTTGTACCTCTTCCAAAAAGAATAAAACTTGTCAAATGTGAATGGGTGAATAGAACTAAGTATGCATCATATGTAACTATTGAAAGACATAAGGTCTAGTTATGTGACAAAGTATTTTCTCAAGTTTAGGGATTTGCTATAATGAAACATTTGGCCCCATAGCCAAAATGAATTCCATCCACCTTGTTCTAGTCCTTACCACTTCATATAAATTGGAGGTCCATCTAACGGAAGATAAAACTACCTTCTTGCATGGATATTAGCAAGAATAAATTTACATGGAATAACCTCTTGGCTATGTTTAGAATGACTCTAGCCATGTTTGTTTCCCTAAGAAATTTCCTTATGGCCATAAGCAAGATCATTGGTCTTGGTATGCTAAAATTGATAACTCTCTTCTTGACACTAGTTTTTATAGATGTCATTCTATCCCAAATATATATACTAAGAAGGTAGGTAACCATATCATAATATTTGTTCTTATGTTTATGACCTTATTCTCGCTAGTAGTGACCCCAAATTTTTAACCAATGTGAAATTCAACCTTAACAAGAAATTTTAAATGACAGACTTAGAAATTTTGCATTATTTTCTTGGCCTCCAAATCTTCCAAAGAAATGGAGGAATTTCCCTTTCCCAATATAATTATGTATGTGACCCTCTTTGTCTCTTTCACATGGAATATTTTAAACTAGCCCCATCTCCCTTACAATATAGACTCAAACTTGTTTCCATGTGTACTATGCCCAAAGTAGATGGAACTTTGTGTTGTTAGTGAGTTGGTAGCCTTTTGTATTTGACTCATAGCCATCTTGATATTTCCTTTAATGTTGGTCTTATTTATCAATATATGCACACACCCCATGAGATCCATTGGAAACAATAAAAAAGAACACTTCAATATAGCTAGGGTATAGTTCAGTCTCAGATGCATTACAGTTCAGAGGGGGACACCTTTGTTGGTTGATTTTACTAATTCAAATTGGATTGGCGACACTGATGATTGGAATTCTACTACAAGTTATGTTTTCAATCTTGGTTCTAGGCCTATCACTTGGGCTTGTAAGAAATAACAATCCCTTGCTCATTCTTTAGCAGAAGCAAAGTATTGAGCAATAGTATGCATGTCAAGAAGACTTGTGCCTTTGATATACTTTCAAAGTTTGGATTCTAGCAACAATATCTGACCACACTCTGGTGTGACAATCAAAGTGCCATCAAGCTCGCTAAATATCTATCTCAACATAAATTAATTAAACACATTTAGATACACATGCACTTCATCAAAAATCTTATTCAAGATCATGTTCTAAAAGTGTTATTTTTCCCTACATATGGTAAAGTTGTGGGCATTTTCACAGAGTATCTTATAGAAGTGAAGTTTTCTAAACTTCGATCTATGTTAGGAGTTTAGCAAGTTGTTATTAAGGGAGTATAGACTCTAATGAGTCATTCCTTTTCCTATTGTTCCACCTTTATAATACTTGAAACTTATCCCAAGTTGTTCTTAAGGGGGGGAGTTAGGATATTTAAACACATAAGAGTTAGTTAAGATCAACTTGGTGTAATGTGTTTTTAGGTAAAGTATGTTTCTTTAGTATGCATTAGTATACATTTGTAGTTATTTAATATAATGGGCAAGATTATATTTTGGACATAAAGTGATCTGATAGTTCATATTCTCCTCAATACTAACAGCTATATTGATTCATGTCTTAACACCCAATTGGTCCAAGAACTCTATTTAAAGAGCACGTAGGGTCATTTGCTTATGATCAACTATGAGAAACTCATATAAAAAATACTTTTCTTTTTCATTAATAGATTGCCTAAGTGGTCAAGTTGGTTGGGGTTGTGGACTATTTCTTCCTTTGAGGGTTTTAACCATGTAATACATTGTTGTACTAATCTTTGATATGTTTATGTGAGTGGTTTCCTTAAGGTGTTCAACCTATGTGGGATTACCTTGTTAATCGAAAAATTAGATCCTTATATTCATAATGTGATCAAATTGTGTCGTACAAATAGTTTTATGAATGCAAAAGAGACTATTGTTTCTTGGTCCATTTTTAGGATGAATTGATGGCACATTGTGGGGATAGTATGAGAAACACTTTATTTGGACAATCAATAAATATCAAGCAAGGAGATCTAGTTATAGAACATATTCAACAATTTTAATATCTGAGTCTTGGAGTAAAGAACACTCTAGAGGATAATTTGTTGGATTTCTTTATGGGTACTTTAAAGGAGAACATTCAACATGAGGTGCACCTCTTGGATCCTAAGACCTTGGATAAGGCTCTCATTGTGGAAAAGAGGGTTAAATATAAAAATATGGATACCAAAAGGGTTGTCACTAACAATTTTTATAGGCAGTGAAATGTTACTATCCATACCCTCAATCCACAAGGTTGACACCTCAACAAATGGATGAAAGAAAAGAAAATGGACTATATTTTGATTGTGATGGAAAGTACAACAAGGGGCTTAAGTGTAGTGGGAACAAATTATTATACATAGATTATGAAAAGGAAGAAGAACAAGATTTAAAACCTTCTTCAACACCATAAGAGACTATTCCAACCATATCTTGTCATTCTTTGGCCAACATTAGCACTCTTCAAACTCTCAAGATATAAGGATATATCAAGAGAAAAAAGGTGTTAGTGTTGATGGATTCTAGTAGTACACATAAATTCATTAACAATAAATTATTCAACCTTCTCAAATGCTTTATATATCCAACACTGGAATTTTAAATAATGATTTTAAAAGGAGGTACCACGAATTTTAGGGAAGTGCCATAACACTAATCTTACTATGGAGGATAGCCCAATGGTTATAATCCAAATGAGTGTTGTTGATGCGGTATCATGGGTCCAATTGTTACAACCATTAGGATTAGTGGGTTTTAGTTTTCATGAAATTTTCATGATATTTTCTTCAAAATTAAAGAAAATTTGTCTCAAGGGTATGCAAGGAAAACCATCTAAAGTAATAAGCTCTAACAACATGAAAAAAATGTTAAAAAAGTGTTCAACCAAGAGTAATTGCATAATTTTCCCACTATATGTTCAAACATATAAACCCTCTATGGCCTTAGAACTCGATAAATTTATTGACAATCATTCCAAGATGTTTTTCGAGATGCCTAAATGGATTCCTGTTATTTGAAAGAAAGATAATGCTATTGAATTTTTCCCAGGGATCCTTCCTCCTAAAATCTGATCCTACAACTACCCCTATGCCTAGAAGAGTGATATTGAGCACATGGTTCTATAAATGCTAGAGGCTAGTATCATTCAACCTAGCCAAAGTTCCTCTTTATCACCAAATAGTGATAGTTTAGAACAAGTTCAGCATTATAAAGAAATCAACAAGATCACCATTAAATATAAGTTCGTATTCTTGTAAGTTATGAATTGTTATATCAATTGCATGGAGAAAATTTCTTTACTAAGTTGGACCTTCATCCATATATCATCGTATTAGAATGATAGATGAACGAATATCCAAAATATCTTAAGAACACATGAAGGTATTATGATTTTCTAGTGATGTATTTTGGCCTTATTAATGCACCTTCAACATTTCAAATATTGGTGAATTCAATTTTCAAGCCCTTCCTATGTGTTCGGTGTGTTATATTCTTTGCATGTACATCAACGGTCGAAGTCAATAGTCAACTGGAATAGAAATCGATAAACAGTAGAAGTCTGTTCGACGAGTCGACTAGTATAGTCGAT
The DNA here is from genome assembly GCA_027924585.1 of Larix kaempferi. Lineage (NCBI taxonomy): Eukaryota > Viridiplantae > Streptophyta > Pinopsida > Pinales > Pinaceae > Larix > Larix kaempferi. The sequence continues at coordinate 2,219,131 of BSBM01000510.1, forward strand.
TGGCCGTCGATCACAACTGGTCGATGGAGGAAGTCGATGAGCACAAAGAAGGCATGGATTCGACAAGCAATTGGACGACAAGAGGCTCAACGGGTGGTCAACTATGGTTGAATCAATCAACTCAGTTGTAACAAGATAATTGCATTCGGTTAGGAAGTTATGGACCACCATTAATGAGCAGTTATCCATAACTAACTTAGGTACCACGATCTAGTGTATGTATTGCTTCTATAAATATGATGTAAGGTAGAAGGCTATGTAATATGATGTATGAGAAACAAGACGGTGAGAAGTACTATAATGTACCAACTGGACTATGTTGGTAATGTAAAAGTGTAGTAATTTCGGGCTTGAGCTATAAAAATATTGTAAATCATTGTTGTAAACATTGATTTAAGATTGTTTCTAATAGATGAGTGGTAAAGCTCACTGGTTTGTCGATTTTCCCCGGTAGAGGGGTTTCTAGGGTAATTTCTATGTACTGTGTGTGACTTTGTTTTATGCCATTGTTAATTCGGTTATATATTTAACTATAAGAATCATCATGCATGCTCATTGTAAAAGGTATTAGAACCCAACATTTGGTATCCGAGCTATATTTGGATTCAAGGGGACACCTTGTTGCTAAGGGTTTGTCTTGGTCCTAGATCTAGTTAATACATAGTTTCAGTGGGAGTTCTAGAATGACTAATTCATAGTTGAGAATGGTTGGCAGTTCGAGGATAGGAATTGAAAATTTTAATGGACACAATTTTGAGCTTGGAAGCTTAAAATGGAGGATCTCCTTGTGGATCGAGAACAATGGGTTGTTGTCAACCCCAGAACAACTTCGACAAGTATGTCGAAGGAATATTGGTAGAAAATTGACAGGAAATCAAGGAGTACAATCCAAATTTGTTTAGTAGATTATGTATTGTTGAATGTCTCGGAAGAAGACACTGCAAAGAAGATATGGAAAATGTTGGGGAACTTGTACTAGTCAAAATCATTGGTTAACAAGTTGTTTCTTCAAAAGAAGTTATATATTCATAGGAGGAGTGAGGGTGACTTGGTTACAAAGAACCTGAATGCGTCTAATACTGTGATTAGTCAGTTAATGTCTGTGGATATTAAAATTACTGAGGAGAAATGTATCAATCTATTTTGTTATTTTCCAAACTCATGGGATAGTCTGGTCATGGCTATTGGAAGCAATAATACCACATTGAAGATCGAATATGTGGTTGCATCTCTGTTGTTAGAGGAGATGAGATGAAATAAGATGGAAGGTTTGACCCACGATGCCTTGATGGTAAGAGGTTGATCCTCTGGTAGAAGATAAAAGTAGAGGGGTATATCTAAGACCATATCTAAATCCCTTGGGTCAATGATGAGAAAATGTTGGAAATGCGGAAAAGTAGGGCATTATAAGAGAGATTGTAAGTCAGGCATTATAGCTAAGGAATCACAGTTGAATGGAAGTAAGCCTTCGAATGAAGAAAAATGGGATGTAAATTTGGCCTCGACAAGTACACATTTATATCATAATTCTTGGTTGATTGATGTCGATGCATCATTTCATATGAGACCACACAGCGAATGGTTTTGTGAATATGAGAATTTCGACGACAGTGATGTTCTACTAGGAGATTTTTAACCGACTAGGATTGTTAGACGAGGTAAAGTTCAACTATTATTAAAAGATAGAAGGGAGGAACTCTTCCATGGGTACCACATATCCCAGATTTGGTTCGAAACCTGATTTCTATTAGTAAGATGGGGAATGCAAGTGTTCAATATGTATTTGAGAAAGATACATGTGAGATGGTATGAGGACCATGGTGCTAATGAGAGGATTCCATACTAGAACATTGTACAAGTCATTGGGAAGAATACACACCAATGGTTTTGCAACTATGGTATTTCCTAAATCTAATGATATATTCTCATGTCTAGTCGAATCAACCATGTTGTGGCATCAACGAATGGGACACATTGGTGAGAAAGGGCTTCGTGCTATGCATAATAAAGGTATGGTTGAAGGTCTCCCTGATTATTCTTAAGAAGTAGACTTATGTGAACATTGCATTTATGGTAAACAGAGTCATGTAAGTTTTTCATCTAGTTTTATTAGGGCCAAGGAAATACTGGAGTTAATACATAGTGATGTGTTTGGACCAGTACCAATCCCACCACTAGGAGGATCGCAATATTACATATATTTCATAAATAATTTCTCCAAAATGACATGGTTGTATTTTTTGAGGAAGAAATATCAATTTCCTGAGAAATTTCAAGAGTTCAAAGTTCTTGTAGAAAATCAGACTGACAAAAAAATCAAGGTGTTGAGAACTGATAATGGAGGAGAATTATGTGGTAAGGCATTTGACCAATTCTGCAAACAGCATGGTATAGCTCGAAAAAAACAATTCCATACACACCTCAATAGAATGAAGTTGCTAAAAGAATTAATTGAACGCTAATGAACAAACCAAGGAGCATGCCCAATGGTTCAGCTAACTCACAAGAATTCTAGGAAGAAGCAACCAACACGACATGTTACCTGGTGAATAATTCGAGGTTGACAACTCTGGTCAACAAGACTCCATACCAAGAATGGGTTGGTAAGAATCCCTCTCTTGCACATCACAAAGTATATGGGTGAGATGCCTTTGTGCATGTCCCAAAAGAGAAAGGAAACATATTTGACAAGTCTAAGAAATGCATATTCATCGTGTATAAGGATGGAGTGAAGGGGTATAAGTTGTGGATCTGATTACAAGGAAGGCAATTTATAGTAGAGATGTGATATTTAGATAAGTTGGAGGTACTTCTAGGGTTGAAGAGGTCAGAAGAGAAAAGGAACCAGCAAATCAAAAGTTTGAAATGGATGACGAAAATCAGGATTCGGATGAGGTGATTGAATCTGACGAAGAGGTGGAACAGAAAAATCTGGTCATCAGGAGGTCTGGTCGAGAAAACAAAAACCCAAAAGGCACATCCCACTAGACTTTTTTCCCTATTTTTGTATTATCTGCCATTAAATATGATCCGAGGATAGTAAAGGAAGTGATCAACTCGACAAAGAGTAAACTTTGGGAAAGGGCCATGGAAGAATAAATGAATTCCTTGAGGAAAAATAAAGTATGGGATCTAGCCATATTACCAAATGGAAGGAAACATGTCAGCAGTAAGTGGGTATTTAAGAAAAATTTGAATGTAGCAAGATAGGTCGAGAAGTTCAAGGCTCGACTGGTAGCAAAGGAATATTCCCAAGTCGAGGGAGTCAACTTTGGTGATATTTTCTCTGTTGTTGCTAAATTAACTTACATAAGCGTATTAATGTATTTAGTTGCAACATTTGATATTGAGATAGAATATATGGATGTAAAGACAACATTTCTTCATGGGGATCATGAAGAAGAAGTTTATATGAAGCAGCTTGAAGGTTTCACAGTGAAAAGAGAGGAGTTGGTATGCAAACTCAAGAAGTCTCTCTATGGTTTAAAGCAATCTCCCAGGATGTAGTATCAAAAATTTGATATGTATATCTAGCAGTTGGGGTTTGTGAGAAGTTAGGTTGATCACTGTGTGTATGGAAACAAAGTTGATGAACACTTCATATATGTAACTTTGTATGTTAGGGACATTTTGTTAGTTGGAAATAACATGGATCTAATCAAGGAGGTGAAATTGTAGTTGTCCTCCAAGTTTGAAATGAAGGATCTCAGTGAAGCTCATTTCATTCTTGGAATTTAAATAAATAGAGATCAAGTAGATAGGATGCTATGGTTAAGTCGGAGTAAATATGTTAAGGCAATTTTGAAATGTTTTAACATGTAGGAGTGCAAAACGGTCAAGGTACATATTCATGTAGGAGTTAAGTTATATGTTGAACAATGTCCATGGCACATGTGCCCTATGCTAGTGCTGTAGGTAGTCTGATGTATGCAATGATCTATACTCGACCCGATATTTCCCATGCACTGGGAGTATTGAACAGATACATGTTGACACATGGGAAGGAGCATTGTATCGTAGTTAAGATATTTTTCAGGTATTTTCTTGGCACAACAGATTATGTTATTTTCTACCAAGGAAAAAATAAAATATATGTACATGGTTTTGTCGACTCCAACTAGGCTGGCGATATCGACCGCAGACGATCGACCAAAGGATATGTTTTCAAGTTATTTGGTGGAGCATCCAGTTGGATGAGTAGGAGGTAGATGGTCATTGCATTGTCGACTATAGAGGTTGAATACATGGTAGCCACTCATGCAAGCAAAGACGCAGTTTGGTTGAAGAGGTTGGGTTTAAACAACAATCTATTAGGTTGGATTGTGACAGTCAAAGTGCAATCTTCCTAGTAAAGGACCCTGCATACCATTGATAGACAAAACATATTGATGTGCAGAATCACTTTCTAAGAGACATGGTAGAAAACCAAAAAATGTTGTTGGAAAAGGTAAACACTATGAAGAACATTGCAAACTCATTGACCTAATCTATGAGCACTGAAAAGTTTACTTGGTGTAGGTAATCAATGGGCCCGTTAGCCCTGCTTAAGTGAAATGAAGGTATAAAATCTCATGTGTAAGCAAAGAAGACAACAAGTGGGAGAATGTTGGGTGTGTTATATTCTTTGCATGTATATCGACGGTCGAAGTCGATAGTCGACTGGAATAGAAGTCAACAGATAGTAGAAGTCTGGTCGACAAGACGACTCATGTATAGTCGATTAGTCATCAATTATGACTATTCAACAAGGGAATTTGACGAGCACAAAATGAGAATGGATTTGACAAGCACTTTGACGACGAGATTCTCAACAGGTGGTCGACTATGGTTGACTCATTCAATTTGACTATAACATAATAACTCCATTTAGTTAGGAAGTTATGGACCACCATTAATGAGCAGTTAGCCATAGCTAACTTAGGTACCATGTGTTAGTGTATGTATTGCATCTATATAAATACGATGTAAGATAGAAGGCTATGTAGTATGATGTATGAGACACAAGAGGGTGAGAAGTACTATAGTGTATCAATTGGAGTGCGTTGGTATTGTACAAGTGTAGTGATTTCATGCTTAGCAATCTTGTAAATTGTTGTTTAAACACTAGTTTAAAAGTGTTATTAATAAATGAGTGGTAAAGCTCACCGGTTTGTTCGTTTTCCCTGATAGAGGGGTTTCTAGGATAAATTTTTTTGGTACTATGTGTGACTATGTTGTGTGCCATTGTTATGTCCCCGATAGGGAACAATGTAGCTTTTGCGAAGTTCAATTAGTTGGGGGTTGGCATGCCGAATTTTCTAATTTTACAAAGTTTTGATATGGTTGGATTTTTGAATGAATTTAATCATATTTTTTAAATTTCATTTATCTGCTTGCCCATTGGTTCCTTACAGATAATGTTTACTTGGGGTGTTGTGCCCCAGGCCTGTGGGGTCCAGTAAGCGAACCTTAATGCAGGCATGGGCATGTGTACGTTCAACTTGACTTCAGGTGATGAAATATGGGCTCGAAGCTGGATGGATGCGGACGTGTGTACATTCAATTCCCATTTTTTGAACTTGGTTGTATAACTCAGGGGCGAACATACCTTCAGGTCGCATTTTCATTTAATTGAAGATGGGCTCAGAGCTAGTTTTAATTTTAATTAAAATCATGCCGTGAATCGTACTGTGAGCTATTTCAATTGGAAAAAAGTCGTTAATGACAGAATCACGGTCTAGTTGGAGTTGTCGTCCATGTTTGAGCATATGGTATTGCTGAAAGAATATAAGAGTGAGAGAAACAATGATTGATATCAAGACGAGGCCTAACAGAATCAATGTACTCCAAGCACTTGCACACCCCATCAGCTTCTTCATTTTCTGTGCAGACAAAACGCCAACAAGAACGGCCCCCTCGCCGGTCGCGTAACTACTCAATAAGATGCATTTGACAGTATCTTTCTTGGCGTAGGTTGCCACAACCCCTGAAATATCATCTTTGAAATGCCTAACATCCGCATTTATGTTACCATGCTCCTCCACCATTGGAATTTGGTTGTTAGCATCGTCTGTTGCTACAATTCTCTGATCATCTGCCACAAATGAAGTAATTATCTGCAAGATTAAGAACGGGATGCCCAAACCCTTAATTGAACCTAGGAGTTTGAACGACAAACCATTTTTTTAAAGTGCTCGTGAACGAAATGCCGGTGATTTTATTCTATGAAGCTTCCTAGAACTTGCATGAACCATAAACACTCCTTGAACTTGCATAAATTATTTATCACCGTTATCTCTTTATCAATTTTTGCCGAGATGCCAAGATGTGAAGTTTTTCCTTGAACTTCGGCATGCTTTTTCTTGTCAATTTTGAAGGTAAGAAATATATTTTATTGAAACAAAATATTTATGTCACTTTACTTGAGTTAGGTCAAAGAGAAAATGCAGCTTGAAAGAAAAGGTTACGTCGCTCTACTTGAGTTGAGTCAATGAGAAATTGCAGCATGGATTTGTTTGAAGTTGGTGGTACGGTCAAAGAGAAAATGCATCCTGGATTGGTTTGAAGTGGGTGGTACACGTATGGTATCCATGTTATTGAAAATGCATCCTGGATCGGTTTGAAGTCAACGGTACACATAGGGTAGCCATGTTAGAGGAGAGTAATAGGAGAGTGGAGGTGAATATGACTCTTTCAAGGCGGCAATTCTCGAAATGATTTTAATGGGAGATGGGATCAGAGCTGGTTTTAATTTTAATTAAAATCGTACTGTGAATCATTTCAACCACTGCAATTTCTGCACTTACAAAACTTTCAATTTGCTACGCCTTATCTTACTTTGACTGCGTTAAGTGTAAATTGAGGAGGGATTTACTGATTTGATAAAGACTGAATCTGAGCAGAGCTCTTTGATAAAGAATCTGAGCAGAGCTAATGCTGGTGGGCACCAATCCTGAGTAGAGCTCAGGCAGGCTGAGAAAAAGAGAAAATTCATGTTCTTGCCCAACTTGTATGTGTGTGAAGGAAGATAGGTCCTCGTAATTCGAGTGAGACTGTCACGGCACAGAGGAAGATATGGTTTGGTATTCTCCTCGTTCCCTGTATTAGTTGGTTATGTTTTTTATTCATCGTCTAGTATTACGCTAGAGCTCCTCTTGATCTCCCAGCCAGGAAGAAGCGGAAGCACAATAAGTTGTGGGCTATAGATAATAATGTGGGATGCGATCCTTACGAGTGTTGGCAGAATCCTCAACAAGGTAATGTCCCAGGCGAGGACTAATGCAGACTGAAACAAGGCGATTAAACCACAGCATTTCTAATTCGGTGATTTCTTTGGTTATTTGTTTGGAGCATTATACTCCAACAATGTTTACTCCTCTGCAATCTGCAATTTATTTTGTGGAGAGATCGACATCGTTTTCCAATGTTTTGAATTTTGTTGTTTCTCCCAAAAAAGATTCTGCAATTAAAGTAAAGAAGAAATGGGGCATCCACTACTGAAATTTTGGACAAAGAAGCGAGGAACCTTAGTTGACATACCACTGCCCTTCAATCTGCATTTATCCTTCACGGCTTCAAAATTGTACAGGTCTTGGTCCTTTTTCCAAAGGTTGCAAATGACCATTACTTCAGTTGTTCGTAGCTCACCATCTATGGGCATGTTCCTCTCTTGGAAGCAATGGCATTCCTCTCTTTTATATTACAGCTTGCACACTGCTTATTTCAATACACATGGATCAAATTTTCTTTCACAGTGTTCTCGCTCTCCACTTTGTCGACTTTAACTAATCCTTGAATGCTAATGGGTGCATCAATATTCAATATCATTTGGGTTATTCTATTTTAATTAACCATAACCATTCAATGAGGATTTGTGTTCTACTCCAACCTATCAAACATATACAATCTGTCCCATAGTTAGTCAAGTAATCGATAAGCATGTCTTTTTCTACGAACATAATGTTTTTATAAAGCATTTTCGTGCAAGTAAATAAGCTGCGTTAACAGCTAAAGATCAGAATAAATGCTGGTATGGCCACTCATTCAATGGTTGCGGGTCTAATAAATGTTAATCTATGAGAGGAAATAATGACCTTCTTGAAACGATATAACAAATAGAGATGAATCAGATGTTGAGGCTATTAATAAACCATAAGTTTTTTATTATCTTAGAGATATCAAAGATCTCGATCATACTTATTCGGTAGATGTAGAGGAAACTGTGTACCGATATGACAGTTAACAACGTGATTATTCAAAGTCACCATGATTTTAATCTATGAAAAGATGAGGTATATTTTATTATTTTCTAATATCCAATAGCTATAGGGAAATGATTATTGCTTTTATAATATTAAAATATATCTTTTCATATGGTAAAGGGGAAGAAAAGTGAAGGGAAGCTTCCTTCACAATGGGAGTATCATTCAATAAGCTTGAATGCTTTTGCTTTCTTTCAATGTAATCCTTGCTCCTTGACAATACAACTTTTTACAGTTGTAAATAAGCAGTCACTGAAATAGCAATGTTGGGGACATTGTCACCTCGTGGATCTTGTTAATTATATTATATGTTTAACTATAAGAATCATCATGCATGCTCATTGTAAAAGGTATTAGAACCTAACACTAAGAAATTTTTTGTTGTATTTGTTATGATATGTTAATTTACAATAAATATTGGGAAGAGCATGCATAACATGTTGACATGGTCTTAAAAGTATTAGAGGAGAAACAATTATATGTAAATCCTTCCAAGTGTGTTTTATGGGTTCAAGAAGTGGAATGTTTAGGTCATATTTTATCTCATGAGGACGTTAAGGTGGACCCTAACAAAATCAAATCTATTATAGAATGCACAAATCCCAAAACCTTGAAGAGTCTTAGGGGATTCTTAGGTTGTCAAGAACTGTGGTCAAATAGAAACACCTCTAACATAAATATTGAAAAGGGATGCCTTTTCTTGGAATTAGAAGAAGCCTAATACTTTAAAGAACTTAAGGAGACAATGTGTAGAACTACTATCTTGACCATACATAACCTAACAAAAACCCTTATTGTGGAGTGTTATTCATCAAGGCAAGGCATAGGCGTAATTTTAATGCAAGAAGGCATCTTACATTTGAAAGATATATCCTTAAAGGAAAGAAGTTACTCAAACACATTTATGAGAAGGAAATTTCAGCCATATTGCATGTAGTTAAGTAATGGTGCCCTTACCTAATAGGAAAACACTTCAAGGTAAAAGCAAATCATGGTAGTTTGAAGCAATTCTTAGAAAAATGACTATCTTCAAAAGAGCAATAGAAATAAGTCAAAAAGATACAAAGTTATGACTTTTAAATTATATACAAACAAGGGAAAGAAAATGTAGTGGAAGATGCATTTTCAATAAAAGAATAAGTTAGTGAGACCTTACTTCATGATATATCGTTTCTGCAAGCTAATTGATTGTAGAATGGAAACAAGGCCATAATAGAGAGAAGATCATTAAAGAACTACAATAGAACCCTAGTGCATCAGATACACTTTTATGAAAAAATGATTCACTTTGGTATAAGGATCGCTTGTATTTATGTCAAATTCCCAACTCAAATAAAAGGTCCTCATTGAAGTGCGCATTTCACCTATAGGGGAAAATTCAAGATTTTGAAACTTATCGCACGAATCAAGAATTATTTTTTATGGCCATTTCTTAAAACCAATGTTCAAATTTTTGTGGTGCTTGTTTACCTACAAAAAAAAGGAGAGATGATCAAGACCCCAATTATTCTAGAACTATTAACGATACCAAGTTAACATTGGGAAGAGATATCCATCGATATTATCATAGGTCTATCGAAGTCTGAAGGGAAGAATGCCATCATTGTGGTGGTAGATAGACTCACAAAGTATGCTTGTTTTTGCGCATTTTCTCTCCCTTTTCATGAAAGTACAATAGCCACAACATCCATGGAATCAATTCAGAAGCTACATGGAAACCCAAATATTATTGATTGATAGATCCAATTTTCACTAGGAATTTTGGAGTAGTTTGTTTTCTTGTGTATGTTCTCAATTGGCTCACAACTCCTTTTACCATAGTCAATCTAATGGGAAAATATAAATTGTGAATAAATGTTTGGAAGCTTATCTATTTTTCTTTGCATATGATAAATAGACATAATAGGTCAAGTGATTACACTTGATAGAATGGTGTTACAATCCTTTCTTCCATACTTCATCCAAAATGTCCCCATTTATGGCATTCTATGGATATTATCCTCCATCCTTCACTTCAACCTTGAGTGCGAAAGCTAAGGTTCAAGCAATGGAGAATCACATACAACACCAGCAAGAAGTTCTCCAACTATCAAAGGACAACTTGGCCATAGTACAAAATAGGATGAAACAACAAGTAGATCAACATCATAGTGAAAGGAACTTTGAAGTGTAGGATTAGGCATTTCTAAGGTTGCAACCATACAAAAATATGTCCCTTAAACAACAAAAGAAGGAAAATAAATTATCACCCAAGTACTATAGTCCCTATAAGGTGTGGCAAATGATTACCATTGTGTCTTACAAATTGGAGTTTCCTTCATCTTCACATGTATGTACATATGGTCTTCCATGTTTATTTTTAAACAAGATAATATGTGACACAATTTTGGCTCGAAGTATTTTTTAGAGCTTGAAGAAGTGGGAAAAATCATACTAGAACCTAAAATACTCATTGAAACTCATATCAAGGAACTATGGAATCAAGTAATTATCGAATGCCTTAGTAAGTGGAAGAACCTACCAATAGAATATATGGCATGGGAAGATGAGTTATTTATACAAATTGTTGGAACACCCAAAATAAGGATAAGTGTGAATGCCCATTTTTTCCATTAAGATGATAGAATATTAATACATCAAATATAATGCTTGGTTTCATCTTCCAAGGTGCCTCTTGGACTCCAAGATGACTTTTCTTATTCACTCAATTGTGAATAGTAAATATAATTTACCAGAACCCGTAATATATTAGGTTTCCAACGTTTCTCCCCTTAATTTGAAGAGGTGTTTGTGAGTCCAAGAATCTTCTAAAACAAAGTTGAAATTTGCATGTGAACCGTTGTCAAAGGTTGAACATATCCTACTTGACAATGTGACCATGTGCCAAGTAAGCTAGCAGAAGATGAAGTCTTCTACTAAGTGGTAAAAATGAAGCTCTCTCTAAATCGATGGTTTTAGGATGACCACAAACCAAAAAAGTTAGCAAAAGAAACAACTTGGTCGATGTCTTCTACTAAATCATGATTTTAGACTGACCACATACCAAAAAGGTGGTTTTGGATTTATACAAACCAAATACTAGTAGAAGAAATCAAAGGTGATGTCTTCTACTAAATGGTGGTTTTAGGCTGACCACAAACCCATAAGGTAGTTTTAGGATTACCACAAACCAAAAGGTAGAAGAAGCGGCCAAAGATGATGGATTCTACTAAGTAGTAGTTTTAGGTTGACCACAAACCAAAAATGTGGTTTTAGGATGACCACAAACCAAGCGGTGCTCTAGAACATGGCTCTAGCACTCTCTCTTAGATACATCGCTGACTCTTACTCTAGCTATAGGCTCTGGCTGTTGGTCTGGTTCTGATTATGGCTTAGGCTCGTTTATTCCACTAGATGATAGGAATTCGAAATTATGAAGCCTAACTATCGATCCATGATGTCCCCCCTGTTATATACAAGATGAGAAGAAGTAAAAAAATTCTTCAGTGTGATGGAAAAGTGCATGGTTGTGTCTCCAATGGAAAGATATATCAAAGAGGTAGGTTTTAGTGTCGGAACTAGACACAATACCTATCCAAACATCTCATAATGGTTTTGAATTTCAAAACTAGACATGGAATACCACGATATGAACAATGAATTGTTGGAAACACATCAATCCTTTCAGTGCTAAGACCTATAAGGGCTTCTTGCAACCCCACCCTTTAACATTAAGACTCAATCTCAAAAATGGAGAGTGTTGGTTTCTAGCGAGAATGTACTCAATACAATTCAACTTAATTTTATTTGGCAGTTACAAAGTACTATTGCAAGTACCAAGAAACAAGTAAACTTACAAAAACAGTATTTACAAATTTTTTAAAACAACATTAAATGTTAAAAACTATAAATGTGGAAATAATAAATGTTTAAATAAAGAAGCATTAATACTGAAGTCATAAATGATGAAAATAAATTAATCGTTGAGTCTCTTAAGTAATAACATTTTTAATGACAGCAACACATCATACTTCCATTAAAATGATTACGACATTAGTTTTTCTTGTGTTAATTGTAACTCGAAATATTTTGCGATAGAGTTTTATTGACAAGGTACTAACAGTTGTTTTATGATGATGACGAAAGGGGTCCTACGAGGTACCCTGAGGCTTACTTAGTTATGTCAGCTAAAGCTTGTGAACCTATTCTTCTTGCACAGATTTGTAGGAAAGAGTAATGCGACAAATCAAGTGTTAAGAGTATTTATGTTTTACAATTGGCCGTCAATAATTGTAAAATTTTGAAGTACTTCCTTGCTTCAAGTATGGATCTATGTCTAAATCTTAGATGTGTTGTTTTGGCCATAATTATATTTTGCAAATGTTGAATAAATAAATATCTAAACTACATTCATTAATGAATATCCTTACCATAGGTATTGATTCGTGATCGATTCGACTTTGTACAAGCTTTATACTGTAGAACTATGAAACAATCATTATATTTGAAAAAAACATAGATAAATTGGAAAAGAGTATAAATCTATAGTATTTATGCATTCCTTATTTTATAATTGTGTGAACGAACATCTTATTAGAATGATATTCACAATAATACTTGCCCCTATATCATACTTGTGATGAAACTAATGTGAATTGCATACTATGGAGTTAACTCTATCCTATTTCATGATAGTGCAATGGAATCATACTATAAGCTTTTGTGAAAAGAGATAATAATATAATGACTATATCGATGAATAAGAAATGAATTCTAAACTATGCACCATGCAATAAATCAATATCATAATAAATATAATTCTTGCATTCGAATTTCCATCGTAATGGAATGTAATGAACTATACAATGTAACAATAGTTTTTAATACTGGCAGGTGATAAGATGGGGTAATAAGTATTGGAGTAGAAGTGTGCTGGCATCGTTAATGAGACTGGTCTTAGTCATTTAAGTCACCTAACTACTATCTTGACATGGAAGTATAGTAGATGCTCTCGTGACCGGATAGTACGTGAAGAAGTTCACAAAATACACTTGGTTGTCGAGCTATATCAAACTTTAATCCAGGGTCTACTGAGTTGGTAACAACGTAGATGAAATAATAAATGAGATATTAATGTAGTGTTTGTCCAAATCTCAACGTGCTTGGTTACCATAAATCTCCAATGTCTATCTTGTGGACTCTCGGGATTTGAAATGGAATCCTAATCTCCACTATGTCATGCGGTTGTTAGTTTTCTTGCCATTCAATTTGTTGGGAAAGGCTCTGTGGAGAGGCCGACAGGCCGAGAAATTTCAGGTTTTACCTTAACTAATGTTCAGGGATACTTCCCGAGACTTGATACCATGACCTGGTGAATGTGATTCTTGAAACTTGTAAATAATTTTAAGAACTGTATCTTCTGCGAGAGATTACAATGGTTTTAGGCATTGGAGGTTCGAATCTAGGGTCTACTTTTCTTTGTATGTTAAGGGAGTAGTCTTTAGGGTTTCTGATTGATAATAAAGAACCAGGGGTCGACTCTTGCGCATGGATATACTATTGTTGCATAACTGGAACTTCTTTGTCGAGCTCGAAGGTTGGCTTCGTCAATACTTGTTGGCATTTAAACAACTCTTACTCGGAAAGGCAAAGTGCAAGTAATGTCTCGTATTAAGTGTTTAGGCTTTCTGAATGCTTGATAAAAATAAAATATCTGTAGTTTATCATTTAATCACTTGTGTTGTTTCGTGGTAGGTTTTCACTTCATTGAGTGGTTTCAGAGGTTTGAAGCTTAAAGGAAAAAGTTGTAGCTCAGCCGCAGGGTAAGCCTTGAAGGTTCACTTCCTCGTAGACAACCCTAGCATGGTGTGGTCGATGTTTTTATGTTTTGTTATGAGTCTATTACTTAGTTTCCTTGACAGGGTTTCTCCTTGTCCGTGATGATGATGTTCCGATCATCAAAAGACAAAATATCTGAGGATAAGATCCTCGGCTAGTCTGGTTACTTTGCTTTACAGCACTTAACTATAAGTTTTGTTTAAAATGTAACCTGTTTAAGATATGTAATACTAAAGGATGAACCCTGTTCAAATTTTTAAAAGAAGAACAACGTTGGTACTTCCAAAAGTTTTATGTGCAATGTATACATTTCAAATCGTTGATGTTTGAGTAATCAGTAGTGTTTTTTATGAGATATGAGAGCCAAGGGCTGACTCGTTTCTAAGATAAAGAGGTTCTGAGCTACAACGTTTTACACTTTGGTTTCGAATAATGATAACAGACTAAATTTACAAAGCTCAAAAGGTTTCTGTGTGTTTTCTTTGCTGATGGAAGTTAATAGATTGGCTAGGAAATACATTGTTGATTTTGGGATTTTGGCCGAGAGCCGTAGATCAACTTATTTCACTAGAAGTGAAACACTGAACTCGTAATGTCTAAGTTTAAGTATGAAGTTGTTTGAACCCATCATGAGCCTGTAATTAAGTTATAAATGATCTGCTTTCTTGTAAGGATTTTGACTCTGTGTCTAACGTAAAGCAATGAAATGTTAAATAAATCGAATACGAGATATAGATACTAAAATGAATTAGTACAAAACAAAGATGTTATTATTTTCAATGGATGGGTATCTATTTATTGTTTACGTGTGACCACTTTGTAAAAAGGATAATTGTAGCTGTTAAAATTTCTAGAATATGAAAAGTCTGAACCCAATGGATTTATAATAATGAAAAGCATAGTATTATCATCCTGAAATAGATAGAGTAAATTGGAAGATCTAGATCTGTACCGAAATAAGTGTTTTTATTTTGTTATTAATTATGAGAAAATAATATACATATGTTTATGATATCCTTCTTCTATTTCCAGAGTCTTAGACATACAATTGAAATGGAAAAATTTAAATGAAACCCTACAGTTTTAATCTATCTAATCACTTGGCGTTCTGCCCTTCATTCATCTATCCTAATTTTACTTCTCTGTACTAGAGTACTATGCAAAGACATCATGGGGAAAAATACAGAGAAGGTTATCTAATCAATCATCTCATCTATTAAATCAATCTAAGTTAGAAATCATACTTAGATCAAAATAACAACAAAACTGTAGAACCTGATAATTTGTAGGAGAAACAAACCACTCAAGGAGCCTGTTCCACCCAACCTACTCCTGAAGGCAGCCAAATTACTTGCCTTAGGACCCCCGAGCCTGTTCACTGAACCACCAGGAAGAAGAATCTGTAGAAGCTTTAGGTCCTCAAATTGCAACAGCAATGTAGATCATCCAGTCATAAAGACTCAGCAGTCAAAGAGACCTGCACCAACACCTCTGGTTTCCTTCTTAGAATAATTAGCAGACTCACAATGCACTACCACTTAACCTCCCTATTCGAATCTCTCACTGATCACCAGATACACTTGAGGAAATATTTCTGTAGAAAATATTGTAGAGCTGCCTGCTCAATTCGAATTGCCTTATCTAGGCTGCCTAGGCCTTTTAGTGGTTAGCTTGGTCATTAATGAGCTAACAGCTCTCTTCTACCCACCTGGGGGATAATGCCACAAATTTAGGGGTAGTTGTCCCATAACCAACAGCTAGTGGTGGAGTGCAAATGCTGCCATCTGTCCCATGCCTTCTAAAAGCTTCCATTCCTCCTAGTGGGTCAGCGAACACTCATTTAACAGTTCCCTTGAGTGGTTGTCTCCTGTTTAATTTATTTAAATAATAATAATAAGTCATTACAATCATGCTTGACCAAATTTGGTCATAATTACAAAACTTTGTAATTAAAATTTAACATAATGTATTTTGCAAATAAAATAATTAGTCTCAAAATTTGGGTAGGTGACATACACCCCCCCTTAAGTCTCAACATCGTCCTCGATGTTGTTTAATCACTCTCTGAGTGTTCCTGAAACAATGTTGCCCGCATACTATTCTCCAACTCCCGGGTTGCTTCTTTTGGGCTAAGGTGCTTCCATTGCACCTTTACCTGCCCAATGGTGCGATTCCGGAGTAGAGTTTCCCTCCTTTCGAGGATATAGTACGGTTCCACCTGAAAATCGTCGTCTTGTTCCACCTATACATCATTCCAATTTACAACATGAGTAGCATCATGCACATATTTCTTTAAAAACGAAATATGAAAAACATTATGTATTTTTAAATTTGATGGCAAAGCCAGTTGCTATGCCACGGGTCCAACCCTTAACAGAATTTCGAAAGGACCACAATACCTGGGCGCCAGCTTGGCACGGCTTCCCAATTTCAATGAACTCTTTTTCGGTCTTACCTTAAGAAAAACATGCTCACCAACCTGGAACTCTTTATGAGTCCTCTTAAGATCGGCTTGACTCTTCTACCTATCTTGGGCAGTTTTAAGATTTCTTTGTATCTGTTTCACAATTAGTTCTAGTTCCTGCAACAATTCTGGTCCTAGAATAACTCTATTTACTAGGTCATTCCAAGAAACTGGTGTATTACATTTCCTACCATAAAGAATTTCAAAAGGGTTAATCCTGGTTGATGCATGGTAATGATTGTTATAAGCAAATTCTGCTAAATGCAAGTAGTCCTCCCACTTACCAGGCTGGTCCTTAACATACATTCTTAGCATGTCTTCCAATACCTGATTCACTCTTTCTGTCTGTCCATCCATTTGTGGATGAAATGCTGTGCTGAAGTTTAAGGTCGCATTCAACCCTTTAAACAAAGACTTCCAAAAATTTTCCATAAACTTAGAATCACAGTCTGAAACTATTATCTTTGGTATTCCATGTAATCGAAAAATCTGCTTCATAAAAATTTCTGCAATATCTGGAGCCTTATGAGTAGTCTTTACAGCTATAAAATGTGTTTCCTTGCTGAGTTTATCCACTACCACCATGACAGAATCATTATGTTTCTGATTCTTTGGTAACCCAGTAATAAAATCTGTACTTATGATTTCTCATTTCCAGCTAGGTATAGGTAATGGTTGTAATAATCCCACCGGATGTTGATGTTCAACCTTCACTTTTTGACAGACAAAACACTTAGCTATATATTTTGCTGCTTCATCCTTCATTCTGGGCCAATAGTACTCTTTCTGTAACATAGTGATGGTTTTATGATAACCTGGATGACCAGAATAATGAGTTTTGGGCATCTCATCTAAAATTAGAATTTTTACTTTTGGTATGTTTGGTACATACAATCTGTTTTTGTACAACAAAAGTCCATTTTCTTTTAAACTGTAATCTGCCATAGAATTTTCAGAATTGCTATCTGTTGTCTTTTCTTGTAATTTTATTTATTCTTCATCAGTTTCAATCCCTGCAAAGATCTAATTTTCTAAATCTGTTGAGTATGTACTGATGGCTGAAATAAAATTCAACTTTGCTTTACAACTTAATGCATTAGCAACCTTGTTCTCTTTCCCTTTTATGTGTTGAATTTCAAAATCATATTCACTTAGAAAAATTAACCATCTAGATTGTCTAGCGTTTAAATTTGTCTGATCTAATAAATACTTCAGCCCCATGTTATCAATCAACAAGGTAAATTTTATGCCAATAAGATGGTGATGCCACATTTTTAAGGTGTGAATTACTGCTAGTAACTCCAAATCATAAGTAGAGTAATTCTTCTCATGTATTTTCAGCTTCCTAGACTCGTATGCAACAGCATGTCCCTCTTGTGTTAGGACTCCACCAAGTCCATCATTACATACATCGGTGCATACTATAAAATCCTTATTAGGATCTGCAATCCTCAGAATAGGTGTTGTAGTTAGTAATCCCTTTAACTTCTTAAAACTGTTTGAACATTTATGATCCCATACAAACTTCTTCCCCTTCTTCTGTAAGGAGGTTATGGGGTTTGCAATCTTTGAAAACCCTTCTATGAATTTTCTATAATATCCAGTAATACCCATAAATGATCATACATCCGACACATCTTTAGGAACCGGCCATTCATTAATGGATTTTATCTTATCGAGGTCAACCAAGATTCCTTCTTTCGTGATTATGTGTCCTAAATACTGAATCTTATCGTTGTGAAAGTCACACTTACTAAACTTAGCATATAACTGATGATCTCTCAGAACTTGTAAGATTATACACAGATGTTCGTCGTGTTCTTCCTTATTTTTAGAATATACCAGAATGTTGTCTATAAACACAATAATGAACTTATCCAAATATTTGTGCGGAATATTGTTCATTAAGAACATAAATACTTTCGGGGCATTAGTCAATCCAAATGGCATGACTACGAACTCATAATGTCCATATCGGGTTCTAAAGGCTGTTTTAAAAACATCCTCATCCTTCACACGAACTTGATGATATTCCGACCTTAAATCAATCTTTGAAAATATCGTTTCTCTATGCAGCTGATCAAATAGATCGTCTATGCGGGGCAACGGATATCGATTCTTGATTGTCATCTTATTCAGTTGGTGAAAATCTATCCAAAGTCTTAAAGTGTCATCCTTCTTCTTAACAAAAATAACAGGTGCTCCCCAAGGAGACACGTTGGGTCTTATATATTTTTTATCAATCAGTTCCTTCAACTGTGATTTCAACTCATTTAATTCCAGTATATTCATCCTATATGGAGCTTTAGAATTCGGTACTGCACCCGGTAATAATTCAATGGTAATATCTAGATCTCTCTTAGGGGGTAATCCTGGAATCTCTTCAGGAAAAACATCTTGCAATTCTTTTAGGACAAGTATATCTTCTAGTTTTACTTTGTCCTCTTTAGTAATTAATTCCTCATTTACTACATTCACAACAAACATCTGGCATCCTTTTCTAACTGCTCTTTTCACTTGCATAGCTGAAATCTGTCTAAGTGATGTCTTTCTAGGAATACCCTTCACTTCTATTGTTTGTCCTTCATCATTTAGACATGTAAAACTGTTCTCATAACAATTCAGAATGACATGATGCGCTTCTAACCAGTCCATTCCAATTAAGATATCATAGGATCCTAAGGGTAAAACATTTAACTTGGTTTGTGTCTTAAGCTGATTCATAGATAAAACACAACTTTCAATAAAATCAAATTCCTTTCTTTTTGTCCCTGTTGCTAGTCTAACTAACCAGGATTTATTGAAATTTTCTGTTTTCAAATTAAAACTTTCTACAATATCTGGTGATATATAACTCAGGCTAGCACCTGGATCAATCAAAATAGTAACAAGGTGGTTTTGTAGCATACCTTCAATCTCTACCATGGAGACTTGATGCTCTGCTTGTCTGTTGTCTAGGGCTGCATACCTTCAAATCAAGTGTTAAGAGTATTTATGTTTTACAATTTGCCGTCAATAATCGGTAAAATTTCTAAGTACTTCCTTGCTTCAGGTATGGATCTTTGTCTAAATATTAGATGTGTTGTTTTGGCCATAATTATATTTTGCAAATGTTGAATAAATAAATATCTAAACTACATTCATTAATGAATATCCTTACCAAAGGTATTGATTCATGATCAATTCGACTTTGTACAAGCTTTATACTGTAGAACTATGAAACAATCATTATATTTGAAAAAAACATAGATAAATTGGAAAAGAGTATAAATCTATAGTATTTATGCATTCCTTATTTTATAATTGTGTGAACAAACATCTTATTATGATGATATTCATGATAATGCTTGCCCCTATATCATACTTGTGATGAACCTAATGTGAATTCAATACTATGGAGTTAACTCTATCCTATTTCATGATTGTGCAATGGAATCATACTATAAGCTTTTGTGAAAAGAGATAATAATATAATGACTATATCAATGAATAAGAAATGAATTCTAAACTATGCACAATGCAATAAATCTATATCATAATAAATATAATTCTTGCATTCGAATTTCCATCGTAATGGAATATAATGAACTATACAATGTAACAATGGTTTTTAATACTGGCAGGTGATAAGACAAGATAATAAGTATTGGAGTACAAGTGTGCTGGCATCGTTAACGAGGCAGGTCTTAGTCATTTAAGTCACCTAACTATTGTCTTGACATGGAAGTATAGTAGATGCTCTTGTGGCCAAATAGTACGTGAAGCAGTTCACAAAATACACTTGGTCGTCGAGCTGTATCAAGCTTCGATCCAGGGTCTACTGAGTTGGTAACAATGTGGACGAAATAATAAATGAGATATTAATGTAGTGGTTGTCCAAATATCAATGTGCTTGGTTGGTAGAAATCTCCATCGTCGATCATGTGGACTCTCGGGCTTTGAACTGGAACCCTAATCTCCACTATGTCATGCAGTTGTTAATTTTCTAGCCATTCAATGTGTTGGGAAAGGCTTTATGGAGAGGCCGACAGGCCGAGAAATTTCAGGCTTTAGCTTAACTAATGTTCAGGGATCCTTCCTGAGACTTGATACCATGACCTGGTGAATGTGATTCTTGAAACTTGTAAATAATTATAAGAACTGTATCTTCTGCGAGAGATTACAATGGTTTTAGGCATTGGAGGTTCAAATCTAGGGTCTACCTTTCTTTGTATGTTAAGGGAGTAGTCTTTAGGGTTTCTGATCGATAATAAAGAACAAGGGGTCAACTCTTGATCATGCATATACTATTGTTGCATAACTGGAACTTCTTTGTCGAGCTCGAAGGTTGGCTTCGTCAATACTTGTTGGATTTAAAAAACTCTTACTCCGAAAGGAAAAGTGCAGGTAATGTCTCGTCTTAAGTGTTTAAGCTTTTTGAATGCTTGATAAAAAGTAAAATCTCTGTAGTTTATCATTTAATCACTTATGGTGTTTCGTAGCACATTTTCACTTTGTTGAGTGGTTTCAGTGGTTTGAAGCTTGAAGGAAAAAGTTGTTGCTCAGCCGTCGGGTAAGCCTCGAAGGCTCACTTCCTCGTAGACAACCCTAGCATGGTGTGGTCGATGTTTTCATGTTTTGTTATGAGTCTATTACTTAGTTTCCTAGCATGGTTTCTCTTTGTCTATGATGATGATGTTTCGTTCATCAAAAGACGAAAAGTCTAAGGATAAGATCCTCGGCTCGTCTGGTTACTTTGCTTTGCAACACCTAACTATAAGTTTTGTTTAAAATGTAACCTGTTTAAGATATGTAATACTAAAGGATGAACTCTCGTCAAATTTTTAAAAGAAGAACAACATTTGTTCTTCCAAAAGTTTTATGTGCAATGTATACATTTCAAATCGTCGATGTTTGAGTAATCAATAGAGTTTTTTACGAGATATGAGAGCCAAGGGCTGACTTGTTTCTAAGATAAAGAGGTTATGAGTTACAACGTTTTACACTTAGGTTTTGAATAATAATAACAAACTAAATTTACAAAGCTCAAAAGGTTTCTGTGCGTTTTTTTGCTGATGGAAGTTAATAGATTGGCTAGGAAATACGTTGTTGATTTTGGGATTTTGGCCAAGAGCCGTAGATCAACTTATTTCACTAGAAGTGAAACCTTGAACTCGTAATGTTTAAGTTTAAGTATGAAGCTGTTTGAACCCGTCATGAGCCTGTAATTAAGTTATAAATGATATGCTTTCTTGTAAGGGTTTCGAATCTGTGTCTAACGTAAAGCAATGAAATGTTAAATAAATCAAATACAAGATATAGATACTGAAATGAATTAGTACAAAACAAAGATGTTATTATTTTCAATGGATGAGTATCTATTTATTGTTTATGTGTGACCACTCTATAAAAAGGATAATTGTAGCTGTTAAAATTTCTATAATACGAAAAGTCTGAACCCAATGGATTTGTAATAATGAAAAGCATAGTATTATTGTCTTGAAATAGATAGAGTAAATTGGAAGATCTAGATCTGTACATAAATAAGTGTTTTTCTTTTGTTATTAATTATGAGAAAATAATATACATATGTTTATGATATGCTTGTTCTATTTCCAGAGTCTTAGACATACAATTGAAATGGCGAAATTTAAATGAAACCCTACAATTTTAATCTATCTAATCACTTGGCATTCTGTCGTTCATTCATCTATCCTAATTTTACTTCTCTGTACTAGAGTACTATGCAAAGATAGCATGGGGAAAAATATAGAGAAGGTAATCTAATCGATCATCTCATCTATTAAATCAATCTCAGTTAGAAATCATACTTAGATCGAAATAAAATAATTTCTTCTGTATGTTTTTAACTGTATTACCTACTGATAAATGCAGAATTTATTTGACTGAAAATAAAAACAGATTTGCAGAACCTGATAATTTGTAGGAGAAACAAACCACTCAAGGAGCCTATTCCACCCAACCTACTCCTGAAGGCAGCCAAATTACTTGCCTTAGGACCTCCAAGCCTGTTCACTGAACCACCAGGAAGAAGAATCTGTAGAAGCTTTAGGTCCTCAAATTGCAGCAGCAATGTATATCATCCAGTCATAAAGACTCAGCAGTCAAAGAGACCTGCACCAGCACCTCCGGTTTCCTTCTCAGAATAATTAGCAGACTCACAATGCACTACCAATTAGCCTCCCTATTTGAATCTCTCAGTGATCACCTGATACACTTGAGGAAATATATCTGCAGAAAATATTGTAGAGCTACCTGCTCAATTCGAATTGTCTTATCTAGGCTGCCTAGGCCTTTTAGTGGTTAACTTGGTCATTAATGAGCTAACAGCTCTCTTCTACCCACCTGGGGGATAATGCCACAAATTTAGGGGTAGATGTCCCATAACCAACAGCTAGTGGTGGAGTGCAAATGTTGCCATCTGTCCCACGCCTTCTAACAGCTTCCATTCCTCCTAGTGGGTCAGTGAACACTCATTTAACAGTTCCCTTGAGTGGTTGTCTCCTGTTTAATTTATTTAAATAATAATAATAAGTCATTACAATCATCCTTGACCAGATTTGGTCATAATTACAAAACTTTGTAATTAAAATTTAATATAATGTATTTTGCAAATAAAATAATTAGTCTCAAAATTTGGGTAGGTGACATACACCCCCCCTTAAGTCTCAACATCGTCCTTGATGTTGTTTAATCACTCTCTGAGTGTTCCTGAAACAGAGTTGGGTATGCTTCCCACATACTATTCTCCAACTCCCGGGTTGCCTCTTTTGGGCTAAGATGCTTCCATTGCACCTTTACCTGCCCAATGGTGTGATTCCGGAGTAGCATTTCCCTCCTTTCGAGGATACAATCCAGTTCCACCTGAAAATCGTCGTCTTGTTCCACCTGTACATCATTCCAATTTACAACATGAGTAGCATCATGCACATATTTCTTTAAAAACGAAATATGAAAAACATTATGTATTTTTAAATTTGATGGCAAAGCCAGTTGCTATGCCACGGGTCCAACCCTTGACAGAATTTCGAAACAACCACAATACCTAAGTGGTAGCTTGGCACAGCTTCCCAATTTCAATGAACTCTTTTTTGGTCTTAGCTTAAGAAAAACATGCTCACCAACCTAGAACTCTTTATGAGTCCTCTTAAGATCGGCTTGACTCTTCTTCCTATTTTGGGCAGTTTTAAGATTTCTTTGTACCTGTTTCACAATTAGTTCTAGTTCCTGCAACAACTATGGTCCTAGAATAACTCTATTTACTGCGTCATTCCAAGAAACTGATGTATTACATTTCCTACCATAAAGAATTTCAAAAGGGCTAAGCCTGGCTGATGCATGGTAATGATTGTTATAAGCAAATTCTGCTAAATGCAAGTAGTCCTCCCACTTACTAGGCTGGTCCTTAACATACATTCTTAGCATGTCTTCCAATACTTGATTCACTCTTTCTGTCTGTCCATCCATTTGTGGATGAAATGTTGTGCTAAATTTTAAGGTTGTATTCAACCCTTTAAACAAAGACTTCCAAAAAAAATTCGTAAACTTAGAATCACGGTCTAAAACTATTATCTTTGGTATTCCATGTAATCGAAAAATCTGCTTCATAAAAATTTATGCAATATCTTGAGCCTTATGAGTAGTCTTTACAGGTATAAAATGTGTTGCCTTGCTGAGTTGATCCACTACCACCATGATGGAATCATTCTGTTTCTTATTCTTTGGTAACCCTGTAATAAAATCTATACTTATGATTTCCTATTTCCAACTAAGTATAGGTAATGGCTGTAACAGTCCGGCCGAATGCTGATGTTCAACCTTCACTTTTTGACAGTCAAAACACTTAGCTATAGATTTTGCTACTTCATCCTTCATTCTGGGCCAATAGTACTCTTTCCGTAACATAGTGATGGTTTTATGATAACCTGGATGACCAGAATAATGAGTTTTGTGCATCTCATCTAAAATCAGAATTTTTACTTTTGGTATGTTGGGTACATACAATCTGTTTTTGTACAACAATAGTCCATTTTCTTTTAAACTGTAATCTGCAATGGAATTTTCAGAATTGCTGTCTGCTGTATTTTCTTGTAATTTTATGTATTCTTCATCAGTTTCAATCCCTTCAAAGATATGATTTTCTAAATATGTTGAGTATGTACTCATGGCTAAAATAAAATTCAACTTTGCTTTACAACTTAATGCATCAGCAACCTTGTTCTCTTTCCCTTTTATGTGCTGAATTTCAAAATCATATTCACTTAGAAAAGTTAACCATCTAGCTTGTCTAGCGTTTAAATTTGTCTGATCTAATAAATACTTCAGCCCCATGTTATCAGTCAACAAGGTAAATTTTATGCCAATAAGATGGTGACGCCACATTTTTAAGGCGTGAATTACTGCTAGTAACTCCAAATCATAAGTAGAGTAATTCTTCTCATGTATTTTCAGCTTCCTAGACTCGTATGCAATAGCATGTCCCTCTTGTGTTAAGACTCCACTGAGTCCGTCATTACATGCATCGTTGCATACTATAAAATCCTTATTAGGATCTGCAATCCTCATAATAGGTGATGTAGTTAGTAATCCCTTTAACTTCTTAAAATTGTCTTAACATTTCTGATCCCATACAAACTTCTTCCCCTTCTTCTGTAAAGAAGTTATGGGGTTTGCAATCTTTGAAAAACCTTCTATGATTTTTCTATAATATCCAATAATACCCATAAATGATTGTACATTTGACACATCTTTAGGAACCGACCATTCATTAATGTCTTTTATCTTATCAGGGTCAACCAAGATTCCTTCTTTAGTGATTATGTGTCCTAAATACTGAATCTTATCCTTGTGAAAGTCACACTTACTAAACTTAGCATATAACTGATGATCTCTCAGAACTTGTAAGATTATACGCAGATGTTCGTCGTGTTCTTCCTTATTTTTAAAATATACCAGAATGTCGTCTATAAACACAATAGCGAACTTATCCAAATATTTGTGCAGAATATTATTCATTAAGCACATAAATACGGCCGGGGCATTAGTCAATCCAAATGGCATGACTACGAACTCATAATGTCCATATCAAGTTTTAAAGGTTGTTTTAAAAATATCCTCATCCTTCACACGAACTTGATGATATCTTGACCTTAAATCAATCTTTGAAAATATCATTGCTCCACGCAGCTGATCAAATAGATCGTCTATGCGAGGCAACGGATATCGATTCTTGATTGTCATCTTATTCAGTTGGCGATAATCTATGGAAAGTCTTAAAGTGCCATCCTTCTTCTTAACAAAAATAACACGTGCTCCCCAAGGGGAAACGCTGGGTCTTATATAGTTTTTATCAATCAGTTCCTTCAACTGTGATTTCAACTCATTTAATTCTAGTATATTCATCCTATATGGAGATTTAGAATTCGGTACTGCACTTGGTATTAATTCAATGGTAAAATCTAGATCTCTCTTAGGGGGTAATCCTGGAATCTCTTCAGGAAAAACATCTTGGAATTGTTTTAGGACAGGTATATCTTCTAGTTTCAGTTTCTCCGCTTTAGTAATTAATTCCTCATTTACTACATTCACAGCAAACATCTGGCATCCTTTTCTAACTACTCTTTTCACTTGCATAGCTGAAATCTGTCTAAGTGATGTCTTTCTAGGAATACCCTTCACTTCTACTGTTTCTCCTTCATCATTTAGACATGTAAAAATTTTCTCATAACAATTCAGAATGACATGATGCGCTTCTAACGAGTCCATTCCAATTAAGATATCATAGGATCCTAAAGGTAAAACATTTAACTTGGTTTGTGTCTTAAGCTGTTTCATAGATAAAACACAACTTTCAATAAAATCGGATACTTTTCTTTTTGTCCCTGTTGCTAGTCTAACTAACCAGGATTTATTGAATTTTTTTGTTTTCAAATAAAAAATTTCTACAATATCTGGTGATATATAACTCAGGCTAGCACCTGGATCAATCAAAATAGTAACAGGGTGGTTTTGTAACACACCTTCAATCTCTAACATGGAGACTTGATGCTCTACTTATCTGTTGTCTAGGGCTGCATTAATTCTGGGCATCTCCTTTGCCAAGTCTCCCACAGTAGGTTCAGCTTGTATGGAATGAATATTATTAGCTGTCTACTTCCTTTTGGGGCATTCTGAAGCATAATGAGGAACTTGACACTCAAAACATTTTATAGGTGCCTTTTGGTCATTGGTTCTGGTAACATTGGGAGTATTTCTAAGAGCTGTAAAATTCTGTTGCTGATTATTTCTGGAATTGTCTCCTTGAAAATTCTGATTCGAAAAGTTTCTCTTTTGGAAACCATAATTTCCATTGAACCTGAAATTTTTCTTTTTCAGCTCAAAGTTGTTGGGCTTATGTTTTTCCAGTTAGATATCCCTTCTCTTTTCCGGTTAGTGTCATAGCAGAAAGTTGCTTTCCTCATGGCCTCTTCTAAGGTCTTTGGATTGTCATACTCTATTATGTCCTTGATGTTGAAAGGTAAACAACTCAGGTATCTTTGAATCATTGTTTTCTCTCCCAGGAGGTATGGCACATACCTTAGCAGATTTAGAAACTTACTGTGCATCTCTTTCATGTTCATAGTTCCCAGCTTTAAATCATAAAATTCCTTGGATTTTTCTTCATAATATTGTTCAAATAAGAACTTCTTCTTGAAGTACCGTTTAAAAGTGCTCCAATTCACATCCTTGTCCTTGATGCCCTTCACTCTTTTGATGTCCTGCCACCAAATATCTGCCTTCCCGATCAGGTTGTATACTACCATCTTTGCCTCTAATGATTCTGAATAATCATAGATTTGAAAATACTTTTTCATGATGGACAACCATGCTTCAGCTGTCTCTCCTTTCTCAGTTTCACCATTGAAAGTTGGGGGTTTGATTTTCTTGAACTCCCCATAAATCTTTTCATACTGTTTATGACTTTTTCTTTGGGTTTGTAATCTCCTTCGCTGCTATCACTTGAATAATTACGTTTCTTTTTGCGTTTTTCATTAGCAGCTTCTGATGATGTTGTAATGTTGTCTACATCTTCAGTTTTCATTTTCTTACCCCTGTCTCAATGAGGTAAGTCTTCAATCTTGGAGGTATTTTAAATCCCTCTATCATGTTCATCAGTTGGGCACTGATCGAACAGTACTTGGTTAAGTTCTTCTTGTGCTTTCAGAATTCTCTCATTGTCCTCTTTAACAGATCTTATTTATGCTTTCAACTCCTGAAATGCACGTAACAATTCGGATGAATTGTCATTCAATTCGCCATGGACTTCTTCTTCATAATGATGTCTAGTACTATTGTTGATGTGACTATTTGGTCGAATTCTATCCTCCATATTTTTAGCTAATCATTCTATACCTGTAGCTTAGAAACAACTTCTGTATACCACAAATAGTTTAAATTGAATCAATAAGATTTCTGTTGTAATGAAATTTTCTGTTGCGTGTTCTTTGGACCTGTTCATGCCTAGAGTTCGAACGTGAGCTCTGATACCACATGTAACATCCCGATAATTTCATAAAAATTTGAAAATTTTTAAAACAACATTAAATGTTAAAAACTATAAATGCTGAAATAATAAATGTTTAAATAAAGCAGCATTAATACTGAAGTCATAAATGCTGAAAATAAATTAATCATTGAGAATATTAACTAATAACATTTTTAATGACAGCGACACATTATACTTCCTTTAAAATGATTACGACATTAGTTTTTCTTGTGTTAACTGTAACTCAAAATATTTTGCGATAGAGTTTTATTTACAAGGCACTGACAGTTGTTCTACGATGATGATGAAAGGGGTCCTACGAGGTACCCTGATGCTTACTTAGCTATGTCAGCAAAACCTTGTGAACCTATTCTTCTTGCGCAGTTTCGCAGGTAAGAGTAATGCGACAAATTAAGTCTTAAGAGTATTTATGTTTTACAATTGGCTATCAATAATTGGTAAAATTTCTAAGTACTTCCTTGCTTCAGGTATGGATCTTTGTCTAAATCTTAGATGTGTTGTTTTGACCATAATTATATTTTGCAAATGTCGAATAAATAAATATCTAAACTACATTCATTAATGAATATCCTTACCATAGGTATTGATTCGTGATCGATTCGACTTTGTACAAGCTTTATATTGTAGAACTATGAAACAATCATTATATTTGAAAAAAACATAGATAAATTGGAAAAGAGTATAAATCTATAGTATTTATGCATTCCTTATTTTATAATTGTGTGAACAAACATCTTATTAGAATGATATTCACGATAATACTTGCCCCTATATCATACTTGTGATCAAACTAATGTGAATTCAATACTATGGAGTTAACTCTATCCTATTTCATGATTGTGCAATGGAATGATACTATAAGCTTTTGAGAGAAGAGATAATAATATAATGACTATATAGATGAATAAGAAATGAATTCTAAACTATGCACCATGCAATAAATCAATATCATACTAAATATAATTCTTGCATTCGAATTTCCATCATAATGGAATATAATGAACTATACAATGTAACAATAGTTTTTAATACTGGCAGGTGATAAGACTGTGTAATAAGTATTGGAGTACAAGTGTGCTGGCATCGTTAATGAGACTGGTCTTAGTCATTTAAGTCACCTAACTACTGTCTTGACATGGAAGTATAGTTGATGCTCTCATGGCCGAATAGTACGTGAAGCAGTTCACAAAATACACTTGGTCGTCGAGATGTATCAAGCTTCAATCCAGGGTCTACTGTGTTGGTAAAAACGTGGATGAAATAATAAATGAGACAGTAATGTAGTGGTTGTCCAAATCTCAACGTGCTTGGTTGGCAGAAATCTCCATTGTCGATCTTGTGGACTCTCGGGCTTTGAACTGGAACCCTAATCTCCACTATGTCATGCGGTTGTTAGTTTTCTTTCCATTCAATGTGTTGGGAAAGGCTCTGTGGAGAGGCCGACAGGCCAAGAAATTTCAGGGTTTAGCTTAACTAATGCTCAGGGATCCTTCCCGAGACTTGATACCATGACCTGGTGAATGTGATTCTTGAAACTTGTAAATAATTTTATGAACTGTATCTTCTGCGAGAGATTATAGTGGTTTTAGGCATTGGAGGTTCGAATCTAGGGTCTACTTTTCTTTGTATGTTAAGGGAGTAGTCTTTAGGGTTTCTGATCGATAATAAAGAACCAGGGGTCGACTCTTGAGCATGGATATACTACTGTTGCATAACTGGAACTTCTTTGTTGAGCTCGAAGGTTAGCTTCGTCAATACTTGTTGGCTTTAAACAACTCTTACTCGGAAAGGCAAAGTGCAAGTAATGTCTCGTCTTAAGTGTTTAAGCTTTCTGAATGCTTGATAAAAAGTAACATCTCTGTAGTTTATCATTTAATCACTTGTGTTGTTTTGTGGCAGGTTTTCACTTCGCTGAGTGGTTTCAGTGATTTGAAGATGGAAGGAAAAAGTTGTTGGTTAGCCGCCAGGTAATCCTTGGAGGTTCACTTCCTTGTAGACAAACCTGGCACGTTGTGGTCGATGTTTTTATGTTTTGTTATGGGTCTATTACTTAGTTTCCTGGCCAGGGTTTCTCCTTGTCCGTGATGATGATGTTTCGATCATCAAAAGATGAAAAGTCTAAGGATAAGATCCTTGGCTCGTCTAGTTACTTTGCTTTACAACACTTAACTATAAGTTTTGTTTAAAATGTAACCTGTTTAAGATATGTAATACTAAAGGATGAACCCTCGTCAAATTTTTAAAAGAAGAACAACATTTGTACTTCCAAAAGTTTTATGTGCAATGTATACATTTCAAATCGTCGATGTTTGAGTAATCAGTATTGTTTTTAATGAGATATGAGAGCCAAGGCTGACTCGTTTCTAAGATAAAGAGGTTCTGAGCTACAACGTTTTACACTTAGGTTTTGAATAATGATAACAGACTAAGTTTGCAAAGTTCAAAAGGTTTCTGTGTGTTTTCTTTGCTGATAGAAGTTAATAGATTAGCTAGGAAATACGTTGTTAATTTTGGGATTTTGGCTGAGAGCCGTAGATCAACTTATTTCACTAGAAGTGAAACCCTGAACTCGTAATGTCTAAGTTTAAGTATGAAGCTATTTGAACCCATAATGAGCATGTAATTAAGTTATAAATGATCTTCTTTATTGTAAGGTTTTCGAATCTGTTTCTAACGTAAAGCAATGAAATTTTAAATAATAAATCGAATACGAGATATAGATACTGAAATGAGTTAGTACAAAACAAAGATGTTATTATTTTCAATGGATGAGTATCTATTTATTGTTTACATGTGACCACTCTGTAAAAAGGATAATTGTAGATGTTAAAATTTCTAGAATATGAAAAGTCTGAACCCAGTGGATTTATAATAATGAAAAGCATAGTATTGTCATCCTGAAATAGATAGAGTAAATTGGAAGATCTAGATCTGTACGGAAATAAGTGTTTTTCTTTTGTTATTAATTATGAGAAAATAATATACATATGTTTATGATATGCTTGTTCTATTTCTAGAGTCTTAGACATACAATTGAAATGGCTAAATTCAAATGAAACCCTACAATTTTAATCTATCTAATCACTTGGCATTCTGCCCTTCCTTCATCTATCCTAATTTTACTTCTTTGTACTAGAGCACTATGCAAAGACAGCATGGGGAAAAATACAGAGAAGGTTATCTAATCGATCATCTCATCTATTAAATCAATCTCAGTCAGAAATCATACTTAGATCAAAATAAAATAATTTCTTCTGTATGCTTTTAACTGTATTACCTACTGATAAATGCAGAATTTATTTGACTAAAAATAACAACAGAACTATAGAGCCTGATAATTTGTAGGAGAAACAAACCACTCAAGGAGCCTGTTCCACCCAACCTACTCCTGAAGGCAACCAAATTACTTGCCTTAGGACCCCTGAGCCTGTTTACTGAACCACCAGGAAGAAGAATCTGTAGAAACTTTAGGTCCTCAAATTGCAGCAGCAATGTAGATCATCCAGTCATAAAGACTCAACAGTCAAAGAGACCTACACCATCACCTCTGGTTTCCTTCTCATAATAATTAGCATACTCACAATGCACTACCACTTAGCCTCCCTATTCGAATCTCTCAGTGACCACCTGAAACACTTGACGAAATATTTCTGCAGAAAATATTGTAGAGCTGCCTGCTCAATTCGAATTGCCTTATCTAGGCTGCCTAGGCCTTTTAGTGGTTAACTTGGTCATTAATGAGCTAACAGCTCGCTTCCACCCACCTAGGGGATAATGCCACAAATTTAGGAGTAGTTGTCCCATAACCAACAGCTAGTGGTGGAGTGCAAATGTTGCCATCTGTCCCATGCCTTCTAACAACTTCCATTCCTCCTAGTTGGTCAGTGAACACTCATTTAACAGTTCCCTTAAGTGTCTGTCTCATGTTTAATTTATTTAAATAATAATAATAAGTCATTAAAATCATCCTTGACTAGATTTGGTCATAATTACAAAACTTTGTAATTAAAATTTAATATAATGTATTTTACAAATAAAATAATTAATTTCAAAATTTGGGTAGGTGACATACATCCCCCCTTAAGTCTCAACATCGTCCTCGATGTTGTATAATCACTCTCTAAGTGTTCTTGAAACAAAGTTGGGTATGTTGCTCGCATACTATTCTCCAACTCCCAGGTTGCCTCTTCTGGGCTAAGGTGCTTCCAATGCACCTTTACCTGCCTAATGGTGCGATTCCGGAGTAGAGTTTCCCTCCTTTCGATGATACAGTCCGGTTCCACCTGAAAATTGCCGTCCTGTTCTACCTGTACATCATTCCAATTTACAACATGAGTAGCATCATGCACATATTTCTTTAAAAATGAAATATGAAAAACATTATATATTTTTAAATTTGATGGCAAAGCCAGTTGATATGCCACGGGTCCAACCCTTGAAGAATTTCAAAAGGACCACAATACCTAGGTGCCAGCTTGGCACAACTTCCCAATTTCAATGAACTCTTTTTCGGTCTTAGCTTAAGAAAAACATGCTCACCAACCTGGAACTCTTTATGAGTCCTCTTAAGATCGGCTTGACTCTTCTGCCTATCTTGGGAAGTTTTAAGCTTTCTTTGTACTTGTTTCACAATTATTTCTAGTTCCTGCAACAATTCTGGTCCTAGAATAACTCTATTTACTGGGTCATTCGAAGAAACTGGTGTATTACAATCCTACCATAAAGAATTTCAAAAGGGATAAGCCTGGTTGATGCACGGTAATGATTGTTATAAGCAAATTCTGCTAAATGCAAGTGGTCCTCTCACTTACCATGCTGGTCCTTAACATACATTCTTAGCATATCTTCCAATACCTTATTTACTCTTTATGTCTATCCATCCGTTTGTGGATGAAATTCTGTGCTAAAGTTTAAGGTTGTATTCAACCCTTTAAACAAAGACTTCCAAAAATTTCTCGTAAACTTAGAATCACGGTCTGAAACTATTATCTTTGGTATTCCATGTAATCGAAAAATCTGCTTCATAAAAATTTCTGCAATATCTGGAGCCTTATGAGTAGTCTTTACAGGTATAAAATGTGTTGCATTGCTTAGTTTATCCACTACCACCATGATGGAATCATTCTGTTTATGATTCTTTGGTAACACAGTAATAAAATCTATACTTATGATTTCCCATTTCCAGCTAGGTATAGGTAATGGCTATAA
The DNA here is from genome assembly GCA_027924585.1 of Larix kaempferi. Lineage (NCBI taxonomy): Eukaryota > Viridiplantae > Streptophyta > Pinopsida > Pinales > Pinaceae > Larix > Larix kaempferi. Next base: position 2,252,405 of record BSBM01000510.1, read on the forward strand.
CAGTCCCATCGGATGCTGATGTTCAACCTTCACTTTTTGACAGTCAAAACACTTAGCTATATATTATGCTACTTCATCCTTCATTATGGGACAATAGTACTCTTTCCGTAACATAGTGATGGTTTTCTGATAACCTGGATGACCAGAATAATGAGTTTTGTGCATCTCATCTAAAATCAGAATTTTTACTTTTGGTATGTTGGGTACATACAATCTGTTTTTGTACAACAACAGTCCATTTTCTTTTAAACTGTAATCTGCAATAGAATTTTCAGAATTGCTATCTGCTGTCTTTTCTTGTAATTTTATGTATTCTTCATCAGTTTCAATCCCTTCAAAGATCTGATTTTCTAAATTTGTTGAGCATGTATTGATGGCTGAAATAAAATTCAACTTTGCTTTACAACTTAATGCATCAGCAACCTTGTTCTCTTTCCCATTTATGTGCTGAATTTCAAAATCATATTCACTTAGAAAATTTAACCATCTAGCTTGTCTTGCGTTTAAATTTGTCTGATCTAATAAATACTTCAGCCCCATGTTATCAATCAACAAGGTAAATTTTCTGCCAATAAGATGGTGATGCCACATTTTTAAGGCGTGAATTACTGCTAGTAACTCCAAATCATAAGTAGAGTAATTTTCTCAAGTATTTTCAGCTTCCTAGACTCGAATGCAACAGTATGTCCCTCTTGTGTTAGGACTCCACCGAGTCCATCATTACATGCATCATTGCATACTATAAAATCCTTATTAGGATCTGCAATCCTCAAAATATGTGTTGTAGTTAGTAATCGCTTTAACTTCTTAAAATTGTCTGAACATTTCTGATCCCATACAAACTTCTTCCCCTTCTTCTGTAAGGAGGTTATGGGATTTGCAATCTTTGAAAAACGTTCTATGAATTTTCTGTAATATCTAGTAATACCCATAAATGATCATACATCTGACACATCATTATGAACCGACCATTCATTAATGGATTTTATCTTATCGGGGTCAACCGAGATTCCTTCTTTAGTGATTGTGTCCTAAATACTGAATCTTATCCTTGTGAAAGTCACACTTACTAAACTTAGCATATAACTGATGATCTCTCAGAACTTGTAAGATTATACGCAGATATTCGTCGTGTTCTTCCTTATTTTTAGAATATACCAGAATGTCATCTATAAACACAATAGTGAACTTATCCAAATATTTGTGCAGAATATTGTTCATTAAGAACATAAATACTGTCGGGGCATTAGTCAATCCAAATGGCATGACTACGAACTCATAATGTCCATATCGAGTTCTAAAGGTTGTTTTAAAAATATCCTCATCCTTCACACAAACTTGATGATATCCTGACCTTAAATCAATCTTTGAAAATATCGTTGCTCTACGCAGTTGATCAAATAGATGGTCTATGCGGAAAAACGAATATTGATTCTTGATTGTCATCTTATTCAGTTGGCGATAATCTATGCAAAGTATTAAAGTGTCATCCTTCTTCTTAACAAAAATAACAGGTGCTCCCCAAGGAGACACGCTGCGTCTTATATAGTTTTTATCAATCAGTTCCTTCAACTGTGATTTCACCTCATTTAATTCCAGTATATTCATCCTATATGGAGCTTTAGAATTCGGTACTGCACCCGGTATTAATTCAATGGTAAAATCTAGATCTCTCTTAGGGGGTAATCCTGGAATCTCTTCAGGAAAAACATCTTGGAATTCTTTTAGGACAGGTATATCTTCTAGTTTCAGTTTGTCCTCTTTAGTAATTAAGTCCTGATTTACTACATTCACAGCAAATATCTGCCATCCTTTTCTAACTGTTCTTTTCACTTGCATAGCTGAAATCTATCTAAGTGATGTCTTTCTAGGAATACCCTTCACTTCTACTGTTTCTCCTTCATCATTTAGACATGTAAAACTTTTTTCATAACAATTCAGAATGACATAATGCACTTCTAACCAGTCCATTCCAATTAAGATATCATAGGATCCTAAAGGTAAAACATTTAACTTGGTTTGTGTCTTAAGCTGATTCATAGATAAAACACAAGTTTCAATAAAATCAGATACTTTTCTTTTTGTCCCTGTTGCTAGTGTAACTAACCAGGATTTATTGAATTTTTCTATTTTCAAATTAAAAATTTCTACAATATCTGGTGATATATAACTCAGGCTAGCACCTGGATCAATCAAAATAGTAACAGGGTGGTTTTGTAGCATACCTCCAATCTCTACCATGGAGACTTGATGCTCTGCTTGTCTGTTATCTAGGGCTGCATTAATTCTGGGCATCTGACTTGCTAATTCTTCCACAGTAGGTTCAGCTTGTATGGAATGAATATTATTAGCTGTCCGCTTCCTTTTGTGCCATTCTAAAGCATAATGAGGACCTTGACACTCAAAACATTTTATAGGTGCCTTTTGGTCATTGGTTCTGGTAACATTGGGAGTATTTCTAGGAGCTGTAAAATTATGTTGTTGATTATTTCTGGGATTGTTTCCTTGAAAATTCTGATTCGGAAAGTTTTTCTTTTGGAAACCATAATTTCCATTGATCCTGAAATTTTTCTTTTTCAGCTCAAAGTTGTTGGGCTTATGATTTTTCCATTTAGATATCCCTTCTCTTTTTCGGTTAGTGTCATAGCAGAAAGTTTCTTTCCTCATGGCCTCTTCTAAGGTCTTTGGATTGTCATACTCTATTATGTCCTTGATGTTGAAAGGTAAACAACTCAGGTATCTTTGAATCTTTGGTTTCTCTTCCACGAGGTATGGCACATACCTTAGCAGATTTAGAAACTTATTGTTCAACTCTTTCATGTTCATAGTTCCCAGCTTTAAATCATAAAATTACTTGGATTTTTCTTCATAATATTGTTTAGATACGAACTTCTTCTTGAAGTACCGTTTAAAAGTGCTCCAATTCACATCCTTGTCCTTGATGCCCTTCACTCTTTTGATGGCCTACCACCAAATATCTTCCTTCCCGATCAGGTTGTATATTGCCATATTTGCCTTTAATGATTCTGAATAATCATAGATTTGAAAATACTTTTTGATGTCGGACAGCCATTCTTCAGCTGTCTCTCCTTTCTCAGTTTCACCATTGAAAGTTGGGGGTTTGATTTTCTTGAACTCCCTAGAAATCTGTTCATACTGTTTGTGACTTTTTCTTTTGGGTTTGTAATCTCCTTCGCTGCTATCACTTGAATAATTATGTTTCTTTTTGCATTTTTCATTAGTAGCTTCTGATGATGTTGAAATGTTGTCCACACCATCAGTTTTCATTTTGTTACCCCTGTCTCGATGAGGTAAGTCTTCAATCTTGGAGGTATTTTCAATCCCTCTATCCTGTTCATCATTTGGGCACTGTTCGAACAGTACTTGGTTAAGTTCTTCTTGTGCTTTCAGAATTCTCTAATTGTCCTATTTAACAGATCTTATTTCTGCTTTCAACTCCTGAAATGCACGTAACAATTCAGATGAATTGTCATTTAATTCGCCATGGACTTCTTCTTCATAATGTTGTCCAGTAATATTGTTGATGTGACTATTTGGTCGAATTCTGTCCTCCATATTTTCAGTTGATCCTTCCATACCGATAGCTTAGAAACAACTTTCGTATAACACAAATAGTTTAAATTGAATTAAAAAGATTTCTGTTGTAATGAAATTTTCTGTTGCATGTTGTTTGGACCTGTTCAGGCCTAGAGTTCGAACGTGAGCTCTGATACCACATGTAACATCCCGATAATTTCATAAAAATTTGAAAATTTTTAAAACAACATTAAATGTTAAAAACTACAAATGCGGAAATAATAAATGTTTAAATAAAGCAGCATTAATACTGAAGTCATAAATGTTGAAAATAAATTAATCATTGAGTCTCTTAACTAATAACATTTTTAATGACAGCGACACATCATACTTCCTTTAAAATGTTTACGACGTTAGTTTTTCTTGTGTTAACTGTAACTCGAAATATTTTTCAATAGAGTTTTATTGACAAGGTACTGACAGTTGTTCTATAATGATGATGAAAGGGGTCCTACGAGGTACCATGAGGCTTACTTAGCTATGTCAGCTAAAGCTTGTGAACCTATTCTTCTTGCGCAGATTCGCAGTAAGAGTAATGCGGCAAATCAAGTCTTAAGAGTATTTATGTTTTACAATTGGCCGTCAATAATTGGTAAAATTTCTAAGTACTTCCTTGCTTCAGGTATGGATCTTTGTCTAAAAATTAGATGTGTTGTTTTGGCCATAATTATATTTTGCAAATGTAGAATAAATAAATATCTAAACTACATTCATTAATGAATATCCTTACCATAGGTATTGATCCGTGATCGATTCGACTTTGTACAAGCTTTATACTGTAGAACTATGAAACAATCATTATATTTGAAAAAAACATAGATAAATTGGAAAAGAGTATAAATCTATAGTATTTATGCATTCCTTATTTTATAATTGTGTGAACAAACATCTTATTAGAATGATATTCATGATAATACTTGCCCCTATATCATACTTGTGATGAAACTAATGTGAATTGCATACTATGGAGTTAACTCTATCCCATTTCATGATTGTGCAATGGAATCATACTATAAGCTTTTGTGAAAAGAGATAATAATATAATGACTATATCGATGAATAAGAAATGAATTCTAAACTATGCACCATGCAATAAATCTATATCATAATAAATATAATTCTTGCATTCGAATTTCCATCATAATGGAATATAATGAACTATACAATGTAACAATAGTTTTTAATACTGGCAGGTGATAAGACGGGGTAATAAGTATTGGAGTACAAGTGTGTTGGCATCGTTAATGAGGTTGGTATTAGTCATTTAAGTCACCTAACTATTGTCTTGACATGGAAGTATAGTAGATGCTCTCGTGGTCGAATAGTACGTGAAGCAGTTCACAAAATACACTTGGTCGTCGAGCTGTATCAAGCTTCGATCCAGGGTCTACTGAGTTGGTAACAACGTGGTTGAAATAATAAATGAGATATTAATGTAGTGGTTGACCAAATCTCAACGTGCTTGGTTGGCAGAAATCTCCATCGTCGATCTTGTGGACTCTCGGGCTTTGAACTGGAACCCTAATCTCCACTATGTCATGCGGTTGTTAGTTTTCTTGCCATTCAATGTGTTGGGAAAGGCTCTGTGGAGAGGCCGACAGGCCGAGAAATTTCATGGTTTAGCTTAACTAATGTTCAGGGATCCTTCCTGAGACTTGATACCATGACATGATGAATGTGATTCTTGAAACTTGTAAATAATTTTAAGAACTGTATCTTCTGCGAGATATTACAGTGGTTTTCGGCGTTGGAGGTTCGAATCTAGGGTCTACTTTTCTTTGTATGTTAAGGGAGTAGTCTTTAGGGTTCCTGATTGATAATAAAGAACTAGGGGTCGACTCTTGAGCATGGATATACTACTGTTGCATAACTGGAACTTCTTTGTCAAGCTCAAAGGTTGGCGTCGTCAATACTTGTTGGCTTTAAACAACTCTTACTCGGAAAGGAAAAGTGTAGGTAATGTCTCGTCTTAAGTGTTTAAGCTTTCTGAATGCTTGATAAAAAGTAAAATCTTTGTAGTTTATCTTTTAATCACTTGTGTTGTTTTGTGGCAGGTTTTCACTTCATTGAGTGGTTTCAGTGGTTTGAAGCTTGAAGGAAAAAGTTGTTGCTCAGCTGTCGGGTAAGCCTCGGAGGTTCACTTCCTCGTAGACAACCCTGGCACGGTGTGGTCGATGTTTTTATGTTTTGTTATGAGTCTGTTACTTAGTTTCCTGGCCAGGGTTTCGTCTTGTCTGTGATGATGATGTTTCGATCATCAAAAGACGAAAAGTCTGAGGATAAGATCCTCGGCTCGTCTAGTTACTTTGCTTTACAGCACTTAACTATAAGTTTTGTTTAAAATGTAACCTGTTTAAGATATGTAATACTAAAGGATGAACCCTCGTCAAATTTTTAAAAGAAGAACAATGTTTGTACTTCCAAAAGTTTTATGTGCAATGTATACATTTCAAATCGTCGATGTTTGAGTAATCAGTAGTGTTTTTTATGAGATATGAGAACCAAGGGCTGACTCATTTCTAAGATAAAGAGGTTTTGAGCTACAACATTTTACACTTAGGTTTTGAATAATGATAACAGACTAAATTTACAAAGCTCAAAAGGTTTATGTGCGTTTTCTTTGCTAATGGAAGTTAATAGATTGGCTAGGAAATACGTTGTTGATTTTTGGATTTTGGCCAAGAGCCGTAGATCAACTTATTTCACTAAAAGTGAAACGTTGAACTTGTAATGTCTAAGTTTAAGTATGAAGCTGTTTGAACTTGTCATGAGCCTGTAATTAAGTTATAAATGATCTGCTTTCTTGTAAGGGTTTCGAATTTGTGTCTAACGTAAAGCAATGAAATGTTAAATAAATCGAATACGAGATATAGATACTGAAATGAATTAGTACAAAACAAAGATGTTATTATTTTCAAGGGATGAGTATCTATTTATTGTTTACGTGTGACCACTCTGTAAAAAGGATAATTGTAGCTATTAAAATTTCTAGAATACGAAAAGTCTAAACCCAATGGATTTATAATAATGAAAAGCATAGTATTATCATCCTGAAATAGCTAGAGTAAATTGGAAGATCTAAATCTGTACAGAAATAAGTGTTTTTCTTTTGTTATTAATTATGAGAAAATAATATACATCTGTTTATGATATGCTTGTTCTATTTCCAGAGTCTTAGACATACAATTGAAATGGCGAAATTTAAATGAAACCCTACAGTTTTAATCTATCTAATCACTTGGCATTCTGCCCTTCATTCATCTATCCTAATTTTACTTCTCTGTACTAGAGTACTATGCAAAGACAGCATGGGGAAAAATACAAAGAAGGTTATCTAATCGATCATCTCATTTATTAAATCAATCTCAGTCAGAAATCATACTTAGATCAAAATAAAATAATTTATTATGTATGCTTTTAACTGTATTACCTACTGATAAATGCAGAATTTATTTGACTGAAAATAACAACAGAACTGTAGAACCTGATAATTTGTAGGAGAAAAAAACCACTCAAGGAGCCTGTTCCACCCAACCTACTCCTGAAGGCAGCCGAATCACTTGCCTTAGGACCCCCGAGCCTGTTCACTGAACCACCAGGAAGAAGAATCTATAGAAACTTTAGGTCCTCAAATTGTAGCAGCAATTTAGATCATCCAGTCGTAAAGACTCAACAGTCAAAGAGACCTGCAGCAGCACCTCTGGTTTCCTTCTCAAAATAATTAGCAGACTCACAATGCACTACCAGTTAGCCTCCCTATTCGAATCTCTCAGTGATCACCTGATACACTTGAGGAAATATTTCTACATAAAATATTGTAGAGTTGTCTGCTCAATTCGAATTGCCTTATCTAGGCTGCCTAGGCCTTTTAGTGGTTAACTTGGTCATTAATGAGCTAACAACTCTCTTCCACCAACCTGGGGGATAATGCCACAAATTTAGGGGTAGTTGTCCCATAACCAATAGCTAGTGGTGGAGTGCAAATGCTGCCATCTATCCCATGCCTTCTAACAGCTTCCATTCCTCCTAGTGGGTCAGTGAACACTCATTTAACAGTTCCCTTGAGTGTTTGTCTCCTATTTAATTTATTTAAATAATAATAATAAGTCATTACAATCATCCTTGACCAGATTTGGTCATAATTACAAAACTTTGTAATTAAAATTTAACATAATGTATTTTGCAAATAAAATAATTAGTCTCAAAATTTGGGTAGGTGACACCTCTAGACTTGAATGTTCTGGGTTCTTTGATGATGCTCAGTTGAGGAATGATTTTTGTAGTAAATCGAGAATTTATCTTTGCAATAGATAATCTATGGAGTCTTCAATAGTGCCAAGTAACCATTAGGTGATGATATCAAAGAAAGGTTGCAAGTCGGTCATGGATATGGTTGTTACATATTTCCACAAACCCTTAGTGGGAGAAATCATAATAATAATGCAATATCGATAAATAGCCAAGCCAACAACCTAATATATGATGAGTTTGCCACTTCATCAACGTAACGATTTGAGAATAAATCATCAAGATATTATGCTTTGTATTGAAATAATTGATTATGCCAAAGAAGCAAGTTGTGAAGGCACTAGAGGTAGGATGAAGACTAGAATCACATAGATGTGTATAACATAAAGAATAAAGCTATGACTCTCACTCCAGTACAATCTACTCAAGGAAAGGTACTTATCCCAATAATAGATTCTCTACCATATGATTTCCAACCCCCTTCCTTGGACCTATCGAAACTCACATAATATAGTTAAAAAATAATCAAGATAAACACTATAAATGATACTCAAAGACACCCTTTGGCAATGTTTCACGAGACATATATGCCAATGTAACAAATGGTAGAGGATTTGCACACAGGTTGTAGGTTCATAATACACCAACATAGATCCATTTTTAACTAGATCTATCAAGCACCGAGAGGGATCCAATTTTCTTGAGGTGTAAATTTTTTTATCTTAAATTTTTTACACATTAAGGAAAGATTTACACCTCAAGATATTTGATCCCTCTAGATTCTTGATATATCTAGGTTTAAGATCAAATCAATATAATTTATTTATTTTATTTTAAGCCAATATCATTTGCATTTTTATTTATTTTTAATAGGAACATCATGTTACATAATGTTACACAACGTTATGTGTTACAACATGTCCCCCATACTAGGAAGTAACCACCTTGCTATTCTCGATACAACTATGCAAAGCCAGTTGTAAATTCACCACACAAAGGTAATTTATGAAGGAGATGCTAAACATAGAGCAATAGAAATGAGGAGATGTTAATGCAAAGCAATATTGGCAATGATAGATAGAGATATGTGTGATGGAGGTCAGGAATACGCTTCATATGTAGATGAATGGAGAATCGCATGCAGAGATGATACACTATCTTGAATCTTGAGTTTTGGAGGCACACATCTTAGATATGAATGCAATACACCAAGTATGGTGCAATTAATGGTAACCCATGTAGATATATATCCATGTAAAGGTGAAACAATGCACCAACACAATGAGGAGAATATTGAGGTTGTTAGTTCGTCTTCCACTCTGGTCAAGAATTCTAGAGGAACGTCGCTTCAAATACCCGCAATCAAAGGTGATACCACACGCAAATGAAGGTAATACCACATGCAAAGATGATACCAGTGTATATGCATAGGTCCATCAACACGCAACTCGATGAGATACATCATGGACAGAAGGAGAACACGTCCATCATACCTCTTGGATTCTTAGTTGCAATACATAGATGTGACACCAGGTCAACTCTCTTCTTTAATGCATCGAAACATCTTCTTTATTAGCAGTTAAGAGGCCGTCTACACTTCATTGTCTGGCTTGTGTACAAGTCTAGAAATTTGAGGGTATATTGTTAGAGGTATTGCTTATAAGAGAATTCCTTAGCTATTGGTTTGGATTAGAGGTTGTTGGGAGATTCTCTCAACTTTTATCTTTATATTTAGAATACGTTGGATTTCATATAGACTATATGAATGTATTGTATATGAGTGTAATTGAATAAGAAATATATTATTTGTGTGTAGTTAGTGTACTATGATTACTTTTCCAAATTCTGAGTTGGTATCAAAGCCTGGCTAGGCTTAATTCCCTCACGGGAATGCCCAAAAGATGTGAGAGCCGTGATTATCAAACTGTTGTTGTAAGAGAATAGGAGAGTAGATATTTTTTCTGCATGAGTGTGAAAGATTTATGTGTGTTTTAGAATCGCTATCTGATTCTGTTTGTTGCTACCATTGTTGGAGAAGCGTTAATTGTTGTTGTGCCTATCGTGAGATTGCTATATATGTGAAGGATTGTTCGATGTTGTGGTTGTGCGCACTACTCGAGTTGACTGTGAAGGAATCCGCTATTGTTTGAACTTTGAAGACCCAGCCACAATAATGGAATCGCTGACATCCATAAAATCATTATGAGCATCCGAGTGTGTTTTTTTTGCGGGGGGTTTGAACGGATGACAAGGAGATCAGCGTGCCACTAATTATAGAGTTGTTAGATCTGTTGCAGTTGCCGGTATATTTTAAGCATTCACCTGTATGCAAGAATGGAGGTCGGAGCTATGAAGTCTTACTTGAGAGAGGTACAACGATGGATCCATTCGAAGCGCAAAGGAAACAGAGGTCAACCTGGATTTATTGAAGATCGTGCTCGGAAATACACTACATTGTATGTTGTGGTTGTAAAGATACGTTAGTGAAATTCTGGCTTTATTGAGTGTGCAGATTGTGAAAGTTTTAAAGAATTGTATATTTGATTGTTCAAGTATAGTGTGCAAAAATTCAAATGATGTAGAACCACAAAGAACAAGCCAATTAAGATTTATGTTGATGTGACCTGTCATGCTCTGGGAACATTAGTTACATGTTGTTCTTAGTAAAGTCAAGCTGATGTGACCTGTCGTGCTCCGGGAGTGTCAGTTACAGGTTATTTTTATGTAAGGTCAAGTTGTATTATTGACTACTGAATAAATTAGGTGTCCAGAATGCTATCCTATATGACTGGTGAATATCGCGGAGGGTCGTGTATTCACAGATGGTGGCAATTCCATAGAATGCTTCAGTATCGAGATTGTCCTTCGGGAGATCAAGAAGCGTCAATTCTGCAGAGTATGTCAATGATGGTCAGAAGCGGTTATATTTTAAATGAATCAAGTGGGAAGCTCCAAAGTGTGGTGAAGAAAAGAGCGGAAACCGTGTGATTTCAGAGTCGGTGTAAGTGCTAGTGAAGACCATATCAGACAATTGTGACATGAGACAAGTTGTATGTGTTTTAATGTTTGTTATTTGTAATGTAAGCAATAAGGGAGGGTGTTAGAGATATTGCTTACAATAGAATTCGTTAGCTATTGGTTTGGATTTGTTGGAGATTGTTGGGAGATTCTCTCAACCTCTATTCCCATATTTAGAATACGTTGGATCTCAAACCAACTATATAAATGTATTGTATATGAGTGTAATTGAATGAGAAATATATTATTTGTTTGTAGTTAGTGTGCTATGGTTACTTTTCCAAATTCTGAGTTATACCATCGATCTAGTCTAACTCTCGTTATCTCTTGCCTGTGCAATTTCCTTAGCATGAACTCAAACTTGCGAACCAATTCGAGAACCCAATTCCTCTAATGTTCATCGATTTGTCCAATGGGCAATTTTTTATGCATAAGTAAGATCGATCTATATAAAAGGCCCCGGATTGATTTCTTCAAAAGCAAACCAAATCCATATCATTAACTGGTCCAAATCGATTTCTTCTTCTACTATCCACGATCACAGTATCAAATTGCACCAATAGTTCAAATACGACAAGTCGGGCCAAATTTTGATGAAGTTGTTAGAGATAATGCCTATTTAATGCTACTGCTAGAGTTTAGGCATTGGTTTGAGAGTTTATAGGAGACAGTTGAGATATTTTCTCAACCTACAACTCCACCTTTGTAATCAATTAGATCTAACTCCAACTACATATACCTGTGTTTAATAGTGTGCAATACATATTATTATTGTGTGTATCTTTTCTGTATCTATGCTCTCATGAATTCTAAGTTGGTATCAGAGCTTGGCTGGGCTTAATCCCTCACGAGAGTGCCCAGGAAGATGTGATAGCTATTGAAGCTAATTCACTGTACATAGGTGTGTGAGAGTAGATTTCTTTTGTGTGAAGATTTTTGTGTGACTGTGATTAGTTTGCTTGCGCTGCCTCTGTCTAGTGTAAGATTTTATGAAGTGATTGATGTGTGTGGATGTTGCCGTGAAGGATCGCCGCATTGAACGATCGCCACAAATCATTTGGGGATATTGCTTCCATAGCTGTCCATTGAACGCAGTGCCTGTGATTCGAACTTGGATTGACGCCTTCAGCTGCCATTGCTATGAAAGATCTGCTGGTGGAATAATATATTCATAATATATGCGTTGTGTGAAGGCTGAGAATTGTTGTGTGACTGTCGAATGAAGGATATGAAGAAGCCACTGCTATTTCTTCAAAGATCGCAGCCACCATCACCATTGTGGGAGATGCGATGTTTGAATGGAATTCGCGCCGAACTTGATCCATAAGAATCTCTGACTGCGAGAAAGGGGAGGCATTGTATAGCTGCGAAATTGAAGAGGCCGAGGATGTGTTGTTAAGATTTAATATGCTAAGATAGAAAATAGCAGCATTACATTCCATTTCACAATAATAGCATATACAGGATCACTAAAGAAATGACAAGCACAACATAAACACAAGAGACAAAGATTTATCCTGGGAAACCCTCATGGGGTAGAAAACCCAGCAAAGCTTCCTCAATATAGATGACCAGCAATATACAAAGATGAAACCCTGAGACATGATCTCCTCCTCCACAATAGCAGACCTCTCCTCCACAAGTGCGCTATCCTCCAGTGAGTGAGTGTGTATAATGAGGAACACACCTCCTCTATTTATACACTACTCTGATATGTATTTTACACAAGTACATGTAGGCTCGTATTTAACCATTAGGTTAAATACCCCATTATAACTGACTGGGCCGACCCCCACATGGTGGGTCTAATAACCCTTTGACCCATATAACACATACAGGGCCGACCCCCACTAGGGAAGTCTAATAACCCGAGTTACCACATTCCGACGGAGGAATAAACATCTCTGGATATACAATAAGATATTCACGGAGGAATGAAACATCTCCGGAATAATAAAGTACAAATATAATATTCTTTGAAGTTACAATATCTCAACATGTGGTTGTTCCAGCTCATACTTGTGACTTGCGAGATTGATTTCTGCCAACGGAAGGAAAGCTACCCACCTATATTCATCAATTGAGGGACTGTATGCAGATCCACTATCCGTCATTTCTTTTGCTGTTGGTTTGGATTTGTTTTGCAGATCCACTATCCGTCATTTCAGAGCACAAGATGAAACCCTGAGACATGATCTCCTCCTCCACAAGTGCGCTATCCTCCAGTGAGTGAGTGTGTATAATGAGGAACACACCTCCTCTATTTATACACTACTCTGATATGTATTTTACACAAGTACATGTAGGCTCCTATTTAACCATTAGGTTAAATACCCCATTATAACTGACTGGGCCGACCCCCACATGGTGGGTCTAATAACCCTTTGACCCATATAACACATACAGGGCCGACCCCCACTAGGGAAGTCTAATAACCCGAGTTACCACATTCTGATGGAGGAATAAACATCTCCGGATATACAATAAGATCTTCACGGAGGAATGAAACATCTCCGAAATAATAAAGTACAAATATAATATTCTTTGAAGTTACAATATCTCAACACTCCCCCTTAACGAGAAGGATATTATAACAGCATCTGCACGAGCAAGGAGTCATCAACATCATACATGATACATCTATAAATCATTGGAAGCTTCTCAACATCATCAGTAACTCAAGCAGTTACTGGAACATCTTCAATACTGGAACATCAACATCTTCAGTACTGAGTCTTTATCTTCTGCAGCACTCGAACAACTACAGCAACATCAACATCTGGATCCTCACGATCATCAGCATCATCATCTCACGATCATCAGCATCGTCATCACACGATCATCAGCATCACAATCATCATCATCGTCATCACACGATCATCAGCATCGTCATCACACGATCATCAACATCGTCATCACATGATCATCAGCATCGTCATCACACGATCATCAGCATCGTCATCACACGATCATCATCATCGTCATCACACGATCATCAGCATCGTCATCACACGATCATCAACATCGTCATCACATGATCATCAGCATCGTCATCACACGATCATCAGCATCGTCATCACACGATCATCATCATCGTCATCACATGATCATCAGCATCGTCATCACACGATCAGCAGCATCATCATCTAGATCATCACGATCAGCAGCATCGTCATCTAGATCATCACGATCAACAGCATCGTCATCTAGATCATCACGATCAACAACATTGTCATCTAGATCATCACGATCAACAACATCATCAATACAAGTATAAATATCATTAATACAAGTATCCTCATCAATACAAGTATACACATCATCAATACAAGTATCCTCATCAATACAAGTATACACATCATCAATACAAGTATCCTCATCAATACAAGTATACATATCATCAATACAAGTATCCTCATCAATACAAGTATACACAATAGCAGCATACCCTGCAACACACAAGATCCAATTACGGGATGATCAATCCCTCTCACTTTAGGACATAGGTCCAAGGATGATATAATCCTGATCCGCTTACAGGATGATCAGTCCCTCTCGGTTTAAGACAACTCTCATGTCTATGGATGATGCAATCCAGATCAACTTACATGATGATCAATCCTTATCACTTTAAGACACCTCACCATGTCTAGGGACGAGGCAATCCCAATCTATTTACAGGATGATTAGTCCTTATCACTTTAAGACATCTCACCATGTCTAGGGACGAGGCAATCCCAATCTATTTACAGGATGATTAGTCCACTCAATCTCATTTAGGACTATCCTTCCTTTCGAATTACTGGATTTACTGTCCAAGGATGATTTAATCCATTCAATTCATTTAGGACTATCCTTCCTTTCGGAATTACTGGATTTACTGTCCAAGGATGATTTAATCCACTCAATTCATGTAGGACTATCCTTCCTTTTGGAATTACTAGATTTACTGTCCAAGGATGATTTAATCCACTCAATTCATTTAGGACTATCCTTCCTTTCGAAATTACTGGATTTACTGTCCAAGGATGATTTAATCCACTCAATTCATTTAGGACTATCCTTCCTTTCGGAATTACTGGATTTACTGTCCAAGGATGATTTAATCCACTCAATTCATTTAGGACTATCCTTCCTTTCGGAATTACTGGATTTACTGTCCAAGGATGATTTAATCCATTCAATTCATTTAGGACTATCCTTCCTTTCAGAATTACTGGATTTACTGTCCAAGGATGATTTAATCCACTCAATTCATTTAGGACTATCCTTCCTTTCGGAATTACTGGATTTACTGTCCAAGGATGATTTAATCCACTCAATTCATTTAGGACTATCCTTCCTTTCGGAATTACTGGATTTACTGTCCAAGGATGATTTAATCCACTCAATTCATTTAGGACTATCCTTCCTTTCGGAATTACTGGATTTACTGTCCAAGGATGATTTAATCCACTCAATTCATTTAGGACTATCCTTCCTTTCGGAATTACTGGATTTACTGTCCAAGGATGATTTAATCCACAACCGTACATTTAGGACCACGTCCAAGGATGACTCAATCCTCAACCGTACATTTAGGACCACTTCCAAGGATGACTCAATCCTCAATCGTACATTTAGGACCACGTCCAAGGATGACTTAATCCTCAACCGTACATTTAGGACCATGTCCAAGGATGACTTAATCCTCCACCGTACATTTAGGACCACGTCCAAGGATGACTTAATCCTCAACCGTACATTTAGGACCACGTCCAAGGATGACTTAATCCTCAACCGTACATTTAGGACCACGTCCAAGGATGACTTAATCCTCCACCGTACATTTAGGACGACGTCCAAGGATGACTTAATCCTCCACCGTACATTTAGGACTACGTCCAAGGATGACTTAATCCTCCACCGTACATTTAGGACCACGTCCAAGGATGACTTAATCCTCAACCGTCCACCAA
Organism: Larix kaempferi; assembly: GCA_027924585.1. NCBI lineage: Eukaryota > Viridiplantae > Streptophyta > Pinopsida > Pinales > Pinaceae > Larix > Larix kaempferi. The sequence continues at coordinate 2,268,226 of BSBM01000510.1, forward strand.
GGACTTCATTCTCGAAGACATACGTCTACGGCTCTTCTTTCGGACTGAAGTCCAGGGATGATCCAATCCCCTCACATGTTCACCAAGAACTTCATTCACGAAGACATACGTCTACGGCTCTTCTTTCGGACTGAAGTCCAGGGATGATCCAATCCCCTCACATGTTCACCAAGAACTTCATTTAAGAAGACATACGTCTACGGCTCTTCTTTCGGACTGAAGTCCAGGGGTGATCCAATCCCCTCACATGTTCACCAAGAACTTCATTCTCGAAGACATACGTCTACGGCTCTTCTTTCGGACTGAAGTCCAGGGATGATCCAATCCCCTCACATGTTCACCAAGAGATTCATTCTCGAAGACATACGTCTACGGCTCTTCTTTCGGACTGAAGTCCAAGGATGATCCAATCTTCTCATGTCCACCAAGGACTTCATTTTCGAAGACATACATGTACGGCTCTCTTTAGAACAAGTGTTCAAGGATGATACAATCCCTCTTCTTTCTCGGATACACTTGTCTACGGCTCACTTTAGAACTTGTGTTCAAGGATGATGCAATCCTCACATGTATTCTCATCAATTACTATCGATCCTGGGAACCCATACAGAACCTGATTCACACTTCTTCTTTAATTACACCATTAAGAGAATGGTCTTATCTAGCCACTTGAGCAAACATCTCATCATGATTCTCTTCTTCTTTCTAAGAGAATCTTCTAGCCACAAGCCTTCTATAGTGTGTTTGATTTGAAAATCCTTTTTTTTTTTAACATCCATCGCTTGTTCAGTGTTCATCATTCATCATGATCTTTCCTACAAATCAAAATTAAGTACATGATTAGTAATACTTCATAATCATCAAATCATATTGACATGATAACCTATTATGCATACAGATATCATTTACATAGTTATACAACTATTTTGACCAATACTTTGGCACAACACTTTCCCATATCCTGTATGCATACAGTGGCTATCTAGATGCCTTCCATCTCTACCAGAACATACTATCGAGAGTGTGCACAGCTCTCAGCATGTCAGCAAAGAGGTTTCATTCTAGACAAGCAACAACGGAATGTTTGTCCAACTTACCAATCATATGCATATTAGTAGTATACTGTTCAATGCTCTATGAATGTTTACACTCAGCATGATATATTCTAGGAATACAAATATGCATACAAGCAATATCATTTACTATTTCAAATAACAACTCAAATACTTATCTTTTATGTTTGTGTGGTTGCCTCCCGCTTGATCTTCTATATGTCTTTTGAACTTGTATTCATTCTGTACCACTGTGCATGCTCAAGTGTGCACTAGTGTCATCCTCATGATCTCATACACAAACATACGTTCATTAGTATATTCTCCAAACATTCTAATTCTAAATAATCTTGAATATGTATAGTCATGATCATTAGTATTTAGGGTTTCAAGGAAGTTTTCTTTTACTCATGCATATTCTTGTTTGATCATAGTACTCTTCTGGTTAATTAAATCATCAAGACAAGAGACATAATATGCATAAACCCTTGATTACTAACTTTATGAATAAGCATAACTAATCATACCAAGTATACTTATATAAGGGATCCTAACACAAGGTAAGATTCTAACTTGACATAAGAAAACATATCTGGATTAGTTATGTACAACATACCTAAACAATCTCTTCAATGATTTAGAGATCCTGAGCTAGAACCTGCATGTCTCATAGGTTAAGCATAATATAACAAAGTCATACATACCTCGTAAGTAGAACAAATATTATGGATGAGTCTTTGTCTTCATGTTGTCATGGTCATGGAACTTGATTTGTCTTTTGTGATGTACCTGTATCTTGTTAGCAGACAACATCAACCTCACACAACACCATAATGCATTAGTACAATCATATAGCCCTAATCAATGAATGTCTTCGATCATTCACATGCATTCATACTGTTACTAGGGTGATAAGACAATTCTAAAAATAATCAAGATTGTACTAATAAATAATATGAAGACAAACACATTATGAACTTAATCAAGAATCATATTTCAAGACATACCTGAACCTCCTTAAGTCATACCTGTCGAGACTTCTTGTAGTCTTCTTATGTAAGGCCTTAGCCTCAACTCCCCTTGAAACTTGATTTGGAGCTTGATTAGGGCTTGCTAGAGAAACCCTAAAAATTCAATCTTTGACTTTCATGCTTCTAAATGGATGGAAGGATGTGTCTTGCTGAGCTGATCAAACTAGCATACTTCACTTTTGAAATCTCCAAAATTTGACCCCTCAAAATTGCCTTCGAAACTTCTGGATCTTCTGGACAGGAACCCGAACTAGGGTTTGATGAAGCCCACCCTTCTGTCCAATCAAAAGGTTCGATCCAAGGCTCTAAACTCTTATTTTTCTGAGGAGCTTCCAGCCATGGTTACAGACTTCAAAAATTCCAACTTTTGTTGAAGCCCTAATTTTCCATCTTTCTGATCAAAATCCCGAACTAGGGTTTGATCAAGCCCGGTCTTCTACCCAACCAAAAAATTCGATCTTGGTCTCTAAATTTTGATTTTCCTGAGTAGCATTCAGCCGTGGACTCCGATTCCAAAAATTCTAACTTTCTCTGAAACCCTAAATTACGGAAGCCATGAATAAAGGTGCTCCAAAAATAATTCTTTTTTTGACAGAAATATGCACCTGATTGTTTCTGCTATAACTCTGAAATTTTTGCTCCACAGGGTCTGAAACCTTTTTTCTGCAGTATCCTGACCTATCATCTTTCCATCCTGACAGATCTGACCTCAATTGGGTTTTCTGAGAGAGAGTTATGCCAAGTGTCGCAACGTGACCTGTTTATGGGATAAAACAGGAGAGCGCACTTGTACGGCGTGCCACGTGTCACTGGATCACCTTCGGCCTCTGAAAACGTTTCCTGAGATAGTACAGTCTGTGTACTACCTGTCACTTTTTACGAAATTTCATTTGGAGCTTCCTAGCCCAAGTTATGACCTTTTTTCCAAGGTCACCTGATTTTGACTGAGATCTGGAAGAGGCAGAAACCCTAACTTGTACTGATCATAACTTACAAAGTACAACGAATATGAGGATTCCCTTTGGACAAAAGGTACCTGGGGATGTTATATTCGACCTGTAAACTTTTCAGACCCTGAACCTTCTCCAAAATGGAGTTATAGCGAAAGTGCCACGATGACTGTTTTTTGCTATGTAAAACCCTATCCTTCAAATTGTCGTAAGTAAAGCAAGTGTCGTAAGTGCCATACCTTGTCTTCCTTCAGGTTAGCTCTGATACCATGTTAAGATTTAATATGCTAAGATAGAAAATAGCAGCATTACATTCCATTTCACAATAATATCATATACAGGATCACTGAAGAAATGACAAGCACAACATAAACACAAGAGACAAAGATTTATCCTCGGAAACCCTCATGGGGTAGAAAACCCAGCAAAGCTTCCTCAATATAGATGACCAGCAATATACAAAGATGAAACCCTGAGACATGATCTCCTCCTCCACAATAGAAGACCTCTCCTCCACAAGTGCGCTATCCTCCAGTGAGTGAGTGTGTATAATGAGGAACACACCTCCTCTATTTATACACTACTCTGATATGTATTTTACACAAGTACATGTAGGCTCGTATTTAACCATTAGGTTAAATGCCCCATTATAACTGACTGGGCCGACCCCCACATGGTGGGTCTAATAACCCTTTGACCCATATAACACATACAGGGCCGACCCCCACTAGGGAAGTCTAATAACCCGAGTTACCACATTCCGACGGAGGAATAAACATCTCTGGATATACAATAAGATCTTCACGGAGGAATGAAACATCTCCGGAATAATAAAGTACAAATATAATATTCTTTGAAGTTACAATATCTCAACATGTGGTTGTTCCAGCTCATACTTGTGACTTGCGAGATTGATTTCTGCCAACGGAAGGAAAGCTACCCACCTATATTCATCAATTGAGGGACTGTATGCAAATCCACTATCCGTCATTTCTTTTGCTGCAGTATTGCATGAGGAAGCATGGTGAAGAAAATAACATCCACGTTAATCTTTTGAATTAGTGTGTATTAGTAATATTTTTTTGTTTGTAAAATTATATTATCAAGAACCGTTCAAAGAACAACAGAGTGACATAATTTAGGTATGTAGTTCTTGATGTTCTTCGGAGCTATAAGAACGCATAACTAGTTTGAGTATGTCTACAATTCTGTTAAAAGCTGGAGATTCTTGTTATACTTCGGTGCTCCAAGATAATCAGTTACGAGTTATTTTTATGTATGTGTGGTGTGTTTAAAGTTTTCTGTATGTAAGTGTTTATGTAAAAGAAAGTAGGAACTCTTGTATCTTGATATAAGCTAGAAGCCCCGGTTTCAAGAACAACCATTCTTATAATGGAAGTCACCTTGTATAAGTGACTTTTGAAGACATTCTGTATCTAGACTGCCTTTCTACAAACTGACAGATAGCTGAAAGCGAAATATCTGACAGATGGAGGTATGTCTATAGAATGGTTCATTACTTGACTGCTCTATTGCGGAAGCCCTGACAGGACGAGTTTGTCAATATTGTCTATTGTGCAAGTGCAAGAATGATGGTCTGAAGCCTTTATGCTTTAAAGGAGTTGAATGGTAAGCTCGAAGAAGAGGAAGAGAAAGAGCGCAGTCCAGAGGCATCTGAGTGGGTGTAGGAGCTGATGAAGGCCAGACAGACAAAGTTAAAGTGTTGTAACCTTTTATGTTATGTAATTTGTGAAGTTTTGTAATGTAGGCATTAACAGGGGGTGTTAGAGATAATGCCTATTTAATGCCACTGCTAGAGTTTAGGGATTGGTTTGAGAGTTTATAGGAGACAGTTGAGATATTTTCTCAACCTACAGCTCCACCTTTGTAATTAGTTGGATCTAACTCCAACTACATATACCTGTGTTTAATAGTGTGCAATACATATTATTATTGTGTGTATATTTTTTGTATCTATGCTCTCATGAATTCTAAGTGAGGCACCCACAAAGAGCCTTCCACACACGCAGATTTGAGGTGACTATTCTGGAACGTGAGAGGAATACGTAGCCATGCTAGGAATCAACACACCAAAACTCCAACACCCAATTCCACACGTAGCTCGCACGCAAGGAGATGTCTTCACGTAGAGTTGCACACGGGTATCCAACATGGATTGCAATCCACGCACCAGAGATTAATATGCAGGTGAATACCAAATACATAGTAGGGTTACCACAGGAGAGGCACACTAGAATATTATTGGAATCGAATGGAGGTGCATACAATATGCATAGATTACCCACGGCAGTTACACATAGATAGAATCAATGGTGATAACATCCAATGTGAATACAAAGAGGTTAGAGACAGTAGATAAGCCTAGAGGTAACACGAGGCAGAGCTGCCAAAAGGAGGCAGTCTGACAAAAATTCCCAACAAAGAGTAGGGCTAGGGCCTTGATACCACTGTTGGAACACCCAAAATAAGGATAAGCATGAATACCCAGTTTTTCCATCCATAAGTAATCAACATGAAGGGAAACACTTTTTTGAAGGGGCATAGCATGTTCATCCCTAGATCATGGGACATTAACAACACCCAAAATATGGATAAGCATGAATACCCAGTTTTTCCATCCATAAGTAATCAACATGAATGGAAACACTTTTTTGAAGGGGCATAGCATGTTCATCCCTAGATCATGGGACATTATATAGCTATTGTTATTATATTATTGTTAATGAGCTACTTTCATTATTTGTTATTGTACCCTTTTGCCTTCTATATATATTGAGAAGATCTAGATTTAAAGATCATTTTATCTTGTGCATTTGATATATTATAAAAGGAGGTTTCCCCTTAAGAGGCTTATTACCAATTCATTCTTTGTCATTTTCAAGTGTAGAATTATTTATTCTTTCTATTTTTATGCTATTAGAAACTTTTGGTCAATTTAAAAACAATAACTTTCAAGGAAAAATAACCATTCAATCTAGAAATTCTCAAAAATCATTTCACTGGCACTATTACTAGATTTAACATTCAATTAAATTACGAGTATGCCCACAAATTTCAATAATAGTAAGAATATGCCTTGTTTATAATTAGTTAGGTGTTACCAAACCCCTATTAACCTATTTAGAATATCATGAAAACATATAATTTCTCAATAGGACACAAAGATGTCATTAAAATACTACGGCTACCCTAGAACCCTACTAGCATAGTCAAATATATATAGAGTATCAAAACAACTCAAATTAACTTGACTTTCATGTCCCATAACCATAGTAAAAATAAAATGAAAATAACATTACATATATCACAAATAATTAATTCACCCAATGAAGCCCAATGGTAGAACATAATGAATCATTACACTTAGTAAATATATAAAAAATAGTGGCGTAACATATTTACATGTTTACAAACACAAGAAGGGTCATCAATTGTTGCATAGGAAGAGATTCCTACCAATAATGTAAATAGATTATGCCATGAAGATGTTACATTGCATATAGAGTAGTTCTAGTTTGTGAAACACTTCATGAATATGCACACTAGAGATAGATCACATTGGCTTCCACTAATTCTAATTATACAACCTCACACATCCCACATTACAAATCTCATACCAAATTTTAAAAGGGTTTTGAAATTTTTAAGCGTTGGGAGAAATGGGCATCTTACCTCCAAGTAGATTATTATTGTTTTCTCTTTAGCTATCATTATCCATGACGGAAATTATGTATAACCATGAAAAATGTTGTTGAGATTGATATTTTGATTCCAAACAACAAACCACCTAGTGAAGCAAATGGTAACCTCAGAAAATCCATTGTGTAGATTCTTTAAGAAAATGAATCTAAAAGGCATGGGTGTAACATTTTGGCATCAAAATCAAGTTTACTCTAAATGGTGAGAAGGCCAAGGTCAGACAAATGATAACACAAGCTAGGCAACACAAAGGTCCCATGACTCATGAACAAAAGACCATGCACATAGAGTGAAATGGGGCTGGTTTTCCTAGTATGGGGGTTAGTGTGTATTCCAAGGGATAAATCATTTCATAGATAATGGGTGTAGGTGATGCAAGTTTCAACTTTCATCTATGAGAAGGTAATGATGCACATTCCAAAATGTGGATTTAATGAATGACCTTACCAAATAAACTGAAGCCTCAAGAAAATCACCACTTTTTATTACCCCAACAATTCACACATAGGTTGTGCACATCTAGTATCACCCATACTTCATTGTGTAGTCCACTAGGTGATAGTGTTGCCAATCTCCATCGATTCCTAAGGGTTCTCCACTATTGGCCTCCCTCCCTAGTAACACCATTTTTATTTTTAAGAGTTGAGTAATCACTCAATTTCCACCTTAATTTCCTTAATTCTACAATATTTAATGGAATTTTTACCTTTCTCCACTATTGGCCTCCCTCCCTAGTAACACCATTTTTATTTTTAAGAGTTGAGTAATCACTCAATTTCCACCTTAATTTCCTTAATTCTACAATATTTAATGGAATTTTTACCTTGATGTTATAAAATTAAAATATATTTTTCATAAATTTTACAAAAAAAGATCATTTCCTTTAATTTAGTGGAATTTTGCAAAATTTTGAGAATTTCATGTATGGAGTTGTGTGGGGTAATTAGGAATCTCCTCTACCACAATTCTACTCCATGCTCAAAATTGGTCAAAGTTCAGACAAATTTCTCTAAAAACATAAATTTTTAAGCAGGAAGGAAAAGGGTGTAATGATGAGAATCACCCTCTTGAAATTTGACGGTAACGTCATTTGTCATTTACACATCAAAATAGACCACTTCAATTCATAAAATTAAACTTTATTAATGAAGTGTGAATTTTAATTTCGTGCATTTTTATTTTTATATGTTATTAATATATATATATATATATATATATATATATATATATATTCTCTTTATATTTTTATTTTTAATATGAAAATTTTGATTTTGTTATGATTTGGTCTTAGGTAAACTTGACCAGATCATTGATTTTTGAGGTAACCTATATATATAATAATAATAGATAACATTTAATTACTAATAACTATCATTAAAATTTAATAGTAAAATTTCTTTAAATTAAATATAATTATCTTTTTAATTTATAAAATCGTATTCCTAATTTTTAAATTTCATTAATTATCTTCTTAATTTTTTTAATTTATATTCTAGTTTTAAATATTAAGATAAGCTTTCCATAAATTTATTAAACAAATTTAGATATAATTTAAATTTAATTAAAAAAATTAAACAAAGATTTACGAAATTGGTTATCCTTTTCTTTTAAAAATTAACAACTTGAAATAGCAGCAAAGCTCTTTATACCTGCCATTTAAAAATAATTTATAAGTAAGTTAAGAAAATAGTTTAAAAGTAATTTAATTAACAATTGTATATAGTCACAAAGTAAAAATTAAGATGAAATAGCTACTTATACCTCCTCTTAGAAATATTTTAATATAATAGTAATACATGATTAAAAATTAACATTCAAATAATTATTATACCAACAAAAGTTTTGTAAAATTTTAATAAAGAAAAGCTTTAATTTAATTTAATGTATATGTTAAATTTTTTAACATAAATCTATAATTCCAATTTTTTATAGATTTAAAAAAAAACGAAAAAAATATTTTTTAAAATTTAAAAACTATTCATTATTTTGTATTGAAATAATAATTTATATTTTAAAAGATAATAAAAATTTATTTTTTAAAAGTTAATAAAAATTGCCCAACTGCAAAAAGCAGGTGGTGTGGCTCCCAATGAAATGACACTACTCGTAACCAGGGTTCAAAATTGAAGCCGTCATGGCCCGTCAAAGGGCTCCTAGCCCGTCTCAGAAGTGGCATTTAAAAAATGCCCGTCATTTAAAATGCAGTTTTTAATTTTTGTCATTTAAAAAAAATGGGTTATTTAAATTAAAATGCCATTAAAAGGGCCATGGTTAAAAGTGCACGTCAACTATATTCGAACTATCAATGTCATAGTGTTGTGACTCGTGAGACTATGAACTCAAGCGTAGTTATGGCTACGTAAATCTACTTGTACCACAAGATTTTACAAGAAGATTTTTTTTTATATACAACAATATTTTTTATTTATTTATATGAATTAGATATGACGTACTACATTGAAATTCTAAATTAGATTCGGATCAAAATCGGATGGTCTAACATTAAATTTTCACATCATATCAAGTTGACAGACACCAAGGAGTACTGAATCGGTGGCCTCCAATCTCAAAGTCGATAGTGAAAATATCACTGCTATTCAATTCTACAACTTCTTTCACAAGGTCTCTCCTGTGCATGAAAATTCCCACTGAACTCCCTCATCTAAATTTGTTTGAAACAATCATTCAGGTCCCTCTACATCAGCCATTTTAGTGTGTACTCTTTACTCCTCAGGGGTAGTCCATTCAGAGCGGTTATGGATGACTTTCAAGTGGGATGCTCTCAGAATGGCAAACATGGGACCTGCTCTGCCAAAACCGAGAGTTTGATGGATTTGGCATGGTTTAATCACCGGTTCATTATTCTTATTATATCCGCACAGAACCAAACTGTACATGATATAATAGCAGCAGCTCTCACAGCTTTAGTAGCTCTTGCTTGCCTCCGGTTTTGGGACGAGATGGCCAAGCGAGATGTATTTGATCAGGTATTTTGTTGGGTTCGTTTCTATTTTCTCACCAAATCATTTTTTTTTTTTCATTTCTATTGATCCTTGGTCGATGGCAAACGAACTTGTGAATATCAAAGACCATTTTCCATAGAACAACAACAACTATAATGGATTCCTCAATAAAAGGCAACATTATTGAATCAGTTTGTCATAGGAGAAAACTCTCTGAAATTTAGTTGAATATCTCCGTTTTGAAACTGCTCCCCGTACCTAATTTTTTCTCCTGACACCATAGTTAACGCGGATGTCATCCTTTAAAAAACCTAAAAGATAAGAAAACTCGACGGCCAGATGCTTTAGGTGGGTCTTTCCTATTGTAAGAATTAATATTGTTTTTTTTTCATGACCCATTCACAATTAGTAGCTAAGAAGATCTTTCCTTTTAAACAAATAGAGCCGAAAAATTGTTAATCTTAACACTGTGGCATGGTGAACCTCTGTTCGGTGCCTTTAAGAATGATATCATTTTTTTTATATAAACTTCCCACGCCCCTTTATTCACATAGGAAAATGCTGTATAGCTTGGTCTATCTAAAATATTTACCGGTAATCAGAAAGTATACTTAAGGAAGGATAGAAGTGACATCACCCACACATCAATGCAATTTTCCATTCTTAGTACAAACCCTTTGGATGAATCTTAATTATGTATGTCGGAACCGATTCAATGAAATGTTGAAGTTGTATGTTAGACCATCCGATTATGTATGTTAATGTTAGACCATCTTGTTTATTAATGTTAGACCATCTCACCATCTTGTTTATTATTAAAATAAAATGGAATCCATACCAAACTTATCTAATATTATTCATTCCATATGAGGATATGTATTAAGTTAAAATCTATATTCAAGTTTATTATATGTAGTACCATTGAAATGCTGGATGAGTGTGTTAAATTTTGCAACAAAAGTGGGCATCATTTTTTTAGCTTTGCCGTGTTGCTTTGATGTTATTTTGGGGAAGAGTGAAAGTCAATTTTATGAGTCGAAATGTCTTACAGTGTAGTTTTTGCATTGTATTCATTTCACAAGAATTTTTGAAATGAGGACCGGGAGTGCATAGTTTTGGGAAGTCTCACGTTGTTAAATCACAAAAACAGTATTTTTGCCATTATGTTAATTGTAAAATATCACTTTGTTAAATCACAAAACTAGTATTTTTGGCGTTATGCTAGCTGTAGTTACATTGGTTGTAGTTGTAACAATTTTGTGTGATTGATTTTTTAGTGCCTTAAATTTAATTGAAATACAAAAAAAATTTAGTACATTTTTTTTATGAAGTGTGCAATCAATTTAATATTTTCATTTGAAATGTTAGATTTTTGTAAGCCATTCAGCCTTGAAGGGCAGCATGAACATATAACCTTCAATTTGAAATTAGGACCAGCCCTTCAAATTTGATCCCTGCTCGTAACTCATGTGGGAGCTGTGATTATCAACACTCTTTTTCCATTTGGGTGTCACACGGTACACCCCTTGCCTGTGTTGGGTTTCACGTCTACCAGAGATGGCAGGCATGTTCAATGTGCACGTAATTGTTGGCAGCAGCAGTCCCAGTCCCTCGAGTTGGCACAGCATACGGATTCTGCCCATCACGTTTCCCCATTGGAAATCCTCCATAGACGTGGAACGGTGGAAGCCAGGAAAATAATAGTTATTTTTAATTTATTTTTATTTTTTTAATTTCTGACAATTAACCCTCAAACCAAGGGAAATTAGTCAAATCAATATTTTTAGCCAATTACAATTGAATAAATTGATATTTTAAAATTATAAAAATTATTTTTTAATTTTTAAATATTATATTTAATATATATAATTTTGAAAACTATGAAAATATCTATATATCAAAAGCAAAATTAATTAAAAGTAAAAAAAAATTAAATCCTAACCGATTGCTATATACTTGCCTTCCGCAGGTATAATAAATATAACCATTTAAAAAATAGTGATAGTAGAACAAAAGAAAATCATGCAAAAGGTAGAGCAACTATATCACTTGTTAAAGAAGTTTAGAAATAACAAAAAAAAACCTAGAGTTAAATTGAAAATAGAAAATAAAAATATTATTAATGTTGAAAAATGCAAAAAAAATCTTAAAATTAATTTTGAAAAGAAAAAAAAATTATTGTTAATGCATTAATAATTTTTTTTCTTTTCAAAATATTAATAATCTCTAAAATACTATATAGAATTCTATATGGAACAATGTATCAAACAAAACAGGTTGGTCTCTAGACCTTTCTTTGATGGCAATCAACCAATTTGCTTACCTCATGGAGTTATGCAGCATGGCATTTGTAGTTCAGAAATGGTGATCCAGATTAAACTTAATCATGTGATTAAACTTTGGATGGGAGCAGGTTATGGTTTAAACACGTGGGCGTAAATTTTGGCAATGTGGGGTTTTCTATGGTTTTCTAGAAGGCATGGCATCTTTGTCATACAAATTGGTGGTGATTCCAATGCTGACATTGATTGGCCAAAGGTGTGTCGTTTATACAGTTAATTTTTCTTTAGCGTTGGTTGGAAAAAGTGAGAAAGTTGATTCTATCCTTTGATCACATCTCCTTCCATCACATCTATCGTGAGTATAATCGAGTTGCAGATGGATTATCCAAAATGGAGATTAATGACAAGGATGGGAGGATATATTTTGAGGAATCTAGAGATGGTATAATGTTGGATTCAGGGTCTTATTGTATTTTTTGATAGTTGTTTCAGTATCAGGTCATAGAGGTACTAGCTTTTTTGGTCCTGAAACATGTTTTGGGGGCACTTCCAGACCCTTTCTGGCTGAAGTTTTTCTCTATGTATTTGTTTTTTAGTTGTTAGTAGTCTGCTTCTGGATAGATGTTTCTAGTTTCTATTACTGGGGGATGACATGTTGGAACATAGTAATACTCTAAGTAAAGATGTAAAGACTATTGCAACTTTGATTCTTTCGAATAACAACATGGAGTTTTTTTCGGTGTGAAAAGAAAATACTATCACATCTAAGTTTAAAGAGAAAATGTGGAACATGAAAGATTGAGAGGTTAAAAGAAAATTAAGATATTACAAGGAGGCCATTAACCCTAACCTGGAAGATCAAAAGTATCTCTCTATCTTAACTAGTTTGAAGAAGAAAATTAATATAGCCAAGACAAGAACGAATTCCCATGAACTTCATAGTGAAACATGGCGATGGGAAATTCCTAAAACACCATGGGTGGAAAGGATTTGCCTGATCTTCTAACATGTCAAAACTATGGTGACCTAGGAACGCTTATTTTAAAGCTTTTTGATCAGAAGAATAAAATTGTACAACAATCCAAATAATTCCTATCTTTTTTCTTAACGTCCAATAAATCAAATAGGTCTTAGTGGATATTAATCTTTTTCATCATCATCAACATTAAAATAAATAAATACTAATCTTTAAAATAAATAAATACTAATCTTTTAAAAAATGGTAATTATTATTAATATCATTGTATTTTAAAAATGATTAAAAATATATATATATATTTAAATCCATGGCATTACGGATCATACTAAATTGAAAAATATAACTATTTGTAATGCAACTTTTAACCTATAAAACATGTTTTTGAATTTGTAACTAACATTTTCGATAAATATTAAGTATTACTATATTAAAAAAAACATAAATATGCCATGCAACTTTCAATATAAAAATGTGTTTTTACATTTTAAAAAAAAAATAATAATAATAATAATAATTCATGATTCATAATTCATAATTCATGATTCTCATCAAATAAATAAATATTACCATTAGAAAAAGTATTCCTATAAAACTAACATAGGTGATAGAATCCTTCTTCAAGTGTATTTGCATTTGTATGGAACAAACTCACCAAGACTTTTTATAATTTTATTAGTTTAGGGAATAATAATTGGAAACAAAGTAATCTACTTTGTTATGGTAGATTGGAAAGGCATTGTATATGATTTATTATTTTTTGCGTAAGCGTGGAATATTGGAATTGTTAGGTGTTTTTATTTTGTATCATACGAATTTTAACTAATTCGGTAGGTTGTCTTAATTTTTATAATTGTAAAAAACAATTTTTCATTTTTCAACACTATATCCAATTAGGGATAAAAATTGAAGTTGTCATTCTTCGTAAAGAGCCTTCTCACTTGTCATAAAAGAGTAAATAAATGAAATTTAAATTAAAAAATTATTTGTCAAATTCAAAATAAAAATTATTTTTTATTTTTTCAGAGTAAATAAATTTATTATAATATCTAATGTTTTTCATTCTTTTATGAAATTTTATTCTTTTTATAATATTTTTTATCTACATTGCAATAAAAATAGAATGTTTCTATTTAAAAACAAAACAAAACAAAAAGAAAGTTTCTATTTAAAAAAATAAAATGGTATTGGTATAATGTTACTATAATTTTTTTTATATATAATGTTACTATAATTTTTTTTTTATATAATGTTATTAGCACTATGTAACTGCATGCCTATGCTTATGCCTATATTACTATTATTGAAGCATAAAAGTTAGTTATTTATTCAGGAGTACTATGAGTCTGCCTTATTTCATGGTAATTGCATGTCTTCCTTACACACGCCCATGTATGTCTTCTTTACTCATGCTTTTAAAATAATCCTGCAGTTTGGAATTTATCATTTTTGTAATTGGTGCAAGGCACGAAATTACAACATTTTTGCACCCTGGATGCCTACAGGGGCGCGAAAATTACACCTTTTTCGTGTTATGCTCAGTGTTGGGGGCGCGAAAATCTATCAACCACCTTATCGCATAGATCTTGGATCTTGGATTCGAAGGAGATATTCTTGGGATGGAGGTTCCTCTTGAATCTCACCTCTTCCTCCTTCCTTGGTATGCTTCACCTCCTTGATCCACCTTCTACTCCCTTATATCCATTATTCTCTCCTAGTGGTTGGCTTCCCAAATCCTATAAGAAGGAATCCATCCATGATCCAAGAGGAGAACTTTTGGAGGCATCAAACTTATCGTCTTAGGGGATTTGCAGAGGTAGCAAGAGGAAAGCTTGGAGGAGGAAGTTGTTGCTTGGACATCAAGGGTAACTTTGTAACAGTCTTCTTATCTCTCATTAATACAAACTTAGGTTATTCTCCCATATTGTGTTTCTTACTTTAGTTAGATGCATGACATGTTTTTTGTATAAAGTAGATCTTACCAATTACGTCTAGTGCTTGGAGGTGTTGTTCTTGTCTTTTCCAAACAGTTTCAACTCTTGGAGATCAAGTGTGAAGTTGGAACTAAGAGAACCGACAAATTTGAGGCAAGTTTCATAATTCATTTTCCTCTTAACATTTAAAAACTTATGTATTGTATTAGATCTAGGAGAGTAAACAACCACTTGTTTCACTTCTGTCTTAGATTAAGCTTACTTAAACTTAGTTTAATCTTTGAGTAGATTTAACTATCCATAGGACGAGTTTTTGACACATTTTCAGCTTCCCATTCGATATGAAACTAGTACGAACCTATTAACTTTGTTGCGACAATCCACTTCCACACACATATCAGATCATATTCATGAGTGGAGGAGACGTCGAAGATTGATTAAGGCTCCTATCCCTGACCAATTATTAGCCGATTGGTTCACAAAGTCATTACTGCCACCTATTGCTAGAGATGTTGCAATGGGTGGGGCAGTTACAGAAGAGCAGGAAATTAGACATGCTCAGTATCTGGACTTGGTTTATTCCTAATCCGAAACTCTATATGAACTGATCCCCCATGCCCCTAGCCCCACTGGCGATCCATCCAGGCCCTCTACCGAACCTCCTATCGATGGTGTAGTTGGTTCCATGAAGGCCCGGCCTGCAACCAAATCTAGTGGACAACAAAACACTTCTGCTCCACCTCAAAACCAGGATGCATCCAAAAACACTAATTCTCCTACTCAGACCTCCGAGGTGAACGCAGTTCAATCCTTATCACAACAATCCATAGGTAAAAAGAAGAAGAATAAAGGAAAATCCAAAAAATCTTCTCCTCGGTAGGATAACCCAAAACCACAGCAAACCAATGCTGATAAAAAACATAAACGAAAAGCTAAGTTCCCCTGCCTCATTTTCCAGGAAGACCACTATACAAAAGACTATCCTTATCGAGAGGAAGTTAACAAATTTGTGAAAGGCTATTCCCGCCCGGCGGTCCTAAATGACCCTTTCCCATCCCAACAACAGCAAATGATCACACACACACACACCCACAAGGGGGCAACCAAAATGATCCTACCCAACGAGAGACATCCACGAACCGAGACATACTCATGATAAGTAACGAGACTGTCCATTTATCCACTCGGTCAAAGACACATGATTCTATTCCAAATTCAAACAAAAATGGGAGTTCAAAAGATAAATCCCCCATGGAAGAATGCCCCTCCACCCCTCCTTCTACGGGCTCCTTTCATATCGAAAGGCCTATTACTGACACTGTGTTGCGCCCACCAAAGGCCACCATTCGAAAAGCGACATTCAATCCAAGCGCGCGAGCTGCCCAAAATTACAATATTGTTACGAATTTAGCTCAAGCACCTTGTACAATGTCTACTCTCGAAGTTCTGCAGCATTTCCCTAGTCAACGTAGAACCTTGTTGTCAACACTTGGAGTTGTTGACCCAAACTCTTCCAACACAATCATGTTCAATTTGGAATACGTTAAGCCAAGGCTTTCTCACCACTTGGCTTTTCAAATTCATACCAAGATATGTGGATCCATCGTACCGTCCTGGACGAAGGTGCATCCACTTCTATCATGGCTTTGTCTTGCTGGAGAGCTATAGGCTCTACGGAGGTAACTCAGTCTCCTACTACCTTGAAATTTTGTTAGGATATTTAGACACTTAGGAGCTAGTTAAGATCAACTTGTGTAATATATCTGTTAGGTAAAGTGTATTTCCTCAATATGCATTAGTATGCATTTGTAAATATTTAATCCGACGGTCACGATATGTTCTAGACATAGAGTGATCCGACGGTTCAACTTCTCTTAGATCATACATACCCTTGATCTGTGGCTTAACACCTGATTGGTCCATGATCTCTATTTAAAGAGCATGGAGAATCATTGGCTAGTTGATCGATTATGAGAAGCTCATTTGTAACTTTCTTTCTTTTACATAATAAACTGCCTCAAGTAGCTATTTGGCTGAGGTCGTGGAGTGTTTCCCTCTCGAGGGTTTAAACCACGTCAAAATATCGATGTATCGATCTATGATCTGTTTGTGTGAAGTGGTTGTTCTAGGTGTTCGGTTTTTTCGGAGTACCCTGTGTACCCGAACATGGTATCAAAGCTTTTATGAAGAGCCACTTCTAGTTATGATCTAGATCTCGAACTGGTGTTGCTAAAACTTGAAAGAGTTTATGGTTCTAGAATTTATGTGCATTTATGGGCTATGGAAGGTGTTCCATTACATCCGGAGCGTCGTTTCCATAGGGAAATACTTTTCGTTTGATCGAAAACAGTTTCTGGTTGCTTCAGAAACGCGTATTTCATCAGATCTGAAGGTATAATGTTACAGTGACGTTTTTATTATTTAAAAAAAATATATCTCATATTTTATCAGATTTATTATTAGATTTTTTTTAGTTTTGGATTGTTGTTTTCCCTGTCTGCGTATGTTCTTTGTCGTGCACCTTGTGCGATCGCAGCGAATCAGAAACAGAGAGAAAACGTATACTTTCTGAGAAAGTTAACGAGATCTAACCTTAAAAGTGTGGAAAAGTTTTTTTGTTTCGGTTTGTGGTGTGATTTGCAGGAAAAGAGGTAAGCACGGAGACCAAGAGAGAAGAGTAAAAAAAAAAAACCCTTCCTCCTTCCCTTCTTTTACGTACCTTTTAATATTAGTTCACTTTGTTCAAAGTTGTTTTATTCCTTAATAGGTCTTGAGTTCAAGTCTTATTAAGTTACTTTTAAAAAAAAGGGTGGATGCAATTTCTAATTTTAAGTTACTTTATTGTAAAACTGCATCTCACTTAAATTAAAAATAAAAAGTGAGTCACTTAAGTTTTTTTTTTTGTGCAATATTTAAAGTAACATTGTAAAAGTGAAAATCATTTATTTTACAAAAGTGATTCACTTAAAGCAATTTTCTTTTAAACTGATTTTCAAATGTTCATCTCGGGAAGAGAGGGGTTCTTTTTTTTAGTTAGTTATTCTCTATCTGCCACGTCACTATTGGGGACATCTTCAACATTTTCTTTGATCAAGTATAACTTTATCATACGGAGTTAGTTTTCAGTGCCATTTTTTTTTAAACCGTCTGTTTTTTCGAACTCTTCGCATCCAAACTATTGGTTTATGTTTTTACGACCATTAATTTACAATATGGCCGCCCCTTGTGATATTCTACTTACCAATTCCAACTATTTCTCATGGAAATCTCGTATGGAGGATGTTCTACGAAGTAGAGAACTTTTCAGAATTACCTCAGGGAAATAAACAGAACCCACTGATGATGATAAGAAAATAAAATGGGCAAATAGATGTGATGAAGCTCGTGGATCGATTGGGATGTCAATCTCTACTGATTTGCGATTCCACATATCTGGAATTGATGAACCTGATACAACTTAGGAAAAGTAGGAAGCGGTGTTTGGTAAATACAATGAACTTCGAGGTCATCAACTCGAAAATGAGTTGATTTCTTTAAATCCAAGTGATTTTTCATGCATTCAAGATTATTTATCTAAGTACAAAACTCTTAGACTCTTATGTGAAGAATGTAAGATTAAGAGGGAAGACAAATAATGCATTTATCGTATTCTTTCAAAACTTGGACCTGCATATTATGTTTTTGTATCTACATTTTACTCCATGAAAGAATCCTTAAATGCAGCTAGCTATCAAGAGCCTAGTCTTGAATCCTTTTGTGATTCCTTGATTAGAGAGAAAGATAAGTTCATCCATCTTGGAATGATTAGCAATGCAGATACATCTGGGAAATCCTTTTTGTCCCAACAGAAAGAAATGTCCAAGCCTCCCAAGAAATAAAATTTTCGCAATATTAAGTCAAACAAGGGTCCCAAACCCTCTCAGTCAGCTCCTTCTTTAAAAAATGACAAAGGATCCAAGCCAAAAGGAAAGAAGACTAAGCAGTATTGCAACTATTGCGGGAAATATAATCATGATGAATCTAAGTGTTTCAAGAAGATGGCATCCTTAGAAGCAGCAATGAAGAAGCACCACATCAACCTAGATTCACCTTTAGAATCTACCTCTCATGGACATGCACTTTGTGCTTCTGGTTATTCTTATACTGCATCTTCTTCTTCTACTTCAAATGAATGGCTCATTGATTCTGGAGCATCTTATCATATGGATAAGGATCAAGCCACTTTTTCTACCATGCATGAATGTAACACCAAACAAAAATTTGTTGGTGATGATAGATCTCTAAGTGTTGTAGGATCTGGAACAGTTCCAGTAGATAATGGTAATTTTAGTGATGTACTATGTGTTCCAAGAATTTCCTGCAATTTGTTATCAGTCTATCAAATCACTCATTCTGGTGAAGGTAAAACTGTGACGTTTACACCTCACCAAGTTGTAATCAATGATTTTAAAGATCCTCAACATGTCCTAGTTACCGGAATTGTTGATGATATTACCAGGTTGTACAAATTTAACAACTTTGGTTCATCACCTTTTCCTTCAATTTTTGTTGCTCATAGTGATAACTTGAGCAAACTTTGGCATGAATGATTTGGTCACTTAAATTATCGCTCATTGCAACAACTATGTAAAGACAATATGGTGACAGGTCTTCCGATGGTATCTTGCAGGGATGGTGTTTGTTCTGGTTGTGTACTTGGAAAACATCATTGGAACAGTTTTTACAAACGTGCCTCTTGGTACGCCTCAGTTACCTTAGATCTTGTGCATAGTGACTTATGTGGTCATCTTCCATCTGCTTCCTTTTATGGTTTCAAATATTTATTGACTTTCATTGATGATTACTCTAGATGCACTTGGGTTTACTTCCTAAAATGTTAGAGCGGAGTATTTAACATGTTCTTGGCCTACAAGGCCCTTGTTGAAAAACAATTTGGTCATCAAATTATTAAGTTAAGATCCAACAATGGAGGAGAATATGTTAACAAAACGTTCACTACTTTCTGCACTGAACAAGGAATCCAACAACAACACATTGTTCCATATACACCACAACAAAATGGTGTAGCTGAACGGAAGAACCGCACTTTAAAAGAAATGGTTAATTGTATGATCCAATCTAAGGGACTAAGTATTCAATTTTGGGATGAAGCCATAAATTGTGCAAATTACATAGTTAATCGCACCCCCACTAAATCTTTACAAGGTATCACACCGGAAGAAGCATGGAGTAAAACTAAACCCGATGTAAGTCACTTCCGTGTGTTTGGTAGTGAAGCATGGGCTCACATTCCGGATGAAAAACAGAAAGCATTGCAGTCTAAAAGTGAAAAGTGCATATTTGTTGGATATTTTGAAGATGTAAAAGGTTATAGACTTCTTCAATCACATTCTCATAATATAATCATTAGAAGAGATGTTAAATTTGATGAAAATCTCTTGGCCTACGAGCCTAACTCGGCGGTTGTGCCATCTTTGGCCTGCGAACCTGATTCGGCAATTGTGCCTTCTTCTACTTCCAACTTCCTTGACAGATTTCGAACTCCAGTTTCTGATGATGACAATGAGGATGAAAATCCACCTCCGCCTGCTCATGTTCCTCCAATTACACCAGCACAAGTGCTTCATCAATGGGTCCATTCAACATGTGAAGCAATTGGTGATCTTGCCGGTGATCTTAGAGATCAACGTCAAACATGTTCTCAGATTCAGCGAGCCTCTTCTCTTTGGCTCAAGTTTCCGAGAATCATGATCCAAAAACTTTTGCAGAAGCTTCAGCAAATCCAGATTGGGATGCAGCTATGGATGAAGAATATTGTTCATTAATGGCGAACGATACTTGGGATCTTGTACCTCTTCCAAAAGGAAGAAAACTTGTCAGATGTAAATGGGTCTATAGAACTAGGTATGCATCACATGGAAGTGTTGAACGACTACAGGCAAGGTTAGTTGCCAAAGGTTTTTCCCAAGGTGAAGGGATTGACTACAATGAAACCTTTGCTCTTGTTGCAAAAATGAACTCCATCCGCCTTGTTCTTTCCCTTGTAGCCTTACATAACTGGGAAGTCCATCAAATGGATGTCAAGTCTGCATTCTTACATGGTGATTTACAGGAGGAAATTTACATGGAACAATCTCCCGGATATGTTCAGAATAACTCTAGCCTTGTCTGTCGCCTTAAGAAATCCTTATATGGCCTTAAGCAAGCTCCGAGAACTTGGTATCCCAAAATGGATGGCTTTCTACTTAACACTGTTTTTTCTAGATGTCATTCTAACCCCAATGTCTATACCAAGAAAGTAGGAAACCATCTTATCATACTTGTTCTATATGTTGATGACCGTATTCTTACTGGTAGTGACCCTAAGCTTTTAACCCATGTGAAATCCAGTCTTAAGCAAAATTTTGAAATGTCAGACTTAGGACATTTGCATTATTTTCTTGGTCTCCAAGTCCTGCAAACCAAAGAAGGAATCTTTCTTTCTCAGTCTAAGTATGCTTGTGACCTTCTTCGTCGCTTTCACATGGAAGATTGTAAACCAACCCCTTCTCCCTTCCAGTCTGGAGTCAAACTTGTTGCCACTTGTACTTCACCTAAAGTAGATACCACTTTGTATCGTCAGCTTGTTGGTAGTCTCTTGTACTTGACTCATTCTCGTCCTGACCTTTCCTTTGCCATTGGTCGTGTTGCCCGTTATATGCAAACACCTCATGAAAGTCACTAGAAAGCAGCTAAAAGAATACTTCGATATATTCGAGGTACTATTCAGTTTGGGATTCATTGCAGTACAGGGGGGAACCTTTGTTGGTTGGTTTCACTGATTCAGATTGGGCCAGCGATCCCAATGATCGAAAGTCTACTATAGGTTATGTTTTCAGTCTGGGATCTGGACCTGTCACTTGGGCTTGTAAGAAACAACAAGCTCTTGCTCTTTCTTCAGCAGATGCAGAATATCGAGCCACAGTTAATGCCAGTCAGAAAGCTTTATGGCTTCAATAGATCCTTTCAGAGTTTGGATTCGAGCAGCAGCAGCCTACTCCACTTTGGTGCGACAATCAAAGTGCCATCAAGCTCGCCAAAGATCCAGTTCTACATCAACGCAGTAAACACATTGAGATACATATGCACTTCATCAGAAATCTTGTTCATGATCATGTTCTTGAAGTGCTCTTTTTCCCTACAAATGATCAAGTTGCAGACATCTTCACCAAGTCTCTTACAGAAGTGAAGTTTTCTAAACTTCCATCTATGTTAGGAGTTCAGGAATTTGTCATTAAGGGGGGATAGGCTCTAATGCCTCCTTCCTTCTCCTAATAGTGTCACTTTTGTAAATCCTTCAATCCTATCCCAAGTTGTTCTTATGGGGGGATGTTAGGATATTTAGACACTTATGAGTTAGTTAAGATCAACTTGTGTAATATATATGTTAGGTAAAGTGCATTTCCTTAGTATGCATTTGTAAATATTTAATCTGACGATCACGATATGTTCTAGACATAGAGTGATCTGACGGTTCAACTTCTCTTAGATCATACCTACCCTTGATCCATGGCTTAACACCCGATTGTTCCATGATCTCTATTTAAAGAGTATGGAGGGTCAATGGCTAGTTGATCAATTATGAGAAGCTCATTTGTAACTTTATTTCTCTTGCATAATAAACTGCCTCAAATAGCTATTTGGCTGGGGTCGTGGAGTGTTTCCCTTTCGAGGGTTTAAACCATGTCAAAACATCGGTGTATCGATCTGTGATCTGTTTGTGTGAAGTGGTTGCTATAGGTTTTCGGTCTTTTAGGAGTACCCTATGTACCCGAACATGGTATCAGAGCATTTATAAAGAGTCGCTTCTGATTATGATCTAAATCTTGAACTGGTATTGCTGAAACTTGAAAGGGTTTCTGATTCTGGAATTTTTGTGCATTTCTGGGCTATGGGAGGTGTTCCATTACATCCGGAGCGTCGTTTCCATTGGAAAATACTTTTCGTTTGATCGACAACGGTTTCTGGTTGCTTCAGAAACGCGTATTTCATCAGATCTAAAGGTATAATGTTACAGTGACGTTTTTATTATTTAAAAAAAAATATCTTATATTTTATCAGTTTTTATTATTATATTTTTTTTAGTTTCAGATTGTTGCTTTCCCTGTCTGGGTATGCTCTTTGTCATGCACCTTGTGAGATCACGGCGAATCAGAAACAGAAAGGGAAAGGGTTTTTCTCGGCTGTGTATGCTCTTTGTCGTGCACCTTGTGCGATCGCGGCGAATCAGAAACAGGAAGGGAAAGGGTTTTTCTCAGCTGTGTATGCTCTTTGCCATGCACCTTGTGCGATTGCGGCGAATAAAAAACAGAGAGAAAACAAAGACTTTCCGGGAAAGCTAACGAGATCTAACCCCAAAAGTGTGGAAAAAAAAAATTTGTTTCGATTTGTGGTGTGATTTGCAGGAAAAGAGGCAAGCACGGAGACCGAGAGATAAGAGTAAAAAAAAAGCCTCCTTCCTCCTCCCTTCTTTTACGTACCTTTTAATATTAGTTCACTTGGTTCAAAGTTGCTTTATTCCTTAATAGGTCTTCAGTTCAAGTCTTATTAAGTTACTTTAAAAAAAAAAAGATGCATGCAATTTCTAATTTTAAGTTACTTTATTGTAAAAGTGCATCTTACTTAAATTAAAAATAAAAAGTGAGTCACTTAAGTTCTTTTTTTTGCTGCACTATTTAAAGTAACATTGTAAAAGTGAAAATCACTTATTTCACAAAAGTGATTCACTTAAAGCAAATTTCTTGTAAAGTGATTTTCAAAGGTTCATCTTGGGAAGAGGGGGGTTCTTTTTTTCAGTTAGTCATTCTCTATCTGCCACGTCACTATTTGGGACATCTTCAACATTTTTTGATCAAGCATAACTTCATCATACGGAGTCAATTTTCAGTGCCGTTTTTTTTCAACTGCCTGTTTTTTCGATCTCTTTGCATCCAAACTATTGGTTTCTATTTTTACAACCATTAATTTACAATATGGCTGCCCCTTGTGATATTCTACTTACCAGTTCCAACTATTTCTCATGAAAATCTCGTATGGAGGATGTTCTACGAGGTAGGGGACTTTTCAGAATTACCTCAGGGAAAGAAACAGAACCCACTGATGATGATAAGAAAATAAAATGGGAAAATAGATGTGATGAAGCTCGTGGATTGATTGGGATGTCAATCTCTACTAATTTGCAATTTCACATATCTGGAATTGATGAACCTAATATAGCTTGGGAAAAGTTGGAAGCTGTGTTTGGTAAACACAATGAAATTCAAGGTCATCAACTCGAAAATGAATTGATTTATTTAAATCCAAGTAATTTTTCATGCATTCAAAATTATTTATCTAAGTACAAAACTCTTAGACTTTTATGTGAAAAATACAAAATTAAGAGGAAAGACAAACAATGCATTTATCATATTCTTTCAAAACTTGGACCTGCATATTCTGTTTTTGTATTTACATTTTACTCCATGAAAGAATCCTTGAATGCAGCTAGCTACCAAGAGCCTAGTCTTGAATCCTTTTGTGATTCCTTGATTAGAGAGCAAGATAAGCTCATCCATCTTGGAATGATTAGCAATGCAGATACATCTGGGAAAGCCTTATTGTCCCAACAGAAAGAAAAGTCCAAGCCTCCCAAGAAACAAAATTTTTGCAATAATAAGTCAAACAAGGGTCCCAAACCCTCTCAGTCAGTTTCTTCTTTAGAAAATGACAAAGGATCAAAGCCAAAAGGAAAGAAGACTGTAACTGAACAATTTTTTGACGGTCATGATTTACAACCTTACGAACTCATCCTATCACTCGTCGTAGAACTAGGGGAAAAAATTGTATCCATCCTCATAGAAATTGTAGATGCTCCATCGGATTACAATACCTTACTTGGTTGCAATTGGTTTTACGCCATGACCATTGTAGCATCTTCAATTTTTCGTTTGGTACAATTTCCTGACCAAGGAAAGATTGTCACCATTGATCAGTTGGATTTTTGCACTCCGGATATCCATTCAAACACCACCAATAATGTCCCATTTTTTACACAATCCCAGCATCATTTTGAAGACATTGGTGTTGGTATTTTGAAGGAGTCTTCTATCATTGGAGTATTCCCGTAGCTTCCACCCCCATTTTTTTCAATTAACATGATCTCTTCGAGTACCTTTCAATCCCATGAACCTAACGATTCTTGGGTTAAACCGAGTCCTGCTAAGTACGAAACCATTGGTGATTGCATGCCTCTGAACCTCAATCAAGCAACATATCATGCTATTCAATATGCCTATGATTGCATCGATTCTATTGACCACCAGCCGGTGGCACCTCTCCCGTCTTGGATTGATTCATCCTTGCATTATTCTGATTCCCTTCTACAGACCTTTCCCTCTGATGAATCTATAATGGAAATCATGAGCATTGATGAACCTCCATGGAAATATCATCGCCATCAATCATATTTTCCTACGATCCATGTGGTAGACCCCAACAACAAATCCATCGTTTCATCCCATATAATCTAAACATCCTAGACTCCCATTCTCGCACATAATGTGTTCTCCGAAGGAAATCTAGCTAATATCATGGTAACATTTCCAATAGACATATCAGTGAAATCTGGTATCATGGAACATATCCATTTAGGCAAGACTTGTACACCCATTGAGGTGGAATTTTATACAGCCTTATTTAAGGAATTTTGCGATGGTTTTGCATGGAGTTATGAAGAAATGTTGGGAATTGACCCATCCATCGTGGTCCATGCAATCCAGGTGTATCCTGGTGCACGACCTGACCTGCAAAAACTCTGACCCGTTCATCCCAGAAAAACCGCGATCATTAAAGCAGAAGTAGAAAAGCTACTTCGAGCTAGTTTTATCTATCTTGTCCCATTGATAGACTGGGTGTCCAATATCGTTCCAATAGCTAAGAAACAGGGTACGACTAGAGTTTGTATTGACTATAGGGATCTGAACAAAGCTTGTACCAAATACAACTACCCCACTCCTTTTATCGACCAAATTATCGATACCTGTGTCGGGAGTGTCATCTTTTCATTTATGGATGGCTTCTCCGGATATAATCAAATTGAGATAATCCCAGCGGACCAGCACAAAACCACTTCCATCTGCCCATGGGGTACCTTTGCTTATCGCAAGTTACCTTTTGGCCTAAAAAATGTTGGAGCCACTTTTTAAGGAACCATGTCCTACTCATTTCACGATATCGAGCATGTTGTCGAACCATACTTGGATGACTTACCCGCTCATTCTGTTGCACGAGAATATCATCTAGACCATTTGAGTGCCATATTTTTACGATGCCTCCACTACAACATACGCTTGAATCCTCACAAATGTGTATTTTTTGTTGAATCACGTCAATTGTTAGGATTCATAATCTCCAAGGATGGCATTCGCCTTAATCCACTGAAGGTTGAAGTTATTTTAGCTTTACCTTCACCATCCAATATACCAGAACTCCAAAGTTTACAAGGGCATGCGAAATTTTTACGCCGCTTTGTCTGTAATTTTGCCGAGATCACTCGAGGCTACATGAGACTTCTCAAGAAAGATGTTCCCTTCATTTGGGATGATGAAGCTCAACGGTATTCAAAAAAATTTAAAAGGCCCTAACTAATGCTCCTGTGTTACAACCCCCCAACTACAAACGGGACTACATTTTATATCTCACTGCCTCTACTTCCACTATTGGAATGGTGTTAGTACAAGAAGACAATAATGGTCAAGAACATGCATTTTACTATCTTAGTAAGAGTCTCATTAACTCTAAAATGCGTTACTCACACGTGGAGAAACTGGATCTGGAAACCATTTTCGCGGTCCAGATATTTCGACATTACATTTTACTCCACAAAACCATTGGTATTGCCAACTTTAATCCAATGTATTATATCCTAACACGTCAAGTGCTAGGAAGCAAGTACTACCGTTGGATTGTCATCCTCCAGGAGTTCGATTTGGAGTTCGCGAAAGAGAAATCCAAAAAAACTTTGGTATTTTCCAAGATCACTTGTGCTTTGCCCCATTTCAATGATCAATCTAATCCCATTGATTCTCTTCCAGATGAGTCATTTTTCCTCATTGGCACGACTGATCCATGGTATGGAGATATTGTATCATATCTCCAAACCCAACGCTTTCGGCCCAATCTCAACCGCGATGAACGGCGTCATATTCGTCACCACGCCAAATATTATCTTATCATAAGTGATACTTTATACCATCGTGGTATCGATTCAGTTTTACGTTGTTGCTTAACTCTTGATGAAGTCGAACGCATCCTCAACGATTGCCACTCTGGAGCTTGTGGCGGTCATCTTTCTGGGATGGCTACTGTAATACCCCCATTTTGGCCCTTAGAGCATATTTTCCTTATATGTAAATATTGTGCATATGTATGATTACTAGTGTGGAGCTCAAGGCCAAGGCTCCGCTAGTGAATGCTTAGCCTTGAAAAGGCCGGTATTTTATATTGTGCTAACCATGTGCTAAGGAGGAATGGAAATTGTAAAAGCGTGTAAATAACTATAATGCAAATAAAATACCAAGGGGTTGGCTATGGATGCAACTAATAAGAGGGGGACATGTGTATCCACTAGGAAGAGGTAAGGGGGTTGGGGGATTGAACCCTATGTTTCCATGTGTCACTTTGTGAACTCCCTTTGACTTCCCTGCTGTCATTAATTTCTGTTGTAGGAAAAGTACTCCAGAAATCAGTCCATGAACTAGATTGAGTATGGGCAACCCAGAATTCGTATAGGTGGGTGTGGCCTCAGTTTACTTGACCCAAAAGTCACTCCACCTCATGGGAATTCATATCCCATCCTCCCCATTCCATGGTAGATCAATTAGACTGTAATTTTGTGCGGAGAATGCATGCCCAACAAGATAAAAACCAGAAATCACAACTTCTAAAGAAGCTGCGTTTTGGGGTGCCAAAACGGCCCAGAAATTCATGGAGTATGTAAAATCCGTTGGGGAATCCATAGATATGAACCCAGGGCGAGTTTGAGACTATGAAGAGCCCTGAAATCCATGGAAGAACCCTATTTTAGAAGCCCAAAAGTGGAAATCCGTGAATGAGATTCACGTGGGAAGATTTGGGGAAAAATCCAAGAGTGGATTGAAGTGGAAGAGAGATCAAAGAGTTAGATTCCAAAGTGGAACCATTGAAGGCTCAAGTAACCATTGGTTTAGAATTTAGGACCATCCATACATGCCCAGGTCAGTGTTGAGGGAAGGGGCACCTGAGGGATTTTGTAGCAGAGAAGGGGACCTTACTCAGGCTGAGAGTGGAGGTGATGGGGGTGCCTGGGCTATCTGAAGCAAAGGATATATGCATGTAGATATGTGGTTGAGCTCAATGATTTAGTGAAATCCTTGCCTGCCTCCCCACATTCTTGACAGAGTCAATTGTATGTTGATTTAGCTTGAATTACTGAGCCCATGGTTGTGAGTGAGCCTGTGTAGTCTCCTTAGTGGATACATAGCCCCAGCTCGGGGGTGGTCTTTGAGTGCTGAAAAAATATAGGTTGGGCAGAGACCTATGGTTGGGTTGAAACGTTGCAGTCCATAGCCGGTTTCCTGGTGAATTCACTTGGAAAAGATAAGTGCTTATTATGTTGTTAATTATGCTTCATTCATGTGTTATGAATGGTTGTTTATTATGTCTGATTGCATGGATTGGACCAGTTATGTTATTGAAATGGATGCTTATGCATTATGTTGTTAATATGCTTATGCATTATTCGGTTATGCTTGTGTTGGAATGTTGTTAATTCATTATGTGTGTGCAGTATTCATAGTTATTTTTGTTGTGTATGTTATCATGTATTCGCACATACATTTGACTGTTAAGAATTTTATAATATTGCATTGGGGTGGGATTTAGTACCCCTATTGTGCTCATTTCCCCTGTGGGATTCGGATCGACAGGAGGGGGACATGACAGAGTGGTATCAGATCCCATGTTGTAGCACTAGGGCTGCTTGGGCCAAAGTATGAGCTTACAGAAAGATAATCATAATATTTAAAAGGGGTATTGATGAAATTTAGGAAACATTTTGATTGAAATAATGGAAAAATTAGAGTTCTCATGTGTGGAAAAGGATCACACCGTTGCATAGGGCTCACCGAGACCTTTCCAACAGTACCAAGTTTTCCAAAAATGGACTTGGGATGAAAAATTTACGGGCCTGAGAAGTTATGCAGTTGGGCTTCCGAATTTCTGAACCCGCAATGCGGATTGTGGATTGCGAAAGTCGGAAGGGCATTTTCGATGGGGTTGAAAATTGGCGTTCCGCATTTCCGAGTCCCGCATTGTGGATCGCAGATTGTGGAAGTGATATTTTCTGAAGTTGGAAAATTGGCATTCCACATTTCTGAGTCCCGCATTGCAGAAGTGGAGCTTTCCCGAAGTTGTAAATTTGGTGTTCTGCATTTTCGAGTCCCGCAGTGCAGATTGTGGATTGCAGATTGCGGAAGTGAGGTTTTTCGGAGCAACGGTTTTGTGGTTCCGTCTTTCTAACTCGCGGATTGCGGAAGGCGGGAAACTCAATTTTTGGAAGCAAAAATTTTACTGAACTCAGCATTTGATCTACTCATCCAGACATAATTTTTCCGTTTGACAGATATTTTCCAGAAATGCTCTGTTTGGGAGATAACCATTTTTGGCCAAAAAATTGAAATTTTGGAAAAAGTGAAAAGGTCAAAGTAGTCAAACCCATAATTTTATAGAAGATGAACGGTGCATCGAAACAAAGATCCACAAGTTGATGAGTGTTCCTTTCTATGGGGACTAACTTTTCTCGATAGAAATGTTTTCATGTGTCCTCCCAGGTTTGTTTTTACAAGTGGTTGAAGTTGGCATTTCAAGATAATTGCACTTCTGTAAAAAGTGCAGAATTTGGGCAAAATTTTCATTTTTGGAAGAATGTAAATTCCATGTCCTGGATCGGAATGGAGCATAGGGATAGGTGTTGGAAAGCTTATCCAGAGGAGAACAGAGATGCATGATAATAATTTGAATGAATAATTTTGATGTGTCGTAGATTTGGAGCAGAAAAGTGCCTATGACCTTGTTTTGACAAAAAATGTCAATAAAGGAAGATCCATGGGAGCTCTTGAAGAGTGGATGTGGATATTGCATTCCATAGCAGAATGCTCAAGAAGGTATGGTATAGGCCAGCAGGTGAGGATTATGCAAGTTGTAAAAGATGGAAGAGTGGCCATGTAAAGGATGGTGATCAATGGATGAATCATTTCCATGTGTGGATCTATGGTGTGGTCCAGAACTATGTCAAGTATTCCATGGGAAGAGAAAGCAAGCTTCATAGATGGACATAGCCAGAATTGCTTAAAGAAATTGGAGCAGCATAGCACTGTGGACAGAGTGAATGGAACTACAGTGATCCGTGAAGGCTACATGAAGTTGATAGATGGATGTAGCAGAAAATTGGAGAACGATCTCCATAAGGCATAATTGATAAAAGGGAACTTCTCACCTTAAACTATTCATGTTTGCAGCATAAGAATTGTATGCTTAGAAAGTGGCTAGTATAAATGTTTTACATATGTATATGTATTGAATTGCTACTTGGTGAGAAATCACAGCTAATGAATACTTGTGTGCTTGGTAGGGAAGCCAAGAAAAGGATCAACTGTGATGTGGAGGAGGAGCTCCATGTCATGATGGGGAATTGGAAGGGAGAATCCCTCCACTACCATCTTTCTATTGAATCAGACCATAGAATCATGACTGAAAATGCAAAGAAGTCACAGCATGTGACCAACAAACCTTGAGAGGGAAGGCTGGAGTAATGATTCATGATCAAAAGGTTGGAAAAAGGACTGTGTAGCCTTGGTAAGAGGCCAATTGATCAGGTAACATCAAGTGATGTTAATGGTAGCCATGCAGGTAAGGGTTATTTGTGCTTAATTGCATGAGTGTTGAAAGAGGATTTGGTAAGATCCCTTCAACTATGTTTAAACTATGTTAATTTGGTTTGCATGTGGTATGGAGTGCCTAAATGTGAATGTCATACTACCGAGTATGGTAAGGTGTGGGTAAGTGAAGGCAAAAAGCATTACATCCTATAGTTTCTTAGAAACATCAATGCATTCATATGAAAAAGAATGTCATGCATGTGTGTTGGTTATGAGTTTAATAATCAAAGCATGCAAGGGCAGATGGTCCTGTTATGGTTATGCATGCCTACATGTGTGGATGCATATGTTAAGATGCATGGTGTGAAGGCATGGTTGTAATCATTTGATTTTGTTAATGGTCGAAATGATATAATTATTGGTAACTCTGAGATCATTTTATGAGTTGTTGTGGATGCAGGTGAAGGACTTACATGAAGAAGGTATCCATGTTGGATTGATTACTATGATGCCTTGTTGTGAGGACATAGTTACATGGAAATATATGATTGTGTAATCATGAGTATTGGAAGTTTTATTTAATTGCATAGATGATATGACTCTATCTTGCAATTGTACTATGGTAATGACGTATATAAAGTGAATGTATTTCATTGCATTGAGTTATTAACAGCTAATAATCTTTGAATTGTTGTTGTTATAATTCTGAAATCACTTAAGTGATTGTTGCAAATGCTGCAATGAAAAGAGTATATGTTGGGTACTCACAAACTGTAGGTTGATTTAAAATTCAGATCACGGGTGGAATTGTCTTGGACATGACAATGTGGGTTAGCCCAGAATAAAGGCTGGAAGATACCATGTGTAAAATCCAAGCATTATAAGAAGGACCTCATGGTTGTGAAATCTAATTTCTGTAGTAGACATATTTATAAAATTTCAGATTTGAAATTATTGCTAACAGCGCTAATGATTATTTGGTTGATCTCTAAAATTATGTTAAGAGGACATGTTGTAGGTGGATGTCTAGGATATGGAAGCAAGCATAAAGCCATAAGGAATGGAGTGCTACCACCTACAAGGGACAAACAAAATGAGGAGGGCCTCATGATTGAGTATATCAAATTTCTGTGAGAACAGAATAGTGAAAATATTCATATTTGAATTTGATTGCTAATGCATTGACTGTTTGGCTAATTGAGAAGCATGTCAGGAGGACACATTGCAGGAAGTTGTGTGCTATGGCCTTTAGAATCCAAACTCCATGGGAAGGATACCATGCTTTGAAAATGGGTTTCGGGTGAAACTCCATTATAAATTTTGATAATATCTCATGAGAACTGCATGTTGGTAAACAATGCAGGTGAGATGGTAAAATTATGCCCATGGGGCATGTGTTGTCCATGATATGAGAAAAGGGATTAGGGTAACAAACCCAAGGCACTGCTAAGTCAGTGAAGGGAGCCCAAGGGACTGTTAACTCAAAGAAGGGAGCCCCATTCCTCGCGAAAGGAAGAAGAAAGACATCTGCAAACAAATAAGTGTCCTGTAACCCTTACTAGAAAATATACATGTCTAATTACTGAAATTAATATGCAGAACATGTTTTTATTTCAAACTGCTTGAGTGGTTATTATGGCCTACATGGCACACATCAGATAGGAGTGCACGCATTTCTGGTGTTATGTTTTGTTTTGGCTACTGATGTTGACTACACCCCAAAGGATGGACGCATCCTTGGTGTTTCAATATCAAGGAGTGAATTTTTATAAAATATGTTTATAGTTTAAATAGGAAATACTACTGATCTTGACTAGCCCTTGTGTTTGTCAGGTTTCAATCATGCAAGTGGTGCTGCGGTTGAAGAAGATAAATGAAGAAGGAAGCCCAGTTGTTGAGAATGATCCCTTGTTGGGGAATTGATTCCGCGAGAAGATGGATTATGTTGTGAGGCATGCACTGGTTGGGGGAGGCCTAGGGCGCAAGGGAAATCCCAAATGCGGTTTGGCCCAAGGGAAATGTTAGTTCCCTTTATTTCCTAGGATGGAAATGGTTATGGAGCAGCATCCTTCCATTGGCCTGTTGACCCAGACGTAAGTGTTGGCTTGGAAATGGATAGGACCAACCAGGTATGGGACTGGTTGGGCACCATATATGCTTGGTA
Organism: Larix kaempferi; assembly: GCA_027924585.1. Lineage (NCBI taxonomy): Eukaryota > Viridiplantae > Streptophyta > Pinopsida > Pinales > Pinaceae > Larix > Larix kaempferi. The sequence continues at coordinate 2,301,230 of BSBM01000510.1, forward strand.
AATCCAGTCAATGCACTAGTTGGGAATTGAATGTTGTGGAGCAACCTGCGTGCTGGCCAAACATTCATCGAATGTTGTGGAGCAACCTGCGTGTTGGCCAAATATTCGATATTATATCCATAGGTGATCTGATGCATGTAAAGCGGAAAAAGGAGCCTGTGGAGGAACGTGAAGACATCCAATATAGATAAGTATTTGGTTAACATGCATTTTCTGATTTGGATTAATGTGAACTCTCATGTATATGTGTCAATTTTAAAGAGAGTAAGTTTTATAATAGCCAAGATGCTACAATGTTGTTCCTTTGTTGAAACCCAGGTAATGTTGGGAAGCAAGAACCTTGAGGGCATCTTAAGGATGCATCTGGACATGTGACTGCCCTAGAAAGCTCATTATGAGCAGCAAAGAGAAAAATGGTGTTAGTGGACTTGTGTGGGTCGTAGTAGCCAAAGGTTCTGTAGGCCAACCATGGGAAGGGGTTCCCTGGTTTAGAAGCCTTAGACATACCTTAGACACTAAGTGTCATTGCTGAAACAAGAAAAGGCGAGTCAAGCATTCACATTTGAAGTGAAAGAGACCAAGGAGCATGGAACCATGGTTGTGGTGGGGCTCTGGATTGGAACAAGTTTAAGAGGGGAAAACTCTTACCCATCTCATTCCTTTTTTAATGATGCATTCTAAAAACAGAAAATTGTTGAATGCATATTATGGCTGAAAACTGATTGTGTTTATTTTGCTTGAAAGAAATTGTGAATGTTGAATTAATTAATTCCCTGTGAAAGGATGAACATGAATGAGTTCATTCATATGATTGGGCAAGCATGAAATGTGTGGAAATGTTTTGGATAAAGCATGCACTTCCTATGTCAATTGGGAAAGTAATTGACTGATCTTAATGCTTATGTTATGCTTGGCCTAACAATAATTGCAATGATGAACTTCACAGGTGAAAATTAAACCAATTGGTTGCAACTGTTACAAGTGTTGCTAGTAAGCAAAGTGTGGGAAGCTATGTACATTGGCCATGGCAGCATACCAAAGGTTATTTGATTTGGCTGAGAAATTGCTTCAAACAATTGCCAAGACCAAAGAGAATCTTGATGAAATGCTCAAGTTGCAAAGGGCAGCAAGAAAGATAGCAGCCATAAAGTTTCCAGACTGGTGGATCAACTGGAAAGTAAATAAAAGGAAGGGATTGTTGTGGAGCTGGAAGGTCAAAGCCAATAGGAGCATCCTGTAGAATCCAAAGGACTTGGTCCTGAATATCCAAAGTGAAAGCTAAAGTGCAGGACAGATCTATAACATTTTGCCAACTTTGGGCATGTGTAAGTATCCTAAGTGTTGGAACATTGAGGACGGTGTTATTCTAAGGGGGGGGGTATGTAATACCCCCATTTTGGCCCTTAGAGCATATTGACCTTATATGTAAATATTGTGCATATGTATGATTCCTAGCGTGGAGCTCAAGGCCAAGGCCCCGCTAGTGAATGCTTAGCCTTGAAAAAGCCGGTATTTTATATTCTGCTAACCATGTGCTAGTGAGCCATGGAAATTGTAAAAGCATGTAAATAACTATAATGCAAATAAAATACCAATGGGTTGACTATGGATGCAACTAATAAGAGGGGGTCATGTGTATCCACTGAGGATAGGTAAGGGGGTTGGGGGATTGAACCCTATGTTTCCATATGTCACTTTTTGAAATCCCTTTGACTTCCCTGTTGTCATTAATTTCTGTTGTAAGAAAAGTACTCCAGAAATCAGTCCATGAACTTGATTGAGTATGGGCAACCCAAAATTCGTATGGGTGGGTGTGGGCTCTATTTACTTGGCCCAAAATTCACTCCACCTCATGGGAATTTGCATCCCATCCTCCCCATTCCATGTGTAACATCTCGGAAAAATCACAAAAATTTAAAATTTTTCTATGTGACATTTATTGCTTATTTAATGTATGCGGAAAATAGAACGATGCATAAAATATTATCTTTCTATACTAAATGCTATGCTGGTTTATAATATAAGAATTTGTGATTAAAAGATTTCAAGTTTGTGTCTTGATGTTATTTACATTCAGCTGTACTATTGTGAACTTCTATCATTTATTGTTATGAATGATGAAACAACTGTTTTGACTAATGTGCTTTTGTTGATTGATGAAGGGGTCCTACGGACGCCCTAAGGCTTACTTAGCATTCGTGCTAAAGCATGTGATTTCGTACTTGTGACAGTTTACAGGTAAGGATTTAAAGTTGCGTCAAGTGATCACACAGTTTTTCAGTAATCGTCTTTGTAGATATTTGAAGAGATAAAACTTGGGCATTCTTCCGGTGAGAATCTTGGTTCAAGACTAAAATCGTTAAAGATAGAGTTTCATGTCGAGCTGTATGTAACTGTCTACCTTCTTCCTCCATGGCAATGTGTAGAGATTCTATGTAAAATAATTTATTAACTTGCCTAGGGTCTATACCCTACGATGATGGTGATAATTTTGATTATAGACATATCTTTTATTCACTTACACATTAGAGTGTATGTGTGTGCATTTCTTGGATTATTTCCATAACCTATTGTAATGTATTTGAAACAAACTCACGAAGTTATATAACCATGGTGCTATGTGTGTTATGATTTGTTGGATTATCCAAAAGATCTAATTGCAGTGTTTATTGAAATAATAACCAACACTTATAAACTATATCACATTATTAATGTGCTTTGTGTGCATTGTATTACCCTATGTAATACCATGCAAACCTTATTGATATTATGCAATATATGATATTATGCAAACAATATGAATTCTACGCAACAATGTGATATGTGAATTCTATGTAAACAATGTGATTTCTATGCTAACCCTAGCGCATAATTATCCTAACTTTATAGAACAATGTCGTGACAGGGTTTGAAATACGACCTTACCATATGCAATGTCTATTGTAATAAATGTTATGATTTGATCGTAGGTATGCCACAGGTTGGCAACATCAACGCTGCCATGTGCATTAAATGTATACAACCGTTGAGATGGTGGACTTCCATCATGGATGGCATAGCGAGTTTGTTCACGTGCCATTACCGTGACAATGACCAACCTTGTGCTGATGTGTAGACATATTGGTTCGAAAGTTTATGAGCTGGCTCCTTCGTGGAAATTGCAATTATGGTTCATTTAAAGTGGTAGATGACTTGTGATTTTGTAAATCCCACCTGGTGATCTCCACCATCGATCTGGCAAGGTTTTGATGAGTGTGGATTAAACCCTACCTTTGTTTTGATCATAGTGTTTATTGTTGACTTGGCATTTGGCAGTTATGGCTCTACGTCTGGCTGACAAGCTGAGGGTTTGTAGGGTTATTGTTTTGCATTTTCAGAGGCATGATGCCTGCGTTTTGAACTCGTGACCTGTGATGGGTTTAAGAGCCGAACTCTCCAGTTCTTTGTACAGTGAATGATTATCACGGTTTGCAACTTGGTTTTGTTTTCTTGTTGAGATTCGATCCTCAAACCTGTTAAGGTTTTTATCTTTAAAAACTGGTTTCATGATGAATGGCCCGGTCCTTGTTATGATTGATACAGTTCTCGGCACTGTTTTCTTCGGTTTATATTTGATAGTTTGGTGTGGGGTTTCCTTCTATCTGGTGTTTTTCGACAGTGTGGGTTTAGTTATAGTTGTTGTTGCTGTGGTTTGGCGGTTTTTGGTTCTATGTCGGCATTTTAAAGGTAATATGTTACGACCCTGTTCCTGTAGCTTTCAAAAATTATTTAATAACACAGTAATGATTATTTGTTTTAAGTTGAAATCGTTTCTTTAAAGGATGACTGTTCTTTTGACCACATCTTACTGCTGTTGCAGGTGCAGAAGTTCGTGGTTTCTTCAGTTCAGATAATGAAGGTTGGCAACAGCTACACCAACTGGTAAGCCTCGGAGGTTGCCTTGAATCTCTGTGTAGATGAAGATGATGGCCGACATGTGTGTTTTTCTGTGTATTTTATTTTAGTTCAAATAGTTTGTAACCTGTCGTGATAGGGTTTTTGTAAACTGTAAAAAGATATGGGGAGCGTAATACCTCGACCCACAGGGAAAAATCCGTGTTGATTGTGAATTATAACTTTTGTCGATGAGGTTTTCGAACTCTGTCAAGTTTATCAATGAGAAGAATGTTTACAAGTCTCCGTTGCAGTAGTCATTTGGTTTCGTTGTTTTGGGGCTTGGCCCGTGAACATGACCTATAACTCATCGATAAAGTGGAAATGAACTATTATTTTAGCAGACCTCTACGTTTATCTTAACTATAAAACAATGGGTGAATGTTTTATAGCTGTGGAAGACTTCGGTCTGTGAGTAGTTTAATGATTTGTAAATAATGCTACGTTTTCAATATATAAGAAATTGAGTATAAGGGTTTTGTCTTTACGTGGAAAGCATGGCCCGAATCTGTTCCTCAATAATGTCTACGACCATACTTGTTGTCTGTGCTACTGTTAGAATCGTTCCTTAAATGCTGTAAAGGCCAGCATGATTGAAACGTTGCCGAGATTTTAAACTGTGTTGATTTTAAGGAAGAATAGCACAATGTTTGATATAAGTTTAAATTTGAAACCTGCTATGAGAATTGGTAAATCTAACTAGATTTTTCCACTGTGTGATGTTGAAACCTTAACTCGGTTCTATTTAAATTGTAATGATTCTATAACTGTTTTGTTGCTATTGTTCAAAGGTAAAAAGCCAGAATGTTTTTGAGTTGGAAAAGAAAAGTATAAACCCTAGGTTTGAATTAAAACAAGCTTCTGTTTGTATGATAAAATAATAAATGGAAACATGGAAATTCTCTGCTATCGTTTTGTAGAAATAGATAAATAAATAAAATCTAAAAACTTTAAAGGAATTACAGTGAAATAAATGCGTTGTGATGTGTGTGAAAAAGGATAAAGATGAAATGTGTTCATCATCCTGAATTGTTAGAGTTTAGGGTTTTGTATAGTAAAATATAATAATTGCAGAACTAAACATAGACTTTGATTGTAAACTGTTTGATATGTTTAGTATACATTTATGAGTTGGATAAATAAACAAACAGTATTCTTTGATAAGAAATATATGGAAATCATAACATATAGAGCAGAAATGATTTCTTTATTTAGTATAAACACTGTTATTTATAAATGGATTAGATTTATTGTTTTGATAAAATAAAATCAATACTGTAATGAGTGCAGATATAAGAAAAATTCAGAATATGCTAACTCATATTAACCACTAACAGTAAGAAAATTTAAAGGAATTAAACAGAGATATTCTTTTCATCAATCTTGGCAATTTGCTTATCATATCATTCTCTATTTAAATTATCTTTGTACTAGAGTACGATGTTGTTCTTTTTGCATGGGGAAAAATGCAAAGACTATTTTATTCAATCAGTTCCATTTTATACAAAATTATTAAATTATTCAGGAAACTAAAATAAACTTATAAAATAAACAATAAAAGCTAATAGACAACAGAATCTTAAAATAAAATTAGATAAGACAATAGAACCTATAGATGAAGATAGGGCCGACAAACACCCAAGGAGGCCTGTTCCTCCCAACCTATTCCAGAAAGAAGCAGCTCAACTGCTGGCTTCTTGTGAACCCCCGAGCCTGATTACTGATCCAATAAGTGGGTGGAATTTGTGTAGAAGCAAGGCACTCAAAAATGCCTTCTCCAATTAGCATCAACCTCCTGAAATAACATGCCTTCTCCACTCAGCATCAACCTCCGGAACTCAATAAGAGTTTTGGCAGACTCACAACATGATCAACAACATAGCATATCCCCTCATAAAATCTCTTGGGTGCAAACACAGCAAAACCCCAAGGTAAATTTCCTCGTCAGGAAAAGTGATGAACCTCAGTTCATAATTTGATGGCTATTATATAGACTGCCTAGGTCTTTAGTGGTCAGTTTGGAATAAACGAGCCTCAAGCTCCAGTCCCATCTTTCAGGGCACTATGACCACATTTCAAGGGAGTTGTCCCATACCAACAGCTAGTTAGTTGCATCATGATGCTGCCACTTATCCATTGCCTTCTACCCCAGATTCCATTCCACCTAGTGGATCAGTAACCACTCTTTCAACAAACCTCTTAGGTGTTTGTCTCCTATTTTATTTATTTAATAATAATATATTGTGCAAATTACAGTCATCCTTGGACACCTGTCCAACATAAAAATTTACAATAAAAGTTATCATAATGTTTGCTAACACAAAATGTTTTCCAGCAAAAAGGGTATGTTACACGATGGTAGATCCATCAGACTATAATTCTGTGCGGAGAATGCATGCCCAGCAAGAGAAAAAACAGAAATCGCAACTTGTAAAGAAGCTTCGTTTTGGGGTGCCAAAACGGCCCAAAAATTCGTGGAGGATGTAAAATCCGTTGGGAAATCCATAGATATGAACCCCAGGGCAATTTTGAGACTGTGAAGAGCCCCAAAATCCATGGGGGAACCCTGTTTTAGAAGCCCGAAAGTGGAAATTCGTGAATGAGATTCACGTGGGTAGATTTGGGGAAAAATCCAAGAGTGGATTGAAGTGGGAGAGAGATCAGAGAGTTGGATTCCATAGTGGAACCAGTGAAGGCTCAAGTAACCATTGGTTTAGAATTCAAGACCAGCCATACCTGCCCAGGTCAGTGCTGAGGGAAGGGGCGCCTGAGGGACTGTGTAGCAAAGAAGGGGACCTTACTCAGACTGAGAGTGGAGGTGATGGGGGTGCCTGGGTTGTCTGAATAAAAGGATATATTCTTGTAGCTCTGTGGTTGATCTCAATGAGTTAGTGAACTCCTTCCTTACCTCCCCACTTGCTTGACAGAGTCAACTGTATGTTGGTTTAGCTTGAATGATTGAGCCCATGGTTGTGAGTGATCATGTGTAGTCTCCTTAGTGGATGCATAGCCCCAACTCGGGGGTGGTCTCTGAGTGCTGAAAGAATATAGGTTGGTAAGACACCTATGGTTGGGTTGGAACATTGCAGTCCATAGTCGGTTTCCTGGTAAATTCACTTGAAAAATATAAGTGCTTATTATGTTGTTAATTATGCTTCATTCATGTGTTATCAATGGTTTTTTATTATGTCTGATTGCATGGATTGGACCAGTTATGTTATTGAAATGGATGCTTGTGCATTATGTTGTTAATATGCTTATGCATTATTCTATTATGCCTATGTTGGAATGTTGTTAATGCATTCTGTGTGTGCAGTATTCAAAGTTATTTTCGCTGTGTATGTTATCATGTATTTGCACATACATTTGACTGTTAAGAATTTTATAATATGGCATTGGGGGCGGATTAGTACCCCTGTTGTGCTCATGTCCCCTTTGGGATTCGGAACGACGAGAGGGGGACGTGACAGCTACAGCCCAGAAAATCTTGCGCGCGGGTTACTTATGGCCTTCCATCTTCAAATATTGCATTGAAGCGGTCAAGAAGTTTCCCCCATGCCAATTCTTCCATTCCAAGAAGTGTTACCACCTAGCTCCACTTCATCCTGTTATTGCCGTCGGCCCCTTTGCCAAATGGGGCATTGATTTTATGCATTGCAAGCCTACATCAGCCGGGGGACATAGTTATATCATCATGGCTATTGACTATTTCACCAAATGGGTTGAAGCAATGCCCACATATGCATAAGATGGCAAAATGACAGCCCTTTTCATATTCAATCATATCATCGCGAGATTCGGAGTCCTGCAAGCCATCGTAACTGACCATGGTTCCCACTTTAGGAATCATATGATGGATGAACTAAGTTCCAAATTGGGTTTTCGTCAAACTCAACTCCTTATTACACCCAGGCGAACGGACGAGTAGAGGCAATTAATAAAGTCTTGAAAAGAATGATCCAACGCATGGTGGGAACCCAAAAATCAAAATGGCACTTAGCTCTATTTTCATCCCTTTGGGCCTACAGGACTTCATTCAAAAATGCAATCGGGCTTACACCATTCCAATTGGTCTATGGCCTAGAAGAAATCCTTCCGATTGAATGTGAGATACCATCTCTGAAATTAGCCGTTGAACTCTTACCTAACACGACTAGTGAGGAATAACGATTTCTATACCTAACTAAGCTTGATGAAACTCATCGCGACACTGCACTCACCAACGAGGCTCATAAAAAACGCATTAAGGTTCAATACGATAAATTCGTCCAACCTCCCATTTTCAAAGAAGGTGACCTAATCTTAACATATGACCAAATGCACGATAAATTAGGTAAAGGCAAATTAGAATCCATATGGTACGGCCCCAACATTATAAAACGAGGTTTAGAGAAGGGAGATTATGAACTAGTTGATTGTGATGGTGTACCTTTGGGAGAGCCCCGTAATGGGATTTACCTGAAGATATTTTATGCGTAGGATCATCCTGCGTAAGACACTTTGTATATAGTGTATCTATAGTGTGATTTTGATTCAATGTTTTGCGTGTCAGGATCCTATCTTGTCCACAACTATTTATCACGACTTGTGATATCGTGTGTAGATGGCGGCGTACTTCGGATTTGCAGATGGTGCTAGTCAACATACCCAGAACCTTGCTTCTGTGGCATGGGTATTGTATTTCCCTACTGGCAAGTTGATATCCTCGGGTGGAATCTGCTTAGGCCCCACAACCAATAACATAGAGGACTGTCATGCAGTCTTTGGACTTCTAACTAAAGTATCTTCTCTCGGAATCCATTATCTCACAATCTACCTGGACTCTCAACTTGTGGTATCTCAACTGAACCGCATTTATGTTGTCCGCAATCCCATATTACTTCATTCATACAGAAGCGTACGCCTCCTTGAATGATCATTTGATTATTTCCTATATCAACATATTCTAAAGAAATTCAATACAGTAGTTGATTCATTAGCTAACTACATGTTGGATTGGCATCTAGCTCACACATAATCAATATCATCATGAGAACACATGTAAAAATGTAACATACAAGTCATCATCGGTAAACAATAGAGATAGATCCATATGTATATCATGTAAAAAATTTGTTCACGTCACATATAGTATCATAATGCGTCAAAAGACAAAAAAATTGGGATCATAACCCATACAAAAATTGGCACTCTACCCTACATATCGTGTACATGCCGCTAAAAAAAATCTATAGCTAAAATCTAGTCACGTGGAGCACAGTGCTCATGATAGCACACCACTGCCCTAGCCACACAGCGGAGGAATCTGTCAATGTGCTCTGGCACACCCACAGTATGCCTCTGGAGATGATAAGGAACCTCGAGAATCCTCATCGGAGGAATACCCATGGTCAATCCCTCTAGTTTATGTTCTACATCACGAAATCCCCCTCCCTCATCCTCCTCATCCTGGTACTCTTCCCCTCATCGGTGCAATGGTGAAGATCCTGCTGGCCCCACCCGTCCACGATTTGCAGCATGCACGTATATATCTTAAATATTTTATGCATTAAAAACAAAACAAAAAATACTTATAACTTAAAAAATTCAAAAACATGTTTTGTGTTGGGTCCAGGAAATGCCCCTTTTTGGCCATTCTTATTACATCATTTTGCCCTGATTACAACCTATTTTCATAAGCTATACCTATGCCTTTTTTTTCAGATCAAACAATGATATTGACAGGTATAATTCGTTATTGATTTATTTATTTTATGCCTAAGATTGTTAAGGTTCTAAATCCTAGTCCTTGATTTATGCTAATCTGTGTGATTTCATTTAGTCAATGTCTAAAGCGCAGGTGTATGAGCCGAATGGCACCAATTGTTACTCTTCAAAGCCCGATTCCTCACAACTCCAATGGATAGCACACTCCTCCACGAGAATCTGTAACATACCTCTACTGAAACGGAACCCAGCTGCAACAGACAAATCGCATTCCAACTTGCTAAATCTGTTGATCCATTGATTACTGGAGTAACAGCTCCTTCATGAGTAACAGCCTTGTTTAATACGGTTGTAACAGTCAGTTGTAACTCCACAGCATGAAGATCATAGATCTTCATTGTTGCACGATTTTGGTGGATCGTGATCTGTACTTTCAATGTATAAATATGAGAAGGCTCCGATAGCCTGGGGTTGGACAATTACCATTTTGCATAAGTTGTAACAGAGCACTGATACTGTCAATTTTCATCATTAATATGAGAGCATAGTTCTTCATTTCTATGTCTTAATTTGTTGTGATTCTCGGCATCTCTGTTAGAAGGCCAAGGCCCGCCTTCTCACAGAGATAGCCGACTTAAGTAGGTAGGTTAATTTAACTTTCTTTCTGTTGTGTGGTGTGGAATCATTGTAGATGTTACTGTTAGCTGCAACAGAGATTAGCTTTCCTTTTGGTAGTTCACAATTGCATCTTGAATAGCTGTAGCAGCATGGTGTGACAGTTGACTATGTAGGATAATTCAGTTTAATGCATGTGTGTTCGAATCAATTGTAACAGCCAAGCTCAATTCCAATATCTTTCAGTTGTTTATGGTTTCTAAGATTTCCAATAATTATCAATTAGAGTTCAAGCTTATATTTAGATTCTGGTTGCTGTTGTATCTTCAATTGGTTTATTAAGGTAGGCAGATTATGATTGAGTAACAGTAGCTATTGGATGGATCATTTTGGTAAAGATTGAATATGGTAGTTTGATAATTATAGGATTTAACTTCTTGCAAAAGTAATATGGTTTATTTCTATTCTTAATTTTATAACTGTTGGGTTGATTTCTGTAGGAAGGTAGTTTCAATTGAATTCCTAGATGTATGAGTTAGATTAGTCTTCTTTCTGGAGTGAGTTTGGCTGGATAGACTGGTAGGATCATTATCTCCATTTAATTAATCAACTGCTTGACATGTTTATGCACAGATTATGCTTATTGCCATTGAAACAAAAAGACCTCTCTGGGTTTGACAATTTATATTGACCATCCTGTTTGTTAGCTTTAATTAATTGACATATAGGGTGACCAACATTTTGGCATCATTGCTGGGGATGGTAATAGATAGACAGAGTTAGTAGTTGGTTTCATTTGATTTTATTTTGGTTTAATTATTTACAGCATGCATGAATACAAGAAAAAAAATTCGGGAACCCCCTTTGAATACTAACATTGCAGGTGGAAGAGGTCGAGGTCGTAACGCAGGTCAGGGAAGACATACATACATTAACGAAATAATTGCTAGAGAGGATTCTTCCACTATACCACCGTGGACATCTACAGGCAGGGGAAATTTTGTTCGTCCCAACCTTGAGAATTCAGCATCAACAGTGGAGAATACAACAGGACCTTCAACTCCTGTTGCAGAAAATAAACCTCCTGAAGATAAGGGAAGTGTCGTGGGTGCACCAGATAGAGAGGAGATCTATCATATCAACAGAACCAGAGTTACTAAAGAAGTGTGGTTGGAGACTCGCCAAGCAGCAAAGGAAGAGAGAAGGCGAGAAGAAGAGAGGATAAGAGAAGAAGAAGCCAAAGCAGAGGAAGAACGCATAAAAGAAGCTATTAATTTTGGACTAGAACCATGGATGGTAGAGAACAGGAAGGGGAGAATGAACATGGGGATAACCGGGAAGAACAAGGAGAAAACAATCAGCCTGGTAATACTGTGGCTACATTAGAATTCCCTATCCTCCAGACACCTGAAGCAGCTTCCATGAAAAATATCTCACCATCAGTTCTCCTGAATTTTCATGGTAAGTCCTCTGAGGATCCTGATGAGTTTCTTTTTGAGTTTGATATCCTCTGTCATAGCTATCATTACACCTCTAGTGCTCAGAAGCTGAAGTTATTCCCAGCCACCTTGAAAGGAAATGCTCTGCGCTGGTTCATGAGTCTGGGTCGTGAGACCATTACTACTTGGGACCAAATGAAAAACACCTTCCTTTCCAAGTACCAAGAATATTGTAGAACTAGGGATAGAAAGGAGGAGTTGTTTAAAATGGTTCAGAAGGATGAAGAAAGCTTAGAAGACTTTGTGGAAAGATTGTTGTACAATTTACAAAGATCTAGTCATGCTGAGATTGGAAAGGATGTGCTCAAGATCATTTTACTACGAGGTATTAGAGAATACTGCCTTGATATGTTGAATTTGCTGGGAAAAGGAGACATCTCGAAGGAACCTTTCGAGAAGATTGTTGAATTATGCCAAAGGTACTCAAGGGGATCCTCTAGAACCAACAAACGATACAAAGATCGAGATCGGGATGTCTTCACTAGGACTCAGAAGTCAGCTAGTGGAGGGACCACTCAAGCAGAAATAGGCAACTTATTGGAGAATTTTAAAACAGACATGATGAGATCCATTTCCTATGAGTTAGATGTCATGAGAGAAAAGAAGAGGCAAGTAGTAGAAGACCTTACACTTGGGGTATTCTATCCTAAATGTAGGAAAAAGCATCCACTGAAAGAATGTCCGCTAGACAAAGCAGAGATATGTAGGATATGTGAACTGGAGCATGATACCAAGGAATGTCCTTCACTACCTAAGGTCAAAGCAGTCCTGCAGGCATCCATTCCGGATGTGGAGCCAACTTACTTCATTGCACAGAAGAAACCATGGCAACCTCGCAATCAAGGTATGAATCCAAACCCATCATTTTTTCTGAATAATATGAATGGAATGAACAATATGCATAATATGAATACACAATTTCCTTCACATTATTCTCACAATCAGTGGCATCCATCTCAAAACCCAATGCATAATCCTAACCCATGGACACCATGGTCACAGCAGTCAAACAACCAAGCTCCTTGGAATTCCAACTGGAGAAATTCTTACCAAGGAAATAACTTTCCCCGTCACCAGACTCAGTATCAACAATATCCTTCTCAACAGTATCAGCACCAACGTTATCAGCAACCACAACTTCCATTCCAAAACAATGCCGCACCTATGAATGCACCACTTCGACCACAGCTACCTGCACAACCTAACCCAAACCCAAACAATAAAGCAGTCCATCAATTCGAGACTACCAACATGCCTACGTATTCCATCACCCAGATTCCCTGCAATGATATACAATTACGATCAGGAAGGGTGGTGGAACCTATTATCACTGAGGATGTTTCATCCTCAGTGATTGAAACTGGAGTGAACTATGAGAATATGGTTAATTCAGCAAGCCCCATCATTGAGGATGCTGATAATCCTACTGAAACAGTAGCTGAAACTCAGAAAGTAACACACGATGTATCACAGCCTACATAGTTGATGAGAGAACCGCCATACCCTGAACGATTGGCCCTGCAAAAAACAGTGGAACAACCTCGATTCGACCTTTTGGGAGAATTGAAAAATTTGTATGCTAAAATTCCACTGTTACAGGCCCTCCATGATGTGCCCATTTATGCCAGGACTGTTAAAGATTTGTGTCAAGAAACCAGGAAGAAGACCCAGGGACCCCCCCACTGTCCACGTACTGGGAAAAATTTCTGAATTAATAATGGGGAAGGCCCCTATGGAAAAATACGATGACCCTGGAAATCTAACTATTACAGTTCACATAGGGAACACACAAATCCCCAATGTCTTGGTAGATTTAGGCACAGCCATTAATATTATGACCATAGAGACTGTGAAGAAATTGGGACTCACTAATCTTCGGACGACCCCTATTGTTTTGGAACTTGCTGACAGATCAACGATCAAGCCTGAGGGGGTCTTAGATGACCTCGTGATATCAGTTGACTCGTGGGAATACCCTGCGGATTTCTTGGTGTTACAGCCAAAATCCCAGTTGGGGGGACACCCACTGATCTTGGGAAGACTATGGTTTGCCACAGCAGATGCCTGTATCAGCTGTCGGTCAGGATCTATGACCATTTCAGATGGAACTGATATCAAGAGCCTAACCCTATACCCTCCAGCTCGACCAAGCACAGAAGTTGAAACTCCATTGTGGGCATATTTGGAGGAAGAAGGTGTGCAGCCATTATTAACAATAGGGAGAGCCTTAACGTTTAAAGATGAAACAAAGGATGATGCCATTAATAGTTTCATCAGTGAGCCCACGTCAGTCAATAAAAATGTCTATCAGATCTTGGACAATACTCTAGCTGCAACAGAACAAGAAAATATTACAGAAGAAACTCTAGTCAGTGATGCCAGTATAATTCCAATACTCAAGAATTTGAAGAGTGTTCCAATAGAAATCGGGCCAGGGAAAACATTGAATATCAATCCAAATCTTGCGCCTAGCGAGCTGGAACAGCTAGTCACTTTGTTTAAACAATGAAGGGGAGCTTTCGCTTAGGAGTACACAGACATGAAAGGGATTCCTTCCAATCTGTGCACCCATCACATTTATATTAAGAGCGACTCCAAGCCTGTGTGTCAACCACAACGAAGGATGAACCCGAACCTAAGAGACATAGTGAAAGAGGAGATCCAAAAACTTTTGGAGCGGGATTTATATACCCGATTTCAGACAGTGAGTGGTTTTCTCCACTTGTGGTTGTGCCAAAGAAGAATGGGAAATGGAGGGTCTACGTGGATTACAAAGAATTGAACAAAGAAACGTAGAAAGACCATTTCCCCTTACCTTTCATCGATCAGGTCCTTGATACCTTGTCTAGGAAAAAGTATTTTTCCTTTCTGGATGGCTTTAGTGGCTACAACCAAATCCAGATTGCTCCAGAAGACCAGGACAAAACCAATTTCACCTGTCCCTGGGGGACTTTTGCATACCGAGTACTTCCTTTTGGGTTGTGTAACACACCAGCCACATTTCAGAGAGCAGTGATTGGAATCTTTTCGGAAATGGTAAATGATTGCATGGAGATTTTTATGGATGACTTTACTCCATATGGTGATAGTTATGAAGAAGCACTGAAAAACTTAGAAAAGGTCTTGAAACATTGTGAACAAAGCTAGCTCTCTTTAAGCACTGAAAAGCGCCATATGATGATGAGTGAGGGCATAGTGCTAGTGCACTTCATCTCTTCTGATGGTATCTAGGTAGATCCTTCCAAAATCAAGGTAATTGAAAACATACCAACTCCTAGAACACAGAAGGATGTACGTAGCTTCTTGGGGCATGCTGGCTATTACAGATGGTTCATAGAAACTTTTTCCAAACTAGCTTCTCCTTTGTTCACTTTGTTGATGAAGGATGCACAGTTTGTCTGGAATGATGCATGCCAAACAGCGTTTACTGAGCTAAAGAAAAGGCTATCTACAGCACCCATCTTACTGTTAAAATTCAATATGCTAAGACAGAAAATAGCAGCATTACATTCCATTTCACAATAATAGCATATACAGGATCACTGAAGAAACAACAAGCATAGCATAAACACAAGAGACAGAGATTTATCCTGGGAAACCCTCATGGGGTAGAAAACCCAGTAAAGCTTCCTCAATATAGATGACCAGCAATATACAAAGATGCAAACCCTGAGCATAAGCTCCTTCTTCTCCATAGCAGACCTCTCCTCCACAAGTGCGCCTTTCTCAAGTGAGAGTGTGTGTGTAATGAGGAACACACCTCCTCTATTTATACACTTCTCTGATATGTATTTTACACAAGTACATGTAGGCTCGTATTTAACCATTAGGT
This sequence comes from Larix kaempferi, assembly GCA_027924585.1. Taxonomy (NCBI): domain Eukaryota; kingdom Viridiplantae; phylum Streptophyta; class Pinopsida; order Pinales; family Pinaceae; genus Larix; species Larix kaempferi. Next base: position 2,316,815 of record BSBM01000510.1, read on the forward strand.
TAAATACCCCATTATAACTGACTGGGCCGACCCCTCTAGGGTGGTCTAATAACCCTTTGACCCACATAACACATTTAGGGCCGACCCCCACTAGGGAAGTCTAATAACCCGAGTTACCACATTCCGACGGAGGAATAAACATCTCCGGATATACAATAAGATCTTCACGGAGGAATGAATCATCTCCGGAATAATAAAGTACAAATATAATATTCTTTGAAGTTACAATATCTCAACACTCCCCCTTAACGAGAAGGATATTATAACAGCATCTGCCCGAGCAAGGAGTCATCAACATCATACATGATACATCTATAAATCACTGGAAGCTTTCTCAACATCATCAGTAACTCAAGCAGTTACTGGAACATCACTGTCAACATCAATCATCAACATCACGATCTTTAGCATCGTCTTCATACTATCAGCAGCATCGTCATCACACGATCAGCAGCATCGTCATCACACGATCAGCAGCATCGTCATCACACGATCAGCAGCATCGTCATCACACGATCAGCAGCATCGTCATCACACGATCAGCAGCATCGTCATCACATGATCATCATCATCATCGTCACATGATCATCATCATCATCGTCACACGATCATCAATATCGTCATCACACGATCATCAGCATCGTCATCACACGATCATCAGCATCGTCATCATACGATCATCAGCATCGTCATCACACGATCATCAGGATCGTCATCACACGATCAGCAGCATCGTCATCACACGATCAGCAGCATCGTCATCACACGATCAGCAGCATCGTCATCACACGATCATATTTACAGGATGATCAATCCTGCTCCCTTTAGGACATGAGTCCATGGATGATGCAATCCAGATCAAGTTCCAGGATGATCAATCCTTATCACAGCTACAGAGCCAGCCCTGTTTCATGCTGGATGTATCATAACTACAGAGCCAGCCCTGTTTCATGCTGGATGTATCTCAACTACAGAGCCAGCCCTGTTTCATGCTGGATGTATCACAACTACAGAGCCAGCCCTTTTTCATGCTGGATGTATCACAACTACAGAGCCAACCCTTTTTCATGCTGGATGTATCACAACTACAGAGCCAGCCCTTTTTCATGCTGGATGTATCACAACTACAGAGCCAGCCCTTTTTCATGCTGGATGTATCACAACTACAGAGCCAGCCCTTTTTCATGCTGGATGTATCACAACTACAGAGCCAGCCCCTTTTTCATGCTGGATGTATCACAACTACAGAGCCAGCCCTTTTTCATGCTGGATGTATCACAACTACAGAGCCAGCCCTTTTTCATGCTGGATGTATCACAACTACAGAGCCAGCCCTTTTTCATGCTGGATGTAACCTAGAGTAATTCTAGGATTTGTCACGTACATTTTGAACCGAGGTCCAGGGACGATTCAGTCCTGTCATTCAGTTATCGGAGACCTCATGTCTACGGCTCTTCTTTAGGACTGAAGTCCGGGAATGATCCAATCCCCTCAACTGTCCACTAAGGACTTCATTCTCGGAGACCTCACGTCTACGGCTCTCTTTAGGACTGAAAGTCCAGGGATGATCCAATCCCCTCAACTGTCCACTAAGGACTTCATTCTCGGAGACCTCACATCTACGGCTCTCTTTAGGACTGAAAGTCCAGGGATGATCCAATCCCCTCAACTGTCCACTAAGGACTTCATTCTCGGAGTCCTCACGTCTACGGCTCTCTTTAGGACTGAAAGTCCAGGGATGATCCAATCCCCTCAAGTGTCCACTAAGGACTTCATTCTCGGAGACCTCACGTCTACGGCTCTCTTTAGGACTGAAAGTCCAGGGATGATCCAATCCCCTCAACTGTCCACTAAGGACTTCATTCTCAGAGACCTCACATCTACGGCTCTCTTTAGGACTGAAAGTCCAGGGATGATCCAATCCCCTCAACTGTCCACTAAGGACTTCATTCTCGGAGACCTCACGTCTACGGCTCTCTTTAGGACTGAAAGTCCAGGGATGATCCAATCCCCTCAAGTGTCCACTAAGGACTTCATTCTCGGAGACCTCACGTCTACGGCTCTCTTTAGGACTGAAAGTCCAGGGATGATCCAATCCCCTCAACTGTCCACTAAGGACTTCATTCTCAGAGACCTCACATCTACGGCTCTCTTTAGGACTGAAAGTCCAGGGATGATCCAATCCCTTCACATGTTCACCAAAGCAGAACATGTATCCTCATCATCAAAACATGTATAACCACAACATGTATCATCATCATCACAACATGTATAACCACAACATGTATCATCATCATCAAAACATGTATACATCTATCATCTATCATCAAAAGCATGTATACATCTATCATCAAAACCATGTATACATCTATCATCAAAAGTATGTATACATCTAATCATCAAAAGTATCTAGCATGTATACATCTATCATCAAAAGCATGTATACATCTAATCATCAAAAGTATCTAGCATGTATACATCTATCATCAAAAGCATGTATACATCTAATCATCAAAAGTATCTAGCATGTATACATCTATCATCAAAAGCATGTATACATCTAATCATCAAAATAAATAATGTAAGAGTCCTAAATCTAAATATTTCTAAGTAACTGGGTGTAGAGAACAGGTTACCTCATCAACGACCTTGTTGTTTGATGAGACAATCTCATCAGTAGTGACTATACTACTCCCCCTTTCGAGGAGGGTCCTTTTGAACTACACCAAGCTTGTCTCGGAAGTATTCAAACTTCACTCGAGACAGAGGTTTGGTTGGTAACTTCTTCACTTGACGTAGAGGCTTGGTTAGTACAATGGTAACCTGTTACAAATTCAAAATTTTTAGAGTTCCTTTCTGTGTCATATCTTGTTAGTTCCCTATGTTCTTTGACTTATCATGGAACACTAGATTCTATGTCATCTTGATACAACTCTAATTATCACATAGGATCTCAGTTGGTTCTATCTCTAAGTCAAACAATCCTAAAGTCAAACTTCTTCACAACTAGCAGAGCAAGCAGCCATATATTCCGCTTGTGCTGAGAGTCACACTAGACAGCTTCCAGCTAAACCACGAGATCATGGCTAATCCTAGACAATAACATCCTCTCGATGTGTTCTTCTTGTCTGATACACTTCCTGCCCAAACAGAATCTGAATGGCCATCTGAAGTCATGATCTTCAAGATAGCATAGATCAAATTCTATCGTGTCCTTTATGTGCCTCATCACATACTTTGCAACTATCAGGTAAACACATCTAGTTTCCACTAGATACTAACTCAAGGTGTTCATAACAAAGCATATATCTAACCTAGTATATGTTAGATATATCAAAGACCCAATAAATGACTGTACAGAGTTATATCCATTAACTCTGATGAGTTATCCCCTAACAGCTTCAAGTTGGAATCCATAAGAGTGGCCATTCCAACACCTCAAGTCATATTTCTCATCATACTTTCCCTGGTTGAGAAATATTCCTTCTGAGCCTTGCCATACTTCCAGACCTAGGAAGTAAAGCATCAAATGAGATCTTTCATTTTTTTTTTTCATTTCTGCATTGAATGATCTTCTGCATATCTATCTGTGCCATCTCTCGTTAGATGGGTCTACTGATATGAGCCTCAATATCATTCGAACTCTGTGGTGAGTTCCTTCTTGCATCCATGTCATATGTGTATCATATTCAACCTTGTAGCAAAGGGTTGAGATCCACATCACCCATGGTGATCATTAAGCTTATCAAATTATTATCGATCCTAGGTACCTATACAGAACCTGATTCATACTTCGTCTTTAATTACACCATACTTGGAGCAAACATCTTGTCGTGATTCTCTTCCCCTTTCTAAGAGAATCTTCTAGCCATGAGCCTTCTATATTTTGTTTGATTTGTAAATCTTCTTGTTTGAACATCCACCACTTGTACGATGTCCATCATTCTTCATGACCTTTCCTACAAATCAAAATTAAGTACATGATTAGTAATACTTCATAATCATCAAAAGATAACCCATTACGCATACAGATATCATTTACATAGTGATGCAACTATTTTGACCAATACTTTGGCACAACACTTTCCCATATCCTGTATGCATACAGTGGCTATCTAGATGCCTTCCATCTCTACCAGAACATACTATCGAGAGTGTGCACAACTCTCAGCATGTCAGCAAGGAGGTTTCATTCTAGACAAGCAACAATGGAATGTTTGTCCAAACATATGCACATTAGTTGTATACTGTTCAATGCTCTATGAATGTTTACACTCAGCATTATATATTCTAGGAATACAAATATGCATGCAGGCAATATCATTACTATTTCAAATAGCAACTCAAATACTTATCTTTTATGTTTGTGTGGCTGTCTCCCGCTTGATCTTCTGTATGTCTTTTGAACTTCTATTCATTCTGTACCACTGTGCATGCTCAAGAGTCATCCTCATGATCTCATACACAAACATACACTCATTAGTATATTCTAAATTCTATCAAAACTAAATAATCTTGAAAACGTATAGTCATGATTATAGTTAATAAACATTAGCATTCAAGATTTCAGGGAAGTCTTCTTTTACTCATGCATATCATTGATATAATATGCATAATCCCTTGATTACTAACTTTATGAATAAGCATAACCAATCATTCCAAGTATACTTATATAAGGGATCCTAACACAAGGTAAGATTCATGGGAAACATACCTGGATTAGTATACCTACTTGGTTATGTACAACATACCTAAACAATCTCTTGAATGATTTAGAGATCCTGAGCTAGAACCTGCATGTCTCATAGGTTAAGCATAATATAACAAAGTCATACATACCTCGTAAGTAGAACAAAGATTATGTATGAGTCTTTGTCTTCATGTTTTCATGGTCATGGAGCCTGATTTGTCTTTTGTGATGTACCTGTATCTTGTTAGCAGACAACCTCAACCTCACACAACACCATAATGCATTAGTACAATCATAAGTGTCAACACCCTAACCAATGAATATCTTCTATCATGCATTCATAATTTTGTTAAGGTGATACAACAAATCTAAAATCAAGATTGTACTAACTGTAATAACATGAAGACAAACATACCATAAACTTAATCATGAACAAATCTCAAAACATACCTCGATGAGTCATACCTATCAAGAACGCTTGTAATCTCCTTATGTAAAGCCTTAGCCTCATCTCCCTCTGAAACATGAACTCCTTCACTTATGTAGGTGACCAATCCATCTTCTTCTAGGATTAACCCTATCCACTTGATTTGCAAGAACTGGACCTGGAGATGGATATGGGTTTGTCAGAGAAACCCCAAAAATTCAAACTTTGAATTTCAAACTTCCGAAAGGATAGAGATATGCGCCTTAATGAGCTGATCAAACTGATATATTCAGAATTTGAAAAACGCAAAGTTTTACTCCTCAATTTTGCCTTTGAAACTTTCGGATTCACTGGACGTGACCCTGAACTGGGGTTTGATGAAGCCCACTCTTTTTCCCCATCAAAAGGTTTGATCCAAAGCTCTAAGCTTCTATTTTTCTGAGGAGCTTCCAGCCGTGGTCACGGATTTCAAAAATTCCCATTTTTACAGAAGCCCTAATTTTCCGTTTTTCTGATCAAAGTCCCGAACTAGGGTCTAATCAAGCCCGGCCTTCTGCCCAACCAAAAATTCTGATCTTGGTCTCTAAATTTCTATTTTGATGAGTAGCATCCAGCCGTGGTCTCTGATTACAAAAATTCCAACTTTCTCCAAAGCCCTAAATTCTGGAAGTCATGAATGGAGGTACCAAAAAATAATTCTGTTTTGACAGAAATATGTACCTGATTGTTTCTGGTGTAACTCTGAAATTTTTGATCCACAGGGTCTGAAAAAGTTTCCTGAGATAGCCTGACCTGTTATCTTTCCATCCTGACAGGTCTGACCTCAATTGGATTCTCTGAGAGAGAGTTATGCCAAGTGTCGCAACGTGACCTGTTTTGGGAAAATACAGGAGAGCGAACTTGTACGGAGTGCCACGTGTCACTGTTTGACCTTCGGCCTCTGAAAAAGTTTTCTGAGATAGCTCGGCCTGTTATCTTTCCATCCTGACAGGTTTTACCTCAATTGGATTTTCTGAGAGAGAGTTATGCCAAGTGTCGCAATGTGACCTGTTTTGGGAAAATACAGGAGAGCGAACTTGTACGGAGTGCCACGTGTCACTGTTTGACCTTCGGCCTCTGAAAAAGTTTTTTGAGATAGCTCGGCCTGTTATCTTTCCATACTGACAGGTTTTACCTCAATTGGATTTTCTGAGAGAGATTTATGCCAAGTGTCGCAACGTGACCTGTTTATGGGATAATACAGGAGAGCTCACTTGTACGGCGTGCCACGTGTCACTGGTTCAACTTCGGCCTCTGAAAAAGTTTTCTGAGATAGTGCATACTGTTTACTACCTGTCACTTTTTACGAAATTTCATTTGGAGCTTCCTAGCCCAAGATATGACCTTTTTCCCAAGGTCACCTGATTTTGACTCAGATCTGGAAGAGGCAGAAACCCTATATTGTACAGATCATAAATCACACAGTACAACGAATTAGAGGTTGTCCTTTGGACACAAGGTACCTGGAGATCTTAGCTTCGTCCTGTAACAATTTCAGATCCGAAAACTTTGCCAAAACGGATTTATAGCGAAAGTGCTACGATGACTGGTTTTTGCTATGTAAAACCCTAACCTTCAAAATGTCGTAAGTAAAGCAAGTGTCTTTAGTGCCATACCTTGTCTTCCTTCAGGTTAGCTCTGATACCATGTTAAAATTCAATATGCTAAGACAGAAAATAGCAGCATTACATTCCATTTCACAATAATAGCATATACAGGATCACTGAAGAAACAACAAGCATAGCATAAACACAAGAGACAGAGATTTATCCTGGGAAACCCTCATGGGGTAGAAAACCCAGTAAAGCTTCCTCAATATAGATGACCAGCAATATACAAAGATGCAAACCCTGAGCATAAGCTCCTTCTTCTCCATAGCAGACCTCTCCTCCACAAGTGCGCCTTTCTCAAGTGAGAGTGTGTGTGTAATGAGGAACACACCTCCTCTATTTATACACTTCTCTGATATGTATTTTACACAAGTACATGTAGGCTCGTATTTAACCATTAGGTTAAATACCCCATTATAACTGACTGGGCCGACCCCTCTAGGGTGGTCTAATAACCCTTTGACCCACATAACACATTTAGGGCCGACCCCCACTAGGGAAGTCTAATAACCCGAGTTACCACATTCCGATGGAGGAATAAACATCTCCGGATATACAATAAGATCTTCACGGAGGAATGAATCATCTCCGGAATAATAAAGTACAAATATAATATTCTTTGAAGTTACAATATCTCAACACTTACGAGGGCCCAACTGAGCTCTGCCTTTTCATATTTCTTCAGATGCTTCAGACAAGGCCATTGGGGCAGTTTTGGGACAGCAGGAAGGTAATGCTCCTTATGCGATTTATTACATTAGTAAAAACTTGTCTCCTGCTGAACTAAACTATATTGTCACAGAAAAGGAATTTCTGGCCATTGTTTATGCCATCAACAAATTTAGACATTATATTACTGGATATTCTACTTTTGTGCACACTGATCATTCTGCTTTTAAGTATTTAATGAATAAACCAATCACGAATGCTAGAGTTACTAGATGGTTGTTACTGTTACAGGAATTTGATATCACAATTATTGATAGACCAGGGAAGGAAAATGTTGTTGCAGATTTTTTATCTTGACTTACTAACAGTGATGACAATTTACCAGTCAAAGATTCCTTCCCTGACGAACATTTGTTTGTAGTATCAGCTCATTCCCCATGGTATGTAGATATTGCTAAATTTTTGGCTGCAGGTAAGCTCCCAGCACATCTGTCGAAGACAGAAAAAAAGAATATCATACAACAGAGTGCTAGGTACTGCTGGATTGATGGCCATCATTTCTACACAGGGCTTGATTTAGAGATCAGAATATGTGTTAGAGAAGATGAGATCTTTAGCTTCGTAAAGATTTCCATGATGATCCCTGTGGGGGACATTTTGCTATCAAAAGGAAAGGTCATAAAGTTTTGAGAATAGGCTATTTCTGGCCCACATTATTCAGGGATGCAAAGAAGTATGTTCAGGCATGTGATAGCTTCCAAAGGATGGGCCAACCCAACAGATTAGATGAAATGCCTTTGCAGCCACAGCTTGTGGTTGAACCATTTGATAGGTGGGCTCTAGATTTTGTAGGGCCTATCAACCCTCCCTCAAAACAGAAATTTCACATCTTGGTTTGCACAGATTACATGACCAAATGGGTAGAAGTCGTAGCCTTGGTTAAGGCCAATGATCAGGCTGTGATTGATTTCCTATATGAAGAAATTTTTACTCGGTTTGGAGTACCTAAGGAAATCATTACAGATGGTGGACCACAGTTTGTGTCTCACAAGCTGGAAGCATTGTTACAAAAATTTCATATTCAACACAAAATAACCTCGCCATATCATCCATAGGCCAATGGCCAAGTGGAGAGTACAAACAAGGTTATCGAGGCTATTCTGACAAAAACAGTGAAGATCCATCGTAAAGATTGGGCTGAAAGGATTCCAGAGGCACTGTGGGCCTATCATACTACATGGTGTAACACCACTGTTTTTTCCCCATATGAGTTAGTGTACGGTAAGAATGTTGTTTTTCCAATTGAATTTAAAATCAGGACCTTGAAAACAGTTGTGGAAGCAAACCTTGATTTATCAGAGGCTCAGAGGGACCGACTGAATCAACTCAATGAGTTGGATGAGAAGCGCACAGCTGCAATACATCATACAGCTTTAATCCAACAACAACGCTCTAAGTGGCATGATCGATTTATAAAGAAGAAAGTCTTCCAAGAGGGGGATTGGGCTCTATTGTATGATTCATGGTTTAAGAGGGACTTTAAAGGTAATTTGCGTACCCGTTGGTTGGGCCCCTATCAGATAGATCGGGTATTTGATAATGGAACAATTCGGTTGATCACCATTGATGAAATCAAAATACCATTATTCGCAAATGGTGCTACGAACATAAATAGTAAATAATTAATAAATAAACATAATTAATTGTACTTAAGAATGAAAGGGAATGACCTTTCATTCACGATGCCCAAGTATTTTTTAATAAGCAAGTTATCAACCATTGTAGTCATCTTTTATCATATTATCAATACAAATATATTATTATTATGGCTTATCTGGTTTACCAAGTCTTTTGGTGAATTATTTGTGTGAAGGAACTATTGTTTGCTTCATTTGGTATCAGAGCTAGCCTTCTCGGGCCTCTGTGATTTCGGCTTTTAGCCATAGTTGTCAAAGTTTCTCTAGAAGATTGGTCATTGACCAAATTTTGGGCCTTTGTTCATTCACTCGCTGTGCTCACTCTCACATATTTCACTCTCTCTCATCCCACCTACACCCACGTCTCTTCACGTTGCCTCGCTTCCACCTGCTCCTCTCTCATCCACCGTCGCCCCTCCTTCCTAGCTCGTCCATCTCCTTGCACACCCTCTACGATTTCCCCTGCTCCATACTCGCCCCTGCGGCCATCCCGCGCACCAAACACATCTAGCCCACCCTCCTGTGCCACATCTGCACTAGAGCTCCATCGCATTGCTCCAACGCTATCCTCTACTTCCATCACTCCATACGCCCTTCACTAGTGTCCCCACTCGCCACTCCTCCACGCTAACCTCTCTCCCCCGTCCCCCATCTACTGCAACCTCCACAACTTTTCACCCTCCCATTTCTGCACCACCTTCCTGCCTAGCCTCCCTGCTCCCATGCCTGTCCTACCTCCTCAGCCCACAACCCTCCTCCCTGCACCAGCTCGACCTCTTCCTCCTCACCACCGCCGGCTCAATCTGCATCCACCTTGCCACCGCCAACCCCCCGCATAGCTCACCCAACCTCAACCAACTCCTCTCCCATTCTCCAGCTCACGCGGCCACCTCTCCTCTTCCATCCACACGTGCGCCATTACTAAGGTTTAAACCCTAATTCTCAGTTTTTTTTACACCAAAAAAAAAAGAAATATATAATAATATTATTGTTTAAATAATAATTATTGTTATTATTATTACCTTTTCTTTTTAGAATCCCAACCTAGACCATCTAAAAAAAAAATCAATAATAATAGTTTATTATTATTATTTCAAAAATTATTATCACAATTATTATTATTTAAAAATAATAATAATTATATATATTTTATATATATATATAAGGGCATAAAAAAAGGTTATTTAAACCTAATACTAAGAGAACAAAACCCAAGAAAAGAAAATCAAAGAAAAAGACGAAACCGTTGCCAAAGGAGCATTCGTTAAGTCAAAAGAAGACCCTTATCGTCAAGAAATCAAAGGAACATTCGTCAAGTCAGAAAAAGACCCTCATCGTCAAGAAATCAAGTTAAAGAAAGAGACTATAGTATCATTGAAGCAACCAAAATCAAAGAAAGACTCGTCAAAGAAATCAAAGACCATCCATCTCCGAAGAAATCGAGACCATGGAAGACGATTTGCGATTACAAATAGAGAAATTAGAAGCCAAGTTAAAACGTTATCAAAAGGACAATGAAGAATTGTGCGACATAAATAACAGTTCAGAAATAAGAATTGAATTACAAGAAAGGTGCAATGAAATAAAAATCTCTGACCAGGAAAGGTGTATAGAAAAATTATATGCGCAAATTGATGAATTAAAAACCGAAAATGAATTCAATCAAAGGTTAGGAAATCAAGAGATAAAGAAGGAAATAAATAATTACGAAGCAGAAATAATACGCTTGAACAAGATCCTTAACGACAAGGATGAAGAACTGGCGCAGATATGAAAGAAATTAGAGAATCAAGAATCAGTGATCGACCAGTATCGGGAGCAGATAAAAGTTATTCAAATACAAAATGACGATTCTAAAAAGACACACAAATCAGAGATCACAAAGAATAATAAAGCATTATCCAACAATGCTGAAGAAATTTTCAGACTAAGAAATCATAACAAGATACTAGTCACAAAAATTAGGAAGTTGAAAAATAGCCGGAAGATAGAACAATCTACGGACGACATTGAAGGGAGACTTTTAGAGAAGCGGGAAGAAAATAGCTGCATCAGAAGTCATAATGAGGATCTTAAAGAACAACTTAAGAAGTCAGAAGATGTCAGGAAATCACAAGTAGAGCTGGTTAAGAAGTTTCAAAAGGATAACATGCAGTTAGAGAACAAGTTGGAAAAAATACAGAACGAAACCTTAAAACATCAAGGGATGAAAATACAACTTCCAACTCAGATCAATGTTCAAAAGACGAAATTCGTAAAAGAAAATGACATTGTGAAAATTCCCTATCGACACTCCAACCATAAAAACCGATATGCTGAAAAGTGGGAAATGTCGAAAGATAATGATACTAATATGATCAAAGTTCCTAACGACAGATCAGTATGGACTCGCAACAGTCCACAACAAATCAATTTTGGATGGATTGACCCATCTACATATCGAAAGTTATGCTCTACACTTAGCAGTTCTTGTCGACATGTTTCGTCAGCCACGACATCGCAAAGAACAATGTGAAAACCTTATAAGGCTTTGAGGACAAAGCCTTTCTAAGAGAGTGGCAATGCTACGAACATAAATAGTAAATAATTAATAAATAAACATAATTAATTGTACTTAAGAATGAAAGGGCATGACCTTTCATTCATGATTCCCAAGACTTATTTAATAGGCAAGTTATCAACCATTGTAGTCATCTTTTATCATATCATCAATACAAATATATTATTATTATGGCTTATCTAGTTTACCAAGTCTTTTGGTGAATTATTTGTGTGAAAGAACTATTGTTTGCTTCAAATGGTCATTGGCTACGACTGTATCACAAGCCGATCTCAAGGGAAGCTTTCGTTTCGCATGTTGCAGATGATCCAGATTATCAGTTAACACTGGGACAAGGATTTTTCTCAACCCCTGTCAATTCTTAAGAACTGCAATCTCCACATGATTTGTACATAAATAATTCATTTTCTTTTTCATTCTCTATTTTATCTATTTTGCATTTTGCATTTGATTAGGTTTGTTTTGAAGAATTCTTTGTAGGAATTAATTGGAGGAACAGCGGTCGTGACTGGTCTAGACGATTGCATGCACCTTGTATTGTTCCTGACCTAATAAAGCTCTTTTTAAGAAGATGGATGATTCATTACCTTTCAGCATTCAGCTGAAAATTTTCCTGTTACTTCATTATTGCGCAGCTGCGACTCCTTACCTTGCTCATTATTCCTATTCCAGCAGCTGCGACTCCGCTATTTCCACTTCATTTTAGTTCTTTTCCAGCAGCTGCGACTCTGTTATTCTTGACTATTTCGCCAAATCCAGCAGCTGCGACTCCGCTATTTCCACTTCATTTTCGCTTTTTCCAGCAGCTGCAACTCCGCTATTCCTAACCATTCCGCTAAATCCAATAGCTGTGACTCCACTATTCTTGACTATTCTGCCAAATCTAGCAGCTGTGACTCCACTATTTTTTTCCATTTCGCTCTTTTCGTACAGCTGCAACTCCGCCATTCTTGCCTATTTTGCTAAATCTAGCAGTTGTGACTCCACCATTTTCATTTCCATTCTGCTTTTCCCGTACAGTGGTGACTCCACTAGTCTACCTGATCTCCGAATTATGATGCCAATAATGATTCAATTGGGCGTCATTTTAGTTGCTTGCTCCATGAGATCCAATCACGGTTCGCCACGAAGGAAATTTTCGGGTGTCTTTGGTATCTGTCAACTCGAGTGGTGGTGGCCACATCACTTCAGCACATGTGCATTCATACTCGTGAGGACGAAGTCCGGCTGTAATGATTGATTCATGGCTGAACTCATAAATGCAAAGGTACGGATCGCACCTTTTACATGATTTGGCATAAAATTAAATACGGTAATAACGATTATGTATTGTCATAGCCCTCGATTAGCGAACCCATAATAATTAACCTCCAGGGAATATGTCAGGATCACGGTTGTATTTATTTCCCATCATCTTACTTGATTTGCACCCAATACCCCAATTCTGCCAACTTCCTCGTTCCAACGGAATTTTCATACCTGCACCGACTTGCCTAAAAACCCAATTTTGAACCCCAACGATCCCTTGCATGTTCGTAAAACTTCAACTCCCACGTCTAGAATGGTAATTGTTGTATTCATTTTGAATTGTGAGGAAAGGTCAATATGGGAAACCCAGTCCGGCATGAACCAGTAATTACAGAAGCTATACGTTCTAATGCAGAAGTTCTTAACATTTTCATAGCAGCAGGTTGGATGGAATATTTTGAACGGTTGAACGGTTTCCACACAGAAACCACACTACAATTCACCCTTAACCTGACTGATACTCACTCTGAGGTCAGGGGAGTGCATGTGGATGTTACAGAAGAAATAATAGAAGAGGTGACTGGCTTACCCCAGGTTGGGAAGAAGTCATTTGGACGGAAAGCACATAATGCAAATGCTGTGAGAGAATTTTTGGCAGTCGGGGAGCATGTTAGTCCAAAGCGCCGTGGGTTGAAACTGGCATCTTTACCACGACCCTAGAATCAAGTAACAGTCTTCGTGAAGCGATATATCTCTTGTGAAGGTAGGTACCAAACTGTGTCCTTCTCTGAACTTCCCTTATTGTCTCATTTACGCCATGGCAATTTGGTAAATATACCATTTTATCTTTTTAAAGCCCTACAAACCATGACTGGATATGCAAGAACTTCCCAACACCTAGTTTCCTCCCTTACTAATCATGGCCTAATTAAATTATTAGTCTTAAGAGCCATTGCAAATCGTAATTTAACCTGGGAGCAATTCCTTGCTGGAGATGGGTCAATCAGAGAACCTGTATTAGAAATGGAGGGTGTTGGCGAAGGTAATGAGGACCAGTGTTCCTCAAATCCAGTTGGGGGGATATTGGATCATTAGGGAACCAAACTAGTGACGAAGAGGAAGTAAATAAGGGAGAAACAACATCAGTAGAAAACCCTATTGCTGAGGAAATTGTGATGGAAGCCATGGCGCAGGAGGCAGTGACATCAGAAGTTGTAACTGCAGAAGCAAATACTCAGATGAAAGGAGCTGAAACTGGAGCAGCTATTGAAGCTGCGACAGTAGAGGCTGTAACTGCAGAAGCAGGAATTCAGGAGGAGGGATATCAGGAAGGAATAGCAGGAGAAGGGACTATGGAAATTTTGGAGGTTGTGTCCTCTCCTGAGATAAGGGGGACCATTATTGAAGAAGAGAAGACCGAGGAAAAGACCCATGTGTCAAAGAAACGAAGAGGAAGGTCAGGGAACAAGGGTCAGACATCCACTGCAGCAAAGAAAAGAAAAAATAGAATTGTCACAACACCAGTAGCAGTAAGCAGTGAAGAACACCCAGTGGGAATGGTGAGGAAAAGAAGGACTCGATCGACTGTAGCAGCAGAAGCAGCTATGACAGCAGCAGCAGAAGCAGTTGTAACAACAATAGTAGTAGAAGCAGCTTCAACAGCAGCAGAGGTAGCAGAGACAGCAGAAGAAGCAGAGATAGTGGATGAAATTGGGGGTAACATTGAAGCACCCTCAGCAGAGACAACAGGAGCAATTAGAGAAAATAACGAGTCACCTATGGCAAAAATAGCACCTGTAACAGGGGTAGATATAGACATTCCCATTTTGGACCCCAAGTCATCTGCTGTTATGCAGGAACCTTCCATAGAAGAACCTCAAATTGAAAATCTCCTGTATGAAAATGAATTACTAAAAGAGGAGGTGCAGACAATGCGAAATGAGTTGAAAAGATGGAAGGGAGTAGTTGGAAAACAAGCAGAGAAGAATTTGAATACATTTTTAGATGCTGCAAACTTATTAGAAAATTCATCTTTTGCATTAGAAAATGAGGAGCAAGGAGAGACTGTTTTCCCAGAGTGTGGAGACATATTTTTGCAGTAGGACATGGAGTTATTGTGTTGGGAGTTGTATCACAAAGGCATGCAAAGATAGAGCAGGAGGAAGAAAGAATGCCAGAAATAGAATTGATGGGGGAAAATGAGCCAAGAAGTGAAGAGATTCCTGATTCGAAACTAGGAGATGAAACAGTGCAGTCCTAGCCATCAGGGGATACTGAACTTCTTCAGGACCAGTCTCATCAGTCAGAGGGATTTGACATAATAAATAAACAATCTCAGCAGTTCGAGGAAATCGAAGGGAAAGGGGTTGTTACACAAGAACCAGCACCCTTGGAAATATATAGAGAGGCTACAACTCAGAAAGCAATATTTGACATCAAGGATCAAGAAGAGAATAGTGTTACACAAGAACCAGTGTTTTCAAAATCTTTTGTTGAAGCTGCAACACAAACTGAGATGGCTGAGATTGAAATGGAAAGAAAGGATGCTATCACACAAGAACCAGTAGTCCTAAGAATATTTGCTGAGACTATAACACAAACTGAGATGGATGAGGTTGAAATGGAAAGAAAGGATGCTGTTACACAAGAACCAGCATCCTCAAAATTAATGGCTGAGACTGCATTACAAGCACAGAACACTGCAACACCAATGGGGGATGAAATTGTTACACTGCCAAAGCAAAACAAGTATGTCATTTATCTGGACTCTGATGATGAAAAGGATGTGGAGGACAGAAGATTTCAATGGCTAGAGAAAAAATTCTCTGGCTAAATCTCGAGTTGGATAAATGGCATAAATATATTGATCAGTTCAGGACAGGTATGATTTCTCTCCAAGAACATAAAAATGTCATTAGGGAGTTGAGAGAAAAGTGGGATGAGGAGTTATTCTTCCAGAATCTCCGGTGGGAGAAACTTCAAGAAAAATTGGAAGGGTTGAAGAAACTTAAGTCCCTGCAACAAGAAAAAGATAAAATGTATACTCTTTCCCTAGAATTATTGAGTTGCAAGGTCCCATCCCCCTCTTACCATGTCTTTCTCCACTAGCAGACAACTTTATTTCAATTGAGCGCTCTAAAAGAAGGGAGATCATTTGATTTGGCAATAGCTACCCAATTTTTGGAAAATTTTCTGAAAAGTGATTTTGAGGATAAGCATTTGTTATGTGAATTGTATTTACATGACAGGGCTTGTTATATTAACTCTCCATCCAATCCATTGCCTTGCCTAGGGGATGTTCATCTAAGGGCATTTTCCTCTTTTGTCATTAACCATGTAAAATGGCGAGATGCTTTCCAAACCATCCTCGAGAATGAGGAGAATTCTACTCTCTGGATTAGGGGTGAACCTCAGGATCCAAAAGGACTCATAGAAAATCATGTTGGATCTCTCAGGGTTCCTTCAATTGCCCAATACTTTGAAATTCTGCGAGATAAAATCCTCACCACATGTGTCCCAATGATTCTTAATATGCAGCAGAGTGCTCTGGAAGTTAGTTAATACAGATGGCTATATTCTTCTTCATCTCTAAAGGAAAAGGACCCATACTTC
This sequence comes from Larix kaempferi, assembly GCA_027924585.1. Classification (NCBI taxonomy): domain Eukaryota; kingdom Viridiplantae; phylum Streptophyta; class Pinopsida; order Pinales; family Pinaceae; genus Larix; species Larix kaempferi. The sequence goes on from BSBM01000510.1 coordinate 2,333,367, forward strand.
TTTGAGAATTTCAGGCAAGCATTGACAAGGGTTCCTAGATATGAGCAATGCATGGAAAAATGTGAGCCTTGGTGTTGGATTAAGATTCAAATTCCCTCTCATATGGCTGCATGTGAGTCCTTACAGAAACAGTTATGCTTTGACTGTAGAAGAAGAAAAGTTGTGTTGGGAGAAGTGGACAGCCTGCTATGGGTTTGTGCCTCGAGGGGAGACACTAGAACTTGCCTACAATCTTACAAATCTTCACAGATTCAACTCAGACTCAGATTCGGACTAGGGGAGGTAGTTGCATGAGGACATGCAATCGGATAGTTGGGGGGAGATGTTGGGTCCAGGAAATGCCCCTTTTTGGCCATCCTTATTACATCATTTTGCCATGATTACATCCTATTTTAATAAGCTATACCTATGCCTTTTTTTTAGATCAACCAATGATATTGACAGGTATAATTCGTTATTGATTTATTTAGTTTATGCCTAAGATTGTTAAGGTTCTAGATCCTAGTCCTTGGTTTATGCTAATTTGTGTGATTTCATTTAGTCAAAGTCTAAAGCGTAGGTGTATTAGCCGAATGGCTCCAGCTATTACTCTTCAAATCCCGATTCCTCATAACTCCAAGGGATAGCACACTCCTCCACGAGAATCTATAACAGACCTCCACTGAAACAGAACCCAGCTGCAACAGATAGATCGCCTTCCAACTTGCTAAATCTGTTGATCCATTGATTACTCGAGTAATAGCTCCTTCATGAATAACAGCCTTTTTTAATACGGTTGTAATAGTCAGTTGTAACTCCGCAGCATGAAGATCATAGATCTTCATTGCTGCACGGTTTTGGTGGATCGTGATCTGTACTTTCAATGTATAAATATGAGAAGGCTCCTGTAGCCTAGGGTTGGACAATTACCATTTTGCATAAGCTGTAACAGAGCACTGATACTGTCAATTTCCATCATTAATATGAGAGCAGAGTTCTTCATTTCTGTGTCTTAATTTGTTGTGATTCTCGGCGTCTCTGTTAGAAGGCCAAGGCCCACCTTCTCACAAAGATAGTCAGTTTAAGTAGGTAGGGTAATTTAGCTTTCTTTCTGTTGTGTGGTGTGGAATCATTGTAGATGTTACTGTTAGCTGCAACAGAGATTAGCCTTCCTTTTGGTGGTTCACGATTGCATCTTGAATAGCTGTAGCAGAATGGTGTGACAGTCGACTATGTAGGATAATTCAGTTTAATGCATGTGTGTTCGAATCAGTTGTAACAGCCAAGCTCAATTTCAATATCTTTCAGTTGTTTATGCTTTCTAGGATTTCCAGTAATTATTAGTTAGAGTTCAAGCTTATATTTAGATTCTGGTTGCTGTTGTATCTTCAATTGGTTTATTAAGGTAGGCAGATTATGATTGAGTAACAATAGCTACTGGATGTATCATTTTGGTAAAGATTGAATATTGTAGTTTGATAATTATAGGATTTAACTTCTTGCAAAAGTAATCTGGTTTATTTCTATTCTTAATTTTATAACTGTTGGATTGATTTCTATAGGAAGGTAGTTTCAATTAAATTCCTAGATGTATGAGTTAGATTAGTCTTCTTTCTGGAGTGAGTTTGGCTGGATAGACTGGTGGGATCATTATCTCCATTTAGTTAATCAACTGCTTGACATGTTTATGCACAGATTATGCTTATTGCCATTGAAACAAAAAGACCTCCCTGGGTTTGACAATTTATATTGACCATCCTGTGTGTTAGCTTTAATTAATTGACATATAGGACCTGACCAACATTTTGGCGCCGTTGTCGGGGATGGTAATAGATAGACAGAGTTAGTAGTTGGTTTCATTTGATTTGATTTTGGTTTAATTATTTAGAGAATGCATGAATACAAGAAAAACAAATCGGGAACCCCCTTTGAATACTAACATTGCAGGTGGAAGAGGTCGAGGTCGTAACGCAAGTCAGGGAAGACATACATACATTGACGAAATAATTGCTAGAGAGGATTCTTCCAATAGACCACCGCAGACATCTACAGGCAGGGGAATTCTGTTCCTCCCAACCTTGAGAAATTAGCATCAACAGTGGAGAATACAACGAGAACTTCAACTCCTGTTGCAGAAAATAAACCTCCTGAAGATAAGGGAAGTGCCGTGGGTGCACCAGATAGAGAGGAGATCTATGATATCAATGGAACCAGAGTTACTAAAGAAGTGTGGTTGGAGACTCGTCAAGTAGCAGAGGAAGAGAGAAGGCGAGAAGAAGAGAGGAGAAGAGTCTATTGTTATAAGCATGGGTATGCCCGCCTCGAGGTTATTAGATATATTGTTGATGTTTCCATGTACTTCCTCTCCAAGCTCCTTTCAGCTATCTCTACGAAACTTATTGGTAAAGTGTTTTGGCCATCAGTTTATTCTGACCTCACACTTCAGGGGGCATCTGTTATACCTCAAATTCTCACTTTGAGCGCCATTCCAAGTCATCATGTCATACCACCATGCCGAACCTAATGTTCATACCTCCTAGTAAGTGTTGAGCTCATTTTCATCATGTTGGTCCCCTCCCTAACCTTTTTTGGAGGCAAATCCAACTTCTCTTGGTCGAATGCCACCTCATGGGATCCACTTTACCCAAATTTTTGCGCCCTGCTAGTGGTGCAAGGCACAAAATTACAACATTTTCGCGCCCTGCATGCCTGTAGGGGCGCGAAAATTACACCTTTTTCGCACTATGATCAGTGTTGGGGGGGTGAAAATCCCTCAACCACCTTATCACATAGATCTTGGATCTTGGATTCGAACGAGATATTCTTGGGATGGAGGTTCCTCTTGAATCTCACCTCTTCCTCCTTCCTTGGTATGATTCACCTCCTTGATCCACCTTCTAGTCCCTTAGATCCATTATTCTCTCCTAGTGTTTGGATTCCCAAATCCTATAAGAAGGAAGCCATCCATGAGCCAAGAGGAGAAATTTTGAAGGCATCAAACCTATGGTCTTAGGAGATTTGCAGAGGTAGCAAGAGGAAAGCTTGGAGGAGGAAGTTGTTGCTTGGACATCAAGGGTAACTTTGTAATATTTTTCTTAGCTCTCATTAATACAAACTTGGCTTATTCTCTCATATTGTGTTTCTTACTTTAGTTAGATGCATGATATGTTTTTGTATAAATTAGATCTTACCCATTACATCTAGTGCTTGGAGGTGTTGTTCTTGTCTTGTTCAAACAGGTTCAACTCTTGGAGATCAAGTGTGAAGCTGGAACTAAGAGAACCGACAAATTTGAGGTAAGTTTCATAATTCATTTTCTTCTTAACATTTAAAAACTTATGTATTATGTTAGATCTAGGAGAGTAAACCACCACTTGTTTCACTTCTGTCTTAGATTAAGCTGCTTAGACTTAGTTTAATCTTTGAGTAGATTTAACTATCCGTAGGACGAATTTGCTAGAACAGTAATGTTGATTTTTGTTGTAGGCCAACCTAGAATATGAAAAGGGGAAGACTGTGTTGTTCACTAGTTATTCCTTGGGAGGAGCTATTTCTTCTTTATCCATGCTATGGGTGTTGGATGCGAGCATAAATCTGTTTTCTGCATCACATTTAGCTTCCCTTTGGTTGGCGATAAAGTTCTTAAGCACGAACAACGCGTCTCAAGAGGTGGTACTCATTATTGGTACTCATTACATATGCAAGCAAGCAGCTCATCTCAAGAGGTGGTACTCATTACATATGCAAGCTAGCAGCTCGTCTCAAGAGGTGGTACTCATTACATATGCAAGCGATTTTATGTTTCAGTCTTTAAGGTAAATTTTAGAGATAAATGTTATACTATCACTAATTTTCAATTTTGCATAACCACAATTAGTAATGAAGTCCATGTTTAAAAGAGTCATTTTCAATAAACAAGAAAACAAGTGGCACATTGAGAATAGTGAGGTTATTAATTTTTTATTATTAAATTGTACAATTACAATGGATTTAAAACTTAAAAATATGTATTTAAAACACAGGTTCATCGGGAGAAGTAGTCTTAGAGAAGAAAAATAGCTTAGATGGCTAGTTTCCGGAGGATAAGAAAAACAGCTTAGATGGCCACATTTTTATTTGTATTAGGACTATACCAAAAAGTTAGAAATCATGAATTTGTCTTCCAAGCATGAAGTGTAGACCACATTCAACTCCACACACCTAAGTGACATCATCTTAACACGTTAGAAATGAGAATAAACCATGAACGGATATGTCATCTTTAGTAACAACAACAAATGAAAAATGAGCCAAGACACCTATCAAGTTCAATCTTTAATAAATCTAAATTGGCATGGCACATAGTTTGTTAGTCATTTCATGGTGGAATTCCATTCCATTGCAATTTACTTTTAATATATATACTGAAATTTAATTTGATGTACTATTACATTTTCAAATAAAAAGAATGATTTATTTTTACATGTCAACGTTGAAGGGTTTAATATATCATAGCCCTTCAAAATGAAATAGGACCCTGCCCTTCAAATTTGATCACAATTGACAGCCCTCACAACTCTACGATTTGGACATCCCTGCCAACTCTGTGATCTGAAAGTTAGGATGCTTGCACCTATGCAACACTTCACCTGTGCTTCCTCTAAGTGTAAGCTAAACTCTAGGCAAAATCCCACTAAAATTGTTAAAATGACAGTTTTGGGTTGCTAGAATTGCATAATTGGAGTGCCTTATGGGTAATCAAGGTCGTTGAATTCATTTTTGCAACCAAAATTGCAATTAGAGAAACTCAAATCACAGTTTCAGCAATTTCCCCATCTTCGAATTCCTGCAAAAATCACTAAAAAAAAATTCAAATCCTCTAGAGTTTAGCCCATTCCCTTGCTCTAACAACTCTGTGATATGAAGTAGTCAAGGTGCATACACTAGAGGTGCATGCAACACTCCACCTAGAAGTTGATGCTTGCTCCGCATGGCATGCATGGTGGCGTCTATCTGATGCATTGTACATGCGATCCTGGTTGTTCCATTGTTGCATTCCTCTCCATTCGAAATCCTCCTTCATGCCCTGAAACAGTTTTATGATGATGTCATGCGATCTGCGCTTTAAAACCTGGTCTTCGTCCTCACAGAAGGTGCCCACTATATTTTGATTTCTCTTGTATTGTTGGTATTAATAATAATATGATTCTTGTTGCGGTGCAGGCCCTGGTTCTGGCAGCGGCTACAAAAGTGGCTCTAGTTTAGGCAGTGGTTCTGGAAGCAATAATGGCTATAGAAGTGGTCTGGTGTTGGTTTGGGTTACGGCCCTGGCTCTGGCTGGAAACGATGGCGGTAATGGGGAGCTCCTAGTGAGATATTAAATTCAATTGAGATGGAAAGACAAAAAAAACAAAAATGCATGTTTCGCTTTACAATATAGGTTGCATTCCAATATAATAATTCATGAGTAAACTAGATAGCCATGGCATGCCATATGTAGATAATATTATGTGTTGTATAACTTACTTTTTCTCTGTGTAAAGACCGCGAACATAAATTATTGGAGTTGTAGAGAAAAAATGAATTATTGTTGTGTGTTGCAACTTGCAATTGTTGTTAGCAGCAACTTTCACTTTGGTTACTGATCTTTGTACAGTTCGAAAGCTATATTTATCCCAGCAGGCTGGGGGACTGGCGTTGGAGTTTTCTTATTCGCATGTAGAGAGTAATCAAAGCAAAATTATCTAGTTATCGTAGAGAGTAATCAAAGCAGAATGATATAATTATCGTAAAGGTAAAATATAGAATAAACATTCATAAGATTACATAGCCGCCTCTAACCAATTTAATAGTATTTTTAGTTTTTTAATAAAATAGTTTCATTTCACAAATCTATTTCAAAATCAGTGATGCTCCTATGTGTTGTTTTGTTACAAACCTTAAACCTGTCATTGATCTTTCATAGAACATTTACTCTATCCAATCTTGGCATGTTTGGCGTAGATATATTTGATGCAATTCTTCCTCCATGACAAGTGAGTAATTGTTTTTCTTCTGTATAGCATAACAAGCATGCCATCTGTAGTGGTTCTCCATTTCATAATTTCTCTGCATATTTTTAATTAACTTTTAACATAGCTTTAGTTTAAAAAATATATTCCGTTAACATTTTATTTAAAAACGAAATATTATAAAAATAAAAGATAGAAAGTTCTCCAATATAGAATTCGTAAATCCATGAATCTTTAAGTTCAATGAAAAGAAAGGCCATGGAGTTTTACAATGATTAAGATGGATATTTGCATTTCCTGTGTGTCATTTAAATTCTATGCAGAGTATGTTGTTCATTGAAACGTAAACTTGTCGAAACATACAAGTCGTCTCTTTTGTGCTATGTTAGTTTTTGTTTTTCAATTCTCTAGCGCCTCTCCAAATATCTGCCCAATTATTTAATAAATTCAGGTTGAGATGGATCCATGCCAATTATTTAATAAATTCTGAAGAGATTCTCTACTATCAATTTTTTATTTCTCATTTTATTTATATTTCACGATGAATTGTCTATCACTGTAACAAAATTGTTCAAATAGATGGATTTCATTCTATCCATCTTGGTTCAATTCTGTTGAGACTTTGAGACATTTTCTGGCTTAGGTGATCAATTAACTGTTTGCTCGACCTACCATCTACCATATGTGAAGAAGTTTGTTGAGATTTCCTTGCGTGTTAGCTTTCCTTGTGAAGAAGTTTGTTGAGATTTCCCTATGTGTTAACTTTCCTTGATTTCTTGGAAATAACAAAAAAGTGATTTTTCAGCTAAAAAAATCAAAACCTTTCAAATAAATAAATTTTCATCCATACCTCTAACTAATATGATTGCAACAATAATAAGGCATATCTTTTCAATTCGTCTCTATTTCCGATTAACAGATATTGCTAATCTCCTCGAAGATATGGCCGAAGGCATGTTGCTTCCTCCCCCTTCATCTCCTTCTGAAGAAGGCGATTTTGGATTGGAAGGAACCTCATTTCTATGAAAATTCTAATATTGAAGGGTGTAGTGAAGAATAATGCGTAGTTGCAGTAGGTGTTCTATATGGATTTGGTTTATGTTATCTCACTGGAATTGCCAACAACAAATTGAATCTACACTAAATTTGTAATATATTAATTGTATATGGATTTGGTTTATGTTATCTCACTTGAATTGCCAACAACAATTTGAATCTACACTAAATTTGTAATATATTAATTGCATTCCGGATTGCTCGCATGCAAAGCTTTAGCAATAAAAAAGTAATACACGCCTTTGTGCGCAATGGCACTACACCTCTACAGTGCATTAATAACCACAAAACACTTTTTTTAAAGCATCAATTTGCTCTAGGATACCACTAATTTCATTCATTTTATCACAATAAATTAATACAAAGTGTACCATAATTAAAAAGAGAAATAGTTGCAAAGCAGTTATGCTTTAAAATTATGTTTATGATTGAAATATGGTTTATGTGGAATATTAAAAAAGTAAAGAAGCAATCACATGTAATTATCATAAAAATGTAAAACCAAAATTCACAACCAAAATACTTTGTTGTATAAAGAGGTCTAGCAAAAGTTTTAACCACATCTACCATATTGACAAGATTTGTCTTTATGCCATTACCTCATCCCTCAATTTTTGACATCAACTTAGGCATCTTATACCTGTAAAAAGCAACATCCCTCTTGCCCTCACCAATATTTAGAAGATCCGTTTCTTCTAATTAGTGATTTGAGAATTTAAACATAATACTACTTTATGAAGCTTGAGATGCCACTTGACAATCAAGGGGATGCTTCCATTGATAATTCGAGAATTTAAACATAATGTCGCTTTATGAAGATTGATATGTGACTTGAGAATTAAGGGGATGCCTCCATTGACAGAGACAACAATTTTACAGGAAAAAGGGGAAAGTAGGATCCCTGTCATTAGGAATCAAATCAACTTTGGTTGAAAACAGTAAGTAAATTATTTATTAATTTTAAGTTAACTAAGCAAGGCATCTAAAATGGCATGAGAAGTATTGCAGTATGTTAGAGCAACGAATGAAAATAGACGAATAGTACTTGAAAGAACATATCCCAAGTATATGAATCGATACTACAATACGGACCCCACAAGTGTGAATCTATTCTAACTATGCAGATCTTCCCTTGTTTGACAACCTTAATTTGTTTAAGGTTTGGCGAGTATAACGGAAAGACTTATCTCAATTGTACAAACAATGACATATATTAGGAGCAGAAGATTAAAGCACGACAAGAATTAATCACAGCATTGATAACATTGGTCAAGTTATATCAAATTGTCGGTGACATAAAGTGTGAGAGTAGTTGATTTTGAAATTTTCAATAAGCATATTGAAATATTGTTGAAAGTTAAGTTTCATAATGTATAAATTAAAAATTAAAAAATTAAGAAATTAAGATATAAATTAAAAATATTTTAATCATAAATGGATATGCTAATAAATTATTTAAACCTATAACTAACTTGTAATTAACTCATGGATGTTTGGTAGGATGATTTTCAAAGTTTGCGAAATAGACTCGATGATTTGGTCAGATTTTGGAAAAAACAAACAGAAATTTTTAGAACCTTGGTTACAACTCCCAAATTCAAAAAATTTGGATGTTCTATGGTTTTTGAAATCATCGAATTTTTAGACTTTATGTGAAACCACTATTCAGAATTTCTCACAAAATAAACACCATGGAAAGTATTTCCAACCCACCGTCTTAATCTTCCCGGAAATACTTGCACCTGGCTTCACCAGCCATAGTCATCAATTATGAAGCATATGTTATAGTAAGCAAATCCCGAAGCAGCGAAATGGAATTTGTTGAATAGTATCTTAAGCAAGTTTTCAACATGTGCACGAAAGTTTAGGAATCATTTGTTGTATGAACATATTCTGTATTTTGAAATTATGAAAATATTGAAAATTGAACATGTGAGCAATAGCTTTGTCCTTTTCAGATTTGGACTTGAAACCAGTGGTAGCGTTGTGTACTTTCCCTAGTCGATAAGGGTTAAACTCGTACCGTAGATGTTAACTGGAGGGTTATTTAGCTCAGATCGGAGAGGACTGCTTGCACTTTTTACCCAATCTTCATTCGAATTAAGATGAAAAATAACATTCACTGATAATAGTAAAACACTCTATTTTATTAGGAAACCCCAAGAGGGAAACTAATGTCCAGAAAATCTATCCTTCCATGGTGGCTTTATAACATAACCCTTATTGGAATTAGATTACCTATCACAAATAATACTTATTGGAGTTAGAGTAATATCACAAATAAGCTCTCATCGGAGTTTGAACAAATATTCATGCATCATTAGTTAAAGCTTTTATCAGAGTTAGAGTAAATCACAAATAAGCTCTCATCAAACTGTCTTAAGCTTATATCCGTTAATGACTCCATGACTCTGACACATTTTTATTCCAGCAATGCGGGCTACCCAGATGAAGGAGATAACAGCGGCTCTAAAGGGGGGCCAAAAGATCTGGAATCCTTCCCAATCGTAGAGACTACCCAATGTGAGGTTACACGGAAACGTGACTACGTCTATGCATGAGCTATGCATGGCATGACCCCGATTTGCTCACCACAACCATTCTCTCAGCGTGTGGCCTCATCAAACCGTCGCCTCTCCCTCTAAGTTTTCACACCTCCTCTCATGCATGACAGGTGGTATCATGCATGAATTACCCTCATCTGCGTAATTCCTCTTCGTTGGTGCTCACTTGCTTTGCCATTGGGATTTATTTTTTAATTCTCTGAAGCAGAGAAAAACGCCATGGCTATTGTTAATCTTGTAACTCAGAGGTTGGATTTTTTCTTTCTAACATGTTTCACTTACTCAATTCGCAATGGTATAGCTGGGTATCAGAAGATGGGTAACTCAGTTTCATTAGTTGGTTGTAAGTACTAAATGAATATGTATTGAGTAGTCGGGGTTTGTCTTCGTATAATGGGATGCAAGGTTAGTTTCAGTGCCAAGGAACTATAGGGATTATTTTGTTCCTGCACTGCATTAATACAATTTAGGAATTCTTGCTTTAATCTATCTATTCTAAAGATTGTATTGTTGAAGATAATGTTGTCTTACTATTTTGATTGCGTTCGTATTTTGTACATGTACAGGTTATAGTCAAAACTGATGGAATTGATGGTATTTTTCCTACTCTTATTGCATGTCTTTCTGTTTGTGGTTATGCCATACTATGTATTATTATATCATGTTTTCACTTCATTTATGTTTTAAGTTCATTGATGTCCATGATACATTTGTTATTGTCTAATTCTTGTTCAATCTTCAGATGAGCGGTGGTCCTGGAATTTCAGCTTTTCCAGAGGCGGATAACATGTCCTCTTGGGTTGGCACCATAAATGGTGTAAAATATACTGTTTATGAGGGTCTGATATTTAAGCTTTCTTTGCATTTTCCAGAGGATTATCCATTCAAGCCTACTCAAGTGAAATTTGAGACACCTTGCTTCCATCCTAATGTTGACCAACATGGAAACATTTGCTTAGACATTCTTCAAGTATGTTTGTTTGTTTCTTTTCCCTTGTTGTCTACTTTTTTACAGCTACTTTGAAGTATGGCGTACAATATTCTGCTTGTTATGGTATCGAGGGCAATGTGTTACCTTTTTTACACTGACTCCTCGTGAAAATTGGTTGCAGGATAAATGGTCCTCTACGTATGATGTTCGTACAATCCTCCTGTCTTGGCATTCCTAGAGGTCCTGTGCCTGTTGGAACTCCGGCTGAAGCTATACCATATTATTATGTTCCTTGGTAGCATACAACACAGGTTGCGCCTCCTGAAATGATCGTTGGCAAGGTAGTGGATCATGCAATGTATGGTCAACAACCTCGTCCTCCTGTTTCTTATATGCCGCTGCAGATGTGGCCACAACAACACATGCTAGAGCAGTCCAAGAATCCATCCTCTAGCAATTAGGTTATTTGGGTTGTTTCCTATTGCCAGCAACAGCAACAAGTAGATGGTAAGAGGGAAAATGACAAATCCCTATTTTGATTATGTGGAAAGGCGTATGCTCAAGTTCAATCTGGTAAGAGTTGTTTGACCTGCCCTATAGAAGTGATTTATAAACCAAGGATCGACTCGAGCAAGTTCTTTTGTTTTCTATTGAACTCTCCAAACTCTCCAAGCCTCCACATCTTTAAAATTCTCGATGGATATTTTCAAGAAATTATTTGATGCCCATCGTCATGTGTACGGAATTAAGAGATGTTGTGAACATTTTTGTTTTTTGATGCATGCTTTATGTTGTACACTATCTGGTATATGCACATGAAAAAAGATAAGTTATCGTTGGCTTTGCTACATGGATGGTTACCCGGTTGCATCTGGGGCACATGAAGTTACAAAAACTAAATCTATGTAGCGTCCGCATTATTTAGTACATAGATATTACCCAGTTGTTTGCTTGTTCGGTCAGCCTACCAATTTGAGGAGCAGCACATTGAATTTGCTACACGTCGACCAGATTTCAGGAAAGGAGCAAGAAAGGACCCGGATTAAAATATTTTAATATTTTAATCCTCCAGCAATAAATATTGGAATTTGTAATAAATATGCAAGTACTGCATATCTCCAATCGTATCTTACGGCAATAATAAGTACATATGTAGCGTATTTGTGTTTTTTTTATTTTTTTATTTTTTTTTAAATATTTTTATATCTCAATAATTTATTTGCACACCAGGGAAAAAATGTCAAATCTTTGTAGCTAGCCAATCAAAAAATAAGTTAATTTAATTTTTAAAATGTATAATTTCTTTTTTATATTTAAAAAACTTAGTTTAATAAGAAAATTTTCAAGAACTTTGGTTCACATTGAAAATAATTTGAAATTATTTAAAGTCAAAATAGCTATAGCGACCGATCGATCGCTATAATCCCTGCGAAGCAGAGACTAATAAAAAGTGTAGGTGCAATTTTAGGTATTGAGTATAATGTTATCATGATTTAAGAATTATGATCATTTACATAATATTGGTTCTAAGAAAATAAAATGTTGTTCTTAACAAGATATTCAAATTTTCACATGCGATATAAGTAACAAGAGTCACGGCGAGTTGTTAGTTTTTTGCAATTGGCATGAAAAAGTTTGAACAAATATTACTATCGAAACAAATATCAATACTAATTCTTTAGTATCGCAAATTATCCATTTGCAAATAAAGATTGAAATGTTGTTTCTAGTAAACAATCCGATTCTATTTTCTATTTCTATTTATTGATTCATTCATGAAAATGATAATAGCACATATTGTGTTGTATTTTAGTGATTTGAGAGGCTTAATACTTAAATGTCTTAAAAGAATTAAGAGAGAATGTGATATATGCTTCTTTATATTTTTAGATTAATACAAAAACATATTTAATGCCATAGTTATGGGTAGATCACATGATGATCAAATTTGTTAGGTTCAATGTTGTTGTTGTTATACTCTAAGTATACTACGAATATTAATACATTTTTCATTTCAGTACACATAAACATAACCATAATCATATTTTAAATGCCATAAAATATTTGTACTAAGTTAGAATAATAATGATAATAATTCACTACAAGAAAAATGGCATTTTAGCCTCACATTAGCACCATTATTTGCAAAGGATTTGGGAAATCCTCAATTTTCAAATAGTGGTGCAAAAGTGCTGATAATGTGGATATACGCAAGTGGTGCTAAGATTTATGGTGCAAAAGTGGTTTTTGTCAAAAAGTTGTTTTTGGTGTTAAATGAATATGTGGCATTCCATGGTGTATGGTGCAAACCACCAAAACCAATCTTAGGTGGATTGAAGTTTAGTGGTGCAAAACACCAAAACCAATCCAACATAGATTGAGAATTTTTGGTGCAAAACACCAAAATTATTATTATTTAATATACCCAAACTTGTATATGGTGCAAAGCACAATAAAATAACAAGTGGTGCAAAGCACCATAAAATAATAAATGCGGCAAAAAAAATATAAATCACATATTATATATATTTATATATAATATGTGATTTATATTTTTTTGCAGCACACATACATATATACTTCTTAACAATGTTAAAAAATGTATATTAAAACATTTTTTAAAGCTTAGTCATATTAATTAATTAATAATATAGCTTACTAATTTTATAATGATATCTTCACTAATACCTTGTTTCAAAAAAAATGTTACTTATTTAATGACTATTTAAAATATCCAAGACCTTTTCCAATGCCATTTCACATCATAAATACTATTACAAGATTATTAGTGCGAGAAAAAAATTTACACCAAGAACTCACACTATTACAAGATTATTAGTGTGACATTTTTACCATTACTTAATACAAAGAAACTTTTATAAAGAAAGATTTTAAATGAGACTTTGTCAGTAAATTGTGCCGCCCTAATAAAACTTTTATAAAGTGAAATGTCTAAGGTTCTTGATCGGTTTACCAGAAAGATAAAAAACATTCACATAAAACATAAACTTATAAATTATCACAACAAATGCAGCAACATGTGCATATACTACTATTCAAAGTTGTGCGGATTTTTCACAGTTACCAAACTTGAATTCTTAACCTTCTTCGATTTTCTCTTTACTTTGTTTTTTCTCTACTTTCGCTCTATCTTTTCTAATTTTTTTCATATACATATTTAAAAACTTGATATTGGAGAAGCTACAACATAACATTAAAAACAAATATTAATTTCTGAGTGAACTGAAATTCATTAACTTCACTTGCATACCAATACATGAATAAATAAATATGGAGATACGTGAACCATACTTTCTGACCACTGATTGACAAACCTGAACTTATACGGGTCCACTAACCTACAAAAACTCACTTCTAAAGCATAAATATGTAGAATGATATTACAAAAATATTCAGCAAATATGATCTCCAAAATATACGATTCTCAAGAATATATTGAAAATTATGAAAATTTGCACACATTTTTTACAATATACACACTTTAAAAAACTATGTACATATTTTCTGATAATATACACATTTCCTACAAGATACAAGAGGATTATCCCTCTTTCTACATGAAATTAAAATCACCAGGTGAAACTTCTGGTTGCTGATCTCTAGAAAAATTAAAACCACCAGGTTGAACTTCTGATTGCTGATATGTGGGAAAATGAAAAGCAGTCTGAGGTGTATCAGACGTTGCTATCATTTCATCCTCGTCATTCTAGGCTAAATAATCCACAAGGATCTTAACTGCTTTTTCATAGACCTTTGTGTTTTGATGAGACTGTAATTCCTCAATCTTATCCAAACCGCCAACATTTTTAATTTGGCTCACATATACATTAACATCTGTGAGGTTTGCAATTCTTTTCAACCTAGCCAGCTATCAATATGTTTTCTAAACCTGCAAGGAAAACTGTTATAATCATTGGATCCAGGCAGGCTAGGAAATCACAAAGTGGCTTAATGCAACATTGAATTCCAAGGTACCTGTAAAATAAAATAACTCGTGTTATCAACCTTTCAATCTTCCATCATGAAAAATATGGATCTTACAAAACTAAACATGAAAAGAAAGAAAAGTTAAAGCTTCATAATTTATTCCACTGGAAGTTGCATTTGCAACCACCCACAGTGCCTCTTTCTTTATGATGAATTCAACATTTGATAGCATCTATATAAAAGTGGGGGAAATATTTTGGCATCAATGACAGCCTGCAATGAAAACGTAGTGAATTAAAACAAAATGCTCAAGTTTAGTTACAGAGAAGATGTGACACTTGTAGCAACAGTATATATTAATTTTGATTAAAAGCATGAGTAAAAATGATCACTTCAAACTCATTTACTATTAAGAAACAAAAGCATTGATATTATTTTCTTTGGACGGTGAGAAACTCGATGGTCAGAAACGCCATTGAAGTACATGAGCTGGCATGGCATGTCTGGAAAACACATAAGTATATTAGGAATAATACAAATGCCAACTAGTGCCGTATGATTAAGGTTATCATACCTTCTCATGTGCGTTACTGTTAAGCATAGCATTATATCATTGCATTATTAGATTTCACTTCTATTCATCTACTTTTTAATAAAGTTAATTGTCTTATAATGGGCAAGATTGTAAATACGATTTTCCTTGGGAATTTTTCTTTGGTCCATCTTAACGGTTGTATGTGCCCTGATAATTTTGATCGTTCTAGGCTTTGTTTTTCTACCTGGCCTTTTAAATTAAACAAGGATTACACAAGGAACTCACCTAGGGTTTGGGGTTTTGCGGTTTTGCTTGTTTACCACAAAAAGAAAGAAAATATCTGATTGCACCTTTCTATATATCTCCTTGGATCATTGTAAATAAACAAAATTGTTTAACTAGCTTTTGAAATAGATACCTAACATTTATAGAGTACTCAACACCTAGAAAATCAGCTAGGCATTTTCCCTTACATGAAAGTGATCCCCACTCACAGGTATGTAGTTGTTCTACCAGACGCACAAATGTTTATTTCAAATTTTAACTTCTTAAAGGTGTATTTTAACGTCCTCCCAGACCAATGGAGCCTACCAGACTTAATAGCAGTAAGATCCATGATTTAAGATCTCTGCAACTATTCAACAATAATTCTCGGAAGTGAAGTGTTGAAATGAAAGGAGTTTGGAAGTACTTCAAAGGTAGAGAGGAAGCTAAACAGGAGGAAGTTGGTTTATAAGAAGAGATTAAATTAAAAAAGTGTGTTAGGTGAATGATTTAGGGATTTGTTGGGGAACACAGTTCAATTTAGCTATTTGCAGGAAAGGAAAGCCCAGGTGATTGAAGTTTTAACAATTCAATCGAAGAAAGGGGAAATAAAAGGGATCAGCTGACGAAGAATCTTTCCCAAGCTTTCGGGCATGAATCCTGGCAATAAATTACCATTGTTCAGTGAACGATTTAAGGTTTAAGGTTTAAGGTTGTTCTTAGCGAACTAAGGGTGCTGGGATGGGGTTAGCATGGTCTACCGGGGCTCCATCCCAACTATACTTAATATAAATTGATTTTTGGGAAAATCACTGCAGTGGGTTCTGACTTGACTATTGTATGTACTGACTGGACCAATCCTAGGGACAAGGGAAAGGCGCGGCACTCTGTACTCCATTTCCTCAATCAGAGGGACTTTATTAGTATCAGACGGACTCATTCGATACAGTTGCAAGGTGGCTAGAGCCGATTTATTTCTAACTCACACTAGACTACCAGAATGTAATAGCAGTAAGATCTATGATTTAAGATCTCTGCAACTATTTAACAGTAACTCTGGGAAGTGAAGTGTTGAAATGAAAGGAGACTGGAAGTACTGCAAAGGTAGAGAGGAAGCTAAAAAGAGGAACCTGGTTTATAAGAAGGTTCAAGGCAAGCAACTGGGGAAACTTGAGGATCTTTAATTTGCTATCTCCTTTGCTCCCATGCATGCAACCGTAAAAACCCCTATTATTTACTCGATATGAGCCACTTATCCATCCAAAACTAATATATTGCTCAAGGTTGCTTCCGGAGCCCATTACTCCAGAGAAATAACCCACCTATGCCAGTGGCTTTTCTTTTCGTGGATTGTAATAAGTGGTAGTGGATAATTTGTTCCTGGTTGGTTGTATGTATTGATTGCTGTATTTTTTATAGTAAAAAGTATAAATATATTATCATATAAAACTAGTTCTAGTAGTAGAGCTTAATAAGAAGATAACCTCTTTGCATCGAGTGAAACGAGGTGCTCTATAGCCTAGTATTATGGGAGAGATACTCTAATGTGATAACGTTAGTAACAAAATAATTAAAAAAATTCATGTTGACTCATAAAATAAAAAATTATGGAAAATATTTAAGTTTCTGTTTGTATCTCCACTTTCCTTGAAGAGGGGCTCCTCTTGGGGGACACTCGGATAGTAAGGGAAAGCTGCAAATTACTCTGTTTTTAAGTTCATTTTATTGCAATTGGTTTTCTATGGAATCATCCTTGTATGTTCACACCCTGCACGGGACAATACAACAGCACACAGTATGGCATTATTGTCTCAGGTTTTGTGAAATATTGTCTCATGTTGCATTCTCCACTCCCTCGACCTGGGCATATTTCTCCACTCGTATCCACATGAAGACTAGCGCAGTGAGCATTCTGCCTAATCCTAGCAGAATGTATCTCTCCATAGTGTTGTGAATTGCAACGTTTCCTCTCCACAGTACGGCACTATTGTCTCAGGTTTTGTAAAATATTGTCTCATGTTGCATTCTCCACTCCCTCGACCTGGGCATATTTCTCCACTCATATCCACATGAAGACTAGTGCAGTGAGCATTCTGCCTAATCCTAGCAAAATGTATCTCTCCATAGTGTTGTGTATTGCAATGTTTCCTCTCCACAGTACGGCACTATTGTCTCAGGTTTTGTGAAATATTGTCTCATGTTGCATTCGCCACTCCCTCGACCTGGGCATATTTCTCCACTCATATCCACATTAAGACTAGTGCAGTGAGCATTCTGCCTAATCCTAGCAGAATGTATCTCTCCATAGTGTTGTGTATTCCAACGTTTCCTCTCCACCGTGCCAAGATACCGGGAACCCTAACCCATTTTGGAACTCTAGATGCTAAGTGTTAGTGTTAACAATAAACCATGGAGTGGTATCGTGTAGCTGTTGAAGAAGTGTGGACTTGTTCGTTGAAGTCTCTAGCTTAGAGCTGAGTGAAGAGGCGATTTCCCACAGTGGGAGACAGTTTTTGGAGTGTTGTCAGACTCTAAACGGCATGGGAATCATCATCAAAACGAAAAGATATATATGTGAAACAATGAAAACCCTAGCGGGAGGGTCAAAGACAACACTTTAACTAATCACCGTGGAACCCATAAAGATATGGCTTAATAATTTTTGGATAGGGAAAACATCCTATTTTCTAAAGGGTTTCCAAAAGAAAAGATACAGGAATTATAACTTCAACCCTGACCACTTCCAGTAGTAAGGGAAAGACGGTAATACAGTTTGCAGTCATGGAACAACAAGGAGAATAAAAAATAACAGATCTGCAAAGTATGTGAAGAAAGGGAGCTTGACATCACCTGTAGCATAGGGCATTGCTTTGAAATGGCAAGCTATCTCAAACCCTGTAGCCTTAGCTGCACCCATGAACAGGGAAAACCCCTTTAGCCTCAGCCACACCTGTGAACACTAAAAACCCCTTTAGCCTCAGCCACACCCGTGAACACTAAAAACCTCTGTAGCCTCAGCCGCACCCGTGAAGAGCGGCACCTGTGAAGAGGGAAGAGAAATGTAGCTGACCATATTTTATGCTATCAATGGTTATGTGATATTTCCCCTAAGTCGAATAGGGAATCGCTCAAGCTGGAGAAAATAAACCATTATTATTTAAATTTTTTATTAAAAGGAAATAAAGTGTACTTGAGTACTTTTTCTTTGGCTATAGAAGGGGATTTAAAAAATATTT
Source organism: Larix kaempferi (assembly GCA_027924585.1). Classification (NCBI taxonomy): domain Eukaryota; kingdom Viridiplantae; phylum Streptophyta; class Pinopsida; order Pinales; family Pinaceae; genus Larix; species Larix kaempferi. The sequence goes on from BSBM01000510.1 coordinate 2,351,870, forward strand.
GCCATGAGCAATAAAGTGGACTTGAGTACTTTTTCCTTGGCTTTAGAAGGGGATTTAAAAAATATTTGCCATGAGCAAAAGCTGGGTCATCAACTCCTGGTTTTGTGGCTTGGGTCTCATTTATGGAGTAAATTATGAGAATTGGTTTTGTGTCTTGGGTCTCAATATTTTTAATTTTTTTTTAAGAATGGAGTTCACCACTTTTGGGTGATAGCTAGCACCCTCTTCAACGGGATATTTTTTTATGGAGGAATTATGATGCTTCAAGGGTTTTCTAGATTTCTTTTGAGGATCCGTTGGGGAGTTGTCTAAAGAATCCACGATTTCCCTTGGATTTTTCCTTTTCTGGTCGTCGTTCCTTAGACCCCTCCCTTCTCGAGACCCGTCATCCGTTAATTTGAAGTGCCCATTAGTATAATAACAATTTTGATGAAAAATTAATGTAAAAATTAATATTATAATATCTATTATTTTCTCTATATAGAAACAACCATTAATGTCATTAATGTCCTCTCTCGTTATTAATGGTTCACTATCTTTGTTGTAATTATGGAAATGTTTGAATCACTCTTATTTATTCTCTACTATATTATTTTTTTTTTATTAACAAATATATTATGAACCTTGAATGTTACTTATTTTTACACTCATATGTGGATGACATTTTATAATTAAATTTTTTTTTTTTTAAGTTATATTTGAACTTTTATAAGTTGTTTTATAATATTTACTAAAATGTTGTGTACTAAATATAAATAAATTTGATATAAACAAAACCATTAATCTTATTAATATTTAGTTCATGATCTTTATTCATTCATGATAGTAAATTTGGTTTTAAAATATGATATAGTATTTAAGATTAATTAAACAAAATAGTCTAATTATCTTAAAATGTAATGTAAACCATAAATTAAAGATTGATTATTTTTGTGTCATTTTCATCCATTTGCATAACTAAAATGATGTACACTAAAACCATTATAAGACAATCAATCATAAATCAACAACTATGGAAAAAAAAGGCCAAAACTAAAATGATGACTAAAGAAAGGATTCCAAAGGTATTTAGTTGAGAGGGATATCTTTCCATATTCATATTATTTCTTTTTTTTCCCTGGAAAACAATTCGCACTTTTTTTATTAAGAAAACACATTTTACATAAACCGTGTAGTGGCTTCTTCAAAAGTATGTCATGCAGGTTCATCCAATTTATGTTTTTAGTATTTTCCATTATTTGTTGTTGTGTGACACCTCGGCTTTTTAGGTCGCATAGTTTATGCAAGTAATCATTTGATACTTACAAAGTCTTCATGTATGTCACCAACACACTAAATGATGTGCTTTATCATTTTTCATGCATATTTAGAGATAGAAAAATCTCAAAATTTTGTATTTTTTACCATTGTGATTAAATACTAAAGTCGAAGAGGAAATCACATGGCTCAAATTGGAAAACATCTTTAGTTCCCATTCATGGAGATCTCCAAAGAAAACCTATAAATACATGGATCTCATAAGAGTTCCAAGAGTTCAATGAACGTAATGTTTTTTTGTACAAGTGTAAGTATGAATCTAATCCTTCTCTAGTTCCAAATTCAACATTTCTCATTAGTATCATCAACATTTATTAATGAAGGGGTCCACTAGTAGGAGGATTAGTCAAGGGTATAAGTTGTTTTTTTTGTGGGGAAGATGGGTGGGAGTTGCTCGAGGGGGAGGAGGAGAGGGGATGGGTGGAGGTTGTCCTCCATATCCTCTCTAACCTCTTTCTCCTACCATGACAGTTTTAAATGTATGTTTTGGTAGTAGTACAACTAGCTAATTGGATGGAAGATGACACAAGACCATGGATCTTAAGAGATCCCCAAGGATAACAAGGACTTGCAATGGTGATTTAGTCTCTAATTTTTTTAATTAGATATGTGATTATGTAAAAGATGATGAAACAACACCTCTATGATTCTAGCATGGTTCAAGCAGATCTAGATAAGAGAAAAAATGAGGCCATCAAAATGAATTTTCATAGTTAGCGGTGAAATATGTCAAGGATGCATCTAAGTGAAGATAGAATGAAACAATTATAGTGACCTAACTCGAGGTGATAAAATCCAAGTTATGATGCACTATTTGCAACTTTAAGTACATCGCACAACCCCTTGAGCAAGTCGCCTAGGTAGACTTCCTAACAATGCCCATTGGGTTTCCTCTTCACAATGATAGGATGGGGGGTAACGATCATCAGTTAAGTGTTCACGTTGATCATAGACATATGGGATGAATTAAACAACCAAAACCTTAGAAATAAGACATTACTCTTAAGAAAGTATTCCCAATTCCATGGGACACGTACATATTTCTCAAAACCACATAATGGCAAAAACATCATCAATCATAGGCCAATGATACCTCCAAAACGCCACTTCTTGTTTGTGGATGAAACCTTCATAACCTTGCATGGTTAGAATATTCCTTTAGCAATTGAGTTGGAGGTCTCCTCCATTACCATGTCCAAGGCCCTATGACCACAAGACCTAGATACATAGCACCATGGATACCCATGGAAACTCATGTGTGATTCTTTGAGGAATTATTCATGGCTCTGGATGCCTCAATGGTTTCTTTAGATCCAAAGTCATGGTCTTCATCCCTATAATGTAATTCTGGAGACCCTAGGAAACCTTCATAATTCTCAAAACCACCCGATGGAACAAACATAATAAATCATATGCCAGTTATACCCTCAATAGGCCATGTGCGGTTTGTGTAGGTAACCTACTTGGTTTTAGATGTTTAGAAGATTCCTTTAGAGCCACATGTTTAGGTCTCCTCCAATAAAAATTTATGAGGGCCCAAGGCTACAAGACCTAGATACATAGTGCCATAGATACCACTCCAATGCCATGCATGGTGCTTTGAGTCAATGTTCATAGCTTTGAATGCCTCAACGATTTCTTTAGGGCCAAAGTTATGGTCTTCTTCCCTAGAACATCATTCTCAAGGTCGTGAGACACCTACATATTGCTCAAAACAACTTAATGTCACTGACATCCTCAATCATAGGCTGATTATACATTCAAGAGGCCATGTGCGGTTGGTGGATACCACTGCCTTTTCCTTATATGGATAGAACATTCCTTCGGGGCTTAAGGTTCAGGTGTCCTCTGTTGACAATGTCCAAGGTCCCAAGGACAAAAAACTAGATGCATAGTGCCATGGATACCCCTACAAGGTCATGCATGATTCCTAGATGCATTGTTCAAGGCTCTAAATGCCCCAATAATTAATTTAGGGACAAACACATAGTCTTCTCCCCTATAATATCATTCCCAAGTCCTTGACACATGTATATATTACTTAAAACCATCTAATTGCACTAAAATTTTCAATCATAAGCCAATGCTACCTTCATGAGGCCATGTGTGGTTGGTTGAGGTATCCTTCATGAGGCCATGTGTGGTTGGTTGATGGATAGAAATTCCTTTAGGGCCTAAGGTTGAGGTCTCCTCCCTTGAGATTCAAAGGATACATTATAGAAAAAGGCTAATGTTTCATCAATTTACGATGGTTTAGGCCTCAATATGTACACATAGTTCTAAAAGAGACACAAGTGTGCTAATATGCCCACTTAAAGGCTAAGGATCCCCTTGGGAGGTCATATGTGTTTGTTCAGGGCATTGCTATTGGCCTTGGAAGAAAAACATATTCCTTTAGGGCCTAAGGGCTATGTTTTCTCCCTCCACCATATTAAATTCCTTGTGACCATACCTTGTTCTCAAAAAATTTAATGGTGTCCACATCACCAATTTAAGGCTAGATATCCCCCTGATAGGTGATGTTTTGGTCCAAGGCATAGTTCCTCAGACTAGATTCAATTAATATTATTTAAGGTAGAATGATCAAGCATTGGCTTCCAACAATTTCCAAGGTCCTAAGACACATAATTCGACCATGGAATCCATAATATTTCCGATATTTCCACTTGGATGCCAATGATATGCTTGATATGTTGATGTGTGGTGAATCGAGACATTGTTATTTAACCTGGATACATAGAAATTTCCTTTAGCGAATAAGGCCTATGTTTTACTCAACCATGTTCAAGGACTAGAGACTCATACCTAGTATCCAAAACCTTCTAATGCAACTTGTATCCCACTCAAAGCTGAGGATAACCTTGAGAGGTCTTGGGTAGTGGTTTGATGTATTGTACCTATAATATTTTTTAGGAGTCATATCCCACATTTCCTTCCCAAGCCATGCCAAATTCCTTAAAATCGTACCTACTACAAAAAATATAGCAATAGCTCCCTTACCCCCACTTAGATGATAAGGATACCCTCGAGAGGTGTTATCTTGTAGATTGAGTTGTTGCTCTGAGCCCTAGATACCTACAAGCTTCCTTTATGGCCTAAGTTTTAGGATCCCCCCAACCTTGTTTTGTGTTCCAAGTTCCATACCTAGTGTTGAACAACTTATTAATGTAATTGATATCCCACAAAGAGGTGAATTGTAGATTTTAAATCTCATTTGTTGTGGTTTAAGATGTTGTTATTGGCCCTCTATTCATAGAAGTTTCCTTTAGGGTGTAAGGAAAATATTTTTTTCACAGACCATGTTTATAATCCCAAGACCCATACCTGTTATTCAAAGCCTCCTAATGTAATTAATATTCCCACCAAGAGGTGAAGGATTTCGTGGATAGTCCATTTGTGGTGATTTGATCCATTGTTATGGGTCTTGGGTATCTAAAATGTGCCTTTAGGGCCTAAGGCCTAATATTCCTTTCCTGACCATGTCAAAGGCCTCGATACCCATGTCTATTATACAAATACACCTAATGCAATTGGTATCCCAACTCATAGGTCAAGGATACCATCAAGAGGTCCTATATTCTCATTTGAAGTGTCTTTCTTGACCATAGATGCCTAGATTGTTCCTTTACAATATAAATTTCAAGATTCCTCCCTCGACAATGTCTAGGGCCCCAAGACCTATATCTAATCGACAAGACCTAGATACATAGTACACTGGATACCCATGCGAAGTCATGTATGGTGCTTTAAGATATTATTCATGGATTTAGATGCATCAATGATTTCTTTAGGGATGAAGGCATGGTATTCTTCCCTAGAACGTCACTCCCAAGGCCCCAAGACATGTACATACTGCTCAAAGTCACCTAATGACACCTCATCCTCAATAAAAAGCTAATGATACTTTTAAGAGGCCATGTGTGGTTGGTGGAGTCAACCTTGTTATGCCTTGATGGATAGAATATTCCTTTAGGGATTGAGATTTAGGTCTCCTCCATTGACCATTTCCAAGGCCATAAACCTAGATACATATTGCCTCAATGGATCTGGATTCCTTATTGGTTTCTTTAGGGATAAATTCATGGTCTTATTCCCTATAATATCGTTACCAAGGCCTTGGGAAACCCAAATAAAACTCTTGATTTCCTCCTATGACTCATGTCAATGCCTTGAGATCTATCCGACTATGCAAAAACTCTTGATTGTGCCCATATCTAAATTTTATGCTAAATATAGACTGTAAAGGGTGTATGTTATGGTTCATGGCCTTGATAATTTCTCATTACAACAATAATATTATGTTACCTGGTATACTTATTTCAAATTCTTCCCCAACCATTTTCTAAGACCCATCCCTAGTGCACAAAACCACATATTTCAGCCCATATCCCACTTTAATATTAATGATATACTATAATGTGCATGATATCCTATGTGATAGTTTGAGTGGTCGATCTTAGCCTGAGATGCCTAAAACCTTCCTTTAGGGCCTAATTCATGTGATTCCTCCCATGGATATGTCCAAGGTTCTCATACCTAGTGTCACTTACATGAACACTCAGATGCCAAGGATAAGGATAGTGTTGGGAGTTCATGGATGTGTTTTAAATCTTCCTCTTGTGATAATATACAAAAAGATAAGACCCATATATACTAGCAAAAACCTCATAATGATGTCGATTTCCTCACTCAATGCTAAAGAATACCCCTAATAGGTCATGTGTACTGGTTCCTCCCTAAAAAATGTTGAGGGCCTAAACATCGACATATAGTGCTTAAAACCTCTTAGTTACATTAATACCCCTAATATTAGGCCAACGATACCCTTAGGACTTTTTATGTTGTGGTTCGAGGTATACTTGTTAATCTTATATTCCTAGAGGTTTCCTCTAAGGTCCAAGACCAGAGTTTCCTTCCTTAATCATGTATATTCCTTAAAGATTGATACCTAGTTTTATTTCCTCCAATGCCCCCCATTATCCCTATTATAAGGCCATAAATATTTTCAAAATGTCGTTTATGTTGGATCAAAAAATCATTAGTATCCCTACATCCCTAGAAGATTCATTTAGGTTAAGGTTTAGGTTTCTTCTCCTAACAAGGTTGAGGGCCAGTAAATCTATCGGTAGTGATCACAACTTATAATGGCATCAACACCCACACATAAACATTAAGAATACTCTTAGAAAGACATGTGTTTGATCATCTTTCTTGGTCCTAGATTCCTAAAAGTTTCTTTTAGGGACCAAGGTAGAGGTTTCCTCCCTTGAACATGTACAAGGATTTGAGACCCATGCATTGTGCTTGAAGCCTAATAATGACACTAATATCCATCAAGAAAATTAATAAGATCAATAAAAATATACACTATCGAATAATCAAATTTCAATTCAAATCACTTTTATTAACTATTTATAATGATAATAAATTAAAAATGGTTGTCTTTAATTATTTATCAATATTAAGAATCATAGGTATTTATTTGCTTGAATAATATTAAAAATGAATAATTGAATTCGGTTATTTACAAAATAATTCTTTTTGAACTTGTTGTGTTAATGATGTAAAACCTCATAAATGAATCAAGTGAGTTTATGTGTTTAAATAGTACCAGCCTAGATCCAAATCCTAGGCTCTATCAAGCGTCGAGAGGGATCAAACCTTAGGTGCAAACCTCTTCTCAGGTATTGCACTCAATGACCGACAAAATATTTATTACATTTTATTAATGACCAACAATAATATGGACAAACATGGACAAACGTTACAAGATCTCCCTCATATTATTACTTTTTACTTTTTATTATTACATTTTATTAATGGCCGACAATAATATGGACAAACATGGACAAATGTTACAAGATCCCCCTCATATTATTACTTTTTACTTTTTATTATTACATTTTTATTAATGGTCGGCAATAATATGGACAAACATGGGCAAACGTTACAAGATCTCCCTCATATTATTACTTTTTACTTTTTACTTTTTATTATTACATTTTATTAATGACCGGCAATAATATGGACAAACATGGACAAACGTTACAAGATCTCCCTCATACTGGGCTATAGAGCGCCTCTCGGCGCAATAAAAAATAATAATTGAATTTGTTGTGATTGTGGTGTAAAACTTCATAAATTAATCATGAGCATTTATTTGAATGAAAAAAATTGAATTAAGTTATATTTACAAACTAATTATTTGTTAAGATGCTTATGGTGCAAATAATCATAATTAAATATGATTTGTACATGTCCATGTGACAAATATGCACTTAGCACCAGTATATGGTACTTGCCAACATGACATTTCTCTATGCTCATGATTCCTTTTGTTGGAATTTGCGTCTAGCGCTCCCTGTGAGTTTCACGACATGGGTTAACCCGCTCTCTTGGATCTTAACTTTGGATATTGTAGCGGAGATTAACACTTGCAGGTTTTGGTCTAATGACAATCGTGCTCCAACAAAAGGTATCAGAGTAGCAGGTCTCGAGTTCGAAACTCACCCGAGTAACACTGGGGGGATTGTTGGCATTTGCATCCAGTGCTCCACGTGAGTTTCGCGACATGGGTTAACCCCCTCTCGTGGATCCTAAATTTGGTGATTGCAGCGAAGATTAACACCTGCAAGTTTTGGTCTAACGACAATCGTGCTCCAACACCTTTAGCCTAAGGCCTAATATTATTCTCTCAACCATGTTGACAACCGTTGGACCTATCCATAGTAATTAAAGACTTGTAATAGTGTCAATGCTCATACATAGAGGGTAAGAATACTCTTACGAAGATGTGTGGTCCTGACCTTTAAGGTGTCTTTCTTGGTCCTGTATTTTAAAAGCTTTTAAAAAGTCTATTTTAGGACAATAGGTAGAGGTTTTCTTTATTGACCATGTCCATATTTTCTTTATTGACCATGTCCATAGATCTAAGATCCATGCCTTTTGCTAAAAACCTAATAATGAGAGTAATTTCCCTCAAGAAATCAATACGATTAAATATTTTTAATTGGATAATCAAATTTTAATTCAAATAATTTTTATTACTACTCTCTATCACTAATAAATTAAAAATGGTTGTTTTTATTTATTTTTTCAATTGTGTTTATTTGTATAAATAGTAAATTGCAAATGAATAATTGGATTGGTATATTACAAAATAATCATTTGTGAACTTGTTGTGCTTGTGGTGCAAAACCTCATAAATGAATAATTCACCAATTTAATATTTAAGTTTTATAAAATTAAATAATTGAACTTGTTGTTATTGTGGTGTAAAAACTCTTTGGTTGTTCATTTGAATTAATAAAACGAAAAACTATTGAATTTACAATAGAATTATTTAAATTTATGGTGGAAATCCTCATAATTCAATCCTAGTTACTCTACATGTATATGTGACAAGTAATAGCTTAGCACCACTTTTTGGCATTTGCCAAGGTGGTATTTCCCTTAACATGGATGAGGAAAAACTCAATTTCCAATAAAGTTAACAAATATAACACCATATTAACACCACAAATATAAGTGGTGCTAATACCACCACCTTAACACCAAAAAATGTAAATGATGTTAATAGCACCACCTTAACACCATAAGAATATAAGTGGTGTTAATACCACCACCTTAACACCACAAAATATAAGTGGTACTAACTTATGGTGCTAAAAGATGGGTATTCCTGTTGTGATTGTGCTAACTTAATAATGTAGGAAACTTGATCAACTATCAAGACGTAGATATCACTGGTTGCAATGGAGCAGAAAACTTGATCAACTAACAAGACATAGATATCAATAATTGTGATAGAGTTTATGAATACGTAATTGTAGTCTATCCATTTCACAATATGATCAAATACCTTTATCTTATTTCCTTTTCATTCACAACTATTTTTTTTGTAAGTGCAATCTCAACAAGACTAATATATCATTTTGGTCTGTAAGCCATCTCTCAATCACATATGAATACAATAAACCATCCTTCAATGTGCACATAAAATAAAATTACACATAATAAATGCATTATTTTGCATATTTGTATTCATAGCAGATTGAAAAAGTTGTTATGAGGATCAAGTTGATCGAAGTTCCAAGGACAATCAATTTTAGTTTCATGGTCTAAAACCATGTCTTTTTGCATAACTAGGTTCTTTTCTTTTGAAACTCTTGACCCTGGAAAAAACAAACAACATTGATAAGATTTAGATCGTGGCATTGAAGGAGCAGTTCGATTTTCTCAACATGGTCAAGAATCTGTCAGATCAAGAATTTATAATTTGTTTTCAATTGTCAAAAACAGATTGCTTCCAGTAGCTAAAACTATTTTGAAAATGCCATTGCTCTGAAGATATTATAGCAATTTGAATCATTGGAAAAGATCATAGGACTATCTTACCTAGAATTGAGAATGTAAAGACTGTTATGATAATCAAAGCGATCAAAATTCCAAGGACAATTGATTTTAATTTGATCTTCTTCCATAACTGGGTTGTTTTCTTTTTGAAAGTCTTATCCCTGAAAGAGCATATAACATTCAAATATTTTTTGGTTGTATCATGAGTCAGGTTTGTTAACAAATGAAATAAATAAAAATCAAGAAGGTTCTTGATTGCTAGCCACAGTGTCTACTTTCACTAGTTGTATATTTTCTCCAACTTTACATTTTTGGGTCTCTTCGTCTTTATTTTGTATTGGTTTCCCTTCTTGATCATCCTCTTTTCTCTCAATTTTTTCTGGTAATCCAATGAATCCCTTATGCTCTCCATTGTTTTCCATATCAAACAATTGTTCTTTAATGTGATTTGCATCAGTTATACCATCAGTAATAATAATGCTCTCCTGACATGCTCTATCTTCAACTTCAATATTTTCCACACCTACAATGTAAGATCCATATTTCACCTAATCTCCCTCTGTTAAGGGAATATGAACATCCTCAAGATCTGTTCAACTATATCTTCCTCTTTTTGAGGAGTTGAAACATACAACTCATTGGCACCATAAAACTCTTCTTTGTTTTCTGAAAAGTTGTCTTGATGTGCTTCATCCTTTGTAACTGAGTTACAGTATTGCAGAAATAATTCTGAAGCTTGAACATTCTCAATTGCATCAAGTAAATCAGGAGAATCATCGTTTTGATTTCCATTGTAGATCTTAGGGAGATTATTTCTTCATCATCCTGAGATTTTCCCATTGAAGCAGGTTCATAATGCTCTTCTTTTTCATATACGAAGTCATGAAATCCTTCACCAGTTTTTGAATTACTCAATTTATCTTCTTGAGCTTCATCATTAACCACTGAGATGTGACTTTGTTGAACTTCATCTAAACTGAAATCGCCTCTTTATTGCATTCTTCAGGCTCTTGACCTTCACCGTATGATGCCAGCTGTGACAGATTTTCTAGAGATATATTCTTAGGTAGAAGTTCAATTTGATGAGCATGATTCAAATTGTCTGCATCAAATTTAAGATTATTTTTTAATTCTGGAGTGCTACTACAATCCATTGATTCACCTTCAAGAGCTTCATTATGTACCATGGATCCTAAGCAGGTACTTGAATGGAGCATTTGATGTGGAGTCATTAGTGGAGAACTTACTACTCCAACTTGCTGGTAATCGGGAAATACTTGTTAATGTATATGATATTACCAATAGCTCAACTCCATTGATATTGTATGGTCACCAATTTACAGATAATGTTGTGCCACATGCCAGTAATCTTGATTTTGGAGACCCGTTCTGAAGGCATGTGGTGCATTGTCGGTATGTAATTGTCTCTAGTAACCATTTATCTGCTAAATGAGTTGCTTGTAATATCTATTTGATGGCCAACATCTACCAGCAAGATTACCTCAATTTTTTTTTGTTTAAGTCTGTTTGATGGCTGCAAATGTTTTGATTGCGGTTTTAATGAGAACCCCGCAATCCCATGGTAAAAAAAATTGATACTAGTCCAGTTGAAACAATAATATTTTGCATAGTAGCACATTCTTCATTATTGTCTGATTCACTTGATTCTTGATCACTAGTTTCATCTTCAAAAGGAAAATTATTATTTTGTAAACTACTACCAGCATCAACTAACCAATTTTCATCAGTTTTATACTTGACTAGCAAATTGTCATTTTGCATACCTGCAATTGAATCTGTAATCTTCTCTTCATCAGCAGTTTCTTCAACGATGTCCAAATCACGTTATTCATCTCCATCATTTGTGTCTGCAAAAAGTGAACTATCAATTTGCAAATCTATATTTGAAACTGGACTATTCTCTTTTGTGCCGCATTTTTCATTACTAAATAAGCAAGTAATTAATTTGCAAACATGCATCTAAAACTAGTCAATAATATGAACCTCGTCATAAGATATCTTACTTCCGTTATCTTCTTCTTGTTCTTTAATCTTCACTTCATCAACAGTTTCTTCAGCAATGTTCAAATCATGTGATTCATCTTCATCATCTGTGTCTGCAAAAATTGGCATATCAATTTGCAAATCTATATTTGAAACTGGAATCTTCTCTTCCATGCCACATTTTTCATTACTGAAGAAGCAAGTAATTAATTTGCAGACATACATCTAAAACTGGCCAATGATATAAACCTCATCGTAAGATATCTTACCTTCATTATCTTCTTCTTTCAGATGGGATGCATCAGCGAAAATCCTGTGTCCTTCATATTCTTGGTGACTATCAAACTCACTAATTTGTTCTTCATTAATTCCATTGGAAGCCTTCAACTCCTCTTGAAGTGGCTCATAACATTCAGATAAGCTATCATCCTGAGAATCTACTTCTACATCCGTAAGACTTTCTCCAGCAATAGAATCTTTATTCTCTATAGTCTCATCAATTTTAGCAGTACGGGATAAATAAACATACATAGTCTCATCATTTACAAGGCCAGGAATACCTTTGTCTTGGACTTCATGGTTGTATATAAACTAAGATCAACTTGCTTTGTCAATGATAAACAGTCAATCCTTTCTTCAAATTGAATGATTGTTTTGGACACTTCAATCATAGAATGGCACTATTTCAAATCGTTCCCACCTTCAATTGGCTTTGGCTTGTAACCATCTATTGACTCTGGGTCTGAGTCATTTTCCAGATACTTTGGATCTCTAAGTTGACTTCCATACGTGCATTCAGCTGTTGGTTCCACTAGCTGGATGATTTGTTGCTCTTCATCATGTATTTTTGTCTCTTTTATTTCAACTAAAGATTCCTTGAAATTTGTTTCATTAACCATGCATACCGAACCCAGTTTCTCACTGGTAGTTGCATCTGCTCCCTCTTCATCCTGCATATTTCTTCTATCAGACATATGGATGGCATCTTTCAGAAGAGTAGTATCTGTTGGTGCTATTGGCTTGATGATCTGTTGCTCTTCATCATGAATATTTGACTCTTCTATTTCAACTGCAGATTCCTTGAGATTTGACTCATTATCCATGTGTAATGAACACAGTTTCTCACTGGTAGTTGTATCTGCTCCCTCTTCATCTTGCATATTTCTTATCTCATACATATGGATGGCATCTTTCACAACACCAGTATCTGTTGGTGCTATTGGCTTGATTATATCTTGCTCTTCTTCATGAATTTTTGTCACTTCTAGTTCAACTGCAGCTTCCTTGAAATTTGTCTCACCATCAAAAACTAGTTTCTCATAGGTAGCTGCATCTACTCCCTCTTCATCCTCCATATTTCTTCTCTCGTCCTTATTGATGCCATCTTCAGTAGGCTTTCCAAGCTTCTTTTGATATTATTCAGATTGTACTGGCACATTCTGTATTATGATTGTTTCTCTTGACTCGGACATTTATGCAACTTCCATATCCACAATAGGTGCTTTCACTTCCTTAGGACTGACTCCCGGCGCTCCACTTTCGTCTACAAGAGCAATTTTGTTATCTTCAAGAGCAAGGTATTCATACTTTTTCTCTGCTAGAACCTTCTGCTTAGCCCCGTTAGCTGTAGACAGGCTTTCTCACATTGAAGGCTTCCTTATGCTCTTTCCTCTTGGTTTCAAATCCTTGCAAACAGGGACCCCTATAACACCCATTTCGTCTGGTTCATTCTCAACCATTCTTTTAATATTTCTTTCTCCATGTCCAATCTCTTTCATTGCTTGATTGTTCACAAATGCCTCCCCTCCATCAACTTCTTCATAATTACCAACTCTTATAGCCTTAAGATGTCTTCTTATAGCAGTTCTACGTGAAGGCAAGGCCTTCTGGTGACTTTCTTTTATATTTGATTTTTCCTTTGCAGGATACTCAAGTAAGTTATTTTGAAATATAACTTACACTGTTGGCATAAGAATTCGGACATGGGCGCATTGTAGGTGCCCATAGAAACCCTCATATCAAACCTAAGGAACATTCAATAAAGGCTTGGTTTAAATAACTCTATAATAAACTAAAACAAACCATTAAAAATGATAAACTGGGTGAGATTCGACCTAAGGGAGATGTGGCAATCCCGATAATGCCCGTAACCTACAAACAAATGACCTAAAGGTTAACACAAAAAACTATGGACAAGGGTTATAACTCTAAAGAAATGTAGAGTAAATAAGACCAAGCACGGTTCAAGATAGCATTATCATTTGTGGAGTCACAATAGCTGGAGGAAGCCCGAACGTCAACATCTTGTCCATAAAAATCATGGATAGCTCATGCATGTATAACAAGTAGTGATAAACAACCACTCAACTAAAAAGGTAACATGTAGTTGAGGCATAGATAATAGGTGATTACAACTTGCTCTATTTGCTTGAAGTCGGAAAGTTTGGGAGTAGCATTCTCTAGTATACATCAACACAAACAATTTGAGTAATGATGTTTGTTCATAATGGTTCATACTTGTGTTTTTTTACTTGGTCAATATGTAATACTACACTCTTAGAAATGATAAAAAAACCCTTGGAGATAATCATTTGCATTTTTTCCCTTAAAGATGTAATAGTGCACACTCTTGGAAATGATAATAACAAGACTCTTGGACATAATTATTTATAATAGTGTGCATATTAGAAATGACAACAAGAATCTTAGAAATAATTATTTATAATAGTGTGCATATTAGAAATGACAACAAGAATCTTGGAAATAGTCAATAAAGAAACTTAAATTTTATTTAAAAACCCAACAAATAACAAGAATCTTGGACATAACATTTATAATAGTGTGCACTATTAGAAATGACAACAAGAATCTTGGAGATACTCAATCAAGAAACTTAAATTTTGTTTAAAACCTAATAAAATAAAACTTTTTACAATAATAAAATAAAACTTTATAAATTTTAAATTGTCTTTTATCTTATACTTCTCTGGACTATTTGGATTTTTCACAACCTTTTTTTAATGTCCCATCCTTATAAATCCTTCCAACATTTCCCAAAAGAGTTCCCTCAAGGACACAAATAAAAGAATTGGACAGTATCATCATATCATGTTTACCAAAAATAAGAAATATTGTGACCTTGTTTACATCCATATGCACCAAGGTTATTCTTCTAAATGCCAACATGACCATTATTTTCAAAGAACAAATGACAACAATATGGAGATGGAAACAAATCACTCGTCACAGTATGCTTTCAAAGGAATGGGAATGTTTTTTTGGAATAAATAAATACAAATTACAAGAAAAAAGGTTTATAATGAACACCATGCCACTCGTAACAATGTGAAATTGAAACAAAATCCATGAAACAATTACCTCTTTCAAGGCACTCATAACAATATGGAGATTGAAGTCAATTCTTGCTAGCTCATTCGGTTAAGGTGTGGGGTCGCCGACCCGAGTTCAATTCCCCTTAGGAATGAGCTAGTTGGGAGGAGACACCCAAAAATCCGGTAAAGAGTTTTTTTTCTCTTATTCAATTGTATTTTTCACATTAAGGAAATGTGTGCAAGTAGCTACCACCCAAATCAACATTTTTTCCTGAAATGGACTTGAATAAATCAAATTCAATTCTCAACCAATAAAACTTTTCTTGAGAAGAAGCACTCTCAATAATATTATGATAAATAATATAGCCCAACATCCTATCTCAACACCTTTATAGAGAAATTCACTAATGTGAAGATTACAAGGTCATCATCATCTAGCTCTTCCAAATGTCAAAAAGCCATGTATTCATTTAACACTCTAGAAAAGGAGGCTATCAAACTCTTTAAAATATTCTAAGCAATAATATGCTTAAGAGTCCTACCACAAACATTTATGGTACATACAAGCAAGAGTTGCAAAATAGAAGCTACTATGTTAAGTGCACCACTACAGTTTAAGACTAGTAATATGGATCAAGTTTGTGCATCGTTTACTTGCAGTGAAAACAAGTACAGGGAATGGAAAAAAGAGCGTGGAATGGAAGGCCCAACTTTTCTAGGAGACAAAAACTGTTGCGATGAAAATTATCTAACTTGACATATATTGGTAAACACAGGGAAGTGAATATATACCAGTCAAGCACCCTTTCATCGGAAACCAATAGATAAATCGCATACATGATCAAATACTAACTTTAAAAGATTGAAGATACAAGTAATACTGTATGACTACCCATTAAGCTTTCCAAATGTGCCCAGCATTATATTGTCAAGCTTACTTGATTGCATTTTACAATTAATTTTTGTTAAGGACTTTTTATGGGAATCACTAAATTTTCTTCTTGGAATGGCCTGGAGTTGTATCAGCTCTGGGTACATACAACAATCAACTGAGAAACCTACCCTGAATAAATTTGTTCCTAAAATGGATCTGGGATGGGTGTGTAGAATGAATACGTTTTTTGTGAACCTCGTAATTTTGTGAAGTATGATGCCTTTCAGTATCAGAAACCATCGCTATAAATTCTAATGCAAAATCTAGAATATGAATACCACTAAGTTGTAAACAAGAAGACAAATTCAATTTCAAAAAGGGCAATCAGTTGGCTGAGCATTAAATCCTACTATAGCCATAACAATCTACGGCTATTAGCATAGATAGAAGCCTCTATGCAAAGCAGAAAGGTGATTAAGGTATTATATCATAATACACTTATTGTAACTATCCGAGCAAAAGATTTGTTTTGAAAAAAAACATCAATATTTTTCAATAATCAACAAATACTCGCAAACATGCAACTAGCGTAAATGTCAAACAAAATACATTCGTAAATTGGGCATCGACTACCATACATTATTTTTTAAACAAAACCAGAAATGCAAATCAGCCCTCAACTCAAGTGCATCAAAAGGTGGATGAGCAATTTTTAGGTCATTATTGCACTTCTGAAATATGTATATCAATCAAAAAATAGAAACCAAAATTCAAGATGTTGATTATGATCCCCCAAATCTAAAATAATGGCATATTAGATGCATTTTAAGATGGATCTTCTAAACACTAAAATAACGGCAGTACTTGGAAAGCAAAAGGAAGAAACGAGGGAGAACCTAGGAAACACTCCTGGAGTTGGTTTGAAAACAATAGGTAGAGGCTGCAAGTCCCAATCATTCTCCATAGAAGGATGATATACTTGAAAACAAAAGTATGTTTCACACGTCGCAATCCCAATCAGCCATAGTCGACCAGTTCCTCCATATCGAACTAATAATTCGCTCAAGTTCATAACAACTTGTTGCACAAAAGATGAGATCGACAACCCTATCGATGCTCCTCCTGCCTTGGGCTGCTCTACAAGCCACTTTATCCTATGAAATAAAATCACATCAATATCTGCAATTAAACAATCAGTTATTAATTTGAATTTTAAACTGTGTGCAAAGCTTCCTATTCTCTACAATTTCTCTAACAACCAAAATCTAGCTCCTCTAGCCCTGTCAACGTTATATTGATATTGCTCCAACTGACCAAAAATAATGCCAAAAAAACAACAAATATTTACATGCAAATTTCAAATGCCATCACAATCTAATACATGCCCTATTTTAACGGCCAAGTCCAACGGAAAATTCAATAAGACAGCAATGGCTTGTTCATGGTGCATTTATCCTCTTAGTTATGTTACTATAATGCATACATATATTATACTTATCCAATATTATTGCAACTTTAGGTTAAGGAATATGGTCATTCGACGCCCACGCAATTAAATATACACTTAATGAATGGTTGGCATTCAAACACACAAAGGTTTAGTTAAAACACAAGGTGGGTGGAGCCGAGTGGGTGGAGATGAAACCCATGGTTTAGCCTTATCCCAATCCAATATCAATTAACTTTCTGTAGACAATGGTTTATTCAATTGATTTAGAACAAAGATCTCCCATTAAGTGTTGCAAACTAGTGAATTGAACCAAGGCACTTCCTCAGTGAACAAAGGAATTGGCACACTCATTATCCAACCAATTGGCCAACTATCAACATAGTGTCCATTAGATATTGTAGGATGTGGTTAAATCGACTTTAGATAATTAACTACGTCCCAACTATCAGGCTAATGGGAAAAATTGTTGTAGCACGTAATTTTCATACCATTTGGACCACAATTCTTATGCCAGTGAATAAACAAATAAATAATTGAAGCTGACGATTTAGTCAAGCTGAGAACAATGCAGCTACTAAGTTAGGAATTGTGGTTGAATGTGGTTTACACCAGTCTACAAATTAGTCAATAACAATACTCACTCAATGACTCAAGTATGTATTTAATTTCCAATCCTTGTGATTCCACCAACAATTTAAATGAATTTTGGGAATCAACTGCACCTATTCTCCATGTGCTCTCAAATATTATTCCAATAGGCCATCTCAGGCATTATTCCAACAAATCATTGTCTTCGAAGTTAGGAAGAAGAGTACATTGAAAAATCATGAATCAATCCAAGGATTCAACAAGACACACGAAGTCCCAATCTAACAAGGGATTCAATTTATTGTGATGTGTAGAAATATATGACTAGTTTTTCAATCAATGGCTCCATTAATTCATAAGCATAACCATAACAACGGAATTTAACCTTTGTATAGACAAGAAATCCCTAATAAAATTCCGTCAAATTTAATACACCTTAAACATTAAATTTTAACTTTAGAAACCCAAATGGAAAAACAATCATTAAGTTGAGATTTTGTTTTGCTCAGGAAATGGTTACAATGATGGCCTAAGCACCTCCTCTATTTTCTTTTCTTTTCTTTTTCTTTTTTCTTTTATGTTTTATTTCACCATTCGATGATGCCAAACAATGTCACTAAATAGCACTATACAGTATAAGCATAATAGGACTATGTTTTATTTTATTTTATGTTTTCTTTCACTATTTGATTATGCCAACAATGTCACTAAATAACACTATACAGTCTAATCCCAACAACACTATACTAGTTGAGAGTGACATTGTGATTCAAACAACATTAAAATATGAAAGACAATTCACAACTAAGAATTGCCCAGATATTATAAAGGTTTAAGTTCTTGTGTGCCAAACCAATAACTAGCCATCAGTATATTTATACCTGGGATTCTCCAGGGTCCATGTATATGATTGTGTTGGGCTTGCAAACATAAGAGATGCTGAAAATACAACAAAAATAAATTGTTGAGTGGAAAAAACAAATCATGATTATGTAAGAAAAAAACACTCATAGGCCACTTTTGTAATCTTGACTGACTTAAATTATTATATACTATGTCCCCTAACTCCATTGTTCTCTCCTATCAGCATATCTTATTGGCACAAGCACCTCCTCTCTTCTTTTTCTTTATTTATTTTATGTTTTCTTTTCGCAATCTATTATGCCAAAAAATAATTGTCAATAAATAGCTTTGTACAATCTAAGACCAATAGCACTACACTGAAGGTGACATTGTGATTCAAACATCATAAAATATGCAAAGCCAAATAGCAATTAATAACTGCCCAGGCATTGTAAAGATTTAAGTTCCTGTATGCCAAACTAATAGCTAGCCATCAATATAAATTATACAGGGGTAGTAGTAAATATTTAAGATCGTGTATGCCAACCTAATAGCTAGCCATCAATATATTTATACATGGGGTAGTAGTAGGTCATGGTGCATGCCTCCCAAGACACAATGAGAATAGGGGATCCTAATGAGCATGGAATTGCACTTGAGGTCTGAGCTTTTCCATTTAAAGTCAAAGGAAGCAATGCCAATAGTATTATCACTAAATTTATTCGGAAAAGGATGATATCAAACAGAACAAGAGATCAAAGAATCTAGAGAGTTACATGAGTTAGTTAGCTTGTTGCAGGTATGTACCAAGTACTAAAAAAATTTCATTTTTTATTTATCTTTTCTTTTCTCACCTGCAAGAAGAACGAGAGTCATTACAGACACTATAAAAATCGTAAGAAATGATATCACCTACAAGAAGAACTAGAGTCATTACAGTCACTGTAACAATTCTAAGAAATGACTCGGAACATAATGATTTCTAACATTCCCCATAAGCTTCATGTGCAATTGAATTTAACTCGTGTTGTCTTTGACCCTCCCGCTAGGGTTTTCATCATTTCCCATATATATCTTTTCTTTTCTATGATAATTCCCATGTCATCTAGAGCCTGGCAGAGCTCAAAAAAATGTCTCCCACTGCGGGAAATCGCAAAGCTCCTTCATTCCACGACACTCTGCCAGATCAATATCTTCTTCTTCCCAGTATTTCCAGTTTTATGCTCATTCAAGTGCGGAATTTATCTCGAGAAAAACTTCTTCGTGCAAATAAATCCCCTTTTATTTCCCCTTTTTTCGATTTAATTGTTAAAAACTCAATCACCTAGGCTTTTCTTTCCTGCAAATAGCTAAATTCAGCTGCGTCCCCCAAAAAATCCCTAAATTATTCACCTAACACTCTTCTTTAATTTATTCTCTTCTTATAAACCAGCTTCTTCCTGTTTAGCTTCCTCTCTACCTTTGAAGTGCCTCCAGACTCCTTTCATTTCAACACTTCACTTCCTGGGGTTACTGTTGAATACAGTGATATTAAATCATAGATCTTACTGGTATTATAGTCTGGTAGGCTCCGTTGGTATGGGCGGGGGTTAGAGAGAAGTTCATAATCCAAACAAAGTAAAATTGTTTCCCAGTATAGATAAATTAGTTTATTATTCTATGTTTCCTTCTCGGGAAAGACCGCAGGCCTAGTACAGGTCATGGTTTCCATGTCTATGCAGGTCGACCTAAAGCCCGAGGGAGAGGAGAGGGAATGCAGGTTGCATCGAATCCCTTAGGGCGAACCCCACTAGCTTTCATACTCGAGCACAGCATATTCATACTCCAGCACGCAGACTCAGGAACTTGACGGGAACTGAGCAATGGACTCCGGGTACTATGCAAATGTGAGCTATCATGAATAATATTTTATGGCTTGCAGTGCATTAATCGCCATAGCCTCGTAAAATCCACTCCATTAATCACCATAAGCATATCTATGCAAAGCTAGAAGTAAAAGACCCTAATTAAATGGCTGACAACCAACAACACAGGAATGTATGAAACCTTTCGCCTAGGTGATGTCATCCCGTCGTACCCTCCTGGGAAGGGAAGTGGAAGGGAAAAACGAGGATGACATCATGACTTGCAACCAATAACAATTCAAAAAATTATAATTTTTAAAATTTAGTTAAATAAAATATATTTTCAACTATGGAACAACTATATATTGGAGGAAAAAAATTTAGACCTGGAGAAAAAATAATAGGGGTCAAGAGAAATATATATATCCCCTTCAAGGATATAATAAGTCATAAGTCAGAAGTAATAGGTATAGCATTATCTATTGAGAGCTTAAAATTGAATAATGAGGAACTGCTACTCTTTAATTTTTGCATTTCATTTGTATTATGGTGCTTGGAAATGAATCCAGCTCGTTTATGGGGATAGACGTTGTGTTGTAGTGAAATTATGACATGCCATTATGAAATGGAGAACTACTACATTTAGTTCTTGTAGGTTGCACCTTATTAATATAATTGAATTGCCTATTTCTGCTTGAAACAACTATATGTAATGTCCACCATGTCCACTAGTAACTGAGAACTAATCTTATGTGTCTTACTTAGTTTAATCCAATACTATGAATGCATAACTACTTTTTGTATTCTCCAACTTTTGTTGTCTTATTTGTGTACTTTTCTTGTCTTAGTTGGCTAACTTTTATCTCTAGTGTAGTTGAATGATATGCAAAGGAATTTGTTGGCATTTGGCAATAGTTGGGAAAATAATTGATTCCATCCTCCATGGAATAACATGGCTAAAATTAGGATCAATAAGGACTTTTAACTTTTGAATTAAAAATATATATATGATAGAATATAATACTATTTATTTATCATCATTGTTTTGCAATAAAAAAACATGAATACTGCAATCACAAAACATGTATCATCAATAAAACCTTTTTTTAAGAAGAAAAAATGTGTTCCTTGATATTCATTACGAATCAAAGAGAACATAGAAACATTAAACATAATTCTAGCATCTTCATAACATAGAGATGTCCATCAACTAATAAGACTATCCAACAAAGATTAACAAAAACATGTATACCCCCTCTCCATCAAGTGTACAAAAGGTTCTGGTAAACACTACTGCCAAAATCCCACTATGTCTCTCAAAACTTGCAGGAGAGACATCAAATAAGTTCTGATCCAAATAGTCAACCCAAAACTATGTGACAGACTAGTAAAAAATATTAATAGAACCCTTGGTGGAGAGAGTGTTTTCCAAATATTCATCAAAAAATAAAGTACCCTCAGTCCCCCCAATTGCTCTTTTTGATAGTTCATCTGCAACAGAATTAAACTCTCTAAATACATGGCTTATATTAATATCCCCAAAGGATGAAAGGAGAATCTCAATTCTATGACACCACTACTCCAGAGATAGAACCTATAATTTAGACACTCTATTTGCCCATTTCACAATAATCTTCGAAACACCAAGAACCTAGAGTGATGCAATACAATTAGAGAAGCAAATTGTAGAATACCCCAGAGAGCCATTAATTCTACTCTCATATTAGTACCCAAGTCGCAACTCATCCAAAGCCTGAAATTATGGTCCTCATTAATCTTTAAGAACATACCTGCCCACATGCTCCCTTCTGAGTTGCACCATCAAAGTATCCCACAACGTAGAAAGAGATAGGAGAGTTTGAGAATTGTCTAATTCTTTTGTTTTTCATCACAGAATAATATTATGTATAAAGGCCCAATATTCTCATGCAACTGGCATAAACATTTGATATTTTTCCTTCAAAAATTGCATAATTCTTGGTTTTCCAAATGTCCCAACAGATCAAATTAGCAGAAGTTTGTGTGAATAATTATTCCTTACCCACTGCTCAAAATTGTCTTCAACAGAGGATGAACACCATACCTGTGAGATCTGTAGGTCCTTAGAAATAACCCGCCATATATTTTTACTGAAAGAGCAATGTACAAATATATGATTGACAGATCACAATCATTCTTACAAAGAGAACAAAAATTAGGCCCAAACCATCATCTTCTCATAAGGTTATCCCAAGTCAAAATGCAGTTTTCAATACATAGCTAGAAGAAACATTTAATTTTTAATGGCATTTTCCACTTCCAAAGTCTACAGTACCACCACTTAGTCACGTAGGAAGAATGCAATTGTGAAATAGCAACATTTGAATATTTAGCACATACATGCCCATAAGAGTTATTACCTGACCAAACCAAAGCATCATCCTCCTCCTTCAACCTAATCCCAACTCTATTTAGGGACATAATATAGCATGTCCATTCCTCTTCCCACTGACCCTCGATATACAGGTCTTCAACAAGTAACAAGTAAGAGTCAGAGTTCCCCATCCAAATGGGCCTTTTAATATGATCTAAAGTACAAAAACGAAACTCAACAAGATACTCCAATAGAGAAGAAGAAAGTACATAATTCTCCTCCCATCCAATATATCGATCCACCCCAATTAAAATTTTTGTCCCATTACCAAATTTCCGGGATAACCCTCTGCTTAGCTAAGAGAAAGCCATCATAAAAGCATTCTAAAAGTTTGATACACCTTGAATAGATTTTTTAGCATTCCTAATCCAATTGTACACAGAATTCCCTTTTAGATATTTGGCTTTAAGAACATCACACCATAACCTTGTCCCAAGTAGCCCTCTCCACA
The DNA here is from genome assembly GCA_027924585.1 of Larix kaempferi. NCBI lineage: Eukaryota > Viridiplantae > Streptophyta > Pinopsida > Pinales > Pinaceae > Larix > Larix kaempferi. The sequence continues at coordinate 2,375,341 of BSBM01000510.1, forward strand.
TGCTTTTCATGCTCAAGCCAAAACTAAACCAATAAATATTCTTAATATCCCAACCACCCATAGATTTTCACTTTGATATTCTATCACAACTAACCAGATGTATTTTATTCCCCATCATAGAACCAAACCAAAGGAAATTAAACATTTTTTGTATGATCAAATGCAAAATTTTATGAGGCACCTTAGCAAATGAAACTAGTACATAGGAATCCCTACCAACACAGATCTTACTAAAGTAAGTCTACACCCCAAAGATAACAACATGTAGGCCCAATTCCCAATTATTTTCTCAACTTTCTTTACTAGCCACATCCAATCATTAACCATGTAACTATTAGGTTTCAAATAATATCCAAGTTATTTTATACCACCATCAATATCAACCACTTTGAAAGGGAATATAGAGGTAACTTGGGCTATAGTATTCTCATTAATATCATTCCTGATAAAAACAGATTTATTAGAATTCACCTCCATACCAAATGAAACACAGAATAATGTTATAATCTCTGCAAAGATAGACCATTCCTCCATAGTACCTCTAACCAATAAAACCACATCATCAACAAATAAAAATGTGTAATGTACAGTGATGTGGAAATTTTGATTCCCTTCAATCTACCCTCATTTTTAGTAGCAGACATCAATCTACTAAGTCCTTCAATAACCAACAGGAATAGGAGAGGAGAGAGAGGGAAACCTTGCCTGAGTCCCCTAGAACACTTGAAAAACTTGGTAGGAGTACCAGTAATAAGGACAACAAAACAAGCATATGATACACAAGCCATAATCCAATTTGTTACAACCAATGGAAGACTAATCTAGAGCAGTAATAGCCTTATCATAAGCTTTGTCATAGGCTTTGACTAAGTCCATCTTCAGTATTAAGGCATCCAACTTCTTAGACTTGATGGAATGAAGTCATTCCTGAGTGACCCCAACAACATCAAGAATTTATTTGTTTGCTGAGAAGCGAAATTGCTCGTTCATCATCGCCTCAGCCAATTTTGGCCTAAGTCTGTTTGATAAAATTTTAGTAATGATCTTATAAACAAGATTGCATAGAGAAATAGGCTTGTATTCTGAGAAGCTTTTAGGCCTATCACATTTGGGAATAAGTGAGATAAATGTAGAGTTGAGAGCACCTGACACATATCCCTTAGTTCTTGATTGTTCAACCACCTCCAACAAATCATTCACCAATATATCAAAAAACGCAATGTAGAATTCCACAGGCCAACCATTAGGCCCAAGACTTTTGTCCTTGCAAAATGTTTTAAAACCCCTTCTGATTCATCCAAAGTAACAACTTTTTCAATTTGTAAGTTGTCCTCTTCAGAGAAAAAGGTAGGATATTTTCTAATCACTTTATGTTGAGAAGCAATGACAGAGTCACTGGAATACTTAAAATGATTAGAGAAATGCTCCACATCAACCTTTTCCAAGTATTTATGAGAGTTGATCCAATTCCCATGTACATCCTTCAAATCCAAAATATAATTTAAATTCTTCCAATAGTTTGCAAAACTATGGAAGAATTTTGTGTTATTGTCCCCTTGGGAAATCCATATTGTCGGACTCTCCAATCTCCAAGCCATCTCTTCCTGCTTAAGTAATTTTTCTTTATTGCTCTCCATATCAAACAACATTCGTTTTTCCTCCACAATAAATGAGCCATAAAGGTTTGACTCATATACCTTATCCAGCAATTCCTCAATATCAATAAGTTCTTGAATTGATTTCTATTTCTTCTCATTCTCCCATAACACAACCATGTTTTTTAAGCATTTAAGCTTAACCACCAACCTCTCCATGGCACCAGCCTCATAGGGAAAACAATTGAATTCCACATGGATCTAACCAAAGAACAAAAGTATTCATCATCTAACAACATGTGATTAAACTTAAATGGGTATTTATGGACGGAAATACTCCCATTTATTTGAAGACAAATGGGAGAGTGATCAGAGATTGAAGAATTGATGACCCAAGATCTAAACCTACTTAAGGAAACCACAAAGGCTTCAACAATCATAAACATGTCTAGTCTCTTGCTAATTCCATCATTACCACTCCTACCATTTCTCAAAGTGGGACTTAATTTGACAGGTACAACATCCAATAACTCAGAACTCTGAAATAGTTAAATAAAATAATCAGAGAGGGGATCCAATCTAGAACAACTCCCCCATATTTCGATAAAAGACAACATGAAATTTAGAAGCTTGTTTCTTATAATTAAACTTTGATCTTGTAATTAATATTATATTATTAATATTATGGTGCACATGAACTATCCCATGAAGGTTCATATCATTACAAACTAAATGAGAGGGAATATGCAACTTTAATTCATTTTGCTTGTTTAAAATGGTTTTGGAAAAAAAAAATAAGGTTATTTTAGAAATTTTTAATGTTTTTTATTATTTAAAAATATTAAAAATCACTTAATACCTAATTTCTTTCAGTTTTTTTTTTTGTTTTTTATGAAGATAATGTATTTTAAAAAACTTTATCTTATATTAATTGAAAATTTTGAAAGTGGACTAAATACTTTAAGTTTTGGATTTTTTAATAATTTGTTATTGTTAAATATGGAGATGAAATATTGAGATTTAGTTTTCCCTAATTTCATCAATAACTCATAATCTTGTTAGTTTTAATAGTAGATAATCTGGTAATATTTCCTTTAGATGCTGTGGGACATGAAAAACCCTAGCGCTCTGATGCGCTCAGCATGAACCCTCGCGCTTGGCTCTCCTGTGAGCTTCCCCTGAGCCGCCGCCATGGATCCGCCGCCAGCCCCCTCTCCTGAGGAACGCAGACATCTCCTGGATGCTGCATTCCGCACCCTGGTTGATTCCACCCCCCTCCTCCTGCCCATTCAGATCCGTCTAATGCTAACTTTATTAAGTGCGTAGTTGCACCCCGTATCCAGATCCTGTCGACAGCTTCCAAGTTGAACGCCCTTGCTCTGAGTGAACGTGGACTAATCGAAAAATTTACTAGAATATGGCCATCAACAAAATCCATGGACACCTGGATAAATAAGAATTGGATGCCATTGATCACTGGAGGTTTGAAACATTGCTTCTGTGGTAAGGGTTACTTTATTTTTCTGTTTGAAAACAAATCCTACAAGGATCTTATTTTTCGAAGCGGCTCGTATTTCATGGGCCCTTGTGGTCTCTATCTAAACCATTGGAGTCTATCCTTCGACCCTGAGAAAGATGTTCCCTCAGCTGTCCCTGTCTGGGTTCGTCTACCCCATTTTCCTCTGCATTGTTGGGATGATGATACCCTCCAAGCCATTGGAAATTCTCTTGGAAAATATATTGATAAAGCGGAGCCAAAAGGACCCCTATTTGCATGTGCTAGAATTTGTGTTGAGGTTGATTTGGAGAAAGGTCCACCAAAAGAAGTAAATATGCAAATGGATGGATGGGAACATATGCAGAAGGTTGACTATGAACAGCTGCCCTTTAAATGCAAAAAATGCCATGAATACGGACACTTTGTCAAAAACTGCCCCAAGAATGTCCAAGAAAACACAGAGAAAGCTCAGGAAGAAGGATGGCAGTGGGTCAAAAAGGGGAAAAAAAGCATGCTAGCTCCACAACCCACTAAAAGCACCCAACTCCACTCTGACAAAGGAATTGTTTTGGAAGCTAAGGAGGCTACAAATACCAACAGCTTTCACGACCTGCAGGTCGAAGAAGGAGAAATTGCTATTGGAGGAAATCCCAGTGGAACCAGATAGGGAAGAAGTCGTCCCCCTCTCTATTCTTGAAAAAGAGCCGAATGGTGAAAACACTGGTGGATCTAGCACCCCCAGTGGATCTTGGGTAGACAAGGTAAAGCATAAATTCGTGTCGTCATCCTCGTCCCTTGATGTCTCCTCTGATTCTCTCGAGGATGGGGATTTGGTGCAACCCCCAAACACCAGAGGTAGGAAATCTTTGAGATATCATAGAGAACTCGAGGCTGAAAGAGAAATCGAATTGGGGAGGAAAAAGATTTTGGAAGATATGAAGTTACTTCAGCAACTCAAAACTCAAAGTGGAGCGAAAGATGGTAAGTCCCGAGCAGGACCTACTCCAGCCAAGAAGTAATGCTAGCCGTCTCTTGGAACTGCAAGGGTCTCGGTGGGCTGAATAAAGTTGAAGCTCTTAAAAATATGATAAAATATGAAAAGTTGGATCTCATGTTACTCCAAGAGACTAAGATGCAGAACGCTGATATCATGGCTCTCTCACGTTCATTTTGGAAAGAAAGCTAGGGCACGACAAATAGTGCCTGCGGAGCCTCGGGGGGAATAGCTACCCTTGTTTCCCCAAATTTCTCCATTTTATCTTCCACTGAAAATAATCACTGGATGCTCACAGAAATAAAATCCAAAGACAGCAACAACTCTATTTTTATCTGCAATGTCTACGGGCCCACTCATCACAAGGACAAAACCAAGTTTTGGGAAGATCTCAGCAATTTTAAAGATAGCGTGCAAGGGGAAAAACTCATCATTGCTGGAGATTTTAATGTTACCAAGTCTCAGCAGGAAAAGTGTGGTGGAAGCATTGTTCGCGATCCCTTTGGGGAAAAACTTGAGGATATTCTTGATGATCTGGATCTTATTGACATTCCTTTAAAAAATGCCAAGTACACCTGGAGCAACAGGAGATGTAGCGTTGGTCACATTGCGACCAGACTGGATCGTTTCCTGGTATGTTCCACCTTCTTTCATTCCGATCTCTTAGTTAGCTCTTTCACCATCCCTTGTGCCTCCTTTGATCATAAGCCTATTGCTCTTTCCATTTCCCCTCCTGACAATCTTGGACCAATTCCCTTCCGTTTTAACCCCCTCTGGGTTCAAAATCCTGGATTCTATGATATTGTCAATCATGCTTGGAGCTCTAGCTTTTCTGGATCTCCTAGTTTCATTTGGAAATCCAAACTCAGAGTTGTTAAATATGCGCTTAAAATATGGGCCAAAACCTCTTTCAAAAACCCCTGCAACTCCAGGCTCATTCTCCAAGCCCAGCTAGTCAATCTGCATCAAAGAATGGAGACGGAAGAAGTCACGCAAACCTCTCTCAGCAAAGAAAAAGATTTAGATCGGGAAATCCTAAGTGTGGCCAAGCAGGAAGAGGAAACCTGGAGAATCAAATCCAGGCAGCTTTGGCTTAAAGGGGGCGACAACAATACAAAATATTTTCACAACCAAGCCAAAGCTCGTCAATGTCAGAATGCAATTAGGGAGTTAAAAAATAGCAACGGAGAAAGGATCAGCGATCAAGAGGATCTTAAGCTTCATGCTCACAACCACTTTAGGGAGCTCTTTTCGGATAGTGGAGAAACTAATCCTAAAGCTCAAGCTGACCTTTTAGCTGGAATCCCCAGCCTTGTCTCGGACAGTGCAAATAGAGAGCTTGCTAAACCGATCTTGGAGCATGAAATTGTGAATGCCATCTGGTCTCTTCAAATTAACAAGGCTCCTAGCGCCGATGCCTTCACCATCAAATTCTACCGGGTTTCCTGGGAGATTATCAAAGAATATCTTAAACGCATGCTGAATTGGACCAGGAAAAAAGATAAAATAGGAGGGGCCACCAACTCTTCCTTTCTTGCCCTAATCCCTAAAGAGAAAGCTCCTTGCTCCATGAGTTGCTTCAGGACAATCTCTCTCTGTAACACCTCCTATAAAATCCTCTCCAAAATTCTCGCCACCAGAATGAAAAAAATCATGGGAAATCTCATTTCTGATTCTCAAGGGGGATTCTTTGCTAGTCGCCAAATCCTAGATAACATTATTATAGTTCAGGAAGCTATTCACTCCAGTATGGAAAAAAATCATCAAGGCATGGCCATTAAGCTTAATATGGCAAATGCTTTTGATAGAGTAAATCATAACTTTCTCTTTTCCATCATGGAAAAATTTGGCTTCTCTAAAAGGTTTGTGCGGTGGATAAAATCTTGCATCAACTCCCCCCGGATTGCCCCCCTTGTCAATGGCAGACCTACAAACTTATTCCCGGCCACTAGAGGTCTTTGCCAAGGCTTCCCTTTGTCCCCTTTCCTCTATCTTTTAGTAGTTGAGTCTTTAAGTAGAAAACTCCACTTCATGCAAGCCTCTGGAGATCTTAAAGGAATCAAAATTGTTAGATGAGTTAGACCTGTTAAACACTCTCAGTTTGTCGATGATACAATCTTACTTGGAGGAGCCTCTGCCATTATTGCTGCTAAATTCAACCTTGTCCTCACGTCTTTCCTCAAGGCCTCCGATGGCAAAGTGAATTTTGAAAAGTCCAAAATTTACAGCTGGAACTGCCCTCATGGGACTCTCGCAAGAATCGCTATAACTTTTGGGTTCGAAGGAATTAGAGATTGGAACTCCTTCAACTACCTTGGTGTACCAATCTCAAAAGGCAAGAAAAGAGTTGTTGATTGGCAAGGGCTAATTGCCAAAATTAAAAACAAAATCAATTCCTGGGGTTCATGTTGGTTAAATCCTACTAGCAAACTGGTGTTCATGAAATCCATCCTCTCTGCCTACCCTCTTTATGCTTGCTCCATCTCCCTCTCCCTCAAAACTGTGATGCTAGAAATCACCAAAGCTCTCAGAAATTTCCTATGGCAGGGTGGGAAAACTAATGGCTCGAAAATATTTCATCTTATTAGTTGGGACACAGTGTGCAAACCCAAAGCCTATGGAGGGGCGGGGATCAAAGACCCATCCTCAATGAACCTGGCCCTTGGTGCAAAAATTCTCTAGAGGATCATCTTCGGAAAGAAGGCATGGTGGAAAGAGATATTCTATAAAAAATACATGCAGGGAAGCAAAAGCAGATGTGTGGAAAACATAGACCAAGAGAAAAAAGGAATGACTATATGGAACCTTTGCAAGAGAGCGGCCTTTATCATTCAAAATAACCTCTCTTGGGCCCCAGGTAACGGTAAGCAAATTCAAATTTGGAAGGACAATTTCTGCGCCTACCCCACTACCAACTCTCTCCCTGTATTCCATGATTTGAGAAGCTGGATGGAGCATGCAAACATTCATACCCTCTATGATCTATCCTCTTGGTCTCTTCAAGGTAGATGGATGGGCTGACTCAAGCTCGATCTTCCTGAGCATCTTCAGCACGACTATAATGTACTCCTATCGCGGTTTCATGGTGCGATCCCCATTCACCTTTCTATGAGGGACAAGCGCGGTTGGGGGAAAGCTGGCTCTTATACAGTAAAGGAAGGCTATATTTATATGGATGCCCTCAACAATCGATGCAGCAAAGACAGCAAATGGAAGAGAATTTGGGACAAAAACGGGCTTCCTAAAGTGTATGTTTTCAATTGGGCTCTGGCTCACAGAAATACCCTCACGGCGGAAAATCTCAGGAGAAGGGGGATTGAAGGTCCGACAAGATGCACCTTCTATAAAAATGTTGAGGAGTCAATTGATCATCTTTTTATGGAGTGCAAGTTCTCCCAAGAGGTGTGGCAAAGAGCCTATCAAGATATTCACCCAAATCTTGTCCTTCCCACCGACTGGAATGATCTCTTTGCAAACTAGCACTTATATTATCCCAACTCTTTTTTCAGAAAGTCGAACTTTAAAAGAGCATGGATTGCCTTCCCAAAATTCCTCTGCTGGAAACTTTGGACGGCTAGGAATCATGAAATCTTCGAAGATATCAGAGCAACCTCTGGCAAAATCGTATCATCTACCAAAGCCCTTTGGATTGACTCCCTCTCCTCTAGAAGCATGAAAAATCTTTGCAAAGAGCCTTTAAGTGTTGAAGAAAAAATCTAGGTGGCTAACCTATTGATCCCCCCTCCCTCTCTGTCCCCCCCTCTCAAGACTCAAAAACCCCAAAAATGGCACATTAGAATGGAATCTAAGGATCTTCAAACTTGGATTCGAACGCTTGGCAGCCACATCGTCTTTTTCGATGGTGCCTCTAAAGGCAATCCTGGGTTGGCAGGTGCGGGGGGAGTCCTCATAGACTCCGACGGAAACAAAGTGAAATATTTTTCTTGGGGAATTGGCAGGAGAACTAACAATCAGGGATAATTTTAAGGACCCGTACTTATTTAAAAGTGTATAACCCTTGGCGAATCTTACCAATTCTTAAAATGTCAACTATAAAAATTTTGACGATATTTTTCTAAAATTATTTCAATTTATGAGGATTTTATATAGTTTATATAATAATTTGGCAATTTTTAGAGTGAAAAAAGTTTTCCCCATCAAAATTGGGCGAAACGGGTCTTCAAAAAATGCATATTGGCGAATCTTTTTTTGGAAAAAAACATGGAAAAATAGCCCATGGGCTAAATTTCGCCCCTAAAATTACCCTTGCTAACAATGAGGCGGAATGGCTAGTCGTTATAAAAGGTATGGAGGTCGCAAGGAATGAAGATGTTAAGCACCTTGTGCCCTTTGGTGATTCTATGCTGGTGATCAGGGAAGCCGGGGCTTTAGTCAAACATCGCCGAAAACCAGACTCTACGATGCATCATCACTTCAGTTTCTTAGCTAAGGACTTTCACTCCATCTCCTTCCTTCACATCCTTAGGCACAATAATCTGAAAGCGGACACCATGGCTAACCTAGGTGCAGGTCTGAATTGTGGTCTTGCTATCATCAACGACCTCCTCAGTGTGGACAATTGGGTCCCTTAATTTTTTTCTTGACCCTCATGATACCTTCTATCTTGCACCCTTATATCCTTGACCCCATCCTTACATGGACTTCATTTAATTTTCAAATCCCTGAGGGATCCCCTCATTCTTTTCAAACATCCCCTCGTCTGAACCGGCGGCTCATAGCAATGGCGACAATGAGCTTTCTCGGGGTGGCACGACAAAGCATGCTTACCACAGTCACTCCAAAGCTAAGGATCCTGGTAGCGGCAGAAGATGGGTTCCCCTCGACCTTGGACAGGGTCAGGGAAACAGGGGCCCTGTGCAGCATTATGGCTGTGGTATGGATTCTGGCAGCAGGAATTGGAAGATCCTCTCGACTCCTGACTATGGGTTCCTCTCGACCCCCTATGAAGTTGGTCATGGTGTTCCTTCGCAGCAGTTTCCTGGAAGTCCGGGATGTAACAAAAATTGGCAGCATGCTGTGGGTGACAATGGAGGTCTGGTTAATATGGATTCTCCTCGTGGGTAGGGCAGCCCTTCCCCTGAATTTTGCTCGCAAGTTTTGGACCTGGAAGCCCAAGTCCGCTAGCTCAGGGGTGACCTCTCGGATATGAAGAAAGCGATTTCTCATCTTGCTACTTTCGTGCAAATCTCCAACTCCGAAATCCGGAATAGCAATGGTAAGATGAAGGACTACTTTGATAAGTTGATTGGCAAGTTTGACTCTTTACACAGTTGCCTCGGAATAGTGGAAGCAAAAGTTGATTGCATCAGGACCAATAGCAGAAGCAGCCCATCCATCATCCTGAACATCGACGACGAAAATGCAAGTGCAGCAACAGGGAACAAGGACAAGAACGCTCGGCCTCACCATGTCAACTGACTCTCTCTCTGTCTCCTCATCACTGTGTCTAGGCAGCTCTTTTTTGGTTTGGTTATTGCACTACCAGTTATATGTATTACTTCTGTTGTTTTCTATTAGGGCAGTTCGTCAAAGTTTTGAGTTGTAGCAGGCATATGGCCATTTTTAAAGATCAGAGACTGGTATGTGAAGAGCCTGTCTTGACAGCTCATGTTTTTTGGGATCAGTCTCCCCTACTCTTTGTAATATGTTCTCTCTTTTTAATATAAAAGCTTGTTAACCATTTGTGTAAAAAAATAAAAATATGAAGATTAAATATTTACTGAAATCTTGATTTTTTATTATTCAAATTGTATTTTTATTTTAAAAATGAATTCAATATCATTTAATACATTGGACACCCAAATTATACAATTCCAATAACCACTTATATTTACTATTACAAAAGGATTGGAACCCAATTTTAGTTAAAGAATTCACCAAATATAATCAATTTTTTATTATTCAATTATATTTTTATTTTTAAAATGAATTCAATATCCTTTAATACATTGGACACCCAAATTATACGATTCCAATAACCACTTATATTTACAATTACAAAAGGATTGGAACCCAATTTTAGTTAAAAAATTCGCCAAATATAATCCAAAAATAAAACGTTTAGCATATCCGTTTGCGCTGACTCATTGGAAGTTAGTACATTGCTGTATAGAAATTAGTATTGCCGTATGGCTAGTACATTGTTTTTTCAACGGAATGGCTAGTACATTGTTGTTAGTACAGTCTTGCATGGTTCGCCGAATCGCCTTGACTAATAAGGCATGTGATATGGGGCACTCAAATCGCCCCGGTATTTCGCTGAGTGGTTTTTCGGCGAGGCACAGTTCCATCTCTTTCTGGTCATTTTTTTGGAATTTCGACGATCTGGGTCGTCTTAAAATGGCCCAAAACCCTTGGGGGCACAGTTTCATGGCATAGTTCCGCAATAAACTGGTGGAACTATGCTTTCGCCGGTTTTTATAGCCGGATCGAGAGAAGAAATCGCCAGAAAAGCGGGGCGATTTGAGTGCCAGTTATCCCACGCGGACTAATACATGGATAACTGTCACTCAAATCGCCCCGCTTTTCTGGCGATTTCTTCTCTCGATCCGGCTATAAAAACCGGCGAAAGCATAGTTCCACCAGTTTATTGCGGAACTATGCCATGAAACTGTGCCCCCAAGGATTTGGGGCCATTTTAAGACGACCCAGATCGTCGAAATTCCAAAAAAATGACCAGAAAGGATGGAACTGTGCCTCACGGGAAAACCACTCACCAGAATAGCTAGGCGATTTGAGTGCCCCATATCACACGCCATTGTTGTTAGTACGAGTCTCAGGCTCTCAGCAACTATTTGCCGTCGGAAAATGAGACATCTTTGTTCCGAGCTTTCTTACTTTCTAATCTGCCCATTTTGTCAGTCATACTCCTGGCATATCAGTTGATCAATCGTGTCAGTTTACCAAGGGATATTGAATTCACTCCACTCATGAGTATGAGTCATTTCTGATAAGTAGATGATTATGCTATATGTTTAACAAAATTATGTTCTTACAGGATAAGTAAACAGAATTTGGTTTTAAAACACTCTAGCATTTTATGATACAGATAGCTTATGTTGTCAGATGATGGCTTCCCTGTTATTTCCCAGCCTCTTAAGAGCTTCATGCGCATCCACATTCCCGTTCCCATCTCCTGTAACTGATGAAAAACACAACTTTTCAGGCCAAACTAAGGATATCACCGTTTGGGTTCCTAGAGTTAGCCCTTCTAAGCCCTCCAGACTTAAGGTCAGAGCAGAGAAATTCAACCTGTGGCAGTTACTAGGAGGCAGAGGACTTGCAGGGGGCGAGGAGGGATTAAGAGATGAGCTAAAGAGGCAAATTCCATCTGGTGGGAAGTCCCCAAGTTTAGCTGGACAGGAGCAGAATGGAGAAAAACCGGAACTCAACAATCCCGCAGGTACAATTTCTGCTAATTGGATTAGTGATGATAAGACCTTTGAGAAGGAATTGCAGGGGATGACTGGTGGATTCCCAGGAGGCGAGAAGGGCTTAATCAAATTCCTTACAGATAACCCCCCTTCTGCTAAGGATGGTGCTGAAGCTGAAGCGTCTTCTGAATTGGGAAAGTTATCAATGCCCAGGGCAGCACCACTGCCTCCCCTACGGCCTGGCATGATTGTGATTGTGAAGAATCCTGAGAATCCGTACCACAAGTTAAGTGGGACTGTGCAGAAGGTCACTGATGGTAATGTTGGGGTGCTGTTTGAGGGTGGGAATGTGGGTAAGTTGGTGACTTTCAAGCTTGAGGACTTGGAACAAAGCAAGGGACCGCCCACGTCCAATCCCAAGTCTTCGATCCTGGAAACCATGGACATCCCATGAGTTTTCTCAATCCTGTTTGCTCTGTAATAATCCTTTTAGCAGCATTACTGTTTGTACTGTAAAAAGAAAGTATACTGTAATGGAATTTGATTGTTTCTGTTTTGTCTTAGAAATTGAAGAAATATGTGGTTTCGTGTAGCATGCCATCAAATTCAAAGTGGATAGTATTCATGGCTTCTGGTCTTCCAAATACTCTACCTATCAGATAATTAAGACGTGTTTGTGTATTAAATCAAACCCCTGTATCTGCAATTGGTATTTTGTGGAAACATCGTTGTAAAGTTACTGTGGATGAGGTTCCTCATTCCCTTTCTCTTGGGAATGTTAGAGAGATGGAGTTGGGCTTTCAGTTCTTTTGGTTGCAATTAGTTTATTGTGGAAAGATCATTGTAAAGTCACCTTCGATGAGGCTCCTCATCCCCTTTCTCTTGAGGATTTGCAGAGTTTTCAGCAAGAGTTGCCTCTACCCCTGCGGGTTTACCCATGTGCTTTCTGCTGTGATGTTGGGTCCCTGCCCATGGGGTCCAGGATAGCCATTTTCACTTTCGTGGACTGAGACTTCCTGGTTCTCTCTTGTCTGTATGATGTATCTATCTTGAACTCTGTTGTACTTATTTACTTATTTGTTCTTTGACCTAATATATGATGCATTTTTAAATAATAATAATTGGGACATATTTGGGATTAGAAATATTAGCGTATAAGGACTATTAAAAACCGGTTCACAAACCTCTCGGCACTTAAAAGACTCGGGGTTAAGACCGTAGGTTTTTGTTGTGGTGTTTTTTTACATTAGATATAGGACACCATTTTTTTTCCATTTTAGTTTATGCATGTACATGATACACACGCGATAAACTCTCCCACCCTAGGTTGTAGAGTGCACCTCGCTTGTAAGCACTCAATGTACATACACACGTGATAAACTCTCCCACCCAAGGTTGTAGAGTTCACCTCGCTTGTAAGCACTCAAAGGAGTTTTGGCCATTTCATTTTATTTTTTTTCTTGAAATGGAAAAACTTGGGCTTAAATATAACTCCATTCTTATGAGGCACCCATGCTCTACCACGTTTTGGAAGGTTTGTACCAGCCTCTTACTAGTTAAGAGCCCTTCCTGATTAGTTCATTTCTTCTTCTCTGTTTTATGCCTTCTTATTAAACATGCTTGTCTTTTAAAAAAACTGATGCGTCGATATAGTTTACCTGATCTTACTTCCAATGTTGTTGATGTACTAAATCTAACCTTTAAGAGTTTCCTCTCGGAGATATCCATCTACACTTCAAACAGCCAAGGGTGTGTGCCATACAAGGGCATGTAGCTCTCACTGGCAAAGCAGCCTGCCAACAGAAATTGGTTATGTTGCAACTTACTCCTTTCTGAATTATCCTTGACCTCCATTCCTTCTTAATCTTCTAAAAGGAATTTGAACCATTGACTTTGTAGTCATTAAACCATTGTCTCTGATCCACTGAGCTTCCAATAACCAACCCCATTATATGATACATAAGATCAATTTCAAGGATAAATAGATTTTGTTCTCATTCTGTAGTTTGTCTCCAGGGGACCTTATGTTTCTCTTCGCATAAAGAATATAGTGTGATGCCACAATGCATGGCTTTCTGTTATGAGTTTCCCAAAAGGAATCTTCATAGTTGTCTGCTAGGGTCATCATTCTGCCTTGGCAGTTGGATTGGCCTAGTCCTTGCCTTTCTGCTTTCATACGAAATAGCAACACTTGCATTATCATGCTCATTAATTCATTGAAAATATTCACTTCAGAGAAGCCCCTTATTTTCCACAGGTTTTACATGCCAAATTCAAAGTAATGGGGAAAGGGTAGGTGATTGTTATTTTACACGAAAAGTTCAGCCCCAAAGGTTAGGGAGCAGGAGCTGATTGCTCTCAAAATTCAGAACGAAAATAAACAAACACATCTCTGAACATGGGAGTTTGCTTGATTTCTATTTTTCTTCTGTTTGCTCCTGGTTTCATATTATGCAACATAAACTATTTAAATGGACATTTTAGCATTCTGTTTTTTAACAGAAATGGCTATATTTTTTTATAACAAAAGGCTGCAGCCAAGCTGGTCAGCAGGAAAATACAAAATTTGAGAATGTCTAGAGGAGCAAAATTCAACAAAAGTACCAGAAAGATTGAAGCTAAAGCAAAAAGATCTGTAACAACCTTCGCAGAGGATTTCCTGAAAGATCTGCTAGTATAAACCCTATGATAGATGGCTGCTATAAACCTTTGATAGATGGCTAAAATCAAAACTGATTTACATAACATGAGATAAACAGAAATTAGAGAAAGTCGTGCTTGCTGTAATCTTTGTCTTTGCCGACAGTGGAGGGATGATTTTCCTGTTTGTCCAACTCCATACGCTCTTGCATCTGATGGACTGTTTCTTCTTCTTTGAATTCTACATGGACAGAACCCATGGACATTCTAGGATTAGATGCTGCTGAGTGCGAGCCTTTGCTAAGGTTGCATACCATGTTTTTGAGCATGGAAGTTTCTGCCTCCAGGACTTGAATTTGCCTCCTCCGCTGAACCAATGTATCCATAATCATGGCAGTTTCAGTGGTACATAAATGCTCATATCCATGAACCTTGGTAATTACTGAAAGATGGAAGTTCTGTTACCACTAATGAGGTCTTCATGTCTCTTGAGAACCATGTTCTGTTACCACTAATGAGGTCTTCATGTCTCTTGAAAACCCTACAAATCTCCTGGAATTCTCTCTGATAGTTTTCATTGCAACCTGGACAAGCCATTGCCCAAAATCAACAAGAAGAATCAACCAGGGACTGATTGACAGAACCACTCCAAATACCAATAAACCGCTGCGGAAGGAGAGGGGCCCCAGGGCCAATACTAATACTGAAAATTAAAACCAAGGGAACCACCAATTGGAGAACCAGGGGGAGTCCAGAGAACTCAAACAGAGGCCAGCATACATAACTTTCAAAAGTAAAAAAAATTACTACCCTGCTTGCCGAGGCCGAAGGCCAAACCTCTTCTACCAGAGACAAACACCGGCATATAACCAACAACCACTAGAAGCACAGGGGGCGAGCAAAGCCAATTGACGTAAGAAACACCTTCCGAGGAGAGATTTGCTTACATGTAAATCCACTGAGACAGTCGGCCACTGTTCACCCACCTCTCCCAAAACTGGATCCTATGCGCACAATATCCCAACTTTAAACCATATTACATCCACCATGACTTCAAAACTCTGGGACAACATTAAACTCAACATGTGTGATCGCATGCAGGTATAAGTTTATAACTCTTTGCGTCCTACCTTTGTTGATATGAAATGAAACTTGGTTGATTCAGGCAATTGTAGTTGAGCGACATCGAGGGCATGAAAGTTGTGGTTCCCAACATGACCTTAGGGGATGTTATAATGTTCAAGACCCCCAGTTTTTTTAGTTCGCCTTTATTCAGTCTGGAATCATTGTTTGCATGATGGTCCGCTACTCAGTTATGATCCCTTAGGACATGAAAAAACTGGATATCCTTGAAACTACCTCTCTCTTGATTGGACAGGCTAGTGTGCCATCCGTTGGAGCTTTGGAGCTGTTCATAAGCTTAATAATTATGGCCGAGTCCCCAATAGCTACAAGATGGTCTGCCCTGATTGAGTGGGCAAGAATTAATCCCTGTAGGAGAGCATATGCTTCTGCTTGATTATTTGTGGCGGTTCCAAGACCTCATTCATAGTTCAATTTTTTGTTTCCACCAGGATCAAGAATGATCCCCTCTGCACCTGCCACCCCTGGACATTTTAGCATTCTTATAAATAGTGACTGAGCTATATTTAGTCTTAAATATTTGGTAATTATTGTTAGTGCTATAAGTGGACTTGATCTTTCTGAAAAATTGGAATCCAATACACTACAGTGAAAATAGCTCTTTTGAGCTGACTGTGCCCTTTGAAGCATCTTTAAATTTCTATTTATGGAATGTGCCATTTAGCACCAGGCTCCAAGTTCGATTATCTAAGCATGATAGTTGTAAATACACAAACAAAAGTGTGTCCATTGTGATTTGGTCAAATTCTATGCTTCTAGTAGGTTTTATGAACCTGTTAAGCAAGATTAAATTTAGATTTAGATCTAGTCTCCACTGACCAAAAAAGTGTTTCAGACCTATGAAAAATTATGGTCCAGGATTCATACAATCTCTCTTTTCTATAAAAATTTGTCCTTTCCAATTCCTATTTGATATCATCCTGATATCAAGTCTAATTTAGTAAAGTATTTTGCTCCATGTAATCTATCTCACAGTTTGGCAATCAATGAAATAGTCTCCACTTTTTTTTCTTTTACACAAGAATCAACCTTTTGCAAATGGATCTTTTACACAGATTCTCCATGGTTATATCTTTTATCCTTATGTGGTCACTTCTTTCATTTCTTTATTTTTCCTTTGTTTTGGTGGTTTGTTACTACTTGCATTGAATTGCGGGGTCTTGTTATTCCATTTCAATGTTCCTTTGTCCATCACATTAGCTGTGGACTCTTAGAGTCTTGTCTACCGTTTCTTGTTAGTAACATTTTCTGGAAATATGCCTTAAATGATTGCAAAATTCATTCATTTATCCTCATTGTCTAACTCACATAAAGCACTATGAATATTTTCTGTTCAAGGGTTGAGCATTTGCAAACAATGGGTTCCAAAAGGTTTGGATATTCTCATATTAGTAAAAGGGTCTTACGACGATGCATGGATGCCTTTTGCTAAAGCTTTGCCAACTTAGAAGCTGGCTTTAGGGTGCATATCCCCAGGTTGATATGATTGCATCCTCCCTCACTCCATTACTAACATTACGTTTCGGTGTCATACCTTGTGTTGTGCCTTATGGCCCTCTTTGGCTTGCTTTTGTTATCTTTATGATTTCCATAATAATTGCAAGTATTACTACTACGGTGGCATATCCCAAGCATATCCCTATGCTGAGATTTTGTTTTATATTAATACTCCCCTCCTCTACTTTTGAATATATCTATTGCAGTTGGCAGTTCCTCTTTGCCGAGTGCTATAGTGAGACTCTACCCATGATTTCAAGGTCTTGAGGCTATAGTTAAGGTTTAAACTTTACACTCTGGGTGCATCCTTAAGTTGTATCCAAAGTGTCCCTGAATATCATAGTTGGACTTATTCATGTGAGTAGTTATTTGGTACCCTAGTAATCAGTTTCAAATTCATTTTCCAGGGAGTCACTTCTAAGTAGAAAATGTATGTACTTGACAAAGTCTCCTTCATGATTTGTAGTGTAGATAAAAACATAGAATCAACCTATTAAACAAATCAATTATGGTTCTTCTTGAACGTTGTGAATTCTTCATTGTATTTTGTATTAAGGAGCATTCTTCATTGTATTTTGTATTAAGGAGCAATAAATCTTATGTTTGACAAAAAAAAAAACTTTAGAGGTAGCAAATTTAACTATAGAACTTGCACGCAATTTGAACTTGAGCATAGTATGAACTTGCATCACTATTCTTATTTTTGTTATTTGCACCAGAATTTAATGTTTAAATAGTTTGGAAGAGTGGTAAAAATTTGTATAAACCTATCTTACACGAAGGTTTGGGGATGGGGGACGAAGCTCAAGGACAGCTTAGAGATCCCCCACCCACCTTCAATTTCCATGGGATGGGAGAACAGGAATGAAAAAATATGAAGAATAAGAACCTTTTATAATGATTTTAAATATCAGTATAAAAGTCAATATATAAAGATCTAAATTCTAAAATAACAGAATTATTATTTAAAATGCATAAAACATCAAATTAGTTATCTGAAATTTAGAAATAGAGTACCATGATAGATGAAACACTGATTTTCTCATTAGCAAATGAAAAGCAAAGTATCGAAAAACAACAACTACATCAATGTCAAGTTCGACTCATAAATAATGGATAAATAAAATATTGTGAGTAAACTTCTTTAAGGCTTGAAACCTTTCATAAAGCACTTCAAATTGCAAAAATAATTCGTGGGGCATTTGCTCCATCTTTTTTCCTTGAAACATTCCAAAAAAATTGGGCCTCAATAATTTCACCACGATCACTATCATTATGATCCTCTAGAATATCATCTAATGGTACACCAACCAATTCAAACTTTCCATTTATAGCCTCCTCATCAACCTGCATGGCATCTTGTTGGTCCACCTCTAGAATATCATCTAGTGGCACACCAACCAATCCAAACTTTCCATTTATAGCCTCCTCCTCATCAACCTGCATGGCATCTTGTTGGTTCACCTCTAGAATATCATCTAGTGGCACACCAACCAATCCAAACTTTCCATTTATACCCTCCTACTCATCAATCTGCATGGAATCTTGTTGGTCCACACCCCAAGGTGTTGATGATCCTTAAAAGTAGTCTACAGTCTTCCTTATTTGAAAATAAAGGCTGTTGTACACATATACCAACCTCTCCACATGTTGACTCAAATCCTCTCGACAGGGGTTCACACTGTCGTCAACAAGCACCAACAATCCCTTATACACTAGCCCGGAAAGGAGTCACCCTTCCCAGCAACACCTGCGAGGCAGATGAGGTCTCACCCGAGGCAGATAAGGGTGCTACAGGAACCGTGTTTCCATAGTATCGAGGAGGATATGCTTCGCACACTAATTACTATTGTACTAACCAGAGATCATAACATTCGCAACATGCTATTATCCTATCATTCGCATTCTTCAACAAACATTTAGAACAACATCTTTGATATACTTAATCAGATTAGCATTACTTCCACAGCATATTCGTATCAATCAATGTAAACATTCACATAACATAATTCTCATTTATCATTGCAAAAGACAGAAGACAGAAATTGCATCATAACCGAACATCTTCATTCATTCATCAGAAACTGTGGAACAAACCTCGCAGAAACAGTCAAGGCATTCTACCGTGGATACAACAAAACCAAAAGATAGGATTAATCCTCAAAACTCCGATGCCCTTAGGCTTACAATCTTATTTTATTTATATGCTTTCATCTTATTACAAAATGGTCCACATGACCGACTCGACTAATCTAACAATTCTTATGCTTCCGTAAAAAGTGGCGAAAGGTCCTTTTTCCGCGAAATGACCCTTTCGCAGCTGTCGGCTTCCACGCTTCCTACAGATCTATCCCGTGCCAACAGGCCCCCAACGCAAACTTATGGCTCGTCCAGAGCCACCTTAGCTGGACGTTGCTGGCTTGCACGCACCCTTCTCTGTGCTCGATCGGTGAAACTGTTCTTGCTGTCTGGAACTCGTTGTTGTGTGCTTCTTGTCCCCAACCGTCGACTTCTGGTTCGCTGTCATGTACTTCTTGCACTCATCCTCCAGTCTCTGGAAACCTTCATCATCTACCTCTCCGGAGTTTGTTGGTTCGCTCCGCATTCGTGTCCGCTTGAGAAGAAGGTTATTGACATCGCCAAGGTGGAAACCAGGCTGACTACTCCAACACATCTGTTTCGCACCTTGGATGGCTTCCTACCGGGGCCAGGGGCCTGTTACCCCTGTTCTTCTGGTGTTCACTGGGACTGTGAAGCTTCGAACTATTACCACATACTTAGACATCTTAGATGAAACCTCGTCTCCGTGACACCCGAGTGCCCAGGCTTCTTTCTGCTCAAGGCGCTCATGCACGCTCGTCATTTGGGCCCGCAGCACCTCTGGTGTGTTACCGCACGAAATGAAATGGATCATTTCCACAGCCTCCTTGGAATTCCTAACTTATGTAGTGACCTGACCCACCCGCAGCATGGATTTCTTGCTTTTGGTAAATACCTCTTTACTCTGCTCAACCTCTGGTGCCTATATTTATGCATTTCCCTCGTTCCGAACGTCTGCATCGAAAAACCCTGGCGAATCCGTTCACCTAATGTGTTGATTCTATCATCATGTCTCCTACGTGTGGTGACCTGGCTTCCTATGTGTGTGATGGGTGACCATACTGCTCCCCACTGTTTTTCGTGTCATCCTCGTGCGAACTATCATCGGTGGTGCCTTCGACCATGCCAAAATGTGCCTGGTGCCGGGGCCAATCCCTGTCAACTAATCATCATATTTGTCCATCAGACCTGTTATCCGAAAAAGTCCCATCCGCTGATGATTTAGTACTGATTTGGTAGGGTCACGATCCTGTTTTTGTCGCAGTCCAAACTCCCAGCTGCGAAACAACCCATCCTTGTGCACATTCTTCTTCGGCTGGTGTGTCCTCTGCTGTGTTTTTTTTTTTTTTTTGAGTCCTCATCCGCTCTGTGTCGGATCATGGTGATAAGGCTTCAGCCTACTCCCATTGACTAATTTAGGTAATCGTACCCCATCCAAGCTCTGTAACTGTATTGCGCCTCCATTGGTGATAAAAGTAATAACATATGGTCCTAACCAGTGCATTTGCAACTTGCCAGGGTGTTTCGCAAATTTGCTATCATATAACATAATTGTATCGCCCTTCTGTAGATGTTTCGTCTTGACATAGCGGTCGTGCCACGCCTTCTGGCGTCTACCTTCTAGTGAAACCCTGCGATGAATCGCTCTTCGTCCAACTGTATTACTTGTGTCAAGCGTTCCTCCAGCGCGCTATCGTCGCTCATCTCTATTGCTGTGGTGATGCGCAAGCTAGGTACTACATATTCCATTGGCATCACTGCTTCCTGGCCGTAGACGAGTTTAAATGGAGTATGGCTAGTCAATCGCTTGCATGTGGTGCGATATGCCCAAAGGGCCGCTGGGATTTTTAGGTCCCAGTCGTCGCAGTTCACGTTGCACACCTTAGTGAGAGCATGCTCCAAGATCTTGTTGAACGCCTCAATTGTCCCATTCGCCTGAGGGTGGTATGGAGTACTCTTCTTGTGTTGGATTTGAAATTCCTCCATCATCGCAGCAATTGTTTGGTTAACAAAGTGTGTTCCCTGATCACTTAGTAATATCTTTGGGCAACCAAACCTAGTAACCACATTGTCAAAGAGGAATCGTGCTGCAGTCGTAGCAGAACAGTCTTTTACCGATGCAGCTTCTGCCCAACACGTTAGGTAGTCCATCGCAGTGATAATGTAACGCGACCTTGTCCTCTTCCCAGGTGGGTTGATGGGTCCCACAAAATTGATAGCCCATTTGTCGAAGGCCTACAGTGTTACTTGTCGGACCAGTCGCATTTCGTCTCGTCGTGAGGGCTTCCTGGTTCGTTGACACATGTCGCAGCTTTTGGCATAATCCGCAGCATCTCCATGCAAGGTTGGCCACCATAGCTCTGCACGAAGGATCTTCCTGGCAGTTGCTCGTCCGCCATAGTGTCCCCCAACAATCCCATTATGTGCTTCCAACAGAATCTGTTCCTGCTCATGCGGAAGGACGCATCGTCGCAGAATCTCATCTGGGCCCATTTTGTATAGATCCCCTGCAATTAGCTGAAAGTCTGCAGCTCCGACAACTAGTTGCTTCTTTTGGCTGGAAGTGAGCTCGGTCGGTTCTTCCCCTGTCGCTAGAAATTGAATGATTTATTCATAGTAGTTATCGACCATGCCAACCCTAAAAAACTGAGCGTCTGGCAATCCTTCGTCAATGCTTCTTGGTTCCTCGCCTGATTCTATTCGCGAGCGATGATCAAGTCCTACGTTCAATCGACCTGGATTTACAATGATCTCGAAATCAAACTCCTGAAACAACAACAACTAGAGGTAGATTTTCCCCCCCAACACAGGCTTGTTTACCAAGTATTTCAACGCGGAGTGATCGGTGAACATCTTAAAGTGGCCCCCCAGGAGGTAGTGCCTGAATTTATGCAATGCATAGATCATCGCTAGCCCTTCCCGCTTGGTGGTCGTATAGTTCCTTTCCATCGTAGACAGTTTTCTACTGGCGAATGCTATTGGGTGGTCGATGTCGCCGCATCAACGTGTACGTGAAATTCCTTTGTCCAATCCGGAAATGCAAGGATTGGAGCTTCGACCATATTTTGTTTCAATATGTCCAAACTTTTCTGACATTCCCCTGTCCATTCAAACTTAGCGTCCTTCTTTAATAGCTTCTCCATGGGTGTTGTGATGGCTGCATACCCTCGGAAGAAGTTCTGGTAGTAACCTGTGTGGCCCAATGTCGCTCGCAATTGTTTAGCCATCGTCGGTGGGGGGAGGTCCACAATGATGGCAATCTTTGCCGGATCTACCAGCATTCCTTTGTGGCAGACAATGTGTCCCAGTAGTATGCCGAATGGAGCACAAAAGATACATTTCTTGAGGTTTAGGGAAACTGGTGTTGTCGGTAGCATTCTAGCATGAGTCTTAAGTTTACGAAATGATTTTTGATTAACCCGTATATCGTCCAATCATCCATGTACACCGCAAGGAACTTGTGAATATAATATTTGAAAGCTTCTACCACAATTCTGGAAAATATTGTCGGAGCATTCTTTAATCCAAATGGCATCAACGTGTACTAAAAGCATCCCCACTCGATGACGAATGTGGTCTTGTGTCGATCTTCTTTCGCAATCTTGACTTGGTGGTAGCCTGAAAATCCGTCCATAAAGGAATATATCTCCTGGCCTCCTACGCCTTCGAGTACTTCATCTTTGAATGGGGCCAGGAATGGGTCATGTAGGCAGGCATCATTCAGCTTCCTTAAGTCGACGCATATTCGTACTTCACCGGTTTTCATGTCCTGGACAACCATTGGGCTGATCCATTCTGATTCCGCGACGGGTTCTATAATGCCTACCTCCAGCATTCTTTCGAGTTCGGCTTGCACTCATTCCTTGTAGCGCGGATTCAAACGATATGGTTGCTGCTTAACTAGTTTCGCATCGGGTTTCAGGGGAATCCTCATCTCTCCTAAGTCTCCATAGATTCCCTTCATCTCTGAGAACTTAGTTGGAAACAAATCCTGAAACTCATGTAGTAGGTCAATCACCTTCGCAATGGTCGACTCGTCCCAGTAATCCCCAATGTTTGCGAATTTTGGGTTTTCCTCTGATCCAATGTTCACCTTTGTAATCTTTAATGGTTGTTGAAATTTGTCCGCCGGTATATCTGGTGCCACCACATTGCGACTACCCTCCGACTCTAGTACATATGTTGCCCTAGGGTCATCATCATCTTCAGGTTCGCCAGTGACGTTGTAGCACTCCATCAACATTTCTGGTGTCGCCGTCCATTGGAGTGCCATTGGTTGTCCGGTTGGTACCGCTTCAAATATCTTTCCGCGGATAGCCTGAAGTGCGGTATGGATTAAGGGATTTATATCTGCGAATGAGAACGTTTGGTTGATGCCAATCGTAAGCTGCTCCCAAGATGTTGTCCCACGTTGCAGTTCTATTGCGACATACCAGCTCCGCAGTACTTCATCCAATGTGTGTACAAACACGTGTACCCACTCTTGTCGTGCTCTCGATCCCCATCGGTATTGACAAGCATTCAGATGTGCCTTCGGGTCCCCCTGTCCGTCGTATCGCATCTGGTCGTCCTTTGAAGCTTCGCCGAACCGGACCTCCATGAGACCTCGGCATAGTGGCCAGGATGTGATGTTCGATTTATGCGCTGCCCACCATCGTGCGGGGGTAGCCTTCAGGGCCAGAATACGTTGTGGTTTTGCCACCTTCCCCTCAAATTCGGTGAGGAACGTGTCCAAGTTGGGAAATCCTTCATAGGTAGGTAACGAACATTCCTCCTTAGCTACCATTCGCAGAGACTGTGTTATTCGTGCACATCTTCGAAAAGATACTTCATGCAACCGGTTCTGCCAATTCTCTAGGGCCTCGTCTGAGTCAGAGGATGTTGAACTGGTGCTGCGCCATTCCAATTCTCCATCTGTGGTGGGGTTAACATAATCTTTAGAGATGTTATACAGACTGTCCCATCCTTCCGTGAATTCGTCTCTGACCGACTTCGTATAGTGCAACCCTTCCGTCTGATCCAGTGGTGCAACGACACTCATTTCCTAATTCTCGAAGGACATTATCCTTACCATTGACTCATTGTCCTGATGATGAACCGTGATTAAGGTTCGAAACGTCGACTTCAAAATGAGTACTGCGTTCTCCCCGATCACACCACCAAAGACATTATCCTTTTCTTAAAGTTGATAATTGCTTGGTTTTCCATAGCCCAGTTTATCCCCAACAGTACTGGATAGGGGCTGGTATAATCTACGATTTCAATGACGTCGAAGTCCGCATACGTTCTGAGTCCTTCAATTTCAACCAGAAGTTGACATACCCGATTGAGCGGGGTGACCTTGCTCTGGTTCGCCAGTCGTAGCTATACTGGCGACCAGGGCATCCGTGGTTTTCCCATCGTCTCCCATGTTTGTTTAGTCAGGATGTTCATGTCCGAGCCTAAGTCCAGAACGATGGAGTCAACGTCGAATTCTCTGATCTATGCCGACATCTACATCTCCCTGCTTGTTTTCCTTTTATGTATGCGATTGACTTTCTGCTCCAGTCATGCACCTCCTCGATGTCATAGTAAACTAGCAATCTCTTCCAATATCTCTGTGTCTTTTTCCAAATCTAGGCAACTCCCTATGAAGGCTTTTAAGGTGGTTACCTTCCCTCGCAACTTCATGTGGTCAAATGTTGGTGGCATGTCATAAATTTCTTCTTCCAGAGCTACCCGTCTCTTGTACCTCATTGCCTCCTGTGCCTTTGAGAAAATGTCCTTTTCCACTCTGGTGCCCTCATTGACCTGCTTGCGTTGTGTTTGTGTGGGCCTGACATTGATGTGTGTCTTATCGGCCCCAGTCGCCGCTCCTCCTTGTGTCACTATCCCTACCGTAGCGTGATTGCCTTTGGCTTCTGTCGAAATCATCTGTACCGCAGGTGGTGTCTTTGGATTGTTCAAGTTATGGTTCTGCTTGTTTTTCCATTTCGCAATAAGCTGAGGGCAATCTTCTATACTATGATCTGCAGTGCTGCAATATGTACACTGCGGCGTTGGATTCAGACAGTCTCTCTGGTAGTGCCCCTGTTGCCCGCAATTATAACAGGTAATTGGACCTCTTCCTCATCCGACAGCACCTCCACGTCCCATACCTCGGCCATCGCGGTATCCTCCCCCAAAAACTCCATGCGGTGGTCCATATTGTTGATACTGCGGTTGCCCGTACTGGAGTTGTTGATACTGCTGCTGCCCATACTGCGGCTGGCTATACGGCAGTGGTGTATATTGCGGGTTCCCATACTACGGCTGCCAGTATTACCCTTGGTCATATTGCTGCGGCTAGCTATACTGTGATTGCTGTTGTACTGCCGGTGGTTCTTCTCCCTTCATGAAATACATGTCAGTTGTCCTCTCTTGTAGCAAATCATAAGCCCTGCAGTCCTTCTCATCATGATCAACCGAGCGGCAAAATTTGCAGTATAGGTTTGCTGGCTTCGATACCATCTTTTGCAAATATACGCACTCCTCCAGTCGATGCCCCTTGGTCTGATAGATGGTACTGACCATGGCATGCCTCCCTGGCGAAGTGGGTTTGGTGCCCCGCCTGCAAGTAGTCTCGAAATTCTTGGCAGTTGTCCTTATGGTGCCCCCCCGTTCGGCATCTGGTGCACCATACATCTCCGCGGGTTTCCTTGCCTTTCTTGATATCCTCCAATTGTAATGTCAAATTAGCCAACTGTGCCTGAACTCTATCCATTCCCATTCCTGCTTCACCAATTGGTGAGGCTTCCAAATTCATCGCCATTTCTAATGCCTCTACCTGTGTTGCGACCTTTTGTTGCATCAATGGTCCTCGGATATGCGGCACCAATCCCGTGATAAACCATTCTTTGTGTTGCAGCTCATTTATCGGGAAGCTCACTTTCGCTATTAACGTCTTATATCGCTGATCAAATTCCCAAACTGACTCATTCGGAAATTGCTTAATCTCCTTAAGCTCAGTGACATATTGTGACTCAGATTTTGGTTTCTTGAATTCATAGATCATCGCTGTCCTGATATGCTCCAGTGTTTTGGCTGTTGTTCCCACCGGGACTTTTACAAAATTCATGTACCAGTCTAGCACCCGACCCCTAAGAGTCGTCGCCAACTATCCTATCTTTATATTATCATCTTGGACCTACTTCACAGCCCAGACTGCTTCGCATACAAACCAATACTGTTCGAGATCCTCGGTCTCGTTTCCCTGAAAGGTGGGCATTTTTGCCTCATCTGCCATCCTAACATTACCGGTATTGTTATTTACTGAAGCGCTGCTCTTGCCACTGCACATAGGGAAACTCCGCGAATAGTTTGGATTTCTTCCTATAAAATTTGGAGTAGTGTGCGGGGTCGAAGGTACGTGGTAACTTACGATCTGACCTTCCTCTGCCTCTGGGGTAGCCTGGTCGACATCTCCTTCACAATAAGGTCGCTTCCTCCCGTGTGGTCCTATTCCGCAGTTCTCTGTTCCAGTCCTCTCAAGAGACTCTCTCTCAATCCTCCTCTTCTTCTCAGGACGTCGGAGTATAGCTCCACTCCTTAAGAGACCACACTCTTCATTAGCTTCCCTTTCAAACTCGTCGTCGCTCATGTCCATCCACCACATCTTTGCATCAGACTCGCATTTACATGATACCTTCACCTTCGCACACCGATTCTTCTACTCATCAAAGGACATCCTCAATATTCATTTTTCGCAAACCAGCTTTTTAATCCACAGTTTTAACGATGACAAGAATCTTCCCCTTGGTCCCCTGGAGAAATTTATTTCGGCGTCGTTGTATGACTTGATAGTATCTACTGCGAACTCAGTTATGTATCCCTCGAGGATACTGTCTATCCAAAAATCAACGGCTCGTGATACCTTATTATCAACTTGCTTCAGTTGTCGCACCAATTCTGCAGTCCAACAATCTGGTTCAATCTTCTGACAATGGTTCTTGCGGAATGTCAACTGTGCTAGCCACTCATGGAATAGCACCGAGAATTCGTGAATATCTGAGTAAATATATCTTTCTAACCAACTGGTCGCTGTCTGCTTCGGGTCTCGCTTCTCGCTTTCTGCGAATTCCTCCACCTTCTTATCGAACCACTCTTGGATCTCTGGTTTAGTCGGGTGCCAAAACATATCCCCTTTTCTTCTTTCTTAGGGTCCCGGCAACGGAACCATTTGTTGACTCAACTCCTCTCGACAGGGGTTCACACTGTCGTCAACAAGCACCAACAATCCCTTATACACCGGCCCGGAAAGGAGTCACCCTTCCTAGCAACACCTACGAGGCAGGTGAGGTCTCACCCGAGGCAGATAAGGGTGCTACAGGAACCGTGTTTCCGCAGTATCGAGGAGGATATGCTTCGCACACTAATTACTATTATACTAACCAGAGATCATAACATTCGCAACATGCTATTATCCTATCATTCGCATTCTTCAACAAACATTTAGAACAACATCTTCGATATACTTATTCAGATTAGCATTACTTCCACAACATATTCGTATCAATCAATGTAAACATTCACATAAAATAATTCTCATTTATCATTGCAAAAGACAGAAGACAGAAATTGCATCATAACCGAACATCTTCACTCATTCATCAGAATCTGTGGAACAAACCTCGCAGAAACAGTCAAGTCATTCTATCGCGGATACAACCAAACCAAAAGATAGGATTAATCTCCAAAACTCTGATGCCCTTAGGCTTACAGTCTTACTTTATTTATATGCTTTCATCTTATTACAAAATGGTCCACATGACCGACTCGACTAATCTAACAATTCTTATGCTTCTGTAAAAAGTGGCGAAAGGTCCTTTTTCCGCGAAATGACCCTTTCGCAGTTGTCGGCTTCCACGCTTCCTGCAGATCTATCCCGTGCCAACACCACACTAAGAGATAAGCATGTTCATGTAACAAAATGGATGAAGCTACAAGGGGACCAATTCCTTTCAACAATTAAAAAATTGTTACAACTAGTGATACTAATCAGATGTCAAGTTGACAAATCTCTGCAGCTCCATCCCCGTGCATCTCCGCTATTCGACATGTTCCTCTTGGCCAATGATCAGTCTAATCTCCCTCACTGCTATTGTTGATGTATATGTAACTTCAGAATGTATTTCATCTGTGTATTTTATATATATTTATTGTACCCTTATAAGAGATGTGTCATTCCTCTATAAGGAAGTGTCGTCATGTGGATTGACAATTGTCGCAAGTGTGTGTACTTGTCGATGGGTTATTAGACCACCATGTGTGGGGTCGGCCCTGAAATATATATTATAATGTGGATGTACCTAGCTAGACAAGTCGGCCCCATAAGGTCACTGGGAAAACAGGTTAGTATAAATAGAGATCAGGTGATCTCTATTTAGATCATTCGGAAAAGTACATCTCTCTCACTCAGAACGTGGCGCACTAGTGAGGAGGAGGATTATCTACTACTAGGAGACTATCTCAGTGTATTTTGGTTGTACTTTGGTTGAGCCATTGCTCTCTCTATCTCTGAGGAAGTTGTGGGGTTTTTCACCTTAGGGTTTTCCCCACAGAAACTCTGTGTCTCTTGTCTCTTATGCTTTTGATTCTTGTGATGCTTGTCATACTTACTGTGATTGTCATGCATTGATATATTGTATATGTTATTCTCTCAGTAAATATCCTAGAGTATTGTGAATTAATGCTCAAAATTTAACATGGTATCAGAGCTAACCTGAGAAGAAGACATTTTGCAGTGATGGAAACTTGAGTTTCTTGTTTATTGGGTTTCTCTCCACAGATTTTGGAAAATAAGTATAGTAGATTGACTCTACTCATCAAGGCGCATCTATCTGTCCAATTAGAATTCAATTCCGAGCATTTTCAGATTTGGCCCTAAAAATTAGGGTTTCCACAAAAATAGGAATTTCTGAAATCTGAAGACATAGCTGGAAGCTCCTTGCAAAAATCAAAGTTTAGAGCTTTGGATCGAGATTTTTGGCTAGGTAGATCTCTGGGAAACTCAAACCCTAATTCAGGGCTCTCCCTAGTGAACTTGGGAGGACAAAAAGGCAAATCTGAAGGGTAAAACCTTGCTGATCTCAAATTATGAATGCACCAGGCTGATCAGCTCATCAAAGCGCATCTTTCTATCCTTTCAGAAAATTGAAATTCACATTTTGAATTTTTAGGGTTTTTTCAACAAACCCTAATCCGGGACCAGATCCAGTTTTCAGCATTTCAAGTGGTAAGACCTAAATCTTTTCTATTTCCATTTGAATTACTCTTTAAGATGTCTCACCACACCAAGCTTGAGGATAAGCTTGAAGGGGTTGATAACTTCTGACCTTGGAAGTATAGGATTGGGTTAATACTGGAAGAGAATGAGTTGGACTCATCCCTATCCCAGAGGATGAAGAGGCCAAGGTATTGCATAAGAAAAACTTGGTCAAGGAAAAGAGAATCATTGCTAATTCTATCAAAGACCATCTCATACCTCATGTGTCTTCTCTAAAGACACCCAAGGAGATGTTTGACTCTTTGACCAAGCTATTTGAAAGGAAGAACATAAATCGGAAGATGACTCTGCGGAATCAATTGAAAGGGGTCAAGATGTTGAATAGAGAAACCATTCAATCTTACTTCTCCAAGGTCTCTCAGATCAAAGAGAAACTTGAAGCTGTGGATGAAGTAGTGGAATGGTGAAGTTGTTATGACCACTCTGAATGGCCTACCTAGGTCATGGGACTCCTTTATTCAAGGAATCTATGCAAGAAAGAAATTGATCTCCTTCAGTAAACTATGGGAGGAATGCTCTCAAGAAGAAGCTAGACTTGTAGCTTGTGAGGAAAAGATGGGAGGTGAAGATCAAGCTCTTGCAACTCACACCAAAAGAAGCAAGCCCAAGAAGGAGCACTCTCGCTACAAAAGATCCTATCAAAAGAATAAGAAGGATCTAAGATGCTTCACATGCAATGAGAAGGGTCACTTTGCTTCAGATTGTCCCAAGAACAAAAGGGATAATAACAACAACTTCAGCAAGAAGAAGAAGGGCAGCAAAAGAAAGTTCCATGCTCATGCTACCGAGGATGATGAACCTCCAAAGAAGAAGGCTAGGGCAGAAAGTGATGATGACTCATCAAGTGAAGAAGAGTATGTTCTAATCTCTGCTCTCACAAGTACTATCTCCCATGGTTGTAATGATTGATTGATTGATAGTGGGGCTTCCAAACACATGACTGGATTTAAGGAATCTTTTGTGAATCTATCTAAATATGAATCTCCCCATAAGGTGAAACTTGGGGATGATTATCAATACCCAATCAAAGGAAGTGGTGAAGCCTCCTACAACCTAGATTCTGGAAAATATTTGAAGATGAAAGAAGTCCTTTATGTACCTGGGCTCAAGAAGAACTTACTCTCCATCTCTGCATTGGATGCAAAAGGTATGAGGGTTGCATTTGTAGATGGCCAAGTCCTAATGTGACCAAAGGGTAAAACAACCGATGATGCAGTAGTGATTGGAGAGCAAGAGGGAGGTTTGTACAAATTGAAGGGACAACCTGAACATGCTATGGTGACATAAAGACAAAGATTCATCCATAGTCATGGATCACATAGAGGTATGTATAATTTGTTTTTGAAAAAGTTAACTAATGAGTTATGTAGGTCATTGAAGAGAACAAGAACACGTTGCTAGACATAACTAGCAAATATGGTGACCAAGTATGTGTTTCTTATATCATAGGATCTATCATATAAGTATGCATGGCATGATTGATGATGATTGTTCATAAAGTCATAAGTTTGAATAACCATGGGTATATGCATATTATGTGTCTTACCTTAATTAACGATATGACTAACCAGAAGAGTCATAGGTTTGAGTAATTACAGGTTTAGACATGTTATGTTTCTTATGATATGACTAACCATAAGAGTCCTATATAAACCTTGAATGCTAATGCTTATTATTTCTGTTTGAAATGATCATGACTATACATGCTTGAGATTATTGTGTTTTAATAGTATACTAATGAATGTATGATTTTGTATGAGATCACAAGGATAACACAATCATGATACTAATAAGCATGCATAGGGACCAAGGATGAATATGAGTTCAAGAACAGGTAATCCATGAAGCAAAGATCAAGAGGGGGCACACTCCAGTGGTTTCTGCAAGGGTGCAGATATTCAGAGGGAGTTGTCCATCTCTCTACATTCCACAATAGAAAGGTGTAGAAGGACTCCAGCAGCTCCTGCAAGGAAGCAAAGACTCAAAGGGAGTCCACCCAACAAACAAACAAAGATAAGTATTTTAATTATCACTTCTTACATATTTGTTTGCTTAAATAAAATTGTTCAATGATGTATGTGCTCATGTTCCTAGACTTAGGATATGTATTGTGCATATTAGAATGATTGCATTAATGAACAGTATACTACTAATATGCATGTGTTGGGTAAGTGGCCTATGGCACTGTACAACATTCCATTGCTACTTATCTAGAATGAAACCTCTTTGCTGACATGTTGGGAGTAGTGCAAACTCTTAAGAATGTTCTAGTAGAGACTGCAAGGCATCTAGAAAGTTATGGAACATGGATAAATGTTGTATTGAAGCACTGGCTAAGATAATTGCATGACTGTATGACATATTTCTTTATGTGTAAGAATTTGTCTGAAAATTATGAGATGTTTCTAATCATACAATTTAACTTCTTTTGTAGAAAAGACCGTATACCTTCAGCTACAAAAGAAGGACTACAACATTTGTTCAAGCAACAAAATTATCTATTGAAGATATTGAAGTTCCCAGGATACGGGAAGAATGCCATGATCCGTCGATCATGAAGAATGATGTTTGGGATGTAGTCCCAAGACCTGAAGGGAATTTTTGTTATGACTTCCATATGGATCTATCAGATCAAGCATGCTGCAGATGGCAGCATAGAGAAATATAAAAGTGATGAAATAGAAGATACACCAGATGGATTTCAAGACTGCTTTCTTGAATGGTGTAGTTGAAGAGGAAGTATATGTGGAGCAGCCACTCAGTTTCGAAATACATGACAAGGATTCATATGTGTGCAGATTGAAGAAAGCCTTGTATGGCTTAAAATAAGCTCTCAGAACTTGGTATGGTAGGATGGACAGTTTCCTATCTAGTTTGGGCTTTACCAAGAGTAAAGCGGATTCCAACCTTTATTACAAGGTTGATGAAGGGAATCCTGTGATTCTACTCTTGTATGGAGATGACTTATTTGTAACAGGAGATGACAGATTGATTGCAGATACGAAGAGGAAGCTTGCTACTGAGTTCGATATGAAAGATTTGGGAATGATGCATTATTTCCTAGGTATGGAGGTGTGGCAGAGTACAGGTGGGATCTTCCTTGGTCAAGGGAAGTACACTGTAGATATCCTGAAGAGATTCGGGATGATGGATTGCAAGGCCATGGCCACACCTATGGCATTGAATCTGAAGCTTCTATGTGATGCTTCATCTGAGCCGGTTGATGTCTCTATGTATCGTCAGATGATTGGGTCCTTGATGTACCTGACGAACACGAGACCAGATATTTGCTTTGCTGTGAACACATTGAGCCAGTTCCTGATGGATCCGAGGAGTGTTCACCTGGTTGCTGTAAAGCATGTTCTGAGGTACCTGAAGGGTATAGTGGATTATGGGCTCAAGTATGAAGCGAATCAAAAGTTTAACCTGCAGGGTTATGTTGATTCAGATTGGGCTGGCAGTGCTGCAGATAGGAAGAGCACATCTTGATGTTGCTTCAACATGGGATCAGGTGTGATCTCTTGGTTTAGCAGGAAGCAGTCCTGCGTAGCACTGAGTACAACTGAGGCAGAGTATGTTGCAGCCTGTTCAGCTAGTTGTGAGGCAGTATGGCTACGGAAGCTATTGTCTGAGTTATTTGATCTCCCGTTGGATGCTACTGGTATCTTCTCTGGATAAACAAAGTTGTGTGAAGCTGTCCGAGAATCCAGTGTTTCATGACAGGTCGAAACAGATAGAGATCAAATATCACTATATCAGGGATATGGTGCAGAGAGGAGCTGTGAAGCTCCTGTATGTTGCGACGGACGAGCAGATTGCAGATGTGCTGATGAAGCCACTAGCTAGGGTGAAGTTCGAGTACTTCAGGGAGAGGCTTGGTGTTCTTCAGATCGAAGACACTTCGAGGAAGAAGTGATGGACACATTTGCTGAAGCCATTCCAAGCATGTTGGAAGGAGGATCCTTCACATGGCTGTGGATGTAAGCACTGGATGATGAGCATCAGGATGATGTTCTAGTTTCTGCTTTGTATGATCAATTGGATCATTTATATATATATGTATGTACGCATCATGTTGGATGCTGGATATGATCGGTTGGATCATTTGTATGTATTTTGTATATGCATCATGTTGGATGCTTGGACCATGTATCTATATATGTATCAGGTGGATACATTGTATGATCAAGTAGATCATGTATGTTGATGGATACATTGTGTGGATCATGTATCTATGTATCAGATGGATACACTGTGTATGATGATATGTATCAGGTAGATACTTGGTGTGCATCAGATGGATGCATTGCATGATCAGGGTGATCGTGGATGACGAGATTCTCCAGATGACATGTAGCAGGATGTTGCAGTGATGATGATCAGGATGATCATGTGTACATCAGGATGATCATGTGTACATCAGGATGATGTATGATGAGTATCAGATGATACTTTATGGCTGTGGATCAGGTTGTGCAGATGAGCATGTCTGGGAGATCCTATAGGTCGGAGTTGTGTACCCATAACAGCCTGGGATGCTCTTTCGAGACATTGCTCTGGGAGGATATGTAATTTGTGCCCTGGGAGATCTTCAGGTCGGAGTTGTGTACCCGTAACATCCTGAGATGCTCTTGTGCGGTTTTGTCCTAAGGCATGTAATTTGCTCCTGGGAGATCTGGACAGGATGAAAAAGGCCTCAGATGCTTCAGCTAGGTTTTTCCATGACCACATGTAATTTTCTCCTGGGAGATCTGGACAAGATGAAAAAGGCCTCAGATGCTTCAGCGAGGTTTTGTGGTGGACCACATGTAATGTGCTCCTGGGAGATCCGATAGGTAGAGCTGTGTGCTCGTAACAACCTGGGATGCTTCAGCCAGGTTTTGTGGTGAGATCACATGTAATGTGCTCCTGGGAGTTCCGACAGGTAGAGATGTGTGCTCGTAATAGCCTGGGATGCTTCAGCCAGGTTTTGTGATGGGTCACATGTAATGTGCTCCTGGGAGATCCTACAGGTAGAGCTGTGTGCTCGTAATAGCCTGGGATGTTGCAGCCAGGTTTTGTGACGCACGTAATAAGTCCTGAGAATTCCACAGTATGGCCAGTGATGATGAAGACCTGCAGGAGGTGGGCCTACATCCAGTATGAAAAAGGACTGGCTCTGTAGAACTTCCTATGACGAGTAGATTCAGAGATTGGTTGCGATAGCAGCAGCAGTGATTATGATGATGACGATGCATCAATGACGATGATCCCGAGAAGAAGACTTGTCTAGCAGATCTATGTCGAGAAATACCTTCCTAGTTAAGAGGGAGTGTTGATGTATATGTAACTTCGGAATGTATTTCATCTGTGTATTTTATATATATTTATTGTACCCTTATAAGAGATGTGTCATTCCTCTATAAGGAAGTGTCGTCATGTGGATTGATAAGTGTCGCAAGTGAGTGTACTTGCCGGTGGGTTATTAGACCACCATGTGTGGGGTCGGCCCTGAAATATATATTATAATGTGGATGTACCTAGCTAGACAAGTCGGCCCCATAAGGTCACTAGGCAAACAGGTTAGTATAAAGAGAGATCAGGTGATCTCTATTTAGATCATTCGGAAAAGTACATCTCTCTCACTCAGAAAGTGGTGCACTAGTGAGGAGGAGGATTATCTGCTACTAGGAGACTATCTCGGTGTATTTTGGTTGTACTTTGGTTGAGCCATTGCTCTCTCTATCTCTGAGGAAGTTGTGGGGTTTTTCACCTTAGGGTTTTCCCCACGGAAACTCTATGTCTCTTGTCTCTTATGCTTTTGATTCTTGTGATGTTTGTCATACTTACGGTGATTGTCATGCATTGATATACTGTATATGTTATTCTCTCAGTAAAAATCCTAGAGTATTGTGAATTAATGCTCAAAATTTAACAACTATTGGGCTGAAAGAGTAACTAAGCTCAGCAAGATTTAGACACTGTTGTTGATGAAGATATTCTTGCAGCTATTTTTGATGATTAAGGTTTATGGGGTTAATCTGGTGCATACTTCTAATGTTTGTTTTGTTTTTCTTGATGCAAGATGTTAATACCTCCCACAATCTCCTCTTTTTCATGTTTCCCAAATTACTCATTATGCATGCACCCAAGGTGTCATGCTTAGAAAATTTTCCTTTTTCACATAATAAGAATGACTTTACCATTACTTTAATATTAATCTGGTACATTTCATAGTGTATTTTTTACAATACTAGGGATGAGTCCACCACACTCCACTCCTTATCTAATAATGGCGAGAATGTTACACCTAAATCTCATCATCATGAGACCCATGTCAACTCAATGCCTTGATCCCTGAAGTCTCCCTAATCAAGAAGTCATTTAGAACAAGTTGCTTCCTTTTGTCCACAATGTCTAGTTGGGTCGACGCAGCTTGTCTTTGAGCAAGAAGCGCCCAACTAGGTCAGTCGCAGGATGCAGTCTATCAGACTGCGCTAGTGGCTCAAGTTGCCTTTGTGCAACCTGCGTTCTCCCTCTCAGGCATAGGTTTCCTTCATGCAGCTTGCGTTGCGATTGGTTAATTTGGATAAAGGTGGATTTCGAGCGATTTCTAGAAGTTGGATGAGGTGGATCCCTAGGCAAGCTGTCCTACAGTTCCCTAACCTCAAGGGAGGATCCCTTAGCCCTCTCCCCATGATCCCCAACCTACTCTATCCACTTGGTCCTATAAATACAAAGCTCATCTCCATTCCAAAGGGAGGAAGTCTATAGCACTTACATGCTGCTGCTAGAATTAGCCTAGGTGATCCCTATCCATATCTTGGGAGGCATGCATTTCCTTTGGAGGCATTGGCTTGGCTTGTTAGAGGAGGATTGCAGCGTTAAGGCTTGGGTTGTAATTATCTATCTACTTTGTATTTCTCACTCTTTATACAATAATATAAACTCTTTCCATAAATGTCCATTGTGTTGATGATGTTTATAGTTTACCTCCTTAACTGTTTACTTAGATCAGTTAGTGTTTAGATATGTTTTACTGCTTGTTTTGTCTCTACATATTTTGACATGTCTTGCAGCTACAGATCTGACGACCGTAGAGCTTG
Organism: Larix kaempferi; assembly: GCA_027924585.1. Taxonomy (NCBI): domain Eukaryota; kingdom Viridiplantae; phylum Streptophyta; class Pinopsida; order Pinales; family Pinaceae; genus Larix; species Larix kaempferi. The sequence goes on from BSBM01000510.1 coordinate 2,411,590, forward strand.
GAGCAGTAACAAGGAGAAAGATCTACAAATATGAAGGTAAGACGTCTAATTACTCGATCTCTAATCTGATCTAGGAAAGCAGCTTTATGTTATGTTCCTATTTGTTCTAAATTCACATTGAACTAGGGAGTTTTGGCTCCTGTCCGCTCAAGTAAATTGTACAATAACAAATCTGGCGACTCCACTTTTCGAATCGTGCTCTTAGGCGGACGCAACACTGACTCTAATGAAGGCATCTCAATGGTAAGAGAAGCTGGTGGTACGGTAACATCAGGAATAGAAGTGGAAGCTTTTTCAGTATTACTTCCAATGGGTTCCTTCGAAGGGATTGAGTCGTATGAAGGGGATCGTGTGTTCAGGTTAACCATCTCACTGCGCATCATGAAAACATGCACGGTGGAAGATGTGTCTCCTTGAGAAGGAGAGGATTGAGCAATCATTTGTTGATTCTGGGTGGGGAAGGGATCATTGAGAATTGCAGGTGTGGAGTTTCCTTTAAGAAACTTCTGCACTTCGTCTCGGTGGGGACATTCTTTGGCGAAATGGTCCCCACCACACAATAAACAAGGATAGTTTAGCTTCCGTTTATGTTTCATGTGTTACTGTACCACCAGCTTCTCTCACCATTGAGAAGCCTTCATTAGAGTTAGTGTTGCGTCCGCCTAAGAGCACAATTCGAAAAGCATTTTTCAATCCTAATGCTCGGGCAGCTCAGAACTACAACATTGTAGAGGAATTGACGCAAGCTCCTTGTGCCATGTCGACGCTAGAGGTGTTGGCCCGGTTTTACAACCAGGCTTAGTGCTATGGGCACCTGCTAACTAGTAGCAGCAGTTTCAATGGAAATAAATAACAAGAAACTAATTAAACAAGACTATTCATGGATCTATGCAAAGATATTAAGCAAATAACAAAAATAATTTAAAATCAAGAACAAGACAATGTAGAATAATGAATTTGTATTGAAAGAATGGGGGCAAGCAAGTGCTTGCGGAATCAATACCTCTAATGGTGAGGTTGAATGGCTCCAAGGATGACCAACTCCAATCTCCAATGGTCTCTTCTCCAATGTGGTTTGCAATGGCTAAAATGCTCAGGGGAGATTTCAGCAGCATAAGGATGAGATAATGGATGGATTTGAAATGAGGAGCCCCTACCACCTTTTTATAGGTTTTGGTGGTGGGAAATACCATTTGTGGTTTTGTGGAAACCAAATGGTATTGACCAACATGGTTTAGGTACTTTTCCCTCCTTTTTCCTTTTTTGAATAAAAATAATATTTTAATTCCCTTTTTAATATTTTTGGGAATTTGGACCCTTTTTTAGGGTTTTTTATGCTTTTTTGGGAAAAATAATCTTTTTTAATGGAAAAAGGGGTGTACTCAGGTCTTTTGGTGACCTTTTGTTGGTTTTTAGAGGCTCTGATGGTGAAAAAGTGGATAAATGGGTCATGTGAATAGGGAAATGAGCTAGTGAGCACTTTTTGGGTGTTAACAGATTGCCCCCTGATGTGTGAGGGCAGGAGCTCATCGTATGGCCGATAGACATCATAGTTCATTTGTCTTTTTCTGGGGTTTTAGGGGAGAGAAGAGACCGGTTGGAGACTGGAGCCACGGCCCTTGGAAGCTGCAAAAACAAAAAATATTACATGGCCTCAATATGAATGAGGTATAATCTCTGATAAAGGACGAGGCGGGCATTCCCATGCTCGTATCAAGACATATACAAAACAATTAGTCCCAAGAAGGGGGATCTAATACGTAAAGAAATACACTGGTACATCATAATGGTCCAGAGGGGACATTATTGTGGGATATACTCATGATCATGGCTGATCTCAATAACTGATACACTGGAATAACTGTTGAACTGCTGAATCTGAAGGCGTCCAACATCTGTATGGACTCAATGACTGTGAGCCATCTGGAATACTGTCGCCATACGCAACCCGGATATCTATAGAAAAAATGTAACTGGTTGTATCCATAGGTAGACTCTCAAATGTGGAGGAGTCAGGTGGTATCCGGGGTCTTCGACTAATAACTGAACGGACCAATACCCTGTGCGAGTCTCAACGATGCGATCAAGGTGTTGAAGTCGAGCATGTGAGAAACAACCATTCGGAGAGGCACTGAGGATTCCTCTCGAAATGATTCGTAGGCACTCATCATAAATGGTAATGAGTCCAAGACACAGGGACCTCTAGGTCTATCCTCTGGAATCAATGTGGTTGTCATCGACAGAGGGAGACCAGCAACTAACAAGGCAATGATGTTTCCTTGATAGGAGCACGAGGTGTAGAACTGAAGTGATGTAGTACTGATGGTAGGGCTGACATACTTGTGGGGATGGGAAATAACTGGGTCAAAAAATGGGTAGACTCAAACTTCCTTTGTTCAGAGCATGATGACATGGTTGACCTGGAAGCGTAGGGAACTGACTTGTAGGTGTGGGGATCATTGCTTTGACTGATTGGTATATATTGACTCTGGGGGGGGAGGACGAGCTGAGAGGTGTCGTCGAGGGATTATTAAGGTGACATACTGCAGAATACTCTGAACAAAGGCGACCAAAATGGGGAGGCTGCCATATGAGTAGATGTGATCTGTCGTGGCGCCAAGAGGCACCATTGATTCCTTCTTCGTAGTTTTAATGAGCTCCAAGAAGGGATAAAAGTGTGCTCTGAAATGGTACGGTCCTGTGGATTTTGTGAGCCCAGGACGGCTCATGCTCATGGGTGCTTTCATTTTTAAGGAGTCTGAAAGCGATAAGAAGACTCTGCAGTGGTTATGACTACTGTCCTGTTTGTTTTACGAGCCCAGGATGGTGATTGCTCGTGGTCGCTTTCATGTTTAGACAGTCTGAAAGCGGGTAAGGGGACTCCATTGGTGTTTCTTTTTCGTAAGTTTAGTCTCCAAGGCCCGAAAAAGCATAAAATGATGCGGATGGAGAACTCTTCTAGCCGATGTGACTAAAGTATACCTTTTTCGTAATTAGTCTACGAGGTCCGGAAAAGGGGTAAACTTATACCAGGTAGACGCCCTTTCAGATACGTTTAGCGAGCATGAAAGGAAGCAAGATTGCTCGGCGATCTTTTCATTGTTTTAGGAGTCAGAAAAGAGCTTAACAGAAACTCCCTAAGTGCCTTTTTCGTAAAAGGGGTTGCTCGGCCCGAAAAAGGGATAAAATTATACCGAACAAAAAAGGGGATTGATGAGGGTGAGAAGAGGTCTCAAGCATCATCATCAGTGCGGAAAACTAGATCCAGTGACAGAAGGATTGTCCAAAGGGGTCTGCGGCCGTTGTGGCATGCAAACCGAGGCTATGGGAGGGCATTTTGAAAAAATGGCCGAAAAAGATGGGCGTGAGAGCGAGAAATGATCTCAAGCATCATCACAAGCGCGGAAAACTGAATCCGACGATATAAGGCTTGTCCAAAACGGAGAACGGCCGATGTGGCACGCAAACCGAAGTGACGAGGGGGCATGGGAAAAAATGCCCAAAAAATCTAAAGTTGAGTTCGAGAAATGATCTCAAGCATCATCACGAGCGCGGAAAACTGAATTCGGCGGTATAAGGCATGTCGAAAATGGAGAACGGCCGATGTGGCACGCAAACCAAGGCGACGTGGGGGCATGAAAAAATGCTCAGAAAATCAGGACGTGACAGCGAGAAATGATCTCAAGCATCATCACGAGTGCGGAAATATGAATCCAGCAGTGCAAATGGTGCGAAAAACAAAGGTCATAAGGACTCCGGAATGGTCAAAGCAAATAACTAGGTTAAAAAATTGCTACAAATAAAGGTGAGCCCACCAAGCCAATGATGCAGTGGTGGGGAGAAATGATGACCCGCGGGGGGAAATACTATCTGCATAAAATCAACTCAAATATACAAGTGACACGTGACCTCAAAAATGGTTGAGATTACGAATATGAAAAAGTGAGCAGGGTTAATGACCTGCCCCCATGCTATGTGCATGGGGTTTGTGATTGTGGATCACATATGTGTTGGTTTGAACGATGGGCTCATTGAGGTGTTGAGATAGAGATGATGGGGAAGGTTCAAAATGATTGATCATGCCCCCTATCCCGGGGTCAAGGTAATCTATTATGCCCCCTAACTCAGAGGTGTCAATGTGGTGCAGATGTTGTCTCAGAGAGAGATCAATAGGGCATTGAGCAACTGCTGGCGGGGTGTTATACCATGAGGCCGTGGGTCGTGGTGGCATACTGAAGTGATGATATGATGATGGGGGATTCCCTTTGTAGGGTGGATGCCCCCAGTATCTCAGACGAGGATCACGATGATGATGAGTAGGCAAGGTTTTGGGCCTGCCCCCATGTTGTGGACATGTGGTTTCCTGGTTGATTTGAAAGGGTTGAACCTGTGTGTCAAAGGGATCAATGGAAGGGGCCGACCGGACAGAGGGGTATCCAGTGGAGATCGTATAAATGGCGGAGTCAAGGCCAAGCATTTCGGTATCTGACCAAGTAAAGACATCAGTGAACTCTTGAAAGAGCTTTTTGTACACCTGAGTTTCTGCTTGAGTGCAAGATGCGCCTAGCGAGATGAGCTCGGGTTTCCCTGGTGTCGTGGAAATGTCTATCTGTATAGTGGGGGAAATGTTCGACATGCTCCCTTCTTCAAAGGCATCCGGTGCTGGGATGGGGTCCTTTAACCAATCGACCTTTGTGGGTATGAAATCTTTCGATTCGACCGATAGCTGGTTGGATGCAGTGGATGTAGATGCTTCCGGGAGGAAGTACGAGCGATGATGCATATCATCCCAAGGGTAGTCGGGTGCAGTGAGTGTCTCCAAAATTTGCTCATCAGTATTGAAGTAGTCAGACCATAAATCAAGGGGTTCTGGTTTGAAAGTTGTTGAAATCATATATATTGTATTGACTTCTTCCGACGAGGATGATGGCGGGGGGTGGATCTCCTCGATTAGGGTAGGAGATATCTCCAAATCAACATTGTTTAACTCGTATAATGCTGCTCTATAGTCAGGGAGATCGGGACAATGGTGAGAGTAGTGGCCGTAAACACTGCATATGGCACAAGGATGGTTGGTGCGCAGTGATTTGTCGCGAGGCTGAGGAGGTGGTTCAAGTCTAACGACTGGGATGCCGGCGTCATCGTCCAACATATTCATATGCTCTTGGAGTGCTGGTAACTGTGGGCATTGATGAGTTGGATGGCCTATCTCATCGCACAACGAGCATTTAGGGGGATCTCGAAACACCGGTGGGGGTTCAACCGCCTTAGGAGGTGGTATAGCAGTGTATGGTTGTGGACCTCTGCCCCCAGTGGCCTTGATAAGAGGGGGGGGATTCGTTGACGACGAAGGAATATTGAGACTGGGAGGAGGTTTCGTTGACGACGAAGGGATTGCGACACCAGGAGGAGGTTGATTTGTGGTAACAATAGGTTGTACCGGTTGGAGGATGACGTTTGGTGTCGGCAGTGGAACGGGAGGCGAAATACACCACACGGGTAATCCCAATGTTAACCCGGGTAGACTAAGGGTAGCCATAACCGGGGCGCTAACTACACCCGAAGGAGGAAATAGAAAGGGGATGGTGTGGATGGGTGTAACACCGATGTGACTCGGGATCAATGGTGGTTGACTACCGGATGTTTGTGTATTCTGTGAAAGAGTACAGAGGTTTGCGACGTGAGTCTCGGGTGACGGTGGTGGAATGGCCTGGAATGTAGAAGTCATTGGTGTATCTGAGTAAAGTCCGGGTCCCACAGACGAAACAAAGGAGGTAGTTGCACTAGAAGCTGGTTGTTCAATCATGGGAAGAACATTTTCGGGTGCTGCAGGGGCATTGGGATCATAGTATGTGAGTTGGTCGATTTTGACCACGCGTCCCTCATGGGGGAACATCATGGTGCGGAAAACGGAGGAGGCGACCGCTTTCATGGCGTACATGTAACTACGGCCAAGTAAAAGGTTATAATCGAGCTGGGCGTTAATGACCTCTATGTCGATGAGCACAGTTTTCCCACCCAATTGGACGGGAACCTTGGGTAGTAGACCTTGAGGTTGAGCTGACCGGCCGTCATAGGCCCGCAATGCAGTGGTGGATTGCTGGAGAGCAGGGGATCCCAACTTCTGCCAAACAAATGTGGACATGACGCATGTGGAGGCACCCTCGTCGATGATACATCGATGGATGACAAGATTCCGAATAGAAACGGAAACTTGGACTGCTATGGTGGAAGGCAGACATGGTTCGGACTGGTCCAAATCAAAGGTCATCAATTTCGAATCATTTGGGTCAATTGCCCCAATGGCGGAAAGTAAAGTCTTGCGCTGCGTAGGACAGTTTTTCAAGACTTCTAACGCAGACATGGCTGCGGGAGATTGAGCTAGGTCATCTACGATGTTGTAATTTGACGCAGCCCGTGCATTGGGGTTGTTGTTGATACGGCGGAGTGGGAAACGAGGTGCTTTAGAGGCGCCATCGAGTGGAAGAGGTGGTATCCGTAACGTCTGATCGGTGGGATTAGCGTTAGTATCCTTATCGGCGGGGGGGGGCTTCGTAGGTAGGGCCATACTGGTTCCGACGGGTTTGGATATTGACGTCGGCAGTGGACATCATCAATAAGTGGTGAGTGCCTGAATCAAACATGGGTTGATCAGGAGCGGCGTAAGTGATTTGTTGTGGTTGCACGTTGCCCTGTGGGGGGGCTAACGGCTGAGTGTTCACCACTCCTTGTGTGGGAAAAGGGTTTTGTAACACCAAAGGTTGTTGCTGAGGTGGTGGGGGGTTGGGTGGCGGATGAGGAGCCGCCTGCCCCTGACGATGGGCGTCATCTGTCCATAGTTGTCGAGCTCGCTCCAGATGTGGGCAAGCGTGGGTATAGTGGCCATAGACACCGCAAATGGAACAAGGATGGTTTGTTCGTAAAGTAGCATTTTTGGCTTGCTTAGGTGGCCGATCAGGATTCTGATGAGCAGGCGCTGCGTTATTGTTTTGCGGAGGATGGGTAGGTTGTGGAGCTTGGTTATGGTTTTGGTTGTTTCCACGGTTACGTCCTCTTCCGCGGTTTGGTTGCCCACCCTGGTTGCGTTGGTTATTTTGGTATCAGGGCTGATGTTGTTGTGCATACACATGCCCTTGAGCATTGGGTGGATTCTGGGGAGCCGCAGGTGCGGGAGCAGGTTGCGGTGGGTAGTATGCAGGTGGAGCTGGAGGTGGTCCAGTTGCCTGTTGGGGTTGTTGGTACCCCTGAGCTATTGGATGTGGTGGATTAGCTAGTGCAGTTTGCTGTGGGTACTGCAACGGTTGTGGTGAGAACTGAATGGGGTTCTATGTAGCAGGTTGAGCATAGTATGTAGGAGGTACATATGCTGATGGCGCTTGCCCATAACAATGTTGTGGACAAGAGGGTCCATGAATGTGATGGGTCTGATTTGTTGGAGCATAAGAATTTGTTGCTCCGGAATTGGATGTAGCCCTAGAGAGGTCTGGGGCGGGTATGGTGCTCACCATGCTGAAAGGTTTAGGTTGCGGGGTGATTTGTCCAATGATGCCATCAGCGGCATGTGATGCCCCCGGTGTGTCACCACGTGAGGAGTCACCTCGTGGGGCGTGAGGTATGATTGTGTATAGATAACCCGACTGGGCGTAGATGAGATCAAACTGTTGGGCTTTGAGGATGGCCTCTTCTTCAGACTAGGGTCTTTCAAATGCCACATCCTTCGCAATAAGAGGGAGGAGGGATTTTAGAAACCAATCTAAAAAGATACGGTTGTCTAAGTTAATTTTACAGAGGCTTCGGCGTCGACGCCACTCATGAATGTGGTCAGTGATGTGGGTGGCCGTGGTTTGTCTGCAAGACAGTAGGATCTCAACGCCCGCATCATAGCGGACAGGTAACTGAAAAAACTGCAGGAAGGTCGAGGCAAGGGAGGTAAAGGTGGCATGCGTCCCATGAGGCTGCTCGATATACCACTTGGCTGCAGAGCCAGTGAAGGTGCGTTGTAAAAGCCGGAGGCGGATTGAGTCGTCCACTATGGATTTGGAGGAACACCATAAATGGAAGGACATGATATGGTTCTGGGGGTCTTCCCCTGCCTTACCCTCAAACTTAGGGATGTCAGAGGGAAGTTTGGTGGGCATATGAGGCCACACAGGATCATGTCTGATGGGGTCATTTGTTAGCCTAGCTAAGTCTGGCAGGTTCAGACTCGCCATGTATGGTAAGCTAGCAGATGTGGTAACTGGAACATGGACATGCCTAGCCATTGTGGTATGGTGTAGGGGTCCAGTAGCGCCTAAAGGTATGCTAGGTATGGAGGGTATGTGCCCTCCAATAGGTGTAGTCTGGTATGGGCCAGCGCCTCCAAGTGCAACATGGGTTACACTTGGATTAGGAATAGCAGTGGGGATTCCTGGGATAGGGTTTGTGGAAACCAGAGGGGGTGTGACCCCTATGTTGGGTATACCTATGACAGGTGGTGGCCCTGTGTTGGGCATTCCTAAATGTGGAGTGTTACCCATGTTGGGCATACCCAGGGGGGTGGTTGTTTCCATGGATGGCACCGCCGCATAAGGGTCTGTGGATGTCTCACCTATGGTGCTTGTAAACAATGGATCAAATGGTGTTCCAGCCATAATGGTGGTTGGTGGTAACTCTGTGGGTTTTTCGGATTCTACCTCCAAATCAAAAGTGAAGTGAGGTGTGTCAGAATCGGATGACTGTGTAGTTGATTGACGATGTGTCGAATCAAGGGATAAGGCTCTGCGTCCGTGACGTGGAGAGCCAAGTGGACTAAACTCTAGGAGTTCGCCCTGTAGACGACGAGAGCGTCTAAAATTCTCAATGGTGAGAATTAAGGTTTTATGTAAAAATTTGTTTAAGTATCAGGTGGTGATATATCTAAAAAAGACTCAAAACCCTAATGCAACCAAGGGTGCAAGAAGGGGAGTGAAAAAAGAAAGCTCTCAGGCCAAAAATCAATCCTCAAAAAATGCACTTATTCTAGCAGCTGTGCTACAATAAGTGGAGGAATGCAACAAATGGTCAGAGTACCAACATGCAAACGGCTTCTATAAAAAATAGGTGTAACTAGACCAAGGGTGGGTTGAATCATGCAAACACCTAATCTAAAAGTATTGTGACTCAAACAGACGATATCCTCTGCAAGGTGATGAAATCCAAGTCAGACAATATGAATGTTGAGACAACGGCTAGATATCCCCCTACCGGGAGGGACACCGGGTAATCAATCCTAAAGACAGGCTACTAGGATACTCCGTTCATGACGCGTCGAGAAAAGGTAAATCTGCCGTTTGGTCCTTTGGTCGCAATATCCCAATACAGGGATATCCCGAGAACTGCGAATGGTAGCCCTTCGGTTACTGAATGGATTTCGGTATTCCACTCAGGCTTCCGGAACCATCCTCGCGACTTCAACCCGCCTAAGGGAGAGGCCTTCCCACAAACCGGTTGTGACCGCGCCAAAAAGTACTAAGAGATTTTAGCTCCCTAATTGGACAACTTCTATGTCTCTTATACCATCACATTAGGAACCTCCCACAGTGAGCATGAGATCGGAGAATACCAACAACTGTTCCAAGAATTCACTGATGTATTTACTTGGTCAGATACCGAAATGCCTGGCCTTGACCCCGCCATTTATACGATCTCCACTGGATACCCCTCTGTCCGGTCGGCCCCTTCCATTGATCCCTTTGACACACAGGTTCAACCCTTTCAAATCGACCAGGAAACCACATGTCCACAACATGGGGGCAGGCCCAAAACCTTGCCTACTCATCATCATCGTGATCCTCGTCGGAGATACTGAGGGCATCCACCCCACAAAGGGAATCCCCCATCATCATATCATCACTTCAGTATGCCACCACGACCCACAGCCTCATGGTATAACACCCCGCCAGCAGTTGCTCAATGCCCTATTGATCTCTCTCTGAGACAACATCTGCACCACATTGACACCTCTGAGTTAGGGGGCATAATAGATTACCTTGACCCCGGGATAGGGGGCATGATCAATCATTTTGAACCTTCCCCATCATCTCTATCTCAACACCTCAATGATCCCATCATTCAAACCAACACATATGTGATCCACAATCACAAACCCCATGCACATAGCATGGGGGCAGGTCATTAACCCTGCTCACTTTTTCATATTTGTGATCTCAACCATTTTTGAGGTCACGTGTCACTTGTATATTTCAGTTGATTTGATACACCTAGTATTTTTCCCCCATGGGTCATCATTTCTACCCCCCACTGCATCCTTCGCTTGGTGGGATCACCTTTATTTGTAGCCATTTTTTAACCTAGTTCTTTCCTTTAACCATTCCGGAGTCCTTATGACCTCCGTTTTTCGCACCATTTGCACTGCCGGATTCATATTTCCGTGCCTGTGATGATGCTTGAGATCATTTCTCGTTGTCACGTCCCGATTGTCAGGGCATTTTTTCCATGCCCCCCCTCGTCGCCTCGGTTTGCGTGCCACATCGGCCGTTCTCCGTTTTCGACGTGCCTTATATCGCCGGATTCAGTTTTTCGCGCTCGTGATGATGCTCGAGATCATTTCTCGCTCTCACCTTTAGATTTTTCGGGCATTTTTTCCATGCCCCCCTCGTCGCCTCGGTTTACGTGCCACATCGGTCGTTCTCCGTTTTCGACGTGTCTTATATTGCCGGATTCAGTTTTTTGTGCTTGTGATGATGCTGGAGATCATTTCTTGCTCTCACGCCCATATTTTTTGGGCATTTTTTCAAAATGCCACTCATCACCTCGATTTGCGTGCCACATTGGCTGTAGCCCCTTTTCGACAATCCTTATGTCACCGGATCCAGTTTTCCGCACTGATGATGATGCTTGAGACCTTTTCTCGCCCTCATCAATCCCTCTATGTTCGGTATAATTTTATCCCTTTTTCGGGCCGAGCAACCCCTTTTACGAAAAAGGCACTTAGAGAGTTTCTGTTAAGCTCTTTTCTGACTCCTAAAACAATGAAAAGATCGCCGAGCAATCTTGCTTCCTTTCATGCTCGCTAAACGTATCCGAAAGGGCGTCTACCTGGTATAAGTTTACCCCTTTTCCGGACCTCGTAGACTAATTACGAAAAAGGTATACTCTAGTCACATCGGCTAGAAGAGTTCTCCATCCGCATCATTTTATGCTTTTTCGGGCCTTGGAGACTAAACTTACGAAAAAGAAACACCAATAGAGTCCACTTACCGCTTTCAGACTCTCTAAACATGAAAGCAACCATGAGCATGAGCCGTCCTGGGCTCCCAAAATCCACAGGACCGTACCATTTCAGAGCACACTTTTATCCCTTCTTGGAGCTCATTAAAACTACGAAGAAGGAATCAATGGTGCCTCTTGGCGCCACGACAGATCACATCTACTCATTAGGCAGCTTCCCCATTTTGGTCGCCTTTGTTCAGAGTATTCTGTAGTATGTCACCTTGATAATCCCTCGACGGAACCTATCAACTCGTCCTCCCCCCCCAAAGTCAATATATACCATTCAGTCAAAGCAATGATCCCCACACCTACAAGTCAGTTCCCTACGCTGCCAGGTCAACCATGTCATCATGCTCTGAACAAAGGAAGTTTGAGTCTACCCATTTTTTGACCCAGTTATTTCCCATTCCCACAAGTATGTCAGTCCTACCATCAGTACTACAACACTTCAGTTTTACACCTCGTGCTCCTATCAAGGAAACATCATTGCCTTGTTAGCTGCTGGTCTCCCTCTGTCGACGACAACCACATTGATTCCAGAGGATCGACCTAGAGGTCCCTGTGTCTTGGACTCATCACCATTTATGATGAGTGCCTACGAATCATTTCGAGAGGAATCTTCAGTGCCTCTCCAAATGATTGTTTCTCACATGCTCGACTTCAACACCTTGATCGCATCGTTGAGACTCGCACAGGGTATTCGTCCGTTTCACTTATTAGTCGAAGACCCCGGATACCTCCTGACTCCTCCACATTTGAGAGTCTTCCTATGGATAAAACCAATTACACTTTTTCTATAGATATCCGGGTTGCGCATGGCGACAGTATTCAGATGTACCCCACTTTCATACTCCCTTGAGTATACAGTTATATTATTTCTCAGAGATGACTCATAGTCTTTGAGTCCATACAGATGTTGGACACCTTCAGTTTCATCAGTTCACCAATTATTCCAGTGTATCAGTTATTGAGATCCGTTATGATCAGGAGTACATCCCAAAATAATGTCCCCCCTGGACCATTATGATGTACCAGTAGATTCTTTATGTATTAGATCCCCCTTCTTGGGACTAATTGTTATGTACATGTCTTGATACGAGCATGGGAATGCCCGCCTCATCCACTATCAGAGATTATACCTCATTCATATTGAGGCCATGTAATATTTTTTGTTTTTGCAGCTTCCAAGGGCCGTGGCTCCAGTCTCCAACCGGTCTCTTCTCCTTCCCAAACCCCTGAAAAAAGACAAAAGAACTATGATGTCTATCGGCCATACAATGAGCTCCTGCCCTCACACATCAGGGGGCAATCTGTTAACACCTAAAAAGTGCTCACTAGCTCATTCCCTTATTCACATGACCCATTTGTCCACTTTTCCACCATCTGAGCCTCTAAAACCAACAAAAGGTCACCAAAAGACCTTAGTACACCCCTTTTTCCATTAAAAAAGATTATTTTTCCTGAAAAGCATAAAAAAACCCTCAAAAAGGGTCCAAATTCCCAAAAATATTAAAAAGGGAATTAAAATATTAATTTTATTCAAAAAAGGAAAAAGGAGGGAAAAGTACCTAAACCATGTTGGTCAATACCAGTTGGTTTCCAAAAAACCACAAATGGTATTCCCCACCACCAAAACCTATAAAAAGGTGGTAGGGGCTCCTCATTTCACATCCATCCATTATCTCATCCTTATGCTGCTGAAATCTCCTCTGAGCATTTTAGCCATTGCAAACCACATTGGAGAAGAGACCATTGGAGATTGGAATTGCTCATCCTTGGAGCCATTCAACCTCACCATTAGAGGTATTGATTCCGCAAGCACTTGCTTGCCCCATTCTTTCAATACAAATTCATTATTCTACATTGTCTTGTTCTTGATTTTAAATTATTTTTGTTATTTGCTTAATATCTTTGCATAGATCCATGAATAGTCTTGTTTAATTAGTTTCATGGGAATTAAATTGCTTTGCAAATATCAACTCAAAAAATAATGGATCTTTTGATTTCTGAAAGCAAATAATAGACTTCTTTAAAAGAAATAAATGGATTTCTTTTTTCAAGTAAATTGTTGAGGGCAAGATTTTTAAAGAAGTAAACAGGAAAAATTTTTAATCTAGATAAAAATGCAAAATGAGTCTTTCTTTCACTTTCTTGAAAATTTTTAACAAGACTTCTAGATATGCTTTTTAAATAGTAAAAAAATTTTCAAAGCTGTAAAATATGCAGAATTTAATACTGTAAAAAATGTGCTATGGGCAGAAAGTACAGTAAAAATTAATTTTTAAAATCGGGATGGCCGAATGAAAAATTCAACCGCGCGGGTTTTGACAGAAAAGCCGCGATGGACCGCGCGGGTTTCTGTCGCACAGTCGCGATGGACCGCGCGGGATTTGGGCACACAGGCGCGATGTGCAGCGCGGAAAAAATCCGCGAAGCCGCGATGTGCAGCGCGCAAACAGGCTGAGAAGCCGCGGTGAACTGCGCAGAAAAGGGTCGCGCAGTCGCGATGTGCAGCGCGGTAAATGACCGCGATGCCGCGATGTGCAGCACGGAAATCGGCAGCAAAGCCGCAGTGGACCGCGCGGAAAAAAGGCCAAAGGCCGCGATGGACCGCGCGGAAAAAAGGCTGAAAGCCGCGATGGACCGCGCGACTGTCAAGCTAAAAACCGCGAGGTGAATGCCGTGCACGGAAGCCGAAAAAACGAACCCGAAAATCAAGAATTCCGGGCTGTTAATGGCAAAAAATGAGGCCAAAACTTAGAGCAGCAATAGATCTGTTGTCTAAGATGGCAGATCTATGGATCTAAAGGTTAAAAACTAATAAAAAAATAAGATTAAAAGCAAAACTAGAGATCTATTGTTCAAAACCCAGCGGAGTCGCCAAAAACTGTTGGCCCGGTTTTGCAACCAGGCTTAGTGCTATGGGCACCTGCTAACTAGTAGCAGCAGTTTCAATGGAAATAAATAACAAGAAATTAATTAAACAAGACTATTCATGGATCTATGCAAAGATATTAAGCAAATAACAAAAATAATTTAAAATCAAGAACAAGACAATGTAGAATAATGAATTTGTATTGAAAGAATGGGGGCAAGCAAGTGCTTGCGGAATCAATACCTCTAATGGTGAGGTTGAATGGCTCCAAGGATGAGCAACTCCAATCTCCAATGGTCTCTTCTCCAATGTGGTTTGCAATGGCTAAAATGCTCAGGGGAGATTTCAGCAGCATAAGGATGAGATAATGGATGGATTTGAAATGAGGAGCCCCTACCACCTTTTTATAGGTTTTGGTGGTGGGAAATACCATTTGTGGTTTTGTGGAAACCAAATGGTATTGACCAACATGGTTTAGGTACTTTTCCCTCCTTTTTCCTTTTTTGAATAAAAATAATATTTTAATTCCCTTTTTAATATTTTTGGGAATTTGGACCCTTTTTGAGGGTTTTTTATGCTTTTTTGGGAAAAATAATCTTTTTTAATGGAAAAAGGGGTGTACTCAGGTCTTTTGGTGACCTTTTGTTGGTTTTTAGAGGCTCTGATGGTGAAAAAGTGGATAAATGTGTCATGTGAATAGGGAAATGAGCTAGTGAGCACTTTTTGGGTGTTAACAAGAGGTCTTGCAGAATTGTCCCAACCAATGCAAGACTCTTCTCGCTTCCATTGGCGCCGGTAGATCTGGATTCCTCAAATACAATCATGTTTCGGCTTGAGTACTTTAAACCAAGGCTTTCCCACCAGCTGGCATTCCAAGTTGCTACGAACATTGCTGGTAAAATAATCCATCGTACTGTACTTGACGAAGGCACTTCTACCTCGGTCATGTCGCTATCTTGTTAGAGAGCCATTGGTTCTCCCAAGTTAAACCGTTCTCCCACTACCCTGAAAGCATTCGACGGTCGTGACTTTCAACCCCATGGGCTATTACAAGCCTTAGCAGTAGAGTTGGGGGGTAAGACTGCAACCATTGACATGGAAGTAGTCACAGCCCCTTTGGATTATAATCTCTTACTTGGTCGTAATTGGTTTTATGCCATGACTGCAGTCGCGTCATCTGTCTTCCGCATTGTGGAATTCCCCCACCAAGGCCGAATTTTCACTGTCGACCATTTGGATTTCTGTACACAGGACACCGCTACTCATCCTGGCGATAATGTCCCTTTGTTAGGACAATCTTTGCAGCTATATGAGAGCATGGGGGTCGGCCTCTTAAAAGATTCATCTCTTATGGGTGTCTTTCCAACCCCGATCCCCCTAACCATGTTGCCACGGTGAACATGATCTCCTCTGTGATTCCATATTTTCCCAACTCTACCATTCAATGGCTAATACCCAATGAAGCCACCATGCATTTGATTGGAGATACCATGCCTCTTTAACCCGCTGAAGTTACTTACGAGGCAATCCAGTCAACACCTGAGGAACACTTGGTTGTGGCCTCTACATATTGTTCTCTACAGCGGATGTCATCCTTACCAGATCCTCTGCTCTGGACTTTTCATTCCAATGAGTCCATTATGGAGATTATGAGTGCAGATGACCCTCTGTGGGAAGACCTCCACCATCGATCATCTTTCCTACCCCCATTGGATTCTGTGGAGAACAACATTACCACCATTTTCACATCAGATGTTTATCCTTTCCCCCAGTCACCGATCCTCACTTGTCATATGGTCACTGAGGGAAACTTGGAAAATATCGAACCTACCATTCTGGTTGACATCTCGGTTACCCCTAGTGTCATGGAACATATTCGTTTAGGCCAAATTTTTCTCCCGAAGAGATCACTACGTACACGGCCTTATTCAAGCAATTTTGCGACGTGTTTGCTAGGACCTACGAGGAGATGCCCAGGATAGATCCTGCTATTGTTTCACATGAGATTAAAACCTATCCTGACACTAAACCAGTCCATCAAAAGTTATGACCAGTGCACCCTTGAAAGACTGCGACAATTAAGGCAGAGATTGAAAAGCTCTTGAGAGCCGGCTTTATCTACCCTGTTCCTTTAACATAATGGGTCTCCAATGTCGTTCATGTGGCTAAGAAGCAGGGCACCATCCAAGTCTGTGTCGATTATAGGGATCTGAACAGGGCTTGTCCTAAGGACAACTACCCTACTCCCTTCATCGATCAGATCATTGACAATTATGCCAGAAGTGTCATCTTTTCCTTTATGGATGGCTTTTCCTGTTACAACGAGATTGAGATCCACTGGCCGACCAACATAAGACCGCTTTCATCTGCCCTTGGGGTACGTTTGCGTATCGTAACTCCCTTTTGGCCTCAAAAATGCTGGTGCTACATTCCAGCGGGCCATGTCGTATGCTTTTCATGCTGTGAAGGACTTTGTGGAGCCCTATTTTGACGATCTCCCTGCTCATTCACAACATCACGATTTCCACATCGATCATCTAATGGCAGTATTCCTTAGATGCAGGCGGTATAACATCCATCTAAATCCTCACAAGTGTATTTTATGCGTCGATTCTGGACTCCTCCTAGGTTTTATCATTTCGAAAGATGGGATCCACATTGTTCCCTTGAAGGTGGAAGCCATTGTCGCTCTCTCACCTCCTACCGACATTACGGAACTACAAAGTTTTCAAGGGAAGGAAACTTATCTACGGCTCTTTGCCTGTAATTTCACTCAGAAGACAGGGGGCTATATGCGGTTACTGAAGAAGGATGTCCCTTTCATATGGGATGACCAAGCACAACAATCCTTCGACAGTCTGAAACATGCCATTTCCCATGCCCCTGTGCTCCAACCGCCCAATTACTACAAGGGTTAAATCCTTTATCTTGCCACTTTTGTCACCAAGATCTCCATGGTCTTGGTCCAGGAGTACAACAACGCCCAGGAACATGTGATCTATTACCTTAGTAAGGGTCTTATTGAGAAGCTTGCTCTCGCGGCAGTCATTTCCGTCCAAAATTTCTGTCATTATATGCTGCTCCGCACCACCACCATTATTGCCAACTCGAACCCCATGTACCACGTCCTTACACGTCAATTACTCGGGGGCAAGTATTCACGTTGGATCGTGATACTTCAGGAATTTGATCACCTCTTTGAGAAGGCCAAGTCAAAGAAATCTTTGGTGTTTGTCGAGCTCATTTGTGATCTTCCTTGTGTTGATTCGGGATCTGAGCCCAATGATTGTCATCCATATGATTCGTTGTTCCTCATCAGCACGGCATACCCATGGTATGGAGATATCACCTTATATCTTCAAACCCAATGGTTCAACTCCCAACTGTCTCGTGACAATCGTTGTCGTATACGCCACCATGCCAAGTATTACTTGATCATCAGTGATACCTTGTATCGTCGTGGTGTTGATTCTGTTCTTCGATGTTGCCTGACACACGAAGAGGTTGAACACATTCTGAATGACTGTCACGCTGGGGCTTGTGGCGGTCATCTCTCTGGGATGGCTACGGCCCAAAATATACTATGCGCGGGATATTACTAGCCATCCATCTTCAAATATTGCCTTGAGGCCGTTAAGAAATGTCCCCCATGCCAGCACTTTCAATCGAAAAAGCACTCCCACCCAACCCCTTTACACCCGGTCATTGTTGTAGGCCCCTTTACAAAATAGGGCATAGATTTCATGCACTGTAATCCTACCTTGGTCGGGGGGCATGGTTACGTCATAGTAGCCGTGGATTATTTTACTAAATGGGCCAAGGCTATGCCTACGTATAAGGAAGACGGAAAAACCGCTGCACTCTTCATATTCAACCATGTCATTGCACAGTTCGGAGTTCCACAAGCCATAGTCACCGATCATGGATCTCACTTCCAGAACCATATGGTAGATGAATTGAGCACCAGACTGGGTTTTTGCCACGAAAACTCAACCCCTTACTACCCACAGTCCAATGGACAAGTAGAGGCCATCAATAAGGTCTTGAAAACCATGATCCAACGCATGGTGGGTACACATAAATCAAACTGGCATAACATGCTCTTTTCCACACTATGGGCATACCGTACTTCCATCAAGACTGCCACCGGATTCACACCATTCCAATTAGTTTATGGATTGGAGGTAGTTCTACCAATAGCGTGCAAGATTCCATCTCTCAAACTCGCAGTTGAACTTCTCCCGAACACCACTGCCGAGGAAGAATGCTTCCTTCACCTAGCAAAACTCGACGAGACCCGCCTCGATGTTGCTCTTGCCAACGAGGCACATAAGAAATGCATCAAAGCTCAGTATGATAGGTTGGTTAAACCTCGTGTCTTCAACGAGGGTGACTTGGTCCTTACATACGACCAAAAGCATGATAAGCTGGGGGCAGGTAAGTTTGAGTCCATGTGGCATGGGCCATACATTGTAAAACGTGTTATGGAGAAGGGATCATACGAGCTAGAAGATTATGATGGAATACCTTTGGGAGAGCCTCGCAATGGGCTCTACCTGAAGAGGTACTATGCCTGAGTTTTTCACGCATAAGTATCTTGTATATACTGTACATGACGTGTGTTTTGTGTGGTGTGACGCTTTGTTTTCGTGTGTCAAGATCTTGTTTCCCTACTTATACCGTGTTCTATCTGCATGTGCAGATGGCAACCTGCTATGGATTCACAGACGGTGCCAGCCAGCATACCCGTAACCTTGCTTCGGCAACCTGGGTGCTTTATTCCCCTACCGGCAATCTTATCAGCTCAGGAGGAAATTGCCTCAGATACGCAACCAATAACGCCGTGAAATATCAGGCGATGATTGGAACCCTAACCGACTCTCTTTCCTTGGGTATGAGCCACATTGTTATCCATCTGGATTCACAACTAGTGGTTTCTCATCTTAACTGGATCTATGCTATCCGCGACCCCAATCTACTCTGTCTTTTCCGACGAGTTCATCTCCTGGAAAGTTCCTTTGAATCTGTTCAATACCTGCACATTCTGCGAGACATGAACACGGTTGCTAACTCGATGGCCAATTTCATTCTAGATTGGTACATTGCACACACATAAGATATCCATAAAATATTAAAACAGAC
Organism: Larix kaempferi; assembly: GCA_027924585.1. Classification (NCBI taxonomy): domain Eukaryota; kingdom Viridiplantae; phylum Streptophyta; class Pinopsida; order Pinales; family Pinaceae; genus Larix; species Larix kaempferi. The sequence goes on from BSBM01000510.1 coordinate 2,430,860, forward strand.
ATAACATGCAAATTATCCATTGTATAAGCAAAACATGTAAACAATATCCCATTAATCACCAATAGAACACAATATGTATAAAAACCGCCAATAGTGTATGTATATATAAAATTAGTACATAGTACAAAAATAGTAGTGCTGATACAAAATCTGAAGCATGCTAGCTTTCAGCAAGAGTCGTCTCTACAAAATCTGAAGCTCATAGGATTTCAGTATATACATATAAGACATGATCCTAATCCCTAGGACACTCATGGTAGCAAACTACGGCCCTCGCCACTTTCTAGAGCAGCGTACCAAAACGCAAAGATACCCCGATCATCAGCTTCTGGTAGCGACGGGGTAGGTCATGGACACCTGGCTCTGAAATGTCCAAAGTCATCCTGCAGAGGTTCTCCTCAACCTCCTCCATCTCCTCGATGGCATCTCGGGCCGCGGGGCCCAGTTCTGGTATTGCCCCTCTCCGTGCAAGAGGAGAGACTCCAAGTAGTCGCGTCGGACCCACATCTGCAAGAAACATGTAGAAGTTATCAGCACTACCCCAAAAAAATCATAAATGCATAAAATGAGAAAACACAAGCAGTAGTTGTTCTCACCGATATCGTCCCACTGTGCTCCCTCGAGAAGCACCAGGTTTGGGTCCCCTCTAAAGTTCGTCCCGTCATACAGGTAGTCCTCCACCATGAGGAGTTGTCCCCTCAGCCATGTGAAGAAACATGTGTTGAAGCTAATTATAGGACCCCCACCACCATGGCAACCCATCACCTCGGAACACCTGGTCATGTGAGGATCTCGAGCATCCCAATCCTCAAGGTCTATCTGCGGGTGTAAGTGTGGCACCCGCTCCAGCATGAAAGATACCACCACTAAACCATAACCAAATTGCTTCAACACCCCTTGTTGGCATTTGGTAAAATAATCCCGTAAACTGGTGAGGAGTCCCTCACACCAGTTGAACACAGTAGGATCCATGCACTCCTCAGCATACATCATCTGCGATTTGCTCGCCAGATGAACAGATCAGCTACCGGCCACCCTCACGATGGTGAAGAGTACAGTACAGAAGGCTCAGTCCCGAACATCCTTGATGGAAATCTTCCCGCCAGTAATCTGAGTACCTGGGGTACACCACTGCTCGATCATGTCGTCCATGGTGCGATCACCCCCTCGCGATCCAGTCAGGGACATGGGGTTTCCCCGTTGGGACAACCCTGTCAAAAAATAGATGTCCTCGACATCTATACTCAACGTGTGCCCACCAATCTGAAAATGTTGTTGTACCGGGTCCCAGCGTTGGACCAGATATGACAACAAGGGTGCTTGGGACCTCATGCCCGACAGTCGGAAGTACTTGAGAAAACCACAGTTCCTCAATGCGGCAATACATTGTGGGTCATTTTCTGCTTGAGCATCATCGAGCTCATGCTCGCGTTCTCGCCACTCGAGGACCATTTTGGTCACTGCAAACCTGTCAAAAAGGCCATTTAAACATCATTAGGACCTTCCTCAATCATCAAAAGACTTTTTCTTTTGTTGTATTTTGGGTTTGATATGTAGGTTGTGATGGCACAGACCGTCCTTTGGGACAGGGCGTCGCCGACGCAAAACACCCTTTCAATTTCTGTGCCAGCGTAGTTCCCGAAAGGATGGATTGCGTCGGCCCATGAGCACAAATCCTCCCACATAACAAGTCCAAACCTCAATAAAATGAGAAAAAAAAAAATTGTAATCCACTGGATAGTTAAAAGCCTAAGTTTAGGGTTACCTATCGCTAACGGCACTTGAAACGGTTGATCACAACTCCCAGAATTAGCAAAAGAAAAGCGGCTCCAAACAACACTTCTCACCTCTCCAATTTGGTAAAAGACGAATAGTAATTGTTTTTACTATTTACCCATTTTTATATAAAAAAAGAGCATATTCCTTTTTTAATTTATTCCATTGTGGGTTATTTTGCTATAGTTGGAATTATTTATACTCGGCTAATCATTTTGACCTAGTTTCGAAGCTTGCAGGTGAAGTTAAGTACCTCATTGATACTGTTTTTCGCAGTTGTGGTCATTTCACACGTATTTTCAAGTATGAACAACTCGTTGAGTGTCTTTTTGTCATTATTTGGCTCATTAAATTCAATTATTAATGACATCGAGCTAACTCTTTGTTCTTTCTCGTGCTCGTAAAACGATGAGAATAAGTCACCGAGTTATAGTTTATCACTTTTTCGGGCTCGTTAAACTCCCATGAAAAAGGAACCCCTCGAAGCCTCTCTTTAATCTCTTTTCAAGCTCTCGAAATACAAAAAGATTTCCAAGCGAACTTGATGTTTTCATGCTTGTAAAAGTATTGGAATGATCATCTTCCTGGTGGTATTTTACCCCTTTTTCGAACCAGGAAAATACTCCAGCCAATCATGACTAAAAGAGTCCTCTCTCGCATTGTTTTACCATTTTCCGGGTGAAGAGGCTAACTTTACGAAAAAGGACCTTTGGAGTCTTCTTTAGTTCTTTTCAAAATCTCTAAACATGAAATGACGCCGAGTTTACCTTCTATGGACTTGTTAAAATTCAACATTGAAGGGCTCGTCATGGGACAAACCCCTCCTATCCAAGGTTCGTAAAACATTTGAGATTGGACTCATCCATGGGATGAGCTATACCGAGCATCTGTTTAGCCTCCTCAAGCTCGTTAAAAAAACAAATGAGGCACTCATCAGTCATGATGGGGAAAAATGAAATATTTTGTGTTACACTATAGTTTATGGAAGTACATAGTAGCTCTTGAACATGGCACTCATTTGCATTTGCATTCCATACTTGGGTAATCTGTTTGTCTTCGAGTCCTACTAATTTCATGAGTCTTGTCACTCCTTTGGGTCATCCAACGAATGCTTCCACTATCAGTCGCATTGGGGGTTGGTGTCATTCTCGTCATGTCAATACTGCCAAGTCATGCCATGCCCATGTTCAAGAGATGTTCATTGCTCATCCTCTGCAGTCAATACACCTTCCATCATGTTGGTCTACCTTGAGTCAGTCTTGCATGTTTCTCTACCGTCCGATATAATCCAAACATCTGTTATCAAGTTTCATGTCGATGATGGGGGATTCATCATGGCCCTCCTTCGACGGATTCATCCTTGTTGACTTAAACACATCATCCAGGGATTGAATCTAGAAACCAGTCGAGTAACTTGGACCTGCATGCCTTAATGGCAGGTTACCTCGCTTTCAATATGAGTTTAAATCATTGGCTCTTGATTGAAAGATTTCATTAAGCATTCGACTTCAAATCATTTATTCACGCTCAGTGATATGTACTATGATACCGTGGGGATCATTGACATCAATGGTGATTTCCCTCACACTTGTTAACGGTATACATCAATGATCGGTAATCAAGTGGTTTCTACCATGTTCAACTCCAAAACATTGTAATCACATGGATAGATTTGTATCGTTGCGGGTTCGGCTTGAAGGCCTTAGGGAAAATCATGTTTTACTCAGGTTGCGATGGAGATTGTTTAAGTCATATTACACGGATCCACTTTTGTATTGGTCGTGGTTGTGTTATCATCTCATCATGGATCTACGATTGTGTCTAGTAGCCATGATTGTGTTCAGTTGGTCTTTACTACCATGGATCTGCAATGTATTGATCGGCAACCATGTTGTGTGTCATATGAGACTTGTATCTCGGAGTCAGTTGTACTGCAGCAGCATCTTCCATCCAGCAAGTCCTTTCCATCCATCTTTCAAAGCACTTCACATGTCTTGTTTTGTCAGCTTCATGCTTTGGGGGGCATTCTGTTACACCTAAATGTCGTCATCATGAGACCCATGTCAACTCAATGCCTTGATCCCTGAAGTCTCCTTGATCAAAGAATTCATTTAGAGTAAGTTGATGCCCTTTTTCCACAATGTCTAGTTGGGCCGGCGCAGGTTGTCTTTGAGCAAGAAGCGCCCAACTAGGTCAGGCGCAGGATGCAGTCTGCCAGACTGAGTTGGTGACTCCGGTTGCCTGTGTGCAACCTGTGCTCTCCCTCTCAGGCGCAAGTTTCCCTCATGCAGCTTGCGCCAGGATTGGTTAATTTGGATAAAGGTGTATTTCGAGTAATTTCTAGAAGTTGGATGAGGTGGATCCCTATCCCTAAATCCTAGGTGAGTTGTCCTGCAGTTCCCTAACCTCAAGGGAGGATCCCTTATCCCTCTCCCCATGATCCTCAACCTACTCTATCCACTTGGTCCTATAAATAGAAAGCTCCTCTCCATTCCAAAGGGAGGAAGTCTATAGCACTTACATGTTGGTGGAATTAGCCTACGTGATCCCTATCCATCTCTTGGGAGGCATACATTTCCTTTGGAGGCATTGGCTTGGCTTGTTGGAGGAGGATTGCAGCATTAAGGCTTGGGTTGTAATCATCTCTCTACTTTGTATTTTTCACTCTTTATACAGTAATATAAACTCTTTCCATAAATGTCCATTGTGTTGATGATGTTTATAGTTTACCTCCTTAACTGTTTACTTAGATCAGTTAGTGTTTAGATATGTTTTACTGCTTGTTTTGTCTCTACATGTTTTGACAAGTCTTGCAGCTACGGATCTAACGACCGCGAAGCTTGGAGCAATAACGAGGATAAAGATCTACAAATATGAAGGTAAGACGTCTAATTACTCGATCTCTAATATGACCTAGGAAAGCAGCTTTATGTTATGTTCCTATTTGTTCTAGATTCACATTGAACTAGGGAGATCTGGCTCGTGTCCGCTCGAGTAGATTGTCCAATAACAGAGAATCACATCCACTACACTCCACTCCTTATCTAATATTGGTGAGAATCACAGTGCTACTAGGGATTAAGGACTCCATGTCCTTACTACACTCTCCAAGTCTATCATCATGAAGATATGCATCTTATGGAGAGAGTTAACCAAGTATGAAGGCACTTCCACCTCTCCCTAAATAGGTCAAGTATACAAGGCCCATCCTTGGTCTATCTCATGTCGACCCATATGTTTGCTTATTGGCAAGGCCTAGTCATGTTCATGCATACATACTTGGAACACATATCATATATCTCCACACCAATATAATCATAAAAGAATCATGCACATACATATATTCATCAACAATGAAGGTGATTCAGCCTCTTGACTTCTTTAGGGTCATTGCATTCAACTCCTTCCTAGAGTTCATCATGTACATCATTCATCTCACCATCACATTTATACACCATACAACCATGGCAGAGCATAATCAAGAACATGCACACCAATATAATCATAACATCATGCACACACAAAATTATGTTTCATTTCATCATAAGCATATATAAACACATCATTAAATAACATAATAAAATGTCCACATGTCTAAAACCATATACATTTTACATCACATGAATTTACCAAGATAGAACATTGGGTCACCCAAGAGATGTGGGTACATCCTAAAAATGCACAATGTCTAAGTCCAAATATTTGGGCACTAGTACAAATTGCCTCATTATGATAAATTATTATGCCAAGAAGAAATTCCTTCCATTGGGTCACCCAAGAGATGTGGGTACATCCTAAAAATGCACAATGTCTAAGTCCAAAAATTGGGACACTAGTACAAATTGCCTCATTATGATAAATTATTATGCCAAGAAGAAATGCCTTCCTTGTATTGATGAGAAGCATAAGAAAACCACACACACGTGAAGACAACCTCAATGGATTCACAATGGAAATAAGACTTCCTTCACTTAAATGGGAAAACATATAATATTTTTGGTAACCATTGGAAAAAAATTGAATTTGCTAATAAAGCTCATAAAAAATTTCCCATGAAAGGGAGAATGTTTTTATGGTTGTAGAAACAATTTCAAGATACCATGATAAAGTGGATGCAATGGAATTATTCTACTTTAACTGTACATATTTACTGACATTATATAATTTATATAGGAGGAGGGTGGGGAGGCTCTAAATAGAAGGCATATGCATCTTGCCACCAATGTAGCAATCTATTTGTAGGAGAAATGAATATTATGGACCCATCTCCATTCTTAGAAGCTTCATGACATGTAAGAACTTTTACAGTGTGTTGTACGAAATTTTTTCCTAATGACTGGGGTAAGTAGAGGTTGCCAACATACTGACACAAATATGCAGAAACCAAGGAAATTTGTAGACAAACAACAATATATAATTGATGGAATAAACAAGGGTTTGAAAGTTAAGTAATTTTTACCTTATATCAATGAAGGTTGATCCAAGCTCTTCAATCCTTTAGCTTTACTCGACAATCTTGCATAAATACCTGCAAAACAAATGTAACCCTCCTCAAAGCTTTTGACCACACATGGATAAATAATCAAATTGAAAGCATGTATACATAGAAATATGAAAATACTCTCAAATATCCAATTCATGCATCAAATATATCTTTATTGATTGCAATAAATGGCAACAAGATACATTCACCTTAATCTACACAAGCTCCTCTTGAAACCTGATTTGGACTCTCTTGCTCCTCCCTTCTACCAAAATTCCTCCAGCATGACTTTGCACAATGAGTGAACCCCTTGTCTCATGGCCCTCCCTTTGTATTTATGACAAAGCAAGGAGAGTAGTTCGAAATAGGATTAGTTAGGACAGGTGTGGAAGTTAGGAAACCAACTCCAACTGCCCATATTTCGAATTTGTTTTTTTTTTAATTTTTCGTGATTTATGAGGAACACGTGAGTGAAGACTACACCATTAGCGAGTAAATCGCTAGAAGGCTTAAGGCAACCTGTGAGTGCAACTTTTGGTGAAACTCGCGAATGGTAAAGGGACCACAAGCGGGTAACTCACAAGTTGTCAACTCAAGAGTAGCGTGTATTTCATAAAGTAAACACACAAAAAATAGGTGATTTGGAGAAATGGGGAATGACTAAGGCCACATACATCTATAGAAAATCCAGGCTCTTCCATCCATAGTTTCCTTTTGTGTGAGCGACAATTCAGTGTTGTCACGGATGGAGAAGTGTCGATTTGATTGATAACAGATGCCCCCTATTGTATGAGGTCAAAAGGGTAAATGTTGGCCGAAATACATTATAAATAGTGAAGTGGAGGAGCGCAAGAGTCGCAGAATTAGAATCTCAATCAGTACCTGAAACAAAACAAAGGTCACCATACAATATAATCTCAACATAATACCATGTTCAACAGCATAGAACATGATCTCCTATACATATGTATAACTGATATATATAGCATGGCCACTAGAATACAAGAGTGGATCTATGTCGAAAATGGAGAACATAGCCATAATGAACAAATTGGATCTATGTCTCATGAGGAGCCAAAAATGAGTGTGGCCCAGTCTTGCGCAGCTTGGGCAATAATAAAATGTGATATAGGCCCAAGGTCTTCAATCCAAACCATCTAAAAGGTACGAATCCTAACCATGTGAATAAAGAAGTTGATGTCAAACATGGAGGATACTGTTTGATTACCAGTCATTGATGTAAACCGTTAAAAAATGCGAGGACACCCACCAATAATGAAAATGGGGCCCAATGTACCTAGTACATTCTTAAAAGTGTGAATAAGGGGTCTTGAAGTCGAACACTTGAAGAATCTATCGAGTAAGAGACATTGATGTATTCTCATAACTAAATAGCGAGAGAATCTGCCAGTGGTGACTGCAAATATTAGGGTACTATCCAAAACTCTAAGTCTCCTTCCCAAAGCAAAATGAGTTGAATTCGATGGGAAGAAACTCATGAGAAGGAAGGCATTAATGCATCCTCCATCATATCACATGAGGAAAACTTGGAGACTGATTTGATATGAAACAAGACTGAGTACAAACTGATATCAGGAATGGCCGACATGAGAAGTCAAGGCAAACTGCAGAATGACCAACACAAGTGAAATCCTTGAACAGTGAGCACGACACAGGAGTGACTTAGGCAGCTTTGAACATAAAGGGAAACATTATATAAATATGCCATGTAGGAGACATAACAGATTCTCCATATGATCGGAAGAGTAACCAATAAGAGGAGTAAACAACTCTGAAATCAGGTTTATCCTAAAGCCAAAACTAAAAACCCACTGACTCAAGATGAGTATTGTGTTCATGGAATAATTGGACTGGCTGCCATAATATCAACAAATGACGGAGATCTTTCCCTTCCCTTTCTCTTTTTAGGTATCTTTTCATTTTTTTTACGAGCATGAAAAATATAAAAGGAAGCTCGATAGTATCTTTCTTGTAAAATTTTAATGAGTCCAAGAAAGTAAACTCAATACCTTATTCATTTTTTAACAAGCTCAAAGAAGAGAGAAAAGATTTCTTGATAGGGGTCCAACCGTGTGTAATTTTATGAGTCCATGGAATGGAAACTCTAGACTTTCTTCATTATTTTACGAGTTTGAAGAAAAGATAGACTAATACTCGATAAGGTACTGATCCATGGATTTTAATATCTATCCCGGATATGTTCATGCTCACTGGTGTTTTCATATTTAAGGAGTCTGGAAAACTTAAACAACTCCATATGCTTACTTGTGGATTTTATATCGAGCGCGAGTTGGTATATGCTCGCAAGGATTTCATGTTTAGAGGGTCTAAAGATCCTAAAGAAGACTCCAAGGGGTACGAGTCTGAAGCGAACAAGTATACTCAACAATTTTGTCACTTTTAAGGAGTCTAACATGAGCATGAAGAAAACTCCATATGGGTGGGAGCTCTATAAAAGGGTGGCCAACAAAAAAAAGAAAGAGTATGTGGTTATTCTTTGTGGATCACAATATACTGAGAAATATCCCAAAGTAGCAACTAGCAGCATGGGCACCAATACGACAAAAGTGTGTTATCCAGGGTGTCCCATGTGAGGTGAGTCATAACCATGGAAGAACAACGACAATAGTGGGAAAATAGAAAGTTTAACGTCGCAATCCATGGTGAAACATGGGTCCTATGGCATAATAATATGTTGATGTCTTAATGCAGTGCAAAGCGCAACGGTAACCTAACGTATATGCCATGATTAACAAACCTTTTCAAGTGGAAATGTGGACAAAACCTTACAAAAAGCGTCTTCTTGCTTGTTGACCTAGTCAAAACACCTTTATTAGTTGTCATAATTAAAAAATACATTCGACTATATAAAGTAGGTAAAAATCAAAAAATATTTACCACAAATAGTCAAAAGGGGTAAAAACCAAGTCATTTACCATTTTAACATTTCAAAGAGCCAAAAATCCCTAAGAGTTCAATTGTTGATTGCGACTAAACCAGTGGACGATTCTTCATTCCGTTAGTTGCAGGTAATTCTTCTCCCTCTCCTCTACATTTTGCATATAATTTTTAAGGTTTTTAGTGAATTTTTTGAGTTTTTATTTAACATTTAATTCTGAATATGCGTACTTGCGGGTGTATAATATTGAACTAGCGGGTTCGAAAAATAAGTGCGGGTGAAGGGTTCTTCACCCGCGGGTAGGCCTCTACTGTCATAATACAAACCTGTGGGTGGCGCAGTTTAGATTTGAAAAACTCAAACTCAACTCTCACTCAAATTAATGGTTTCCTTGCAGATATGGTGCTAGTATGGAGAGAACTAGAACATGAGGCCATGGATAGAGATGCCATGGCGGACCCCTTAACCTTGAATGCATTATGTCGGTGTGGTTTGTTGAAATTCTTTCACACGGAAAATATGAGGGCCCAACCCAAACTACTTGAGACACTAGTACACTTATGGGATCCTGATCAAGCAATGTTCAACCTTCATGGTGATACCTTAGAGCTCACGGTGGATGATATCAACTTCATTACCGGATTATCCCATCGTGGAGAAGCGATAAACCTTAAAGGTACTTTTCGTGGAGTTGGGGCCCTCTCCGTGCAAGATTATGTGAACACCTATTGTGTACCCAGAGCGGAGAAAAGTGGAATCCAAGTGGCCATCATCCGAATAGCTATTTTTCCACTAAAAGTGATTTTGAGTACTATCAACCGTGTGGGAGGTAGTTATGCACTACATTTGGCCACTCATAATTATATGCAAATCGGTGTAGAGTGCCTCTCCAATGTCATCTTTGATTGGTGCACTGAATTGTTGGTGAATATGAAACACCAACTTATGGAATGCATGATGGGGAAGAAGAAGAACTTTGGGTATAGCAGTATTCTAGCTGCATTCTTCTTCGAGAGGGTTCCTAGCTTGAGCCCTAGATTGGCCCTTCAACGTATCGAACGTCGCAAGCCAAGATTGGTTTGTTGGAGTGAGGTGTTTATTTGATAGGGAGGTGGAGATACCAGGAGTTCTTATGATGATGATGATTTCCTGGGATGGTAGAGTCGACAGGTGTCTACATTTGAGCAGTTCCCGTACGCAATATTGGACTTCCGAGGAGACCTTGATCTCATGCTCCCTCCAAGAGCATCCTGGGGAGATATTGGTATGATTTTTATTTTGTAATATTCATTTTTTATGAATTTTATCATAAATATGTACATGTATATATTTTGGTGAATTTTAGTATTAACAAAGTGTTCGATGCAGATGTCGGACCAGTACAGCCAATCGGACACCCTATGGTATTTGTACAACTAGCAGAGTTAGGTGGAGAAGATTTCATGCTGAAGACCATTGAGGGGAAGATGAGCCAGCTGACAAATGATATTCCTACTTTCTGCATATAGCGGATGCCTATGGACATGCAAGAACATGTGGTGGGAGTGCCCTTGCATGGATTAGACTACTTCATAAAGTAGCTAGGCTAGTCATCTGTTATAGGGAAGTAGTGGTTGAGGAGTATGAGGCTCCAGTCTCTCCATAGTGACATTTACATCATTTGAGGCTATAAGCCCAATTTTTGTATATTGATATGTATTATTGATGGATATGGATACTCAAACTCTTTTTTGTTTTTTGGATCTATACATACATCTATCGGTTATATTTACATGTTTCTTCTATGTGTGTGGTTATGAAATTATCATGTATGATACAAATGCCAGTCAAGTATATAGTTTGCATATGGATCAGTTATAGTGTTATGATTTCTTGAAATGTGTTGATATGTAATAAAATCAAATTGTCTTTCAAGTAGTCTAACTTTAAAGAACTGACACAACAATGAAGGATCCCTTACTCGACACTCGCCATTAAGCTGAGACACAATTAACTGAGAATCAATTTTAACCTCCATAAATGAAATTCCATGGTGTAACGCATCTCGGATCAACTCAATGACAATGCTATACTCATCCATATTGTTAGTAGCAGGGCCTAAACAAGCACCTCTTGACAAAACCAGCTGACTTGTGGGTGAATAAATCATCCAAGCGACTAAAGCAAGATTACAAGTATGACGACTAGTGCCATCAACAAATCCTACAAACAACTCGATTGATATTTGAAACACAACCAAAACTACATGAGAAACAAGAAAATTTGAAACTCTACATTATTGTACAATTATTTTCAAGTAAAATTATATGAACTATGCATAATAATTCTTCAAATAGAGTCCATTTCTAGGCTTCGGCAGCTTATACCCATCATAATCAACCAATTCATATGCACCTTTCTTCAAAACCTTGGAGACTAGATAAGGTCCGAGCCACATAGACTTGAACTTGCCTTCCCCCAGAGGATCTTTGTCTTGGTCATAAACCAAAACAAGGTCTCCTTCAGAGAAAACCCTAGGTCTAACAAACTTGTCATATTGAATTTTTACTCGTCTCTTGTGTGCTTCATTTGCAATGAGCTCATCTTGGCGATGTTCATCAAGATGTTCTAGATGAAGCAAACGTTCTTCCAAAGCAGATGTGTCAGGTAAAACTTGAATGGCCAAATTTAATGACAGTATTTCACACTCAACCAGTGTGACTACTTCCAGCCCATGAATGAGTTGGAAAGGTGAAAAACCTCTAGCAATCTTTACTGTTGTTCGATACACCTAGAGATCCGGATATAGCATGATATGACAGTTTGATCTACTAGCATTATTTGTGTGCTGGATAATGGTTTTCAAAACAAAAATCACTGCTTCAACTTGTCCATTCGCTTGCAGATAGAAAGGAGATGAATGCTTATGTCTAAATCCAAGAATAGTATTCAACTCAGTCATCATGTTATTTTGAAAATGTCTACCATGATCCATGACAATCTCTTTGGGGATACCAAATCTAGAGATAATCTGATTGAATATGAAATAGACTGCAGTCTCTCCATTCTCCTTCACAGTAAGCATTGTCTCTGACCACTTAGTAAAGTAATCTACAACGACAATAATGTATTGATGCCCCCTAGCAGAATCTGGGTTACATGTCATATAATCAACCCCCCACTTGGTGAAGGGGCCCACTACGATGACAGGGAATAAGGGAGCATGTTGTGCTCGCATATTTTTGGTGAAGAGATGACATGGATGACATTGCTTAACAGCTTCCACACAATCCTTGAATATGGTGGGCCAAAAATAACCAGCACATAATATTTTATGAGTTGTTACCACCCCATAAAGATGACCCCCACATGCTCCACTGTGGGCATCATTCAATACAAACTTAGCCCCTTCAAGAGTTAGGAAACGACATAATATGGAATCAAACCCTCTTCTATACAAAGTATTAGCAACTATGAGGTAATTCTTAGCATTATGTCGAAGTCGTCGTCGCTCTTCTCTTGAAAAGGTTGGTGGACACTTCAAAGTCTGGAGATAGATTAAAATATCCCCATACCAAAGATCAGTGGTAGAAATTAAGAAGATGTGTTCATCAAGGAATGAATCATCTTCCATCTTAGAATCCTCGCCACTAGGGAACTCTTAAATGAGCTCGGCAAACACTAAAGAATTTTTATATTGAGCAAACTAAAAAGTGAGATCAAACTCCTGAAGTATAACAATCCATTTATTAAATTTTCCCCCAATTATGCGTCGGGTTAAGACGTACTGAAATGGATTGACGTCCGCAATAACTATAGTGGTTCACAACAAAATGTAATGGCGAAGCGTCTAAACAATGTAAACACCTGCAAGTGCCAACTTCTCAACATGAGAATACTTAATTTCAAGTCTTACCAAAGCACGACTGAGATAATAGATGGCGTTCTCTTAGAGTTGGTCATCCTCCTAAACTAGAACTATGCCAATCGTAGATTCAGATGCGACCATATATAGAATAAAGTCTCGAGTATAATCTAGAGGACTTAACAAGGGGGCTGATAATAATGCTTCTTTCAAATCCTCAAAAGTGTTTTGAGCAGCCTCATCCCATAAAAATGGGGTATCTTGTTTTAGTAAACATGTGAACCCTTTTGTTATCTTTGCATAGTTAACGATAAAATGTCTGAAAAAGTTGGACATGTCCTGCAAACTCTAAAGTTGACGAATGTTGCGAGGAGGAGGCAATTTGATGATAGCCTCAACTTTCAATGGGTCGACCATAATCCTTTTGTTGGACACAATGAAAACTAGCAGTCATCCAGACTCGACACAGAACACACATTTATAAGGATTCAATCAAATCTTGTAATATTTGCATCGCTCAAACACAAGTCATAAATGGTCTGGATGATCTTCTCTCTTTCGAGATTGTGTAGGGAGATCATCTAAGTACGGTCCAACTATATGTTTCAGATCATGGAAAGCAAAGTTCATTGCTCGCTGGAAAGTAGCTCCAACATTTTTCAAACCGAAAGGCATCTTCCAATAAATGAAGGTACCCCAGGGACAGATAAAAGTAATCTTGTGTTGATCTTCGGGTTTGATTTGGATTTGGTTATATCCCAAAAATCTGTTTCGGGTTTGATTTGGATTTGGTTATATCCCAAAAATCCGTCCATAAAAGAAAATATTTTGTTACCCGCACACACATCTACTATCTGATCAATAAAAGGCGTGGGGTAGTTATCTTTAGGACATGTTTTATTCAAATCTGTAGGGACCCCCATTTTTTAGGCCCTCCCAAATGACTATCTAAATAATTTACAAATAATATAAAATAGTTTCGATATTGCCAATGATAGAAAACTGAAAATTAACTCAAAAATATAACTTAGCAAATACAAATGGAATAATATACCTGTCAGTCGTAGTTCGATTCTGTTGTCGAAGGAGGAGTCGTTGTTGTCGCAATCCAATGTCTGAATGCCAATGTCCAACTGACCACTCAGTTGACCACCCTACCAATTCCAGGAATACTCTTCTTCTTCTCGAACCCCCGAGCAATGGGGCCATAGAGCTCACACACATAAACCAGGGATCCAAACGGGCCTCCTGCATGGGGGACGTCTTCATAAGCTTCCGCATATTCTTTAAACTTGTCTAGGTCATGCTCAGTGTATTGTAACCTCTGCAATTTGGTTGTAATATCCCCACTTTCAGTAACTCTGGTGGTACCGGTGCGACCGCGATGGAGTATTTTTCGTTCTTGGTGATCCACGGCGTGGGCGCCCCCGCCCATCTTGGTGGAACATATTGTGATAGCGTGGGGCCATCGTATCCATCTTGCGCATCTTCGATATTTGAGGGGCCTGCAGCGTCAGTCGTAAGCCTTGCGGATGCCCAGGTGCCCTTCTTTTTCTCCCGACCAGTGTCGGGGGGTCGAGTCACACTTCTCTTTTTCTTGTGGGGAACTATAGACATAACTTTTGGCTGCTCTTGCACAACTGGTGTGGGCTGTGGTCTTTCGATGCTGGTGCTGGAGACATACACTTCCATTCGGCCCTTTAGATACTACTGTGTTTCCCCATCGATTCCTTTAGGATTTATAATGCTGGTCGGTAGACTCCATCCGATCGTCGGTCATGATTACCAAATCTAGCCGGGGTGTGCCAAATCCATCACGTGCGTTGCTATTAATTGTTGTTGTTCTCGTTTTTGCTGTTGTCCTGTGTGGTGTAACTACATCATTTATGGTCTTTATTGTTGGTTTAGACCTTCGTGCGTCGTGGCAGCTTCCAACTTGGTTATAATGTGTCGACAGCTTTTTTTTATTATTATTATTTTTTTTATTTTTTTTTACATCGACACAGAGAATGTCGTTGTGTCGATAGGTCATCGTACCATTGGCGTCTCTGCGGTGGCCAATTTTTGTTTGTTTCGTCGGGTCATTGTTGTGTACTTCTTGATGTCATGCATCAGTGGTTTGGCTTTGATCATCCTGCCTATCGCGGTTGGTTACGGGTGATCCAGCCGCTGCTTGACTCGCTTCAAATCATGTTTCAAGGGGATCGTTATTTCCCCTAATTCTCTGGAAATTCAATTCCTCTCTGGCAATTTCGTTGGAAACAATTTCTAAAACTTGGGTGGTAGGTTAGTCATCTTCACAATGGTCAACTTGTCCCAGTAGTCGCCAATGCGTGCGAACTTGGGGTTTTCCTCCGACCCAATGTTCACCTTCTTGATCTTTAATGGTTGTTGAAATTTGTGCGATGATATATCTGGTGCCCCCTCACTGTGACTGCCCTCTGATTCTCGTACATATGTAGCCCTGGGGTCATCGTCATCTTCGGGCTCTCCTCATCCGTCATATCGCATATGGTCGTCCTCCGCAGCTTCGCCGAACCGAACCTCCATGAGGCGTCGACATTTTGGCCAAGATGTGATGTTTTATTTTTTCACCGCCCACCATAGCGGAGTAGCCTTCAAGGCTTCCTCCAAGGCCAGTAGGCGCTGTGGTTCTGCCACTTTTTCCTCAAATTCTGTGAGAAACGTGCCCAAGTTGGACAATCCCTCATAGGTAGGTAACACATACTCCTCTGTGGCTACCCTTCACAGGGAATGTGTTATCCATGCGCATCTTCGAAAGGACACTTCATGCAACCGGTTCTGCCAATTCTCCAGGGCCTCGTCTGAATCGGAGGATGTTGATCTGTCACTGCGCTATCCTAATTCTCCATTCATGGTGGGATTAACATAATCCTCAGAGATTTTATACAAATTGTCCCACCCTTCCGCAAGTTCATCTCTAGCTGGCTCCGTATAGCGCAGCCCTTCCGTAGGGTCCAGTGGTGCGATGACCCTCATTTTCTGATTCTCGAATGACATTATCCTTTTCAAAAATTTGATAATTGCTTGATTCTCAAAAGCCCAGTCTATCCCCAGCGGTACTGGATAGGGACTGGTATTATCCACAATTTCAATGACATCAAAATCCGCATACGTTCTAAGTCCTTCAATTTCAACCGAAAGTTGACATACCCGATCGAGAGGAGTGAACTTGCTCTGGTTCTCCAGTCGCAGCTATACTGGTGACCAGGTCATCCGTGGCTTCCCCATTGTCTCCCATGTCTGTTTCGTCAGGATATTCACATCCGAACCCAAATCCATAATGGTGGAGTCGACATCAAATTCTCCAATCTATGCTGACATCTGCATCTCCCTGCCTGTCTTTCTTTTATGTATGCAATTAACTCTTTGTTCCAGTCATGCACCTCCCCATAATTGTAGTAAGTTAGCTATCTCTTCCAGTGCATCTAGGTCCTTTTCCAAGTCCAGGCAACTTTCCAAGAAGGATTTTAGAGTGTTTTCCTTCCTTCGTGACTTCGTCGAGTCGAACGTCGGTGGCATGTCATAGATTTCTTCCTGAAGAGGTGGATACCTCCTATTCCTCATTGCCTCCTGCGCTTTTAAGAAGACATCCCTTTCGGCTTCGACATCAAAGGTGACCTTCTTCCATTGTGTTTGTGTTGGCCTAACATTGGTGTGTGACCTATCGCCACCTGTCACCGCCCCTCCTCTTGTCACTATTCCAACCGTCGCATGGCTACTCCTGGCTTCTATAGATATCCTCTGCACAGCTGATGGCGCATTCTGATTATTTTGGTTCTGGTTCTGGGGTGGATGCTTGGTTTTCCATTTCGCAATGAGCTGAGGGCAGTCCTCTATGCTATGATCTACAGCACTGCAGTATGTACATTGTGGCACTGGATTTGGACAATCTCTTTGGTAGTGTCCCTGTTGTCCGCAATTGTAACAAATGATGGGACCTCTTCCTCGTCTATCAGCTCCTCCACGTCCATACCAGCACCTCGACCTCCCCAGAATCCTCCCCCGAAACCTCCGCGTGGCGGTCCATATTGTTGATACTGCGGTTTCCCATACTGTGGCTACTGATATTGTTGCTTCCAATACTGCGGCTGGCCATACGGCGGTGGTGGATACTGTGGGTGCCCGTATTTCCCCTGGTCGTTTTCATGTGGTTAGTTAGACTGCGGCTGACTATACTGCGATTGCTATTGCACCACCGGCGGCTCTTCTCCCTTCATAAAATACGTGTGAGTTGTTCAATCTTGCAGCAGGTCATAAGCTCTGCAGTCCTTCTCCTCATGACCAACCGATCGGCAAAACTTGCAGTATAAGTTCACTAGCTTTGATACCATCTTTTGCAGATATACACATTCCTCCGATCGATTCCCTCTAGTCTGACAGACAGTACACGATGGCATGCCTCCTTGACGAAGGGGTTTTGGTGCCCCCAACTGCAAATACTCACGGAATTCTGGGTAATTGTCCTTATGGTGCCCCTCACTTCTACATCTGGTGCACCACACATCTCCTCGGGTTTCCTTGCCCTTCTTGATATCCTCCAATTACAATGTTAAATTGGCCAACTGTGCTTGAACTCTATCCATTCCCATTCCTACTTCGCCGATTGGTGAAGCCTCTAGCTTCATCGCGATTTCTAATGCTTCTGTCTGTGTTGCGACTTTTTGTTGCATCAGCGGCCCTCGGATATGCGACAGTAGTCCTGCGATGAACCATTCTTTATGTTGTAGCTCATTTATCGAAAAGCTCACTTTCGCTATCAACGTCTTGTATCGCTGATCGAATTCCCACACTGACTCATTCGGGAATTGCTTAATCTCCTTAAGCTCAGTGACATATTGCGACATAGATTTTGGTTTTTTAAATTCATCAATCATCGTCGTTCTAACCTGTGCTAGTGTTTTGGCTGTTGTTCCCACTGGAACCCCTACAGACTTCATGTACCAGTCTAACGCCCGACCCCTAAGGGTCGTCGCTAGCTATCCCATCTTTATAGCATCATCCTAAACCTGCTTCAAGGTCCAGACTACTTCGCATATAAACCAATATTATTCGGGATCCTCGGTCCCATTCCCCTGAAAGGTGGGCATATTTGCCTCGTCTTTCATCCTAACCTTGCTAGTATTTTTATTTAATGAAGCGCTACTCTTGCCACTGCACGTAGGGCAACTCCGCGAGTAGTTTGGATTTCTTCCTATAAAATTTGGAGTAGTGTGCGGGGTCGAAGGTACGTGGTAACTTACGATATGACCTCCTTCTGCCTCTGGGGTAGCCTGGTCAACGTTTCCTTCGCAATAAGGTCGCTTCCTCCCTTGTGGTCCTGTTTCACAATTCTCTGTTCCAGTCCTCTCAAGAGACTCTCTCTAAGTCCTCCTCTTCTTCTCATGACGGCGGAATATTGCTCCACTCCTCAAGAGACCACACTCTTCGTTAGCTTCCCTTTGAAACTCATCGTCGCTCATGTCCATCTACCTCATCTTTCCGTTAGACTCGCATTTACGCGATACCTTCACCCTCGCACACCGATTCTTCTACTCGTCAAAAGACATCCTCAATATTCCTTTTTCACATACAAGCATTTTAATCCACAGTTTTAATGACGACAAGAAGCTTCCTCTCGGCCCCCTGAAGAAATTTCATTCGATGTCGTTGTATGACTTGATAGTATCTACTGCGAACTCAGTTACGTACCCTTCGAGGATGTTGTCTACCCAAAAATCAACAGCTCGTGATACTGTGTTATCGACTTGCTTTAGCGGTCGCACCAACTCCGGGGTCCGACAATTAGGTTCAATCTTCTGGCAATGGTTTTTGCGGAACGTCGACTGTGCTAGCCACTCATGCAATAACACCGAAAATTCACAGAAAAAGGTTTCATGAATATCTGAATAGATGTATCTTTCTAACCAAGCGGTTGTTGTCTGTTTAGGATCTCGCTTCTCACTTTCTGCAAATTCCTCCGTCTTCTTGTCGAACCACTCTTGGATCTTTGGTTTTGTCGGGTGCCACAAAAAATCCTCTTTTCTTCTTCCTTAGGGTCCCGGAAACGGAACCATTTGTTGACGCAGTGTCTTTTAACAGGGGTTCACTTCATACTGTCGCCAACAAACTATAAACCCAAACTCCCTTATACACCGGCCCAGAAAGGTGTAACCCTTCCCAACAACACTTGCGAAGCAAGTGCAATCTCACCAGAGGTGGACAAGGGGGCTACTGGAACCAAGTTTCCGCAGTGATGTAGAGGATATGCACACATTACCTTCACACTAACCAGAGATTATAACATTCATAACATACTATTAACTTATTATTTGCATCTTAAGTCATTCGCAGTTTCAAACATTGAAAACAACATACTCGACATACTTATTCAGATTACAACATATTCGCATTAATCAACAGAAAATATTCGCATAACCCATTATTCATCGTCACATCATTGCATAAAGACAAAATTCATGTCCTAACCGAACATCTCCATTCATTCATCAAACCTGCGGAATAAACCTCGCAGAAACTGTCAATACATCATATCGCAGATACAAAACGAACCCAAAAGATAGGATCAATCTCCAAAACTTCAATGCCCTTAGGTTTACAATCCTACTTTATTTATATGCTTTTATCTTATTACAAAATGGTCCACATGACCGACTCAACTAATCTAACAATTCTTATGCTTCCACGAATGTCGCGAAGGGTCCTTCTTCTGCGGAATGACCCTTCTTCCGTGGAATGACCCTTTCGCACCTGTCAATTTCCGCACTTCCTACGGATCTATCCCGTGCCAACAAGACCCCAACACAAACTTGTGGGTCGTCCCGAGCCACCTCAGCTGGACACTGCTGGTTTGTTGTACTGCTATTGGAAGTCATCATAGGTGGTTCGAATCTGATCGACTATCTCTTTGACTGATGCTCAGAGCTGCGCACTCTCTATCACCTGCTGCTCTGTTGGGTGGTCACATACTTTTTGTTGTACCTCCTACAAGTGCTCCTATACCTGTTTCATCACTGGTACTACTTGTATTATGAGGGCTTCAGCCTTTGTCTGGAGCTCATCCAAATGTGCAGCTCATCGATGCTTCCTTTCATGGGATTTTTTAGCCCGCTGCTTCATACTTTGCAGTTCCACGGCCTTTGCTACTCGCATCATTGTGGGAATCATTTTGAACGATCCCTTCAAAGTTTCCAACTGCTCCTCTGCTTCATGGAGCGTTCTCTTCAGTGCGGTTAACTGGACATCCTCAACCAACCTGTCCCAAAACTCTGTGAGGCTTACCGCAACTTGTTGTGCCACCTGTTCCATCTCCTGAATCTCTACCACTGCTTCCTCTATCGCTGTCTATCGACTTTGAATTTGTGCTGGTGGTGTGTTGGGTGTTACTCGAGTCTGGAGCTCTGCATTTTCCTTTCTGAGCTCGGTAATGGATACACCTAGCATAATTATTGCTTGAGCTTCCGGGGCAACATCTAGATCTAGCGCCTCCTTTTCACATGCCTGCGCAAGTGCTCTTTCTAACCTCGTCCATTCCTCTACAACCTTTTCCTTCGCAGTGAGTGTTGTAGTCTGCTCCTCGATGACCTTCTCTTTCCCAACTAGGGCTTCTTCTAATCAAGCCTTCTCCTAGATGGCTTGTATTTTCGCAGCCAGTGTTGCGGCGTGTTTATCTCAAAGGTGTTGTGCCTCCTCCCCGCTATGTCGTAGTTGCTTCTTGTATTCGACCATCTTGTTGTGCATCACAGCCTTGTGGTTGCGGATTTCTACGCTTGCTGCCGCTTGTACTTGGTGTAGTGTCAACATTGGAATCAAGTTGAAATCGAGCATTGCTAGATCGGCCTTCCGAATTTCAAGGTCCAAGGTATCATATCTTGTCAAAAAGGCGTGGGTTTCGAATTGGACTATGCGTTGTTGGGTGCCCACTTCTACCTCAACTCTGGGAGTCAGCAAGTTTTGTTGGATGTCCCCATGTGGTACCCTGATGTTGATTATTGTATTTTCCACGGTGTTTAACAACTCCCCTATGTACTGGAAATTCTCCGTTGAATGCTATGTAACCTTCCGGCGGTTACTCTCTACGATTTGCATAATGCTATCCAGAAATCTGTCGTCCTGTTGCGCAGTGAGCCCTTCCTGTGCGTTGCTGTTGGCACAATCCATTCTCTTCTTCGTCCTTCGTTCTTCCCATTGGAGATCTAATTCTGAATCTGTTAGGGTGTTGGCTGTTGACACCCCATCGCGGCCAGACTCTATCGTCTGGTCCTTCGTGTCGGTCTCCTATTTTGCGTTCTCCTTCTGGTTAGCGGAAGCTTCGTCGTCCTTCGTCGGGTCTCATCATCTTGTTACCTGCTCCTTTTCGATATCCTTTAGATCTGCAGGAACCTTCCATGTCTCCGGCTATTTGGCGATGATGTTATCGAGCTCGGCCTCAGTGAGCTTGTACTGTGTCCTCGGCCATTGTTTGGTCGGATCTGTGTGGGCCCGAAGGTAAATTATGTGTTCTTCGATGGATATCTGGGCGATGGGGTGATAACATTTTCCTTCTATCGTTCTTTGTCGGTGGTCACCCATAAGTTCTGGTACCGTGCACCATCGTACACTCGCGGTTCCGTGGGATCCACCCCCTGATAGTCGTCTAGTTCCCTCCATGCTTTTAAGGTAAGGAGGAGGAGTAATCATGAATATGTGAACGACCATTCGTTTTCCTACGCATCATATGCATCCTCGGTCAATTCATGTAGCAGGAACTGAGCCCAGTTCATCTGTTCTCCTGCAGTGCACCATTCCGCAGCTGCGAGGACACCTGAATTACATTGCAGTGGTCGGTTTTTTCGTGTTACTTTGACCGCAAGTATCTTCGCTGCTACCCTGACTGCTTGGTTTTTAATTATGTTGATTAGGTAGTCTCGGGAATCTTTCTCTACACCATACTTTATGGCCAATTGTTCGGCTAATTTCTTATCATTGTCCTTACCCTGGAAAAACTATGAAGGGTCGGCTCCCTCTTGAGGCAGGTCGGTGATTCTGGCAATGAGGTCGAATGTGACTGGGATTCTCTCATGTAGCCAGAGGGATCTATCATGGAAGCACGCGAGGAGTTGCTTGACGCATGCGTTAACTTGTGTCAGGAGCCCAAAATACGATAGGAGGGTGGTACCGAGCAACCTTGAGTGGGCCAATCCCAATGCCCACTTCTTAGGTTCCTTCGTAGTCGGGCCTCCTGCATGGGGGACGTCTTCATAAGCCTCCGCATATTCTTTGAACTTGGATAGGTCATGGTCAGTGTATTGTAACCTCTGCAATTTGGCTGTAATATCCCCACTTTCAGTAACTCCTGGTGGTACCGGTGTGACCACGATGGAGTATTTTTCATTCTTGGTGATCCGCGGTGTGGGTGCCCCCACCCCTCGTGGTGGAACATATTGTGATAGCATGGGGCCATCGTATCCATCTTGCGCATCTTCAGCAGCTAAGGGGCTAGCAACGTTAGTCGTAAGCCTTGCGGATGCCCAGGTGCCCTTCTTTTTCTCCCGACCAGTGTCGAGGGGTCGAGTCGTGCTCCTCTTTTTCTTGTGGGGAACTGTAGACATAAATTATGGCTACTCTTGCACAACTAGTGTGAGTTGTGGTCTTTCGGTGCTGGTGTTGGAGACATACACTTCCATTTGGCCCTTTAGATACTACTGTGTTTCCCCATCGGCTCCTTCGGGATTTATAACGCTAGTCGGTAGACTCCATCCGATCGTAGGTCATGATTACCAAATCTAGGAGGGGTGTGCCAAATCCATCGCGTGCGTTGGTATTAACTGTTGTTGTTCTCATTTTTTCGATGTCCCATGTGGTGTAACTACAGCATTTATGGTCTTTATTATTGGTTTAGATCTTCGTGCGTCGTGGTAGTTTCCAACTTGGTTATAATGTGTCGACAGCTTTTTATTATTTTTTTTTTTTTTTACATCGACACAACGAATGTCGCTATGTCGATACGTCGTCGTATCATGGGCATCTCTATGGTGACCAATTTTTATTGGTTT
Source organism: Larix kaempferi (assembly GCA_027924585.1). Taxonomy (NCBI): domain Eukaryota; kingdom Viridiplantae; phylum Streptophyta; class Pinopsida; order Pinales; family Pinaceae; genus Larix; species Larix kaempferi. The sequence continues at coordinate 2,453,938 of BSBM01000510.1, forward strand.
CGCTGGGTTGCTGTTGTGTACTTCTCGATGTCATGCGTCAGTGGTTTGGCTTTGATCATCCTTCCTATCACGGTTGGTTCCAGGCGATGCGGCCGCTGCTTGACTCGCTATTTCATTGGAAACAATTTATGAAACTTGGGTGGTAGGTTACTAATCTTCACAATGGTCGACTTGTCCCAGTAGTCGCCAATGCGTGCGAACTTGGGGTTTTCCTCCGACCCAATGTTCACCTTCTTGATCTTTAATGGTTGCTGAAATTTGTGCAACGGTATATCTGGTGCCCCCTCACTATGACTGCCCTCTAATTCTGGTACGTATGTAGCCCTAGGGTCATCGTCATCTTCGAGCTCTCCTCGTCCGTCATATCGCATATGGTCGTCCTCCGCAGCTTCTGCGAACTGAACCTCCACGAGACGTTGACATTTTGGCCAAGATGTGATGTTCGATTTTTGCGCCACCCACCATCGCGCAGGAGTAGCCTTCAAGGCTTCCTCCAAGGCTAGTAGACACTGTGGTTCTGCCACTTTTTCCTCAAATTATGTGAGAAACGTGCCCAAGTTGGACGATCCCTCATAGGTAGGTAAAACATACTCCTCCGTGGCTACCCTTCACAGGGACTGTGTTATTCATGCGCATCTTTGAAAGGACACTTCATGCAACTGGTTCTGCCAATTCTCCAGGGCCTCATCTGAATCAGAGGATGTTGAGGTGTCACTGTGCCATCCTAATTCTCCATTCATGGTGGGATTAACATAATCCTCAGAGATGTTATACAAATTGTCCCACCCTTCCGCAAGCTCGTCTCTGGTTGGCATAGTATAGCGCAGCCCTTCTGCAGGGTCCAGTGGTGCGATGACCCTCATTTCCTGATTCTCGAATGACATTATCCTTTTCTTAAAGTTGATAATTGCTTGATTCTCCATATCCCATTCTATCCCCAGCAGTACCGGATAGGGACTGGTGTTATCCACAATTTCAATGACATCAAAATCCGCATACGTTCTGAATCCTTCAATTTCAACCAAAAGTTGACATACCTGACCGAGCGGAGTGACCTTGCTCTGGTTTGCCAGTCGCAGTTGTACTGGTGACCAGGTCATCCGTGGCTTCCCCATTGTCTCCCATGTTTGTTTCGTCAAGATATTCACGTCCGAACCCAAATCCAGAATGATGGAGTCGACATCAAATTCTCCAATCTGTGCTGACATCCGCATCTCCCTACCTGTCTTTCTTTTATGTATGCGATTAACTCTCTGCTCCAGTCATGCACCTCCCCGTCGTTGTAGTAATTTAGCTATCTCTTCCAATGCATCCGGGTCCTTTGCCAAGTCCAGGCAACTTTCCAAGAAGGATTTTAGAGTGTTTTCCTTCCTTCGTGACTTCGTTGAGTCGAACGTCAATGGCATGTCATAGATTTCTTCCTCAAGAGGTGGCTGCCTCCTATTCCTCATTGCCTCCTACGCTTTTAAGAAGACATCCCTTTCGGATTCGACATCAAAGGTGACCTTCTTCCGATGTGTTTGTGTTGGCCTAACATTGTTGTGTGACCTATCGCCACCTGTCACCACCCCTCCTCTTGTCACTATTCCAATTGTCGCATGGCTACTCCTGGCTTCTGTCAATATCCTCTGCACAGTTGATGGCGCATTCTGATTATTTTGGTTCTAGTTCTGGGGTGGATGCCTGGTTTTCCATTTCGCAATGAGCTGAGGGTAGTCCTCTATGCTATGATCTACAGCACTACAGTATGTACACTGCGGTGATGGATTTGGATAATCTCTTTGGTAGTGCCCCTGCTGTCCGCAATTGTAACAGATGATGAGACCTCTTCCTCGTCCAACATCTCCTCCACGTCCCATACCAGCACCTCGGCCTCCCCGGAATCATCCCCCGAACCTCCGCGTGGTGGTCCATATTGTTGATACTACGGTTTCCTGTACTGCGGCTATTGATACTATTGATGCCCATACTGCGGCTGGCCATACGGTGGTGGTGGATACTGCGGGTGCCCGTATTGCCCCTGGTCGTATTGCTGCAGTTGGTTAAACTGTGGCTGACTATACTGCGATTGCTGCTGCACCATCACTGGCTCTTCTCCCTTCATAAAATACGTGTCAGTTGTTCGATCTTGCAGCAGGTCATAAGCTCTGCAGTCCTTCTCATCATGGCCAACCAATCGACAAAACTTGTAATATAAGTTCGTTAGCTTTGATACCATCTTTTGTAGATATACACATTCCTCCGGTCGATGCCCTCTGGTCTAACAGACAGTACACCATGGCATGCCTCCTTGACGAAGGGGGTTTGGTGCCCCCGACTTCAAATACTCACGGAATTCTGGGCAATTGTCCTTATGGTGCCCCTCACTTCTGCATCTGGTGCACCACACATCCCCGCAGGTTTCCTTGCCCTTCTTGATATCCTCCAATTGCAATTTTAAATTGGCCAACTGTGCTTGAACTCTGTCCAATCCCATTCTTGCTTCGTCAATTGGTGAATCCTCTAGCTTAACCGTGATTTCTAATGCTTCCGCCTGTGTTGCGACTTTTTGTTGCATCAGTGGATCTTGGATATGCGACACAAGTCCTGCGATGAACCATTCTTTATGTTGCAACTCATTTATCGGAAAGCTCACTTTCGCTATCAACGTCTTGTATCGCTGATCGAATTCCCACACTGACTCATTCGGGAATTTCTTAATCTCCTTAAGCTCAGTGACATATTGCGACTCAAATTTTGGTTTTTTAAATTCATCAATCATCGCCGTTCTAACCTACGCTAGTGTTTTGGCTGCTGTTCCCACTGGAACCCTCACAAACTTCATGTACCAGTCTAACGCCTGACCCCTAAGGGTCGTCGCTAGTTGTCCCATCTTTATAGCATCATCCTGAACCTGCTTCACGGTCTAGACTACTTCGCATATAAACCAATACTGTTCGGGATCCTCGGTCCTGTTCCCCTGAAAGGTGGGCATCTTTGCCTCGTCTGCCATCCTAACGTTGCTAGTATTGTTATTTACTGAAGCGCTACTCTTGCCGCTGCACGTAGGGAAACTCCGCGAGTAGTTTGGATTTCTTCCTATAAAATTCGAAGTAGTGTGCGGGGTCGAAGGTACGTGGTAACTTACGATCTGACCTCCTTCTGCCTCTGGGGTAGCCTGGTCGACGTTTCCTTCGCAATAAGGTCGCTTCCTCCCTTGTGGTCCTGTTTCACAGTTCTCTTTTCCGGTCCTCTTAGGAGACTCTCTCTCAGTCCTCCTCTTCTTCTCAGGACGTTGAAATATTGCTCCACTCCTCAAGAGACCACACTCTTCATCAGCTTCCCTTTGAAACTCGTCGTCGCTCATGTCCATCTACCTCATCTTTCTGTCAAACTCGCATTTTCACGATACCTTCACCCTCGCACACCAATTCTTCTACTCGTCAGAAGACATCCTCAATATTCTTTTTTCGCAAACAAGCATTTTAATCCACAGTTTTAATGATGACAAGAATCTTCTTCTCGGCCCCCTGAAGAAATTTCTTTCAACATCGCTTTATGACTTGATAGTATATACTGCGAACTCAATTACGTACCCTTCGAGGATGCTGTCTACCCAAAAATCAACAACTCGCGATACCTTGTTATCGACTTGCTTCAGTTGTCGCACCAACTCTGGGGTCCAACAATCAGGTTCAGTCTTCTGGCAGTGGTTCTTGCGGAACGTCAACTGTGCTAGCCACTCATGCAATAACACCAGAAATTCACAGAAAAAGATTTCATGAATATCTGAATAGACGTATCTTTCTAACGAACCGGTTGATGTCTGTTTAGGATCTCGCTTCTCACTTTCTGCAAATTCCTCCGCCTTCCTCTTGAACCACTCTTGGATCTCTGGTTTTGTCGGGTGCCACAGCATATCCTCTTTTCTTCTTCCTTAGGGTCTTGTCAACATAACCATTTGTTGACGCAGTGTCTTTCAACAGGGGTTCATTTCATACTGTCGCCAATAAACTATCAACCCAAATTTTCTTATACACTGGCCCGGAAAGGTGTAACCCTTCCCAGCAACACTTGTGGAGCAAGTGCAGTCTCACCCGAGGTGGACAAGGGGCTGTTGGAACCAAGTTTCCGCAGTGATGTAGAGGATATGCACACATTACCTTCACACTAACCAGAGATTATACCATTCATAACATACTATTAACTTATTATTTGCATCTTAAGTCATTCGCAGTTTCAAACATTCAGAACAACATACTCGACATACTTATTTAGATTACAACATATTCGCATTAATCAACAGAAAAATATTCACATAACCCATTATTCGTCGTCACATCATTGCATAAAGACAGAATTCATGTCCTAACCGAACATCTCCATTCATTCATCAAATCTGCGGAATAAACCTCGCAGAAACTGTCAAGACATCATATCGCGGATACAAAACGAACCCAAAAGATAGGATCAATCTCCAAAACTTCGATGCCCTTAGGCTACAATCCTACTTTATTTATATGCTTTTATCTTATTACAAAATGGTCGACTTGATCGACTCAACTAATCTAACAATTCTTATGCTTCCACGAATGCCGCGAAGGGTCCTTCTTCCGTGGAATGACCCTTTCGCACCTGTCGGCTTCCGCACTTCCTGCAGATCTATCCTATGCCAACAATATCATCATGAAATAGAATCACTGTCCTCATTTTTAGAATATCACAATAGTCATGTCAATACCTCGTTTTCCAATTTATGAGTTCGTTTCACCCTTGCGACCATCTGTCGAAGTCTCAACAAGTATATGCATTTTTGTGTCATGATGACCAAAATCACCAAGTTGTCTTCCTTCGTAAATTGCCCATTTGAGATTGTCCACCAATTTTCTCATTGTGACTATATTCCTAAAGTTATATACTACCTACAATATGTTCACTTTGCCAGAAAACACCAATGTTCTCCATTTTTTAAAACACAAAGAAGCTTTTTCCTTAAAACTTTTTTTTTAATTTATTTTTTTATTATATATATATATATATTAATAAAATATATAATAATCCTATACACATTACTATCTCATCTTCATCCAACCATCTTCCTTTACTCAATCCACACATGTAATACTCTTACTTTTTATCTATCCATAAGGATATAACCATGATTTCTTTATTCCTCATACATTATTTTCTTTTCTTTTTAAAGGATAACAATTCTTTATATTCGAATATATATATATATATATATATAATTTCCTTATTTAGTACAATGATTTTATTTTTTTTATTTTTTTATTACACATGGAACAAAAGTGGGCTACTTTTGCACCCTCTGCTCGAAGAGACTCATCATGGAAATCCTAGGTAGTAGTGGGATCTAAAGACAATGCAAACTGATCCTTCCAGCAAAATTCAAAGCGTGCCTTGCTTAAAGCATCATCCCATGCTTGAGCAAATGGATGCCTTTTTGCTAAATCTGCAGCATGGGCAGCAATCTTGTATGCTATTACACCATCCTTCAATCATCTCGGTTGAGCAAGCCAAGATGTTCTTTGGGGATTACATAACATAGCAAAGCAGTACCAAGTCCCCCAATATTGGCAGCACCAATAGCTGAGGTAATATGATCATAACCTGGAGCAATATCCGTTGTAAGGGGGCCAAGGGTATAAAATGGGGCCTCATTACACCAATCTAGCTGTTTTTCCATAATTCCGGGGATCTTTTGCATTTGGATATGGCTAGGTCCTTCATTCATAACCTTCACATCCTTCTCCCAAGCACGACGAGTGAGGTCACCTTGGGTATCAAGTTCTGCAAACTGTGCAGCATCGTTTGCATCATAAATAGAGCCAGGCCTCAAGACATCTCCAATAGAGAGGGAAATATCATATTGATTACAGATGTCAAGTATATCATCCCAATGCTCATATGCAAAATTCTCTTTATGATATGCCAAACACCACTTTGCATGGATAGAGCCTCCTCGAGACACAATTTCAGTCATTCGCTTTGCATTCAGAGGGATGTAACACAGCAGAACACCAACATGTTCAGTTTGTTCAATCAAAGTTTCTCTAAAGACTTCCCAAGTCAACGTCTCTGCAATTCCATCAACCTTTTCAAGAGCTTGATATATTGGTACTGTAATGACAGGTACAAAAGGATGACGTAAAATCCATTTACGTGATTCATAGATATGGCGACCAGTGGACGAATCCATAACAGTATCTGCACACCACATGGTTTCCCACTGCAGTTTTTTAACCTCATCTTCAATTGAGCTTAAGACTGTTGAGTTTCCAATATTTGCATTGACCTTCACCAAAAAAATTCTCCCAACAATCATGGGCTCCAATTCCATATGCTTCTTGTTAGAAGGGATAATAGCACGGCCTCGAGCCAGCTCAGAACGAACAAATTCAGCATCAAGATTCTCTCTCAAAGCACAAAACAACATCTCTTCTATTATAATCCCTTTTTTTGCATAAAACATTTGATTAAAGCGTTGATCACCACTCCTTTCACGTTTGTCAATCCATTCCTTCCGTATTTTTGGGAGACCAATCTGAGGACTTATATTCTGAGGACCAGACTTACATACGCTAGGACCACTTGTGTCATAAGTATCAAAATAAGGTTCCTCCCCAAATAAGTGCACACGACAAAATGGAACAAGAATCACAGTGCCAGTAGGTTCATGAACAACTTGTCTGAACTCCTTTGTGCTATTCGGAAAACACTGTTCAAATGGTGGAAGAGGCAAAAGACTATGCTTAGACTCAAATTAAATGCAAGAGATGAATATATAACAGGTCAATCCCTCACAGGTCGTAACATGATTCTCAACAATTAAAAACCAAAAGATGGATATAGAACAGATCAATCCCTCACAGGTTGTGACACGATTCTCAGCAATTAAATACCAAAAGATGGATATAGAACAAATCAATCGCTCACAGGTTGTGACGCGATTCTCAGCAATTAAATACCAAAAGATGGATGTAGAACAGATCAATCACTCACAGGTTGTGACGCGATTCTCAGCAATTAAATACTATGAGTGCAGGCATGAGGAAACAATACCGATGCCCAAGGGCTAGGATGCCAATGGAAATGGTTGGGCGAAGGGAATTAGTGCTAACACTGTGCGATCTATGAGTTAACAGAAAAGTAGAAGTGACGGAATGTATATATATAAATATATACATATATATACCACATGTTGACAAAGCTGAGATTGGACTCATAGAGATCCGCCCCTTCCCTTGTAATGCACATAATGTTTCTTCGTTTACAAACACAAAATAAATAAAAGAACATTATTCTACAATAGATCGTTCAAGAGTTCTCATCCAATGTTAATCCCTTTGAATAACAAATTCAACCAGACTATATATATATATAATTTCTCACACAGCTTTTATCATACTTATTCGGTAATCAATACAAAAAGAAAAGAGAGGAACTTATTGATATTAACATGTTCGGACGACTAATTCGAAGACTGTAATGGAATTCGGCGTTGTACAGAGTCTATGTACGACATCTACCCAATGTTTCGTTCCCATCAAATACAGAGTGGTTTCACAACGAGAATACAAGGTTCGATTAAAATAGATATGAAATTTCAACAATTTCACAACGGTTGTAATCCATGATCACGTAAGAGTTTCAATCTTCAGAGATCTCAAGGTTTTCTTAAATAAAGGTTTCAGTCCACATACAAAGATCAATGTTACAGGAATCAATGTTTCCTTTAAACAGAGAATCTGACTTCAATTACAGAGATCAACATTTCGTTTAAACAAAGGATTCGACTGTAAGTGCAGAGATCTACGTTTCTTTTAAACATAATATTTGACTTCAAATACATAAACTAAACACACATATTGCAACCCAAAACACACCAAGTTCCGATCCTGTATTCAACACTTATAAAAACTAGATCTTTCCCCCATTTATGCAATTGATTCCATAAATTAAAGAAAAACGTTTTAACTAAGTTTAAAACAATCATTCTTTATATCTTATAGAAATCGCAGAGCACTAACAAAAAGACTGAGGGGATTGCAGAGGATTTCCCACCATATCTATTTTAATAAATCCCAAAGTGTTCACAGAGGTCGAAACAATATTCATTCAATAACTACTTCACACAGAACTTTCGGGTTATAAAATAAAATTGCAGATCATGAATACATGGATCCTTCAGTAATTACTTCACACAGAAACCTTCGGGTTATAAATTAAAAATTATAGATCCCTTTCCCATTAGCGCAGAAGAGAGAAAAATAATGAATACATGGATCCTTCAGTAACTATTTTACACATAAACCTTTGGGTTATAAAATAAAAATTGCGTATCCTTTTCCAATTAGCGCAGAAGAGAGAAAAATAATGAATACATGGATCCTTCATTTTACATACATGGATCCTTCAGTAACTATTTTACACAGAAAAAAAACGTATCGGTTGGTTAAGTTTACAGATCACTTTGCAATATATAGTTCGCATAGAAGGGATACGAACAATTTGTTTCATATATATATATATATTAGTTCACGCAGGGAAACATATCAGTGGGTTAAGCTTATAGATCACTTCCGTTCAGGGAAAAAGGAATTCCGATTATAAAAAAAAAAAAAAAAAAAAATTATATACAGATACTTTCAATACAAATTACACGGACGAAGTTTTCATAATATATACAAACTTCCAGTCAACGTCACAGAAATTTGTTCTAATAAGCAAATAAATTCCACATTCCAATCAAAATAGGCAACCTATTCAATTATGTAATGATCAAAATGAAACCTAATTAATATAATTACGAGTGTGGTGCCCTCAAGGCTCGACTGGCTCTGATATGTAGGGACCTCCATTTTCGAGGCTCTCACAAAAGACTATCTAAATAATTTACAAATAATATAAAACAGTTTCAATATTACCAATGATAGAAAACTGAAAATTAACTCAAAAATATAACTTAGCAAATACAAATGGAATAATATACCTGTCAATCGTAGGTCGATTATGTTGCCGAAGGAGGAGTCGTTGTTGTCGCAATCCAATGTCTGAATGCGAATGTCCAACTGACCACTTGGTTGACCACCCTACCAATTCCGGAAATATTCTTCTTCTTCCCAAACCCCCGAGCAATGGGGCAGTAGAGATCACACACATAAACTAGGGATCTAGAAGTGGGCTTCCCCCCCACCAAGATCCCTTGCCAAACTCACAATAGAAGCAAAACAATGTATTGCAAACATTATGGTAACCATCCAGCCATAGGGTGTCTTTCCCCTTCCTCTTTTCTTCCTTAAATAGGAAAATTCTTTGCGACACATGTCGTTTCATGCAAAAATGCTTAATATTCTAATTATTTAAATATAATTAGCTCACCTAGCCATGTGTCCAATTCCTAAGAGAGTGCACCTACATTCCTAGATTTACTCAAGTCTGTCCCCCATGATGTTTCAATCTAGTTTCTATTTTTGTGGATGCAAGTGGAGTTGGCTATATGCCAATGTTTAGTATACTATTTGCTCTTAAACAAATATTCTCTATTGTTTTAATTACTAATAATCATTTCATGTGCAAAATAGCCTAAATGCAAATCTACATGCTTAATGCATAATATTCATCAATTGTTTTCGTCTTGGGTCTAGGTACCACATCGTCGGGTCCATTCGTCCCTCATTTTATTTTTATCAACATGGTACCACATCGTCAGGTCCATTTGTCCATCATTTTTCATTTATCAACAAGGTACCACATCGTCGGGTCTTTTCGTTAATACTTCTTGTTGGATTAAGATATTGTTCTAGAGGTTTCCAATGTAGACCCAGGTTCTTCGCGGTTTCAAGGAACCAACAAAACCCCTTCTCATCGGCCCTTTCGGCAACATCCTGTGAACAGGCTGAGGTCTCACCCGCGGTGTAGCTATGGGGGCGCTGCGGAATCAAGTTTCCACAGCAATGTGATGAGTTGTTCGGACAAAACTACTGCGCAGCGTGCTGCGGGGCTCTCGCTGCGAACTGAAGACTGCGCGACAATAGCCTTCGTCGCGGTCAACACTTCTACAAGCTAAGATGCTTGCGCAACCAGCGCATCTATGGACTGCACGGTTCGGACTCGATACAGATAATAGGACAACGCAACTGACTTATACGCTTCCTCCGCGGACTTACTGATATTGACGACTTTACTTGGTGTTTATCCGTTCATCTACTTCCTTAGATGATTAACCTTATACCCAATGTAAATAGATGAAACACACAATACTACGCACTTCTGGTGCTGCATGTTAAAGAGTTATACGATCCAAACTCTACATACATATGTGATTATTCAACAAACTGATACTTTCATAGACTTAGAATACTGCGCATTCATCATTCATCCATACATGTAATACTTAACATATTATTCCCATCATTTTCCTATGGTGAATACATATAAAGGTATTAACGCAACAACTGATAAGTGAGAATTCAAGCATCCAATGTAAGCAAACAGACAAGTGCAAACATAAACAATCACACTGCACAATATTTAACATGGTTCACCCCCAGGATGGGAGCTACGTCCACAATAACTGTTGTTGTATTAGTCTTTGGGAATGGTACAACAGTACTTGTCTGCGCACCGTCAGCTGCAGACTCTCTTCTCTCTCAATAGGCCTTTGCACACACAGCTTGCAGAACCTTTAGAAAAATGTCTCTCAACAGAGATTTATCCAATCAATAATGAGAACAATAACAAAATGAAGAGTAACCCTTTCCCATACAAAATATGCCTTATTTATAGACCATGCCCGTAGGTCATGTCTTTACAATTCATAGGCAAAACCCTAAGGTTCCCAAAAATGACGCGGATGCCCACCACCCTACCTGTCACTGTCGATAGCTTTCTCCACTCGCTCTGGCTGCCTTACTGGACCACTCGTGGCTCTAACGCCCTTCTGAAAGCCGCAGTCATCAGCAAAACGGTTACAACTATATCGTGGCCTGTCATTTTCCACTCCTTTAGCCTGCCTGTCGCCGTCGACTTAGTGGCCTGGCTTCTCAACTGCTTGCCGCCACTCTCTTAGACAGGTCACTTTCCGCTATCGTCCGCTCTGTCCCTTACTCAAAATAAGTCGCTTCCTCATCCAACCTTTACTTATATTCTTTACCAAAATTAGCTGCTGCGATGTTACTGCGCAACAACATATCTGCGCAAAACTTAAACATATACCCTACACTGCGCGATCCACAAAATTGTACCTTCTGTGCACTAAGCCTGAACTGCGCAATTCCAAAACTACTCTTTATCCAAACTTATACCCACTTGGGCCCTGCCCAACAGGCCCCTAACACTTACTTATGGATCGTCCCCGATCCACTTCTGCTAGCCGATTTCTCCTACATATCTTCGATGCTTTTTAGATTAGCGGTGAAACTGCTCAAAGTGACGGTGATCTCGTCAACTGTTTCCTTTGCCTTCGTTTCAAAAGTCTTAATGGTTTCCAGATGTGCTTGCGAAACCTTCTCCCGGACTTGTTCTCTAAGCATTCCCTCTGTTGTTTGCAGTTCGACGAACTTCTCATCAAACCACTGAACTAGGTTCAGTCCTTCCTCTTCTATGCTCTCTAGCTGCGCAGAAGTGATAGCTTCCTTTTCCCTTAGTGCCTTGAGTTGTTTCTGGAGTTCCTTTACTTCGTTAAACTTAGGTAGCTTCTCCTGCGCGGGTAGAGCTTTCATCTCTGTGGTTGCAGCATCGATCTCTTGTTGTGTCTACTGCACTTCCTCTTTAATCTTCTGAAATTCCGGGTCTTCATTCAATCCTATGACAATTGCATTTACTTGTTCAATTAAACCTTGGCATCTTGCTACTTCAGACTGGATTTTGCTCAATCTGGCTGCCACTTCCTCTTGTGTGGTTGAGTGCTAATCTGATGCTGGAGTTGACTACCTAGCTTCCAGGTCGGTGATCTTTTCCTCATAAGAAACTTCCATTTCCATCATTTCGGTCGTGAGGGACTCTACCTTGGCCCCAATCTTCCGTATGGTATCTTCAACATTTTCTTCCTCTGCGCATTCTTCAATCTTTGCGCATACCGCTGAGACGGTCTCTTTGACCTTGCGGTCCCTCTCTCGAACTTCAGATAATTCTTGTTCCTTCCGATCGGATTCTTGCTTGAGCTCTTCGATATTTTCTTTCAGTTGGACACTCTGGTCATATGAGGCAATGCCTCTTTCTTGTATTTCCTCCGTAATTTGTAGATGCAACTCATTCAGGTCCTCCAGCGCTAATGACCCAATGTTGAGGTCAAAATGTGCCGAGTCTTTTGTTGCTTCGCGCACCTTATCGTTTGGGAAGATAAAGTGCACCGGTTCTATATGCACAACCCTGGGGTAGGGGGATACTATATGAGGTGGTCGCTTCCGCGCACTTGTTCCTCCTAACTTCCCTTCGAAATATGATGACTGTTGGCCTAGGCTCATCTGCGTGACCATGGTCTGCATTGCTTCCATTATCTGAATGAGGCGGAGTTGCATCTGTTCTTGCTTAGCCTCTTTTTCTGCACGGGTTTCTTCCCATGCCTCCTGTACTTTTGTAGCGATTGTCTCGCAATCGTCTGGATGTATCTACGGACCGAATTCGGGCCTTTCAGACTTCCTCTTCTTCTGTTGGCCTTTCGCCCATGAAGGAGTTTCAGTCGCCTTTCTTTTGTCTCCTACCTGGTCTTCCATTTTGGTTTGCTCAGGATCCTTTTCCTCCACAATAGGTTTAGGTCGAATTTATTCCTTGTCTTGACTTTTGTCATCATCCTAGTCTTCATCTGTGTCGTCTTTTGTCTCATTATCTTTTCTTTCGGGCTTGTCTTCATCTTTCTATTGCTCATAATCAGATTCAACGTCGATTGGATGCTCTTTTTTCCAATCTGGCTCCCATCTCTCCATCATTTGTTCAATTTTCTCAACATCTAGCTGATAGAATCCAGGATACCATATCTCTGTATCTGTGTCTACTCGGGGCTGAATGTATGATCTGTGCCTTTTGGCTAAGAATCTCATTATCCCTCTATATGTATCTATGAGCGATTGTGAGATGTGAGGTGTCCACCGAATCGCATCACATATCTGCACATAGTAGGTATAGAATACTTCACTGCTTGCCCGCTACCTTGAGGGTTTTGAGCTGGCCCATAACTTGGTGTAGGGCACTCCACTGCATTGCCCCTCGAGAACTGGAATACCCTGATAACCAGTGGGCTCTTTCCAGCCAACAAGAGCAATCAATACTAGCAACCAACTAAAATGGAATGGGGATCCATTGTCCTAAGCTTCTTCAACGTCTTCCAAGAACTCATTGAGCAGGTACTAGAGGTTTCCAATGTAGACCCATTTGTTTCCAAAATTGTACCTTATGCGCACTCAGCCTGAACTGAGCAGTTCCAAAACTGCTCTTTATCCAAACTTATACCCACTTGGGCCCTACCCAACACTTCTTCGTTTCATCTGATTTGCGGGAACTTCATGTAGGGATTTAGGATTCGTTACCTTCAATCCTCTGTCTACACTCTATTGGAGACTAATGGCACTGAGGAGTAAGTTTGTTCTTACTGCATGCCCCTCAACCTTGTACGTGACCAATTCTGTCATGGTCCACTTCGCACAACTTCACGTTTCCCCGAATAAGCGGATAGGTGCTTTTCAACTCGTGCGTGGAATCCGTAGGAAGTCAACACCGTCGTCGTTCTTCCGTGTGTGATTTATTCGTACTTTACGGCCCATATATTTCCTTTGTGAGTCAGTTGGTTATGGTAAATTACCTGTTGCTGCACATATAATCAAAGTACCCATCAGTAGTACTGCTCTTATGTAAATTAGTCCATAATCATAATCATGTTTCGTAACTCTGCTAATCATTAAGCAATACATGCAATTCGTTCATTCACATCATATATTTCATAACATAGCTAATCGTTAAGCATAGCATGCATTCATTCATTAATTTAAGTAAAGTATCCATTTCTACAAGTATCATTCATTTCATTGTTTTCGTTTATCATTTGTCGTTATACAATTCATCATGTGTTTTATCAATCGTTAAGACACATCTAAACTCAAAGGACCACTATATTAAAGTTTATTCTGTCGGGTCACTCGACAAGTGCTTCCAAAGTCTACAAGCACTCTAGGGGCATTACAAAATCCCTAAATTCGGAGCAAATGTGAATAGTACCTTGCTTTTTATCAACAGGAACTGGGTTAGAAACCCATTCCGTCATTGTGATATGATAGATAAAATCGGCTTTCAAGAGATTTTCTACTTCAGCTTTTACAGTTGAGGATTTCCGTGGGTTAACTGGATGAAGCTTTTGTCGAACAGGTTTAACATTCAGATATGTCTTAATCTCATGTTCAACAATAGATGGGTCGATGCCTGGCATCTCCTCATATGACCAGACAAAAGCATCGCGGAATTTCTTAAATAGATCGGTATACATGCGAATTTCCTTAGGAGAACAACTCGCAATGATAAAGATATTTTCCACGATATTAGGTTTTATAGAGATATCGATCGGAATCGTTTCTGATATATTAGCCATATTGCCTTCAGCACAAATTCCCTATTTCGCCAAAGGGTTAATGGGATGATCAACATCCCCACTAAGTCTCACACAGAACTCGACATTCTTAATCCTATCTAACTCATGAAGAAAGTAGGATCTATGATGCATATGTTCACAAGGTTGATCGATGCCTACCATTGCTTCTAAAATGGCTTCATCCGAAGGCAAAACCGTGTCTAAACAGTCGAAAGAATGAGCAGATTCCACCGCCCATGAAGATGCATAATCAGCATCCAACTCCTCAGAGACTGAAGGAGTAGAGATGGAATCCATGGCAGTTTCTCGTAATGCTTGGTAAGCAACTTCTACCATGGATAAGGGAACTATTGGTTCATCCCGAGTGGGTAAGATCCAAGGATCGGTCTTATTAGAGATGGTAGAAACATCCTTAGATACTGAAATAGTGTTTCAAGTACTCATGGAACCAATATAACTTACGGGAGCAAGAAAATCAAAAGTGCCCATTAGAGAAGAATATAAACCTACTCCCAAACTCTCACTGGGTGGATGTGCTTGATCAATCATCGAAATTTTTTATTTAGAAGAGGTTGTGTTATTTTTCTGGGTAAAGGATAACTGGTCAATTGTGACAATTTTTCCTTCATGAGTACACACCAACACCCGAAAAATGGTTGATGGAACGGCTTGCATAGCATACGTCCATCTCCTTCCCAATAAAAAATTATAATCAAGAGGATCATCTACAACCTCAACTTCCACTGAAACCACTTTCCCTGCTAATTGGATTTCAAAGGAGAGTAAAATCCCATGAGGACAGAAAGATCTTCCATCGAAATCAGTAAGCAGTGTTATTGAAGAAACCAACTCAGGGGATCCTAAAGCTCGCCAGCAAGAAATAGCTATCACGCACATAGACGCGCCTTCATCTATAACTGCTCGTCCAATGGTTTTAGAACCAGGAACTACTTCAATTTGGAAGGCGACGTGATACGAAAACTGGGGTTTGACATCAGACATATCAAACTTCACCAACATATTGGAGGAATCAAGACTTCCTATAGTTGCCAGAAGTGTATTGCGTTGCAAAGGGAAACTTTGCAAAACTTCTAAAGTAGACATAGCACATGGTGTTTGGGCTAAGTCTTCCACAACAGAATAGTTGTGAGCAGCCCTCGCATTGGGATTGTGTGAAGCCCGCTTATAGACACCTTTCGGTATCTTTGGCATAGGGTCTGCTGGCATCTCAATATGAAGAGGAGCTGACACCTTAGGAATCTCTTTGTATTTTTGTGACGATTCGGGGATATAGTTCCTTTCTCTAGTTTACAATAAAGCATATGAACTAACCATATTTATATACAACTGATCAGATGATGTGGCACCTTGGGTGCCCCCAGCACTAGAGCCGCTCGAAGCCATGTTTTGTCCTTTAGGGAAGGCATCCTTCAGGACAACATGTTTCTTTTGTTGAAGTAGCTTATGGGTTTCATCAATTAAGGGAAATTGATGAGTCAAGTGGTCTTCCTTGCAAATCTTACAAGGAAATTTTACTTTATTCTTTTCTCTCTTGCCCCCCTCAGCATTGTCAGTGGTCTTGGGCTTGTTTTGATTACCCTCCCCCTTCTTTCCCTTGTTTTTCTTACCACTGGGTTGTTGAGTACCCTTTTGGTTAGACTGCACATTGTGTATAGTAGTTGTTTGAGAAGGGGAGGTGGCTATCATAGCTACCTCCGCTACAAAACACTTTACATATAGCTCTTGCACTTGCTTAGCCAAAGCTTCTACAATCGATGAGTCAACTGAACCCACAATGCCATCAGCATGCGGTCCAGGATTAGGTTTGACTGGATTAGTATTTGATCTCGATGTGTCGGGAATAATTTCATACAGAATCCCAGACTAAGAGTAAATCAAGTCTAACCGTTGGGCTCTCAAAATAGCTTCCTCCTCTAAGGTAACCCCTGAAGTAGAAACATCTTTAGATATTTAAGGTGGGAGTGATTTCAAAAACCATTCTAATAAGAACTCTGGAGGTATCTCATCCTTGATCAACCTTTTCCTTCTTCTCCACTCCTGAATGTGGTCAGAAATGTGAGTGGCCTTATTCTGGCTAAATGTAGGCAGAAGATCTGTGTCGGCATCATACTGAATAGAAAGTTGGAAATGGTTAAGGAACACTGTCGCTAAATCATAAAAACAATGATAAACAACATACGACAATTCAATATACCATTTGGCTACTACACCGGTTCAGGTTCTCTGGAAGAGTCTCAACCGTATAGAATCGTCGTTCAGTGAGTTGGAGGAACACCACAAATGAAAAGTAGTGACGTGGTCTCCAGGATCTTCACCATCCTTACCTTCAAACTTTGGAATGTCTAAGGGCAGTTTGGTTGGCACGGGAGGCCAAGTCGGATTGTGACGGACCGAATCGTTCATGAGTTTTGAAAGGTTGGGCAAATTCAAAGTTGCCAAAAAAGGTAAACAAGGCCTAGCCGACGACAAATGTGTTTGGGGAGGTGGGTAAGGAAATTTTCCTAAGCCATAGCTCCCATGAGGTTGGTTGGAATTTCCCCTAACCATCAGTTGTGAAGTAAAAGCGTTTTGAAAATATCTCCATCCATATGCAAGTGGATTTCTCCCTTGGTGTGAACTCCACTATGGTTGAGTATAACTTCCTCCAACTGAAACGAGAGTTGAAGAGAAAGCAGTACTACCTCTTCCACCAAAAAGTGAAAAATGAGCACTCCCTACAGGCACATTTGATGTTTGCACATTAGTTGGTTGAAAACCATATCCTGCAAAGGGATTTTGACTCATGTAAGGTACAGTGGAGTGAACATGCACAGAGACTACAAAAGGTGCAGAAGGAGGAATATGTCCTCCATACCAAGGGAATCCGTAAACAAAAGGAGCGGAAGTACTAGGACCAATCTGGAAGTTTTGAAAGAAAGGGGACGAAGTAAAAGGGGCACTAGAAATCCCAGTGAACGGTACACTAGATGACCCAGTATTAGATCTAAAAGGTATAGAGGAAGTGGCCACTTGAGTGTTAGATGACCTTAAGGATGGTGAAATAAAGTTCAAAGATGTGACTAGAGCAGAGGTTAACTACAATGAAATAGGCACCTGGATACTAACATGAGGAGGAGAGAACCCTCCAGACATGATAGCAGATGTGGGAGTAAACACATTTCCCGATCCTTCCCTTGTGTTATCCATAATGAAACTAGATGTGAACCTGTAAACACTTAACTCGGGTTGACCTAAAGAAGTTGCTTGCACTAACACCGGATCGTAGGGTCCAGTTAAGGGTGGTTTAAAGGCTCTTACAAAGCCTTCAGCTTGCAAGTCCTCAATCCTAGTTGTGTGTGCAACCAGTGAAGTGTGAGTGATAAGATAAGGTTCGCTAGGAAGATCAATTGTTCTAGTTGGCTCAAAAGATCTGCTTGTGTTTATTCTTCACCGTTGAGGTTGCGGTGGAGGCTCCACAATGAGTGGAGGAAAGTTTTACAACCTTCTACATCTACGAAGAGGATGATCCTCCACAGCTAAAAATTTAACTTAAAGCAAACCTAGGGCCAACTAAAAAATAAGTATCTCGTAGATTCCTGTGTTGAAGGTTTGGTGAGGTGTTCGGGAGGATCTCAGTACCCATATTTGAAAGTCGGCGTTTCGAACCTTTATCACAGTTCATCATCAGGACAAATGAGTCAGGGTGAGGAATAACATCTCTGGAACTATTAATATTCATTTGTTGAGAGAAAACCATGAACCCAAGAGGTTGGGTAAAAGCCCTAACTCTAAAGGTTTCTAAGAAAACATATATAATTAATTTTCTAAAGTACCTAAGAAATTTATATTGATCATATAAAATTATTTTTATGTAATATAAAGTCTAATTAAATTTAATCTAAAACTATTCCAATATTATTCTAATATTTGTATTTTATATGTATTTATATGTTATATTATAGTATACATCTACAATTACACTTAGTAAAGCAAAGTGTAATTTTAGATTCTTCATAGAAACTAAGAAATAGTTATTATTAATTTATTTAAGTAAAATAAACTTTTTGTATCTAATTTTTTTAATTATTTATTTATTTAACCTTTTTAACCTTATAGTTTAAAAATCTAACAATTTAAAAATAATTTAACATATAACATAATTGTTATTGTTATCATTTATTTGAAATCTTTTTAATGAATGACGGACCTAAGAAGAAGACTAAAGGTTTTAAAGGACTAATATGACTAACCTATAGGGTATCTATTTGCACAAACTAAGATTATGATGCATAATTTTTCTTGATAACGGGAAGCCACGCATTGTTAATCTCAAGGCCACCATCTCTGTTTAGGTTGTTAGGATGCTTGGCTATCTCTAAGGCTTCTCTAATTTTATAATTTTACGTTTGAAGTAATGGTTTTCTTTAGCAAGAATTCCAGTGTTCTCTAGGCAAATACAATGTTTACTGTCGAGGGAATGTTCAGCTAAGGCAGAGGTACGGGCTCTCTCATTTCAGATATCTGCTTCATGTTCTTTAATTCTAACTCGGAAAGAGCACCCAGTCTCACCAATATAGCAATATCCACAAGAACAGGGAACCTTATAAACGCCTTTGCATTAATGTTGGTCAATGGGATCCTTAACATATCTAATTCTATTTCTAATGGTTATGGTTGGTTTGAATGAGGCTGAAATTTCCTTTTTCTTTAAGATTCTTTCAATCTTGTCTATGACTCCTTCGATGTAAGGGAGGTAGTATTTTAAGGTATATGGTCGATTATGGGGTATAGATGTGTGCTCTGCCTTAACCAAAGCCCTTCTAATGTCTTTCTTCTTACAACCAATGTTTTGAAAGACTTTGGAAAGGTGGTCTTTTTCTTGCTCAACATGCTCTTTGTCAAAGATTCTTATAGCCCTAATGGCTAAAGTGTTGAGTACACCTATCTTTTGAGAGGGGGGATGATGAGAGTTTGCATGGAGATAAATTTCGGTATGAGTTTTCTTCCTATCGACTTGATGTCCAAGAGTCCCGTCATTATTTTTGGAAATGAGGACATCAAGAAAAGGAATACTACCATTGTCCTCCATCTCCATTGTGAATTTGATCTCACTGGATTAGTAGCTTAGGTGCTCAAAGAATTTTCTAAGTTCCTCCATGCCATGTGGCCATCTTACGTTAGTGTTATCTACAAATATTTTCCATCTGGTTGGCTTTAAATGGTATGAGTCAAGGGATTTCCTCTCGAAATTCTCCATAAAGAAGTTTGCAACTATGGGGGAAAGAGGGGAACCCATTGCTACACCACTAGTTTGTTCATAAAAGTTCCCCCTAAAACTAAAGGAGGTTGACCTAAGGCATACTTCTTCTAACCTAGTTGTCTGAGGCTCTACGGCATCATTAATGATTTGGATTGCTTCATCAAGAGGAATCTTTGTAAAAAGTGAGACAACATCAAAACTAATAAGACGATCATCTTTGTAAAACATAAGTAATCAAACATCACACCACTAAAAAATCCTAAGTAGTCCAAACCAAGCAACTAGATGACCTTCCAAAGGAACGTCTGGGATGATGAGGGACCAAAACAAACCGGTGAAGGTACGAAGGACAGTTACCCAAGGTCCACAATATAGATACGGTGGGGCCAAGCGTTTGAATCACCGACCGCCTTCCCAAAGCACTGTAAGGTATTTCCTCCCACTTCTGTCCTGGGTACAGTGGAAATAACCTTCCACTGTCACCTGTGTATATCCCTAAAGGTCCAAATACTAAGGCTACCAACTTTATAGAGAGGGTCCAAGTATAGTCGCAGGTCGATTCAATGCACATGGGCAGGGAAACAAAGCCCGAAACTCAAAAGCACCAAAGGTACTAATGAATTCCTGTATGCGCACCAACCCTGGTAGATGCTCAATTGAATATTGAATGGATATCTCCTCTACTCAATCTCGCACGACCTCGTGCTTGACTCCTATGTTAGTGGAGCTTCCTGGTTCACATTATAAAAAGGTGGATTTACCTTAAGATTGGCCACTACATCTAAGTTTATCTACTTTGGATAGTTTAAGACAACCTAGTCCAAAGCACTAACCTACACTAGTTGGTGTCAAACCTAAAAAATAAAAGTTGCTAATAATTTGTAAGTTATTTTTTTTTAAGGTTGTTGTATACTCAAAAGGTAGTGGTGGTGCACATAGTGATGTTTAATTTTGATTGAAATGTAGGAACAACATGATAAGTGTATAATAAACTTGAAAAATGATGCTTTCACTTCTTTTTCTTTTGCTTTTTCCTTTCGAAATCAAAGAACTGATAATGCAATCCTAATGATGTAAAAGTTTTCTTTTTCTTTTCAAAAATAGAAGTATGCGAATGTAACTATATCCTTTTGAAAATCAGACTAAAATGCTTGCAATGGAAACAACTTGTTTTTGAATTTTATCTTTTAAGTATGAAAAGAGAAAACTATTTATAAACAAGCCTACTACACGAAGATGATAACAAAGTGTATGAAACTCTGCACCTAAGCTTATAAGATCATAATTCTAACTCACTCAAAACTCTGACAACAACATGCTCAACAAGTCAATTCAAACAAAATTCAAATTCACTTACTCTGACATAAAATGTTTTGATTAACGAACTGAAAGATAACAAAGGTATCAAACAAAGAACCCTTCAGGGTTATATGCAACCCTCAGACAGTCCAGCAACACCAACAGAGGCCAACCAAAGCACGATCAAACCAGACACTCAAGCATGGAAGACTAAGGCACAAACCCTTAACAAGCTTCAAAATCAAAAATAGGTCAAAAGGAGAAGTAAAAACTTCAATACAAACAACAAAATGCCTGTACAAAACCTATAAAGAGCAATAACTTTACCAAAATCCAAGACAAAAGCCCTAAAAGTTAAACCCTAGTAGGAAAAACTTGACCTATAGGATTACTCACGACTATTAACACAGTAGAAAGCGAGTCACACGCAGGTGTAAAACTGTTCACCGGCGAGTAACAGGGGAACTCACTACTGTAAGTAAAGGAAAACCGCGAGTATGCCTCAAAAATTTAAAAAAAAAAGAAAAAAAAGAAAAAAGAAATTGCTCAACAAAATCAAATTCTGGGTTGAAACCAAAGGTACAGACCCTCTGTAAGATCCTCCTAAAACCTAAAATCACACTCAAACTAAATAAATTTAAAGCAAAAGACCCCCAAATCAACATGGATTCCCCAGTGGAGTCACCAATTCTGTTGTATGAAAAATGTTCCTAATGACTGGGGTAAGTAGAGGTCACCAACATACTGACACAAACATGCAGAAACCAAGGAAAGTTGTAGACAAACAACAAGATATAATTGATGGAATAAACAAGGGTTTGAAAGTTAAGTAATTGGTACCTTATATCAATGAAAGTTGATCCAAGCTCTTCAATCCTTTAGCTTTACTCCACAATCTTGCATAAAGACCTGCAAAACAAATGTAACCCTCCTTAAAGCTTTTGACCACACATGGATAAATAATCAAATTGAAAGCATGTATACATAGAAATATGAAAATACTCTCAAATATCCAATTCATGCATCAAATGCTAATAATATGGGAAATGGAAGATCTCTTTATTGATTGCAATAAATGGAAACAAGATATATTCACCTTAATTTACACAAGCACCTCTTGAAACCTGATCTGGACTCTCTTGCTTCTCCCTTCTACCAAAATTCCTCCAAAATGACTTTGCACAATGAGTGAACCCCCTCTCTCATGGCCCTCCCTTTGTATTTACGACAAAGCAAGGCAAGTAGTTCGAAAGAGGATTAGTTAGGATAGGTGTGGAAATTAGGAAACCAACTCCAACTGCCCATGAATTTGTTTTTATTTTTATTTTTCGTGATTTATGAAGAACACGCAAGTGAAGACTGCACCATTTGTTGATGTATATGTAACTTCGGAATGTATTTCATCCATGTATTTCATTTATATATTATTGTACTCCTATAGAGATGTGTCATTCCTCTATACGGAAGTGTCATCATGTGTATTGACAAGTGTTGCAAGTGTGTTAACTTGCCGATGGGTTATTAGACCACCATGTGTGGGGTCGGCCCTGATTTATGTAATATATGTTTGATGTACCTAGCTAGACAAGTCGGCCCCATAAGGTCATTGGGCAAACAGATCAAGTATAAATAGAGATCGGGAGATCTCTATTTGGATCACTCAGAAACTCATTCTTCCTTCACTCGGAAAGTGGCGCACATGTGAGGAGGAGGATCATCTGCTACTAGGAGACTATCTCTGTGTATTTTGGTTGTACTTTGGTTGAGCCATTGCTCTCTCTAGCTCTGAGGAAGTTGTGGGGTTTTTCACCTTAGGGTTTTCCCCACGGAAACTCTGTGTCTCTTATCTCTCATGCGTTTGCTTCTTGTGATGATTGACATGCTTGTTATGATTGATATGCATTGATATACAGTACATGTTATTCTCTTAGTAAATATCCTATAGTATTGTGAATTAATGCTCAAAATTTAACATGGTATCAGAGCTAACCTGAGAAGAAGACATTGTGCAGTGACATAAAATAGGGTTTCTTGTTTATTGGGTTTCTCTCCACAGATTTTGGAAAAGCAGTATAGTAGATTGACTCTACTCATCAAGGAGAATCTATCTGTCCAATAAGAATTCAATTCTGAGCATTTTCAGATTTGGCCCTAAAAATTAGGGTTTCCACAAAAATAGGAATTTTTGGAATCTGAAGACATAGCTGGAAGCTCCTTGCAAAAATCGAAGTTTAGAGCTTTGGATCGAGATTTTTGGTTGGGTAGATCTCCGGGAAACGCAAACCCTAATTCAGGGTCCTCCCCAGTGAACCCGGGAAGACTAAAAGGCATTTCTGAAGGGTGAAGCTTTGCAAATCTCAAATTCTGAATACACCAGGCTGATCAACTCATTAAGGCGCATCTTGCTATCCTTTCATAAAGTTGAAATTCACATTTTGAATTTTTAGGGTTTTTTCGACAAACCCTAATCCGGGACCAGATCTAGTTTTCAGCAAAACAAGTGGTAAGACCTAAATCTCTTCTATTTCCATTTGAAGTACTCTTTAAGATGTCTCACCACACCAAGCTTGAGGATAAGCTTGAAGGGGTTGATAACTTCCAAGCCTGGAAATATAGGATTGGGTTAATCCTGGAAGAAAATGAATTGGACTCCTACATCAGCTCTGAGGTCCCTATCCCAGAGGATGAAGAGGCTAAGGTTTTGCATAAGAAGAACTTGGTCAAGGCAAAGAGAATCATTGTTGATTCTATCAAATACCATCTCATACCTCATGTGTCATCTCTAAAGACACCCAAGGAGATGTTTGACTCCCTGACCAAGTTATTTGAAGGGAAGAACATAAATCGGAAGATGACTTTGCGAAATCAATTGAAAGGGGTCAAGATGTTGAATGGAGAGACCATTCAATCTTACTTCTCCAAGGTCTCTGAGATCAAGGAACAACTTGAAGCTGTGGATGAAGTAGTGGACAATGGTGAAGTTGTTATGACCACTCTGAATGGCCTACCTAGGTCATGGGACTCCTTTATACAAGGAATCTGTGCAAGAAATAAATTGATCTCTTTCAGTAAACTATGGGAGGAATGCTCTCAAGAAGAAGCTAGGCTTGTAGCTCGAGAAGAAAAGATGGGAGGTGAAGATCAAGCTCTCGCAGCTCACACCAAAAGAAGCAAGCCCAAGAAGGAGCACTCTCACTACAAGAGATCCTATCACAACCAACAAAAGAATAAGAAGGATCTAAGATGTTTCACATGCAATGAGAAGGGTCACTTTGCTCCAGAATGTCCCAAGAACAAAAGGGATAACAACAACTCCAGCAAGAAAAAGAAGGGCAGCAAAAGAAAGTTCCATGCTCATGCTGCCGAAGATGATGAACCTCCAAAGAAGAAGGCTAGGGCAGAAAGTGATGATGACTCATCAAGTGAAGAAGAGTATGTTCTAATCTCTACTCTCACAAGTACTATCTCTCATGGTTGTAATGATTGGTTAATTGACAGTGGGGCTTCCAAACACATGACTGGGTTTAAAGAATCTTTTGTAAATCTATCTAAACACGAATCACCCCATAAAGTGAAACTTGGGGATGACTATCAATACCCCATCAAAGGAAGTGGTGAAGCCTCCTACAACCTAGATTCTGGAAAGTCTTTGAAGATGAAAGAAGTTCTTTATGTACCTAGGCTCAAGAAGAATCTTCTCTCCATATCTGCATTGGATGCAAAAGGCATGAGGGTTGCATTTGTAGATGGCCAAGTTCTGATGTGGCCAAAGGGTAAAACTATTGATGTTGCAGTGGTGATTGGAGAGCAAGAGGGAGGATTGTACAAATTCAAGGGACAACTTGAACATGCCATGGTGACATGAAGACAAAGATTCATCCATAGTCATGAATCACATAGAGGTATGTATAAATTGTTTTTGCAAAGGTTAACTTGTGAGTTATGTAGGTCATTGAAGAGAACAAGAAAACATTGCTAGACATAACTAGCAAATATGTTGACCAGGTATGTGTTTCTTATATCATAGGATCTATTATATAAGTATGCATGACATGATTGATGATGATTATTCATGAAGTCACAAGTTTGAATAATCATGGGTGTATGCATATTATGTTACTTACCTTAATTGATGATATGACTAACCAGAAGAGTCATAGGGTTGAGTAATCACGGATTTAGGTATATTATGACTAACCATAAGAGTCCTTGAATACTAATACTTATTATTTATGTTATGATCATGACTATACATGTTTAAGATTATTGTGTTTTAGTATCAAGATTATACTAATGAATGTGTGATTATGTATGAGACCTCGAGGATAACACAATAGTGATACTAATAAGCATGCATAGAGACCAAGGATGAATATAAGTTCAAGGACAGGTAATCCAGGAAGCAAAGATCAAGAAGGAGCACACTCCAGTAGTTTATGCAAGGATGCAGAGATTCAGAGGGAGTTGACCATCTTTCTACATTCCACAACAGAAAGGTGTAGAAGAAGCTAATTCAGCAGCTCCTGCAAGGAAGCAAAGACTCAAAGGGAGTCCATCCAACAAACAAACAAAGATAAGTATTTCAATTATCATTTCTTGCATATTTGTTTGTTTAAATAATATTGTTCAATGATGTATATGCTTATGTTCCTAGACTTAGGATATGTATTGTGCATATTAGAATGATTGCATTAATGAACAGTATACTACTAATATGCATGTGATGGGTAAGTGGCCTATGGCACTATACAACATTCCATTGCTACTTATCTAGAATGAAACCTCTTTGCTGACATGTTGGGAGTAGTGCAAACTCTTAACAATGTTCTGGTAGAGATTGGAAGGCATCTAGAAAGTTACAGGATATGGATGAATGTTGTATTGAGGCATTGGCTAAAATAATTGCATGACTGTATGACATATTTCTTTATGTGTAAGAATTTGTTCTGAAAATTATGAGATGTTTCTAATCATGCAATTTAACTTTTTTTGTAGGATAGATCGTATACCATCACCTACAAAAGAAGGACTACAACATTTGTTCCAGCAACAAAGATATCTATTGAAGATATTGAAGTTCCCAGGATCTGGGATGAAGTAATGGAAGAATGCCATGATCCGTCGATCATGAAGAATGATGTTTGGGATGTAGTCCCAAGACTTGAAGGGAAGTCTGTTGTGACTTCCAAATGGATCTACAAGATCAAGCATGCTGCAAATGGCAGCATAGAGAAATACAAAGCAAGATTTGTAGCTCGTGACTTCTCTCAGAAAGAGGGAATGGATTATGAAGAAACTCTTGCTCCTGTAACCAGATACACTTCCATCAGATCAGTACTTGCTCTGGCTGCAGTGATGAAATGGAAGATACACTAGATAGATGTCAAGACTACTTTCTTGAATGGTGTAGTTGAAGAAGAAGTGTATGTGGAGCAGCCACTTGGTTTTGAGACACATGACAGAGAGTCATATATGTGCAAAACTTGGTATGATAGGATAGACATCTTTCTATCCAGTTTGGGCTTTACCAAGAGTAAAGAGAATTTCAACCTTTACCACAAGGTTGAGGAAGGAAATCCAATGATACTACGTTTGTATGTGGATGACATGTTTATTACAAGAGAAGATTGATTGATTGCCGACACGTAGCGGAAGCTTGCTGCCAAGTTCGAGATGAAGCACTTGGGGATGATGCACTCTTTGTTTTTATGGAGGTGTGGCAGAGTGCAGATAGAATCTTCCTTGGACAAGGGAAGTATGCAGTAAAGATCCTGAAGAGGTTCGGGATGATGGATTGCAAGGCCATGGCCACACCTATGGCATCGAATCTGAAGCTTCTATGTGATGCTTCATCTGAGCCGGTTGATGTCTCTATGTATTGTCAAATGATTGGGTCCTTGATGTACCTAACGAACACGAAACCAGATATTTGATTTGCGGTGAACACATTGAGCCAGTTCCTAACGGATCTGAGGAGTGTTCACCTGGTTGCTGTAAAGCATATTTTGAGGTACCTGAAGGGTACAGTTGATTATGGGCTCAAGTATGAAGTGAATCAAAAGTTTAACCTGCAGGGTTATGTTGATTCAGATTGGGCAGGCAGTGCTGCAGATAGGAAGAGCACATCTAGGTGCTGCTTCAGTATGGGATCAGGTGTGATCTCTTGGTTTAGCAGGAAGCAGTCCTGCGTAGCACTGAGTACAGCCGAGGCAGAGTATGTTGCAGCCTGTTCGGCTAGTTGTGAGGCAGTATGGCTTCGGAAGCTACTGTCTGAGTTATTTGATCTCCCGTTGGATGCTACTGGTATCTTCTGTGATAACCAGAGTTGTGTGAAGCTGTCTGAGAACCCGGTGTTTCATGACAGGTCGAAACACATAGATATCAAATATCACTATATCAAGGATATGGTGCAGAGAGGAGCAATGAAGCTCCTGTATGTTGCGACGAACGAGCAGATTGCAGATGTGCTGACAAAACCACCAGCCAGAGTGAAGTTCGATTACTTTAGAGAGAGGCTTGGTGTTCTTCAGATTTATGACACTTCGAGGAAGAAGTGATAGACACATTTGCAGAAGTTATTCCAAGCATGTTGGAAGGAGGATCCTTCACATGGCTGTGGATGTAAGCGTTGGATGATGAGCATCAGGACGATGCTCCAGTTACTGCTCTGTATATGTATGTACGTATCTTGTTGGATGATGGATATGATCAATTGGATCATTTATATGTATTTGTATATGCATCATGTTGGATGCTTGGACCATGTATCTGTATATGTATCAGGCGGATAATGTGTATGATCAGGTAGATCATGTATGTTGATATATATCAGGTGGATACATTGTGTGGATCATGTATCTATGTATGTATCAGGTGGATACATTGTATGATCAGGTGGATCATGTATGGTGATATGTATCAGGTAGATACTTGGTATGCATTAGGTAGATGCATTGTATGATCAGGATGATCATGGATGACGAGCTTCAGGATGTTGCTCCAGATGACATGCAGCAGGATGTTGTAGTGATGATGATCAGGATGATCATGTGTACATCAGGATGATGTATGGTGAGTATCAGGTTGATACTTTATGGTCGTGGAACAGGTTGTGCAAATGAGCATATAATTTGGCCCTGGGAGATTTGCAGATAGTCTTTTGAGGTTTTGCCTATGGCATGTAATCTGGCCCTGGGATATCTGGAAAATGCTCTTTCGAGGTTTTGCTCTGGGAAGACATATAATTTGGCCCCGGGAGATCTGCAGATAGTCTTTTGAGGTTTTGCCTATGGCATATAATCTGGCCTTGGGATATCTGGCAAATGCTCTTTCGAGGTTTTGTCCTATGGCATATAATATGTCCCTGGGAGATCCGATAGGTTGGGCTGTGTGCCCGTAATAAGTCCTGGGATGCTATTGCGAGGTTTTGCCATGACCACATGTAATATGTCCCTGGAAGATCCTATAGGTAGAGCTTTGTGCTCGTAACAGCCTGGGATGCTCTTGCGAGGTTTTGTGGTGACCACATGTAATCTGTCCCTAGGAGATCCTATAGGTAGAGCTATGTGCTCGTAACAGCCTGGGATTCTCTTGCGAGGTTTTGTGGTGAGGTCACATATAATATGGCCCTGGGAGATCCTACAGGTCGGAGTTGTGTACCCGTAACATCCTGGGATGCTCTTTCGAGGTTTTGTGACGCACGTAATAAGTCCTAAGAATTCCACAGTATGGCCAGTGATGATGAAGACCTGTAGGTGGTGGGCCTACATCCAGTATGAAAAAGGACTGGCTCTGTAGAACTTCCTATGACGAGTAGAGTCAGAGATTGGTTGAGATAGCAGCAGCAGTGACGATGACGATGACGATGATCCAGAGAAGAAGACTTGTGCTAGCAGATCTGTGTCGAGAAATACCTTCCTAATTAAGAGGGAGTGTTGATGTATATGTAACTTCGGAATGTATTTCATCCATGTATTTCATTTATATATTATTGTACTCCTATAGAGATGTGTCATTCCTCTATACAGAAGTGTCGTCATGTGTATTGACAAGTGTCGCAAGTGTGTTAACTTGCCAATGGGTTATTAGACCACCATGTGTGGGGTCGGCCCTGATTTATGTAATATATGGTTGATGTACCTAGCTAGACAAGTCGGCCCCATAAGGTCACTGGGCAAACAGATCAAGTATAAATAGAGATCGGGAGATCTCTATTTGGATCACTCAGAAACTCATTCTTCCTTCCCTCGAAAAGTGGCGCACATGTGAGGAGGAGGATCATCTGCTACTAGGAGACTATCTCTGTGTATTTTGGTTGTACTTTGGTTGAGCCATTGCTCTCTCTATCTCTGAGGAAGTTGTGGGGTTTTTCACCTTAGGGTTTTCCCCACGAAAACTCTATGTCTCTTGTCTCTCATGCTTTTGCTTCTTGTGATGATTGACATGCTTGTTATGATTGATATGCATTGATATACTGTACATGTTATTCTCTCAGTAAAGATCCTAGAGTATTGTGAATTAATGCTCAAAATTTAACACCATTAGCAAGTAAACCGCTAGAAAGCTTAAGGCAACCTGCGAGTGCAACTTTTGGGGAAACTCGTGAGTGGTAAAGGGACCACAAGCAGGT
The DNA here is from genome assembly GCA_027924585.1 of Larix kaempferi. Lineage (NCBI taxonomy): Eukaryota > Viridiplantae > Streptophyta > Pinopsida > Pinales > Pinaceae > Larix > Larix kaempferi. Next base: position 2,483,704 of record BSBM01000510.1, read on the forward strand.
AACTCGCAAGTTGTCAAATCAAGAGTAGCATGTATGTCCTAAAGTAAACACAAAAAAGGTGATCCGGAGAAATGGGGAATCACTAAGGCCATAGACATCTATAACAAATCCAGGCTCTTCCATCCATAGTGTCCTTTTGTGTGAGCAACAATTCAGTGTCGTCACAGATGGAGAAGTGCCGATTTGATTGATAACACAGTGGATAGACCTGCCCTCACTAAAAATGATAAAGAGAAAGTGAATGTTCTTTAATAATCATTTGCCAATTCTAAGATATAAAACACATATATCCAATTAAATAAGAAGTGGGGAGTAGTATTTATGTGGAACCAAATCCTAATATAAAGATATTGTATTCTATTTTAATTATATATTAATCTCCATTGAGAAATAAAGCAAGTTAATGGGACCCAGTGAGATGCTCATAGATGATGATGTGCCTCTTTTTATGCTATGAGTTCATGAGCTTGAGTTGTTCACACAATTGATTCTCGAAAGTTGACTACTATTTGTGTGGTTATTGGTTAATGTGAAGGAGGATCTTTGGCAAATATTATTATGGGAAAAAAATTGAGGCGAATAAAAGATATGTTGGTGCATATGAGGCCATTAGTTGTGCTTGCAAACTAATAAATTATTGTTAGAAATGGAGATATAAGATCACTCTTCTTGAACCCTTGAGAATGCTATGTTGAGGTTGTGGATGAAAAATAAGTGTTGAGAAATGGATATGAGTGAAGTAAACACCAACATGAGAATGAGTTGGGTTGTCAACGTCATTGGTGCTCCTAGAAAGACTATGGCAAGGTGTTGACACCATAATCCATGTAGAACCTTAAATAAGAGTGCATACAATGAAGGGCATATATAAAAAATAATTGATAATCTATAACTAGAGGGATGAAGACAACGTTATTTTGAGATTCTATATAGGGTGAGTAGTGAGTGGTGAATTATGGGGTGACAACCTAAGGTAAGATGGGGCTGCAAGACCAAGGAGAAGGTTGAATATATTTAATTTGGTATTCACCAATGTGAGATATGGAAGTGGGCTAGTTATGCCATCAGACTCAAGGTGATATAATTAAGGGGGACTATTCTAATAATCCCACCTAGAAACTTAGAGGGGTATAGTATTTTTTATCCCATGTCAAGGATTACAACACGTGGCATTAGCCCATTGTATTCATGTAATAATACTTATTTAAAGACTTGGTGTACCCCATTATAAAGCTCTTCAAGTGGCCAATCTGGCCAAGATTGACAAAGATATTTGTGAAGTTGGTTTTCATGGTCAAGGGTTTACACGGTAAATCTTTTGATGATTCTTATTTTTGTTTTGTTTCTCTCGACATAAGACTTTAATATTTTTTTTCATGTGGTTCACAACCCCAGAAGATGGAGGGCTCGCTACATCCATGGTAATAGTTCTCAAGGGTCCCACCCGAAGGGGCCTCACCCTGTCGGCTCCAGGTTCGGGAGCCTAACCCCAAAGGACCCAGAGATTTGAACATCCGACCTCAACTATTTTAGTCTTGGACTTGGAAGCTCCAACTAATTGAGCTACCGCTCGGGGATAAACATAATAATTTAATATTACTTACATTTTCCTCTTTTTATTTTTTCACGGATTACTCATTATTCACACCCCGTGGGTATCATGCTTTTAAAATTCACCTTTTTCACATCATAATAATTAATTTACCACTAGTTTAATAGTAATCCAATTTGCTACATTTTAGAGTGCATTTTTCATGGGGGATTAATACATTACAAGGGATGAGTCTACTGCACTCTCCTCCCTATTCTATCCTGGTTGGAGTCTCAACGCTACTAGGGATTAAGGACTCCATTCCCTTACAACACTCCCCACGATCTATCATCATGAGCTCTTCATGTCATGGAGGGAGTTAGCCAATAGGAAAGAATTTCTACTTCTCCCCAAATAGGTCAACTATACAAGGCCCATCCTTGGTCTATCACGCAAGCCATATTTTGGTTTGCTAGCAAGGCCTAGCCATGTATGTGTACACATACTCAAAACACATGTCACATTGCACTATGCCGATATAATCATAAAAGAATCATGCACATATATATTCATAAAATAATCATGCACATACATATATTCACCAACAATAAAGGCGATTTGACCTCTTAACCCCTTTAGGGTCACTGCATTCAACTCCTTCCTGAAGTTCATCATGGGCATCATTCATCTCATCAACACATTTATACACCATAAACCACGACAAAACATAAGCAAGAACATGTGGGTCAATATAGTCATAACATCACGCACACACAAAATTATGTTTCATCCCATCATAAACATATATAAACACATAATAAATAACATAATCAAATGTACACATGTCTAAACCTATATACATTGTTGTACATCACATGAGTTTACCAAAATAAAAATTTAGGTCACCCAAGAGATCTAGGGATGTCCTCAAAATGTACAATGTTTAAGTCCAAATGGGGCACTAGTACAATTCGCCTCATTGTGATAAATTCTTATGCTAAAAAATGTCTTCCTTGCATTGACAATAAGCATAAGAAAAACCATACCCACCTACCCCCAACACACACCTTACTGGATAGATTGTAGAAAGAAGACTTTCTTAACTTAGATGGCATGTCATATAATATTTGTAATAATCATTGAAGAAAAAATTGAATTTGCTAATAAAGCTAGTAAAGAATTGTATGCCCAAAATTGCCCAAGAAAGTGAGAAAGTTTTTATAGTTGTAGAAACAATTTCAAGACATCATGACAAGATGGATGCAACAAATTTATTCAACTTTTAAATACACATATTTACTTACATTTTATAGTTTATATAAGAGGGCGGGTGCCAGGCTAAATAAAAGGCATATGCATCTTGCAAACAATCTAGCGATATATATGTAGGAGAAGTGACTATTATGGACCCATCTCCATTCATAGAAGCTTCATGACATGTAAAAACTTTATAGTGCATAGACCTCCCCCACTAAGAGAATGAATGCGCTTTGAAAAATAATTCCAAGACATAAAACACATATATATGTGAAAATAAGAAATGAAGAGTAGTATTAATGTGGAACTACATAGTAAGATATAGATATTTTATTCTATTTTGTTTATATATTAATCTCCATTGCGAACCAAAACAAGAGCCACAAGGTGGTAATGTCCCCGCAGTTTCTAATAGCCTATAAACCAGAAGCTATAGAAATATGATACTTTTGCCACAAAATTGCAATAGAAAAGAAAAATTATTTTGCCAAAGAATTACTTAACCATCGAATCGATTTAATTCTTAGCCATTGAAACGATTTTTCAATGTTTTGTTGGAACAAGGATGGCTAGAAAAGATGCAAAATATGTGCTAAGCATCCTTCTTCATGATCAAAAACTCAATTTGTTACATCTTAAATATGGATACATCCACGTAGAGTTGGAAAAGGGTGTAGCATATGTGTAAACACATAAATAAATTCATTGAAATAGGTAGAACGAACAACCTTCAGTGTGACCACTCAATCAAATTCATAAAATAACTGCAACAAATTAAAACATGTAGATGCAATATAGCCCCGCAAGCCATGATTTGATGTAAGGCCAAGCCCAAGGATATGCAATAGTTGAACAACTACCCACATAAAAAACCACAAAAGACATACACCTAACGTAGCATAAAACTCCAAGAAATGCAAACACCTTTACTTTACGATGAATTTAAAACACCACAAAAGGCACGTAGACTTACGTGGCATCCATGTGTCCATATGACATTGACATGACAAAGTAATGGGTTGGTCTAAGAAATATTAAAAAATTAAAAAAAAATGAAAATTTAGCTTAGTTTCAACATTACTAAGCTAAATCCAATATTAATCGAGTAATATTTCAGATTAAACCAATATTAATTCTACACATGTTTTTCCTTATATTATTATTCATATTTTTTAAATACTAATTTTGAAAAACATACACATATATAATTTAGCTCCATTATTTGTTTCACATCTTAATCACTATTTAAAACGGAAAAATATTAGACACCTCCAACATGATCCTATAATCATAACATGTAATTCCATGTGCCTCATGTCACACAGCTTATTTCAACACTTGAAGATTTCATGGATTCTTTATTCATACAAATGTGATTAAGATGTGAAACAAGTCAAACATTGGGTTTGACTATAGAGGATGGATGGGCACATATCAAACATTTACACAATCACATCATCATTTACACAATCACATCCTCATAGATGAGAAATGGATCCGTCTTTACTAAATGGATCATCCATTGCATTTTTGCTCACTACAAATTGTCATATGCATTTTCAATTTTTTTATTATCGAACTATTTATGATGTACAATGCTGAAAACATCATCGGGATGGAATCCTGGAACTATTTCTGTATAATCGATTACCAGATAGGAAAGGTATTACACTAACAATTTAGTGCTAAATAGAAGTTTTAGATTTTATCCATTTGATAAGAAATATTGTAGTTTCTTTGATTTAGAGACTTTTTTTTTATAGAAAAAGGTTTTCTTGGTAATGGTTGTACCATTGTGCCTAAAACTTGAGTGAGTTTCCATGAGAAACAATGTTTTGCTTATCATGAGAAACAATGTTTTCCTGGTAACAGTTGTACAATGTTAGATATCCTGAGAAACAATGTTTTGCTTATGAGAAATCGATTTTTGAATGGTATTATGGTTTACCCTAGCGATGTATTGATGGTTGAATGGCATCTTATATATCTATATGTGAAATCCGAAGTGAGAAACCATATCACCACTTCTATGAAGCATTTAATGCACTGGGGCGTGGTTAAATACTTCTGACACACCACGAAACCATACACAAGATCCATTGATACAATGAAGGAATATTCAGTTGAGATTGTGAAGCTGACCGAGGATCCTAACCTTCCCATTTTGTGAATGATCGCGAGCCTGAAGTTCCCTGTCTGCTCAAGTGGCTGCTACAGGGGAGACGGCGTGCGCAGTGACTCTGCTTCTCCACTGTCAGACTGCCACCTCATATATTGAGGGAAACCCGAGAGACCTTATGCTTCTGGGGTCTTGAAGGACTCCAAAGGCGAATCGGAAGCCGAGTTTATCCAGTGACAAGGTTGAGGGCTCTTCAGCAGCATGGGAATTAGAGACACCCTTGCACCTTCCACGTTCGTGAGCAGGTCGTCGAGCGTCCACAAGCATAGCTATGACTGATCATTGCAGACAGGACTGACACTAGTACATTTCACAAGAAAGTATTTATCACCTCTATGACGTCTTTCCGCCGTCGAGGCCCGGGGAGCGAAAATCTAGACAAACGTCAGCAGCTCTGGACCAATCAACATGCAAATAAATGTTTGTTTTAAAATACATTTAATATAAAAAATTGTAACTTTCACATAAACTTTAGAAAGCAAAATGAAATTATGCATGTACAGACAGATTAATATGAATCACCGATTCATATATTGTCCCCTGCGGGGACATAATAAGTTAATGGGACTTAATGAGATGTACAATATTGAAAGAGTCGAGAGCGGAATAATATTTTATAAATAAAGAGGAAAGGAGGGAAGTGCAAATCATGCCCAAAAAAACATTGCAAAAGGGAAGAAAACGGTGAAAAGGGTTATGATCTCCCAAACTTCTCTCGTAACATAGGAGGTCGATGAATTTGGTAATATGTTTTATATTTGTGTCATGGTGTTATGATGTTGTGGTTCAACACCTAATGGAGTGAGACAACTAGGTCACATCATGAGCTTGTTTATGATTCTGTCTTTTTAAAGTTGGCTAAAAGAGTGGGTTTATGCATTGGATGTGGGTTACACCCACAAGGTGTCATCTTAATAGGCCTCTTATGTGTTAGAGTGTTTTCTCTAATGAAAAGATCCATAGATTTATGATCTTCATATTGAATGTAAGATGCCAATGTTCATGTTATTTTACCCCTAAAAATGCAATAATAAATGCTTCAAATCTCAAAGTACACTATGCCTATGAATGTAAAGTGCTATTTTGATTTTGATTTTGATTCATTGCTACATAGTGTACATATTGACAAGGGAAACCACAACCCAAATTAGAGTAATATATATGTAATGGTATTGATGCACCGATTCTTAATTTGGAAGTAGTTTGGGATTAATGATGCATCCTCATTGGCTATAGTTTAACTATATATTCATCTTATGTAGTCTTATTGCATCGAGAGAAGAGAGGTGCACTCTACAACTAAGTATTTAAGAGATTGTAACTTCTATCCCATGTCTGTAACATTGACGTCGACATATGTTGACCTAATATAATATGTTATACAAAACTAAAAATATAGTAATAATAAATCTAATGTGAGTGAAATAATTAGATCGATCCATCTTAACTAGTTGCACTGAGAGAAGTGATGTGCATTCTTCAAACTAGTATTGAAAAGATTGTAATTCTCATCCCATGCCTATAATGCTAAAGTGAACATTTCTCGACCCAATATAATATGTTATACAAAGAAAACATATGATAATAATAATTGTAGTGTAAACAAGCCTGCATGGTGTAGATCGAGTGGCGATAGAGTGTACTGTTAAGGCCCTCCTTGCGATGTCACAAGTTCAAACCTCCGCTTACCCGTGCCCATGGCGACAAGCTGTGTGGTTTCATCTAGGTGTATAGTGGTAGCGGATGGGAACAACCCCATGTCACGTGAGTATGAGCCTCAACCCAGTTGTTGATTCCCCTAGTGAAAAATAAAATTGTAGTGTAAACCAAATAATATCAATTATTATAAGAATAGAGATCTAAGGCAATTTTATTTAGCACCATATGTGTTTTTATCAATCCATAATATTAACAAGAGTTGCTTAGTGACAATGTCCTTGTGCTTTAAAGCAGAGCTGTGAAAAAGGTAATGAGCTAACGATCTAACAAGTAAGAAGTAATGCAACGATTGTATGGTTTACATGTTAATAAGTCAAGTTTAAGTTATAACTATTGAAAAGCTATCCGATTCAAATAAAATCCATCGGTTGTCTTTTTTAGTAGGGAGGCCCATTTTAAATTATTTGTGCAGAATTATATTAGGACAACTCTTAAATTATTTGTAGCCATACAAATTGAAGTAAATTAAACTTTCTATCAAGAATGAGAATGAGGTTTCTGCAAGATTGTTTTTATACATAACTCTTCAATTGTAGAGCTCAATACCCAATGCAACACATGTAACTTCCACAATGCTAATTAATTAGAGAACATTGGCATTTAATCTTATTATAGCTTATAACATAGTTCACAAGGGAAAAAAATAATTACAACCGGAGTACAAAATGATTTTCATCTTCCTAGTTCTCTGCAATCTAATCATGTGAGCGATGCTTACACGTTGAACATGTTTTAACTCCTTTCCCACATCAACAATTTATTTTTATGACTGCAAATGCACGTATTTGCATACAAGGGATATGACAAGATAAAACACCAATAGTTGAAATACATTGAAGCTTATTGAACATGGAGTTCCTCTCAAGTTTTTAAAAACATCTCAATTTCATGTATATTTTTCTACTATTTTATATTTATCATACCCGTAGAAAATTCAAGATGTAACTAATTCAAACCCAAAATTGTAGGAAAAACATCTTCCGTTAAGGCAATTAAACATATATAAATATGAAACTATATTATTCCAAACCTTTGCGGTAGTAACCACAAATAAATCTAGGTATTCATGAATAACATCACAAAACATAAATAGACCACCAAAACACTACAACCTTTTAAATCCATATTCACTGGTAACACAGATTCTCTAGTAGGAGAATCCATGGGAAACAATAGCATGGCTCAACCAAAAATATAGATCAGAAAGAAGCCATGAAAACCTGGAAACATACACAAATACACAGAGAGAAAATAAAAACCTAGTCAGAATATATAATATAGGATGGGAGATAAAAAAGTAACTGGATTTTCACTCAAAGTAATATTTCAATTCATGGATGAGCTAGTTGATCATGTTAGCCAAGCAGGAAAAGAAGTGTCGCAAATAAAAAAAGACATTTTTGATCAAGTGCTTGCATCCAAGAGTGTCATCTATCTTATGTAAAAATCAACTCCTAAGCAACTGGCAATATTGGGAGTAAGTGATAGTAATGTCTTGGCAATGGAAGCCATGTCTTAATAAAAAATGAATCATCCTTGGAGACTACTAAGAAGAGATGCGAAGGAAATTTAAGAAAAATAATTTTTTATGCAAGAAGTAAAGTCTTGGTAAATCTGGTTTTACCCCAGGAATAAAGAGCGGAGAATAATTCATGAAAAGAGCTCAATGATTAGCTAGAGTTTAGATAGAGAGAGGGGCAGTACTAACATGTTCAAAATTCTTGACTTGAGGCAAATCTTGAAAGTAAGCGTGGCTAGACAATAAAATAAAGCAATACAAAATGTTCCATCCAATAAAACAAATGATGCACTAGAAAAGAATCCTTACCTTGTCCACGTCAAACAACTGTTTCGATCTCAAGACGTTTGCTTTTGATTGAACATATGAAACAAGTGTAGTTGGGAACCAACTCATAAGCTTTTACTTGCTAGTCGAATGTATGAATGAGCTAATTCCAACCCGTCAATGAAGAAAAGCCCAAAGAACTATTTAAAAAAATCATTGCAAAAACTAATTACTAGAAAATAAAATATTGTCAAAAAGGTGAAATAAAGGAGAAGGTTTTGCCACCTACACCTCTTTGTACCAACCTAGTGATCAATTTGCTAGTCCCTTCGATCCCAACTAGTAAACGGATCGAGAGCAAGTTCAAATTGACATAACTAATATAAAGCCAACCAAACCATTGGATGGGCCAGAAGCACCATGGAGAGCGGGTCCATATACCACCTAATTGGCAAGAGAGTCCCCTCAAATGTGCTTCTTAGCAATAAGGAATGTGCTAAAGTAGTAACCCGATGGAATTGCCACAACTAAAGGCAAGGCGTTTTTCCTAACAAGAATTCTTGCAGTAGAAAAATGACAAAGTTCGTTGATATAAGAATGTATGCTTGTAAAATTGGTCCAAGCAAGCTCCCACCACATGTGCCAAATGACCTATTAGTTCTTTAAGTGGCCATGCAAATAAATTATGGTTTAACGCATACAAGAGACCAAAAGAAGCGAGGGTTCACATTCCTACCTATTACAATTGGCTATAACACTTGATGATGCTAAAACCCTAGACAATCAACTAAAAAACATGTGAAAATGTTGTTGTAAGTAAGGCTAGGGTAGTTCAGTATTTATAACCCCTGAACAAACGACCTGGGTGACCCCTGAGAGTAAAATGCAAGGCAATTACTAGCCCAAATTTCACTAAAAAATACACTAGGTCAATGCAATACCAAACGAATAAACAATATTAAAAACTGTTGCGAGATTTCTGTGGTTGATGGTATCAGGTAGTCTCGGAGAATCCACAGTTTCCATCTTACGAAGTTCTTTACATGGTGAAGCTGAACTCAAGAAGTTCTTTACACACCTCAACAGTCTCTCCACCAACATAATGTTCACAATGGAACTAGAGGAAAATGGTAGCATTCCCTTTCTCGATGTCCTACTAACCAAAAAGAAGATGGAACACCAGGACACGAAGTCTTAAGAAAAAAGACTCATACTGAGAGCTACCTCCACGCAGACTCTCACCACCACCCATCCCAGATGATAGGGTTTCTTAACACCTTAGAAATTAAGGCCTCTAGGATCTTAGATGAAGAACATATAGACGAAGAAAAAGACCATCTCAAAGAAGTCTTCGAAAATATAGGTTACAAACCTAAAGATATCAACAAATGTCTCAACAAAGTCCACAATAAAAGCCATACTACCCCCAATAATGAGACCAACAACCTTAGCACCCAAACACCTAAAACAAGAGCTTATTTACCTTACATTCATGGGGTCATAGATAAGATCTCTAGAATCCTTAGAAAAAATGACATCACAACTTCTTTCAAACCCTTATAAACCATTAGACAAAAAATGAGATCCGTTAAAGACCCTATTGACCAAAGACAATGCAAAGGTGTTTATAATGTACCTTGTTCATGCGAATTATGTTACATAGGTGAGACAGGACGTTCCATCCATACTAGACTAAAAGAGCATGGATCTGACATAAGGAATGAACGTATTCGAACCTCAGCTCTTGCAGAACATTGTGCCAAAACTAAACACCATGTTCGCCTCGAAGACGCCAAGATTATAGCAAAAGAAGACCATTACTTCAAAAGGAAACTTGGGGAAGCCTTAGAAATTATTAAACTACCTAATAATTTAAATAGGGATGGAGGATTCGAAGTAAGCACTAGTTGGGTTCCTCCTTTACTCAACCGTAGATCAAGATAACAACCAATTGATTCTTCTACCCAACCATCTATAACCCCAACTGTATTATACCATATTAGATTTCAATTGATAACCTAAATTAACCTCCTCTTCATAATTAATAATATATTCTTCCAATTAAAGACCTCCTAACCATACACTCCATTACCAAACATAATTTTTAAGGCTATCATTAAATTTTTTAAAAAACTAATTTAGCCTTAAACCATTTCACTATTTAAAGTTTCCCTACACTTGTGTTTTCTAGTGAATAATAAACCTCCTTAATTAAATAAAACAACACTCTTATTTCTTAATAAACTAATTAAATTACTTTAAATAAACCTTTCAATTATCAAAATAGCCCTAATTGATATTATGGCTTTATTTTAAGACTTTAATAAACTAATTATTTTAAATAAACCTTTCAATTATCAAAATAGCTCTAATTGATACTATGGCTTTATTTGATAATATTATTTTATTTTGAATTTAAGACTTTAATTATTACTACTAATATAAAAGTGATCTATTTAATAAAATTCCACAAAACTTTCTAAAATTTAGGGTTATATTAATCTATTAAACCAATATTTTAATTTAGGTTATATTATTCTTTTGAATTTAATAGTTTATTTTAGGTTTACATTTAATGTCATTAAAATTAAAAATTAAGAAATTAAAACTGATCATTACCTTCTATCTACTTATTAACCTCACTCCCTCTTTACCGAAACCCTAATTTCCTCACATAAACAAAGCCAACAACATCTTATGGGATCTTATCTACTTCTCCACTATATATCTTAGTTTTTTTGCTCTCCACAAGATCCACACTTACGTCATGATGATGGATCCTGATATGGATTCGAAACGTCGACTTCGTAAGATGGAAACTATGGATTCTCCGAGACTACCTAATATTAAAAACCTCTTCCAACAACTAGAGGCTAGGAGCACGCAAAGGCCAGGTAGTCAAACAATATTAAAAACCTCTTCCAACAACCACTTAAAACTAGTGCTTAAGAGCAAACACCGATGGTGATACTGCTTGGGAAACCAACATAGAATTAGATAAAGGATAAAATGGTTGCAAGAGAGTGCACAAGGCGAGCTTCAATAGAAAACCTAAGACCTCAAAACCAATGAAACACAAAAGCCAAATGACCAAGTGATCACAATTGCATGGGGGTAGGGTAAGTCATCGAAAAGCAAGGTGAAACATTAGCTCTCAGATTTAGATCAATGGACAAAGCTAAGGAGAATGAATGCCACCTTAATCATGTTATATGCATAGTGAAGAAGTGCTACCAGGAAGGTGAGTTGTCAAGATCTGTGCAAACATGACGCAAGAGTCATTGCCACCCTGTACACTCCAAAAGTAAAGGCTTGTGTCATATTACACAGATCCAATGGAACATCAACCAATTGAATTATAAAATAATATACATAAGTATATAAATCCAGTAATATTGATTTGTCCGAACATCAAGATATATACACCAATAAAAATGCAAAAAACCAAAATCTTCATGTCCTTAAAGAATTAATAATAATTTACATTATATAAAATATATTAATATAGATCCATCATAAGTTAAGAATATTTTAAACATTACAAAAATATATATTTTCAACTATTATTTAAAGATAAATTTACGTTTATATATCTCATACCAAATCCCTTTATAGATATTGTTATTTAATCTGTACAAAACATAAATTGAAAAAAAATCTTTGATTGATATTAAAGTTTGTGAAAAGAATATACAATGTGCAGGAAATTAAATTTCTTTATACAGACAACTTCGTGTATAATTACAAAGATATACTATATTATCATATAAACAACTGTAATAAGATAACTCTTACAAATAAAAAACTGACACACAAGGCATGATTACAAAAACCTTCCACCTAGCCACTATGACAGTGTGCCGCAGTTTGTTGAACCCAAGCGGGAATACTACAGATTCGAGCGGAGTTATTCGCGTCACAATCCTACACATAATTTTCGTTTGGACATTGCCATTTCTTCGTATATATGCACATAGTCCAAGGAGATAAAATCACAGGGAAACCGGAGGATTTTTCAATTGGTCCGTCCAAGAATTCCGAACGAACGAACAAAAGCAGAACGAACAAAAGCAATACGTGAATGGCCGACCATAACACCAGTTCATCCCAGTAAGATCCTCATCACTCGATTCGTTCATTATTATTACTTTCAATCTCTTTGAAAGAACTTAGATACCCTTTATTTTCTTCACCTGGTGGTTTCAGGTTCAATTCCCATGGAGTTATAATCATCATGCACCTTTATTTTTCTTCACCTGGTGGTTTCAGGTTCAATTCCCATGGAGTTACAATCACTATGCACCCAATACTTAATTGGCCCACATGAATGACATCCCCAGTAATATAACCTTGATAGCTTGATTTTGTGTTTTTGGGTGGACCATATTTTTCGTCTGAGAATTTTAGGGCACGAACTATGATGCTTAGGTTTATCTGTCTTGAAGTTAACATGGCCTAGTAAACAATCAACTATAACCAGGATCATAAATCTAACTATAGCTGTAATTGTTACCTATATTACAAGAAACTGGAAACGAAACGGGAAATGGGGTGGAACCAAAAAATGAGGGTCTCAGGTTTCGGAGATAAGAAGGGCTTCAAATTTTTGGCTCAAAGGTATAGTCTACCAGGTCCCAAGGCATGATACATGTGCAAGGGTAATTTAATTCTTTCACCGAGAGAAGCAAGGTGCAATGTAGGCTGTAGGCAGTCTCCACTGCAGGTGGAAAATATATATGCAATGATAATTTAATTTTTGCATCGATAACAGTGTACGTGGAAGAGATGAACTTTTAAGCACAGTGCAGTGGAAGAGATGATCTTTCAAGCACAGATAGGTTTACTTCTGATTTTTTTTGGATCCTTCTCTGCCCTTAATAGTTCCAGTGTAAAGATGGATCTATGATGATACCAGAGAACTGCTGTGGAGAAATCCATAAAAAATGAATCAGATAATATCCAATACTCTCACATGACATATACAGATGACCATCTTTGCTTAATACTGCATAGAGGGAATGCCGTCAATATTGGCACCATATTGTGCTCATCCAATGAACTTCAAAAATCATAAAAGCCGAATCCTTATTCATCAGTTATTCACTGATTACTGATCCTCCGAGTTAACCTCTAGAATCCCAGCTCTTTAATAGGCAGCTGAAGCTCTTACCCATTGCGTGGTTCTACTAAACGAGAAATGGATATGCCTCAGGAAAGAGGATTACAGTTAACGTTTTGAGCCTTAAACAGCCCTTAAACAGGAAATGTATTTCGGCCGGTTGGAAATGGAAGGTCCTGCCTGGAACGGCCATTTCTGCTTCGATCCAGTTTGCGGGCAGTTTATCCTAGAAATGGGGCAGGGCTGTCATGTTTCTGGCAACTATGATTGCTGCAAATTTTTTTGGGTAAAAGGTTTATTTGTTTAAAATGGTTGAAATATTCCCAGGCATGATTTCCATGCCCAAACTTTGTGCCTGCAAGTGCTTGTTGAGTCACTTTGTTTCTAAGCCCTTACGTTATGTACACTCTTGGCTGTTTTGCCATTCTAGCGGGTCATTCCTTGGCTGTTTTGCCATTCTAGCAAGGGCATCCCGTGTAATTGCCACTGTTTTTGTTGAGGTATAAATGTAGTAAATTTGGTTTTTGGGTAGATATAGTTCCTTTGTTGTTCAATTGCCCAGGTTTTCTTGGCATGTACGACGTCTTGTTTTCTGACATTTTTAATAATTGTAATCCTAGTCACCAGCTTTAGCCGGGTTTGGCTGAGGTTTGGCTATATCCAAAATTTGGCCATACAGAACCTCTAAACCTTTCTCCCCAAAAATAGGAAAATTTAAAATTATAAAAATTACCTTTTTTGTATGTTTCTGCATCTTTCTGTGATAGTCTAACCCTTGCCCCTTTACATTACCCCCGCCCCACTCTTCCTCCCTTCCACACCTCCAGAATGGAAGGTTGCGTCACTTTTATGGACAGGAGTAATAGTAAATCTGATGGAAGGATTGGGGCCGGTCCTCGAGGAATGGATTACCCTGCCACCCCATGTATTTGCAGTATGCATCATTCATCTACCCAGGTTGGCGAACCAAACTATCCTCCCAAGAGCAGACATTCCCCCTGTCCTTTCTCGTTCTGCTTGCCTTGAAGTCGTTTATAAGGAGAACTATGGAAGTGTACACAGCTGAAGGAGGGAAAGAAGACAACACATCAGCAATCGCTCTCAACCAGCTGAAGGAGGAAAACAGAATAGCACGGGAGATCCAGGTTAGAAGCTGTTGAATGCCTGTCAGGACAAAACAAGGACACCATGTAAGATGGCTTGGAACCAATGGAGGATAAGATGCATCAAATGATGCTAGTCCTGCAGAACCTGGATCTGAAAATGCAACAATCCTGAACAGAATTGTCAAGAAGAATTCTGAAAATACGAATGAGTGAATCTCAGAACTGGAAGCCAGTGTAAAAAATGAAACCATGCTCATCAACAGACTGATCAAGGAATTGATGACTCAAGGATAAAATAAATATATGAGGACCTGGCAGATCTGAAGGCTATCATTTCAAACGATGACAGGACTACCACTGGAGACCCTCCTTGACGGTAGTTTTCCACTCTTCACATGGAGAAAACTGAAAAGATTGGCAGGAAAACTTGATCCTTGTCGTCAATCAACTGGCCCACCTACCTCCAGATAGTTTGCACATCAGTCTGTTATGGGTCTATCTATTCCCTGTGTTAATCTCAATCCTAAAAAGGTTTTTGGCGTCTATGTCAGCCAGCAACACTGGTATTAAAAAACCGTAAAAGTCTTTTTTGGTTTTTGGCAGCAGTGGACATCCAGGTTATCTTTTGGCTGGTATGTAAAATGGAAAATAAACTGAGGCTTACGAGTCTCCTGTCTGTTTCCTGGACTGATATCTCTGATGGTTATAATGAATAATCTGTAAACCCCTATTCTTGGATTGTACTGGATATAACCTCTACAGGTAAATCTCTCTCTCTCTCTCTCTCTATATAAAATGATTTTAGCAAAACAAGAAAAAGTATCTTTCTGTGATCTTTTATATATATATATATATATATATAATGATTTTAGCAAAACAAGAAAAAGTATCTTTCTGTGATCTTTTGAATTTCTGAGCAATATGTTTACAGTTAATTATTAAGTGTAATGTTCCATCTATATATATATATATATATATATATTTTAATGTTTTTAGCAAAACAAGAAAAAGTATTTCTGTGATCTTTTGAATTTCTGAGCAATATGCTTACAGTTAATTATTAATTGTAGTGTTCCATATTTTCAATCCTGTCTGCACTTCAGACTGTTATGGGTCAGCCTATTCTCTCTGTTAATATCAATCCTAAAGGTCGAGGTATTTTGTGTCTATGTTAGCCAGCAAGATTGGTATTAAAACACTGTAAAAGCCTTTTTTGGTATCTAGCAGCAATGGGCCTCCAGGTTATCATTTAGCTGGTATGTTAAATGGAAAATAAACTGAGGCTTATCAGTATCCTGTCTGTTTCCTGGACTGATATCTGTGATGGGGATAATGAATAATCTGTAAACCTCTATTCTTGGATTGTACTGGATATCACCTATATATATATATATATATATATATATATATTCCAAGAAAAAAAACATACTTTCTATTTGAGATGAAAAGAAAATACAATCTGCATGTGCTTAAAGCATGATCAAGAAAGAGAAACAGAGTTCACTATTGACTGATTAATCTCCAACTTTCACCTTTAGGTCCTATACCAAAGTACCATATATGTTTTTCGTAGCTTCAAAGAAGCAAAGTAATAAAAATATACATAGCTGATATCAGTCAGAGAGAAGTCAAGGTTACAGATTTAAAGGGGCACTTGCCAGCCTGATGCTAGACTGCCTCTACTAAATTCCTCCACACAAATCGCTCCAGGATTCAAGTCCAGTGCTTGTTTAGATAGCAGATCAGCTACCATGTTATGCTCCCAATAGACGTGATCAAAGGAAATCTGCTGAAACCGGCCACAAATTTCCTTAATGTGTCTCACCAGCTGAATAAGACCGATATCTTGAATCTGAGTTGAGCCTCGCATCCAGTTAATTACAAAAGCTGAACCCCCAAATATTTCTAACTCCGTCAAGTCCAATGCTAGAGCTCATTTAATCAACTGGAATAAAGCTGAGGGCTCTGCCCAATTATTTGATCCCTGTCCCACTGCCCCTTTCCCACAATATAATGATCATCCGACAAATAAAGAACAAAACCAATGCCACAGCTGTGGTTCTCCCCTTGGCAAGCCCCGTTGAAGAAGGACCAGGCCGTTTCTTTTTCAATGTGCAGATCTCTCACAACTCTATCTTTAACCTGATTGACAAATTGACTATAGTGCTGGAGCAGAGGTAATACCTGAGAAGAAGCCTGAAAGATTGGGATATGACTACCCTCGAAACTGCTTTATTATGGGCAAGCCATATGCCCCAGTTTACTATAAAGCGAAGTGATCTAACAGATTTCAAGTCCTTTCGCATGAAAAAGTTCTCAAAACAGGCCACGGGAGAATTCCTAACCCATAGACGCTGGACTTTTATCGATTCTTCTATATCTCTCCACAACTTATGTAACTGCACTGAACAAAGAGGTGAAGATTTATCTCTTCAGCTGCCCGGCACAACATACAAATACTAGGACTGTGTTTATTTCTCTTCTGCAGCCTGTTCCACGTTAAGACTTGTTAGCATGCAAATTGTACCCTGTAAAATCTAAGTAAGACAATAAAAACTATGGTAAAATTGCATGCAACTTCTAAGAGTATTATCCAATGCTATGTTGCACAAAACATGGAAAAGTTTCCGAGTTTCCGAAACGGGGACGCCTAGAAACGTGACCCTCCCAAAATGGGTTAAAATACCATATTGTTTTGTAAAAAAATAAGAATGAGACAAATTGAACTAAACAATAATTTAGAAGGAAAAGCATATTTTTAGTTATTATTAACTCCGCCTTTATAGATGGGGCTTTACATCCAAAAACAGCCTTTATAGATGAGGCTTTACATCCAAAATTAGCTTTTATATATGAGGCTATATGTGCTGGAAATGAAATAAAACATAAGGTAAAGACATAATCAATTACATATAATCCTCATTATCATCGTAAAAAATAGAACAAGATGCTTGTTCTACAGCAGTAGAGCATGGATTTGAAGAAGAGCCAATTCCACTTCTGCTTGCACCACCAGTAACAGCATGAATATCAAGAGCAGCAAGAGAGAACTCCAAGTCTGGGCTGTCTGCCTCAACATCCCGTTCTTTGTGAGGCCCACTTGTGATAGGATACGAGTGGCAAGGCTTTGCAAATGCACACCATTTGCCCCATGACAAGTCTGCTATGAATATTATATGTATGCTAATTAAAGTTATTAATTATTAAGTGAAAGGGTGTAACCCTTCACTATACACGCTCAAGCCTATAAAAGCGAGCCTCATTGTAAATTATTAATCATCTTCTTATCTATTAAAAATATCTATATAAGTTCGCATATCAATGGCTTATTTGATTTACCAGGTCTTTTGGTAACTATTATTGTATGAGCGAATAGTTTTTCGCTGCATTTGGTATCAGAGCCAACCGTTCTCGGCCCTGCTGATTCTGGCTTTTAGCCATACATCTTGGAGCTTCTCCAAATCAGGCTTTTAGCCATAAGTGTCAGAGTTTCTCTGAATCGGATTTTTGACCTCCATCTCCATCCATTCACGCCCTCCACGCTGCCTCGTTCTAACCTGCACCACTCCTCCAGCCACGCCCATCTCTACATAGGACCGCTCCACGCCCTTTCTGCATCTCCACGTCCTTATCACAGCTCCCACTCCACCCCCCACGCTAAGTTTATGCCCGCGCGCTCATCCTTGTACCTCCCTCCTCCCAGCAACCCACGCATCCCCCTCCACCGTAGCATCCCCTCCCGCACTCCCTCCACTCACTGCGCAACCCTCCCTCTCCTTCCGCATCCACAACTCCCCCTCCACCAGCTACCTCTCCATCTCCTTCACTCGCCGCCTCCAGCGTCCCTCTCCTCCAATCCCTTCTCGCTCTGCCATCACACTCGCGCCACCTCCTTCCGTCTCCCGCCTCTTCCAACGCCTCGCCCCTGCACTTCACCTCTGCAATCACGCCGTCGCTGCCATTGCAACCTTCCCCGCACGCTTCACCCCACGCTTTCCCCAGCTAGCCGCTCCCTACTGCCCCTCTCCACTCTTCCACCGCCGCCCCTCCCTCTCCACTCTTCCACCGCCGCCTTCCACCACCTGCTCTCCCGCCCATCCTCCCTGGCTCCCGCCATCCATCGAAACCCTAGAAGAGAAAAAAACAATTAAATTAAATATTAAACGATATAATAATAATATTATATTTGTTTAGATATTTAAAAAAAAAAAAACTATATATATATAGTTTATAAAAAGTTAATATAATAATATTATTAATTAATTAATTAATAATTATTATTAAAATTTTATATATATATATATATATATTAATAATAATATTATTATTAAATTTTAATAATAATTATTATTATCAAAAAAAAAAATCAATTCTTTTGAAATGAGAATTGTTTGAAGAAACAAAACAAATTCAAGTCAAAGAAGACCAAGTCAAAGAAGACATTAAAGACAAAAGTCCAAGCAAGACTCCTTATCATCAAGAAGTCGAGACACGTTAACGACAAGGATGACCAAGTTTAAGAAAGACTCATCAAAGAAATCAAAGAAGATCATTCCACCGTCGAAGAAGACAGAAACCATGGAAGCCGATTTGCGAGAGAATTTAGAAGCCAAGTTAAAGCGCTATCGAAAAGACAATGAAGAATTACGAGACATTAATACACAATCAGAAATAAAGATTGAACTACATAAGATACAAGAACGGTTCAATGAACAAACAATGTCCAACCAGAAAAATTACATAGAAAAATTATGTGCGCAAATCAAGGAATTAAAAGATGAAAGTGATTTCAATCAGAGATTGAAAAATCAAGATATAAAGAAGGAAATAAATAATTACGAAGCAGAAATAATACGCTCGAACAAAATCGTTAGCGACAAAGATGAAGAACTAATGCAGTTACGACATAAATTAGAAAGTCAAGAATCAGAGGTCGGCCAGTGTCGACAACTGATAAAAGTTCTTCAACAACAAAATGACGACTCTAAAAGACACATAAGTCAGAGATCGCGAAGAGTAATAAAGCATTATCTAACAATACTAAAGAAATTTTTAGACTAAGAAATCATAACAAGATACTAGTCACAAAAATTAAGAAGTTGAAAAATAGCCGAAAGATAGAACAATCTATGGATGACATTGAAGGGAAACTTCTAGACAAACAGGAAGAAAATAGTTGTATCAGAAGTCATAATGAAGATCTTAAGGAGCAACTTAAGACATCTGAAGATGACAGAAAATCGCAAGTCGAATTGATTAAGAAGCTTCAAAATGATAACAGGCAGTTAGGAAACAAGTTGGAAAAGATACCGAATGAAACCTTAAAACCTCAAGAGACGAAAATAAAAATCCCAGCTCAGATCAATGCTCAAAAGACGACACTCGTAAAAGAAAATGACATTATGAAAATTCCCTATCGACACCCCAACCATAAAAACCGATATTCTGAAAAGAGGGAAATGTCGAAAGACGATGGTACTAATGTGATCAAAGCTCTTAACGACAGATCAATGGGGAATCCCAACAGTCAGCAACAAATCAATTTGGGATGGATTGACCCATCCACATATCGGAAGTTATGCTCTACACTTAGCAGTTCGTATCGACATGTTTCATCAGCCATGACATCTCAAAGAACAATGCGACAAAATTATAAGGCTTTGAGGACAAAGCCTTTCTAAAAGAGTGGCAATGCTATGAATATTATATGTATGTTAATTAAAGTTATTAATTATTAAGTGAAAGGGTGTAACCCTTCACTATACACGCTCAAGCCTATAAAAGCGAGCCTCATTGTAAATTATTAATCATCTTCTTATCTATTAAAAATATCTATATAAGTTCGCCTATCAATGGCTTATTTGATTTACCAGGTCTTTTGGTAACTATTATTGTATGAGCGAATAGTTTTTCATTGCAAAGTCCACCATTTAATCTGATTCATTGTGCTCCTCTCATCCAAAGCTGACATGTCTCCAAAATCCTCCAATCCAGAAGCAAAACAAGCAAATTCTTTCCTCACTTCAGTTTGTAAAGAAGCTGGAAACAACCTCTGGAAGGCTTTCTTCACCCCAATTGCCACCTCCTTGCCTTGATGCAGGGCCTTCCTCTTCCCATTGCTTTGAACAATGAGTTCATTATCATAAAAGCATGGCATAAGAGCATGTGCCAAAGTGTGTAATGGAGTGTTAAATCCATTCCACCTGGTAACAATGATGCATCTCACTTGCTCTGCATAATCAGCATCAACAAAAAGAAGAGTGGGAGCTTCCTACGTAATAATTTCCATGGTTTTTTCAACCATGCTATCCATGCCATCACAAACCTCTCCTAGGAAAGGTCTAACTATGTCTGCTTCTCTAAGAAGCTCAAATGCAAGTAATGTGAACTTGAGCAAGAAATCTATCTTACTCCACCAATCGTCATCAATCAAGAACCTGTGCACCATACTTCCCCTCTCTGAATCTGTCTGTCTCCACTCACCCCATGTTGGGCCCACCTCCATACTCATCAGTGCAGTTTTGACCTCAACAAGGTGACGCAACATGATGAAGTTTTAGGCATATCTAGTCTCAACAACTTTGAGCAACTCCAATTTGGAGTATTCTTGATATATTGCTCGAGATAGGTGATGGTTGGTGATGAATTTTATGATCTCTTGTGCCTTCCCTGTGATCTCCTTAATCCATGCAGTTTTATGCTCAATCTCTTCTAAAATCAGATCTATATTATGGACATTGCAAGGAGTCCAAAAAATATGATTGTACATGCTCTCAACTATCAATCCTGCAGCTTTGCACACTACTGCATTATCTGTGATAACTTGCACCACTTTATTTGGTCCTACTTACTCAATAACAGAAATTAAAACATCAACAATAAAGTGGGAGTCTTTTACCTCACCGGAACAATCTTCTGCTCTCAAAAACATTGCTCCTGTAGGTGAGGATGCAATGATGTTGATCAATGGCCTACGCCTTATATCAGTCCATCCATCTGAAATAATGGACACCCCTGTGTTGGTCCATGAGCTTTGGATAGGTCTTAAAACATCCTCAATAAGCAACCTCTCTTTCTTGAGCAAAACTATTCTAAGTTTTTCATAGTTTGGCCCTTTGAAACCTTTAGGGGCTGAGTTAATTGCCTCCACCATATCCTGCCAATAAGGGGACCAAACCACATTAAATGGGATGCCACATTCATAGATGGCCATTGCTACTTTGGACTCTGCTTCATCTCTCTCTTGATTGTTGAACATTTGCAACAATCTGCTATTGTTATCTGCTAATGTAGACTCGTAGAGTTTGATAACTCATCTTCAAGCTGTGCTTCCCTCCTCTTCCTTGCTTCATGGACAATACGTGGCTCACTTATAGCAGCCAAGCGAGTATTGCCAATGCCACTCTTACCAATCTTGCTTCTTTGGTCTTTCAACCTCATAGCATCATTATGCTCTCTATTGAATTTGGCCCTCGCTTTTGGATTTTTGGTATGGCCACAAACATCAACCCTCTTTACCTCTTCATGCAAAATGTGGGCCTTGACTCTTGTGTAAGAGCCATTTTAGATCTCGCCATTGTTACATAGGTTACACCTCCATTCCCATGAACCCCCACCAGGCATTTGCTTGATCTTGGTGACATACTTCCAAAGAGGATAGTACTCTTGTTGTTTTCCTGCTTGAGTAGCTCTTGGGCTTGGAGTTGGAGATATGGGACTTTCAGAAGCCATGAGATATGCAAAAACAATAAACAAATCAGCTCAAGAAACAATAAGCTGTCCACAACTGTAAAATTATTGAAAGTGGAAATTCTTCAAAGTTCAAATCTTTAGACTTCAAACCTTGTTGCCACAGTGCCAAGATTCCAAGAAAAATAACTGTATGGATGCTTGCTGTTCTCTATATGGATGCCTGTTCGCTGTATGGATGCCTGGCTGTATGCTGCTCCTGTTCATTGTACGACTGCTCCTGTTCACTGTACGGCTGCGTCCTTGGCTGTATGGCTGCGCCCTGCTCCCAATACTCCAAAGTCAAAACCTTAACAATAAAAAACTCACAGCTTAACGCTATTTTGAACGAATGTGGATGTGGTACGACAGAATGATTGAGCCCTGCTTTTATAATTTAGAAATCAAGTTTCTAGAATTTTCATTTAGGTTTTTTGTTTTTTAACTTTATTAAAAAAGCATTAAAACCATAAATCAATAGTTAGAAATCGTGTTTTAAAAACAATCAGCGTGTTTCTTAACCCAAACAGGCCCACAAGCCTAAATTTTTTTTGGAAATGTGGCCAAACGGTATGAAACCCAGTCGAAACGTTGCCGGCTGTACTGTATGGCGTTTCCAAATCATGAAACGCCGTACGGTACGACCGGTAGCATTTCAGCTGCGTTTTGTACCTATTTTGGAGTTTCAGTGAGTTTCGGGGACGGGTACGGAAGCTAGGGCTGCGTTTCTTGCAATAGAGATCCAATGTGTCACATAAAACTCCTCTTTGTTCAAGGTGACGTTAACTCACCCTCAAGGGGGGGTGCCTTAATATCCTTACATTGTCTGAAAAGCTTCAAATCTGCCCAAAAAATGTTATAACAACGAAGGTATGACTATAAATTGCTTTAAAAACAACGAATACTCACTGTTTTTTTTTTTAACAAGAACAGGGGAAATAGATATATTTATAAAGGCTGTGCACAGCCATTCATTACAAGTTTTCACAAAAATTTGACAGAGTAACAAGTGCTTGGGAATTTATAACTGAAGTTTCTATCTGTCTACCTGCATGAGTTCTAAACAAAACCTGACTAAATCTGTTCAAAGTAGAGCAGGGATAAACCCTGACGAACTGCTGATTTAGGAATATACAGAAAAACATAGAGTCTTAAACATCAAAAAAGAGGAACCTGAACTGAAACTGCAAACTATCCATATTTTTTGAGGTAGACAGAAGCCGCATCCGGCTTTTCCTGCTTAATCTCCTGGTTAACCGTCAGACTGCCATGGACGCAGCTTCCCTGCGATTTCCCGGTGAGCACTGCAATATCTTCCTGCATATTATCCACCTTGCCCATCAATTCGAACAGGTTTCTCTCCAGGTCATCAATTCTGGAGTCCTGGCAAGCGAGCTGGTTCACAGTGTAGCTCAAATCCTTGGCCATTTCCTCGTTTTGATTTACGCTTGTGCAAACTTCGTTGTAGGTGTTACGCACAGACAGCTTAATGTCGACCATGGTGCGACTCAACGCGGCAATGGCCGCCATAATGTTCTGCATATTGCCCGCCCTGTGGTGGAATAACAGTCCGGGACGGGAGGATGGAGAGCCCAATTCGCCGAGGGAAAGCCTGTTCATCGCACTGGAGAGAGGTCGAGCCATTACGTTATACAGCAAGGGAGGGGCAGTTGGCCCATTTAAGTGCAGTTCGTGGGAGCTGACAACACCACGAGGGCCCAAGTGCCATGCGCTGTGGAGAGGAGGGCGTGTGGCAGGGGCACGCAAAACGTCGACTACGGAGGAGGACGGGGATGGGGGGAGGGGGACCCTCGATCCACTAGGCCCCTTCAAACCCAAAACCATAATATTTATAACCATTGAAAAAGATTATGGGATAAATTGAAATCCCAAGGCACCATTTAAGTTCTCCATGTGCCCGATGTCTAGCAATGTTCCTTTGTTGGCCGCTTCATCTGCTAACTTGTTATTTGCTCGACAGATGTGGAAGAAAGAAGTCTGAGAAAAGTGAGGATTAGATTTTATTCTTTGCATGTACCTGTAAGCTCTAGATCCATGTGGGGCGGCGCCCCTTCTTATTGTTTGAATGACATGTCTGGAGTCCCCATAAACTCTGAGATTATCGATGCTGAGGGAGGATATCATATTGAAAGATAAGACGAGGGCAAGCCATTCAGCTTCATTGTTTGTCTTGATTCCTAATCCCCACGAGATAGATTCAATTTTATTTCCTCCGGGATCAAATAAGACCCCATCCGCACCTGCCACCCCGGGGTTCCCTTTGGATGCCCCGTCGAAGAAAATACTGTAAGAATTCTGCTCTTTCCACCACCTGGTGAAAGCCTCGGATTCCTTCCGGATTTCCCAGTCAAGGAAGGAGTGTTTCTTTTTGGACTGAAGGGGGCCTGCCCTTACGAAGGCATTGCACCATTGAAACTCAGATAGAGTGAGAGGTTCCTGGGCTGGGATAGTGACACCTTTAGCGGATAAAGACTCAGCTATCATGGTAGTGGCTTTGATGGCTGCTCTGTAGCTATTGGGGTTCCTTCCTTCAAAAAGACTTTTGTTTCTATGTATCCAGATCTGCCAGCAGACATTCATTGGGACTATATTCCAAATTCTTCTCATCGTTTTCTTACTTTTTCCTGGAAAGGAGCGTCCCCAGTGATCGCTAAGATCTTTAAAAGTTTTAGGAAGAATAGATATACTCCATTGATTCCCCAAAACCTGAGCCCAGACGTGCTTGGCAAAGGGACAAGCCAGAAAGATGTGAAAGGTAGTTTCTTCAGCTTGCTTGCACAGAGTGCATCTTGAAGGCCCTTCTATCCCTCTAATTTTAAGATTTTCTGCTGTTAAGAGCTTATTATGATTCAAAAGCCAGAAGAAGATGCTAACTTTAGGTATGCCATCCGAATTCCAGACTTTCCCCCAGTTTTTGAGCACCGGAGTATTAGAGAGAGTGAGTTTCTCATATCCTGCTTTGACTGAGTATTCCCCTGCTTTCCCCCAGCCCCTTCGGTCTTTCTCTCTTATATTCACCGGAGCCTTTCCATGCAAGGTATTGAGGAATAATTGATAGGCATTCATGAGATTATCAGGAGGTCTCCATTTTTTCCATCCTTTCCAATCTCCATTATCCTTCCAATCCACTAGATCTATGAGTTTAGTAATTCCCATATTTTGCAGCCAAGTTCGAATAGGATCTATGCATCTCATTTGCCCCAAGGGCATTTCTCCATTGATTTTGTCCATCCAAATATTTATTCTTTTCCCGTTACCTGGGATCCAATAGAGATCTTCAGTAATCAAAGTCGAGGAAGAGGAGATGAGTTTCCAGATAGCCGTTCCCTTTTTGTTATTATTCTTTTCCAGACATCTTAATCTTGAGCTTCTGGAGTATTTTTTCCTGACTACTTCTTTCCACCATTCTTTCTTTCCAGAGACAATCCTCCAGGCCAGCTT
The DNA here is from genome assembly GCA_027924585.1 of Larix kaempferi. Classification (NCBI taxonomy): domain Eukaryota; kingdom Viridiplantae; phylum Streptophyta; class Pinopsida; order Pinales; family Pinaceae; genus Larix; species Larix kaempferi. The sequence continues at coordinate 2,509,591 of BSBM01000510.1, forward strand.
GGCTCCTAATGCTTTGCTTACCAACATAGGTTCTCGGATTCCTAACCCTCCTCTATTTTTCTTTTCTTTGACCACCTTCCAACTGATCAGATGGAATTTTTTATTTTGAATCTTTCCCCCTTGCCACAGGAACTTTCTTATCTCTTTGCTAAAGGCATTCTGAATTGTAACCGGGGCTGCCATTATTGCAGAGGTAAAAATGGGCAGAGAAGACAAAACAGATTTGATCAGAGTGACTTTTCCTGCTAAATTCAGCCATCGGGTACCCCACGAATTTATTTTTGATCTGAATTTCTCAAGTATAGGCAGCCAAACAGAGGAGGAAGGATATTTAAGACATATAGGTGTACCAAGATATTTAAAGGAAGTCCAATTGAGACAGGGTTTAAAGTTTAAGATGGCAGAGATGAGCCTGATGATGGCAGGTCGGCAGTTCCAAGTGTACAGGTTGCATTTATTATCATTAGTTTTGCCTCCTGAGGCCCTGAGGAAGAGATCTATGGCAGTTTTGAAACGGGCTGCTATTTGGGGTGAGGCACTACCCAAAAGGATGGTGTCATCAGCAAACTGTGCATGGTTTATAGGTTGGACATTTCGAGCGAAGGCTATACCAGGGAGTGATTCTGAGGCCAAGAGAGAGTTAAGCTTTCTGCTGAGAGAGTCGGCCATTATGACAAAAAGGAAGGGTGAAAGGGGACATCCTTGTCTCAAACCCCGAGAGAGTCGAAAAAAGGAAGTGGGCCTACCATTTAGAAGAGGAGATATCCATGGAGCTCCAATGCAGGCTTTCACCCATCTAATGAAGTTTCTGTCAAATCCAAATTTTTCCAGAATATTAAAAATGAAATCATGCCTTACTCTATCAAAGGCATTGGCCATGTCAAGCTTAATTGCCATACCTGCATCTTTGTTCATCTGGCTGGTATGAATTGCTTCCTGCACTAAGAGGATATTGTCATAAATTTGCCTGCCCGGAACAAATCCGCCCTGATTAGGTGAGATGATTCTTGGAAGCAGATTCTTGATTCTATTAGCTATGACTTTAGTAATGATTTTATATGAGGAGTTGCATAAAGATATGGGTCTGAACCTCCCAATCAAAGTAGCTTTTTTCTCCTTAGGAATTAATGCTACGAACGATGTATTGGTGCCTCCTCCTATCTGCTCTCGGTTCCTTGTCCAGTTTATCATTCTGAGTAGATCTTTTTTCAGTAGATGCCAGCATTTCCTGTAGAAGTGGATTGTGAAGCCATCGGGTCCTGGGGATTTTTCAGGGTGGAGGGCCCACACTGCTTTTCTAACTTCCTCTTCCGTAACCACATCTGCGAGCATGCTGTTGTCTTCTGCTGTTATGAGCTTAGGTATCTCCTGTCCCATTATCTCAATTTCCTCGACTGGGGGATCCCCTTCCTCACTGTAGAGTGACTCAAAGTGATTTTTGATTTCCCTTTTGATTGCCTCAGTATCCTCTATTTTGGTTCCATCTTCCTTCGTTAGGCTAAAAATGTTGTTTTTCCTGTATCTTTCCTTACATTGTGCATGAAAGAACTTGGTGTTTCTGTCCCCGGACTTTAGCCATAAACATCTTGAGCGCAGCCTCCATTCCTCCTCCTCTCTTCTGGCCGCTTGTCTAATTTGAGTTTCCAATTCATTTTCTTTTCTCAGTATGTGCTCAGTTATCTGCTCGGTTTCCATTTGGCTTTGCAAAGTTTTGAGTTCCTCTTGCAGAGAATTTATCTCTTCTCCCGATTTCTTATTGTTTTCCTTAGCCCATCTCTTTAAAACAGTCTTAGTATTTTTGAGTTTGCTTTCCCATATGAAGCCTGGTGATCCTGGGATAAACTGATTCCAAATAGTTTTGACCTCTTCGTAACAGTCTTCGTTCTCCAGCCAAAACGGATTGTATCTGAAAGGCAGAGGCCCAAGGTTTCCAGGGGATGAGAAAAAAAGGGCGATAGGTCGATGGTCTGAAGCAGCTGAAGCTAGAATTTTTGAATCGGGCAGAAGGGGCCTACTTAGGAAGGCAGAGCTGAGGAGAAATCTATCAAGTCTTGCCGCTATATGTCCGGGTCCAACTCTCTTATTATTCCAGGTATAGTTTCCTTGCCTAGGTTTTATATCCACAAGATTCCAAGATGCCTGAAGATCCTCCAGACTTTCTCCAAACTGGTCTCTCACCTTCGAGCCTCCTCTTCGCTCATTAACACTTACGGTGACGTTAAAGTCTCCAGCTAAAAGGCAGGGAGACAGATTCCTTCCAGATTGGAGGTCAATAAGGTCTTTCCAGAATTTTTCCTTAAGACTGTGAAGCGTAGGTCCATAGATGTTGCCTACCCAGTAAATTTCATTGCTTGATATATCTTCTATTTCCGTGAAAAGCCAATTTCTATTGCTAAATGAAGAGATGCATTTGTACTTACCTTTGTCCCACCAAGTAAGGAGCCCTCCCGAAGCTCCAGTAGAGTTGACTGCAATGCCTTCTCCATTGGGCCAGATTTGGTTTAGGGCTTTGAGACAGTCTGCTTCTTGCATCTTAGTCTCCTGGAGCATGAGGATTGAGGGGGTTTCTAACTTTCTTATTCTTTTAAGTGCTTCTATCTTTTGCTTGCCTCCTAAACCTCGACAATTCCAGGAGACTATCTTCATTATTTTCTAGAGAGGATGGAGCCTGCTTTTTCCTTCTTTTCTTCTGATGTCCCTGTTGTTTGCTTTGAGCTGGATAGAATTCTTACATGCTGGTCTAAGCTGGTTTGCTTACCCGCCGCTTTCTCGCGGATCGTTTCTTGCTCTCTTACCACTTTATTTAATTTTCTACCCTTTTTTGTCTGGGGTTCCACTTCTTCTTCTCTGCTTTCTGAGGTTTCTTCTTGAAATAATTTTGCCTTTGCTCTTGTGACGGATCCGCCCCGTGCTTTAAGTAGCTCGCTCTCAGGCTCTTCCTGTTGTGATGTTTCTGTGATCTGAATTTCTCCTTCCTCTAGTTTCTTTTCTGCTATTTTTTGCGCTTCTTCTTCCCTTACTTGTTCTGTTGCTTCCTCCAGAGCTGTATCCAACCTCTGTTCCTGCTCTTCCTCAGTCGCTGCAGAAGATAACAGTTGAAATTTGTTAGCTTCTCTAGGGCTTTGCTGTCTGGCTGCCGTTTCTTTTCTCTTTGGGGTTGCATGCGGATGATGTGTGTTTGGGGCTTTCCCATTCTTCTTTCTCACCTCATTCCACTCTCCCTCTTGATTTTCTTCCATTTCCTGCGTCTTCCTCTTAGGGCATAGCTTGGCAAAGTGCCCATATTCATGACATACCTTGCATTTAAAAGGTATCTGCTCATAATCAACAGGTTGCAAATGATTCCAGCCATCCATTGACAAACTTATAGCTTCTGGGAGCCCTTTTTCTAGATCCACCTCTACACATATTCGAGCACAGGAAAACATCGGGGGTTTTGGTTCAGATTTGTCAATATATTTCCCCAGCGAGTTACCAATAGCCTTCAGGTCTTCATCATTCCAGTAGTGCAACGGAAGATGGGGTAGTTTGACCCAAACTGGAACGGCTGAGGGAATGTCCTTTTCCGGGTCAAACGAGAGGTCCCATTTGTTGATATACATTCCTCTTGGTCCCATAAAGTATGGGCCGTTCCTGAAAATTAAGTCCCTATCCTCCTTTTTTTCAAAAAAGAATACGAAGAATCCCTTACCGCAGAAGATCTGCTGGACTTCTCCTTGGATGAGGGGGCGCCAGTTTTTATTTAGCCATAGCTCTATCGATCTCGGGGAGGGCCACAACCCTGTAAAGTGCCCTACCAGTCCTTTTTCAGAAAGCGCAAGTGCTTTACACTTCGAAGCAGTAGAACCCAACTTAACCTCAGGAATGGCATATTTTTTAACGAATCTTGAGTCCGCGGAATCAGCCGTCTTTGTGGGCTGAGTTTGCGCTGCTACCAGGGAACGGAAAAGGGCATCGAGGGGTGCCCGTCCCGGGTCAGGAGGAGGGTCCATGGCGGAACCCGATTCAGAAGCCTCAGCCGCCAATCCAAAGGTGAACCGGCTAGGGTTCACTCAGAACGCTTCGCTCTCAGAATCTATGCATCTATGTTAATAAAGCACATAGGTGTGAAAAACTCCCGAAAAGGCTATGTTTGTTGCTATGGAAGCAAAAACAATTTCTCTATAGGAAAATTTTGATAAGAAATTGGATGATCTCAAAACTCAACATCACATTGAGTTGCAGAATCTCCAAAAGCAGTTTTAAGAACTTTCCAATAAGAATAAGTTCACAGATGATAATGTCATGAGCCAAGCTGTTGAGCTTAGATATACCAAAGAAGAACTTAATCAGTTCAAAGTTCAGTCGGTTACTTCTTCCGAATACTCACTGTTGTAAGTGTCCAAAATAACAAATCTGAGAGTAAAATAAACATACCAGCATACATCTGAAACAATAAAAGATCGTTTACTCAAACTTCCACTTCAAAAATGATAAATAATCCATAAAATAAATATTTAATAAAAAGAAGATAGATAAGATATGATATTTTACAAGATAGGAATGCCCATATAGATAATCATTTAAAGGGCCTCTTTACGCAACTCTTCATAAAGAGTTGTGTCTTTTAATAATTATTATTATTTTTAATTATTTATTTAATATTTTATTATAAATATATTATATATATTTTATATGTTACATTGCCTTCCTCTTCAAAAATGCTTTGTCCTCAAAGCATATTGATGAAAAAAGGCTTCATGTCTTTGTTCTTTATTTTCACATCGTTCTTAGTTATGTCGTAGTTGATGAAACATGACGATATGAACTTTTAAGTGTTGAACACAACTTTTGAAACGTAGTCGGATCGGTCCATCCTAATTTGATTCTTTGCGGAGCATTACCTTGCCATGACGAAGCATTATCATAAGACTTGATTGCACTGGTATTAGTAACTTTCGTTAGTTGTTCACGACTTTTAGGATATCTGCTTTTATGATTTGGATGTCGATAGGGAGTTCTTAAAGCGTTATTTCCTTTGATCACTTTTGTAGTGTCTTCTTGTTTAAACTCTCGTGTATGCTTTCCTTCAACTGGGTTGACATCTTGAGCGGTGATCTGAACTGGATCCGTAATTGTGTCTTTTTCTACGTCTTGTACTTTTATTCTTGATGATTTTGATACCTTATTTTGGTTTTCTTCTAATTTGTTTTCTAATGATCTGTTATCATTCTGAATCTTCTTGATTGTCTCTTCCTGCAACTCTTCGTTATCTTTTAACTTTTTAATTTGTTCCTCTAATTCTTGATTATGATTTCTTCGGCGGCAAATCCCGTCTTGCTTTTCTAGTATTTTTCCTTCAATGTCTTCATTAACTCGTTTTGACTTTCGAATACTTTTTTATTTTTTATTTATTTTTGTAACTAGAATTTTGTTATGGTTTCTTAGTCGGAAGACTTCTTTAGTATTGTCTAATAATGTTTTATTGATTTTGGTGATCTCTAATTGATGCGTGTTATTAATGTCGTCCTTTTGCTACTGGAGTACTTTTATTTTGTTGTTGATATTGACAATTCTATGATTCTTGGCATCTTATTTTTTTTTGGATTTGCATAATTTCATCATCTTTATCCATGAGGATTTGGTTCAATCGTTTAATTTCTTCTTTACTCTCGACAATTTTCTTATTTATATCTTGGCCTTGTAGATTTTGGCTGGAGTGCTTTTCATTTCTTAATTCCTCTCTTTGAGTAGTTAATTTCTCAATACGTTCTTTTAACCAACGATTCTCCTTCTTTGTTAATTCCTTAAGAATATTCTGCTTCCCTATCTCAAACTGCAATTGTCTATTGATCGATTTATAATGTTCTAACTCGCCCAATGCTACTTGTAATTGCGACTTCAACTCTGATTTTGTAATTGCCATTATTTGCAACTTCTATTCTTCTTAAAACTTTCTTTTTGTATGCCCCTTTTTTTTTTCTTTGAATATGTATACTATATGCTCTTGAACTTCTCCTTGTATCACTTTTCTTTTATACCCTTTGTATTAAATTTTTTATTTTTTATTTTTTAATATCCTTAATAAAAAATCCTTTTAAAGTTACTTCCAATAATCCAATAAAATATACCCTTTTTATCTTTCACTAATAATTATTTAAAAGTGTTTTAATATTATACTCAAACACTCATCCCTTTTGTGGCTTTCACGTAGCTTTGGAACTTAGTAATATGAAAAGTCACCTTACAATCTAAAAACTTAGATTTCCTTAATTTTAAACTCGATCCTCTGATAATAAACATAATTAAACGTTGCGACTTGTTCCAAGCTATCAACTGCGACTTTTTCCACGTGATGTTGGCTTTAGCAGTCCGAATTTTGAAATAGCGGTGCTATGGCTTGGTATGCCGCGAATGGATGCAGGCCGTGTGAGGGAATCGTCAGGAATTGAGGCGTAGGGAAGAGGGGAGCAGTGTGAAGTGGGGTTGCAGAGGAAAAATGTGGTGGTGCAAAAGGGAGAGAGGAGGGCACGAAAGGGTGAAAAGGCGTTGGTGGAGTGGAGAGGGAGAGGCATAGGCAGGAGTAGGATATGATGAAGGGCGAGTGTGAGCAAGAGAGGGTGATGGAGCGTAGGGTGTAATAGTGGGAGTGAGGCAAGAGTGATGGAGCGCAGGCAGTGTTGTAGTGGTGAGGGAGGAGGGCCGAGAGGGAGTGTGTGGAGCCTTGGACAGGCGGAAGGGTGGACGGGATAGGGAGTCATGGTGAAGTTAGGCGTGGAGGTAAGCGCTCTGATACCAATGAAACGAACAAAGTTCGTTTTCTAAACAAATAACCACTATAAATAAGACAGAGAATAGAAATCTATATAGGAAAATATATATTGAATGTAAAAATGATGAGATAGGATGTTGCGAGTGCAGGAGTATTGGATGGAAGTGTGAAGAGTGGGGACTGCGAGGAGGTAGGAGAATGGTGGGTGTGTGGGTGAAGGAGCGGCATAAGAGTGTGCAACCCGAATAGAGGAAGGGGAGATGCAATAGGAGTTGTGTGAAAGAGGTCAAAGGGCCCAATTTTGGTCAAGGACCAGATTTGAAGGAAACCTTGAAAATTTTTGGCCACAAGCCTGAATCAGAAGGCTCTAATACCACTGAAGTGATAAAAAATCGTTTACTCAAACTTCCACTTCAAAAATGATAAATAATCCATAAATTAAATATTTAATAGAAAGATGATAGATAAGATATGATATTTTACAAGATAGAAATGCCCATATATATAATCATTTAAAGGGCCTCTTTACGCAACTCTTCATAAAGAGTTGTCTTTTTAATAATTATTATTATTTTTAATTATTTATTTAATATTTTATTATAAATATATTATATATATTTATATGTTACATCTAATTCAAAAGATTGCAAATCTACTTAAATACACTGATATTTCCAACATGCAACCACTCAGATCTGCATTTTAATTTGAAAAACAGTGGGTAGAATGTGATTTTTAGACTAATGTACCATTAAAATCAGTGAACTATATATTATAACAACAGTGTTTATTCAGTCTTTGGCAAGCAAATAAATGCAGCCAAGAAATTGTTTAAAAAATTGTTGATAGCGGTGAGAGATCTCTTTAAAACCAATTCAATTAAAATGAAAATAAGAAATAGAAGACGCTTCTAAATGGTAGATTTCACTTAGATAAAAGGCTAAAAACTTCTACATTATTGCATAGAAAACACATCAAAACACCATCAAACCCTGAGAGCCAGATACGAGCATGACAAAGTTTTATTCTGCATAAATCAAAAGGTTGATTGTACCAAAGAGATGGACACAAAACTGGTACAATGATATTCCCTACACAAAAGCATAGAAGCTAGAAGAGAAGAGACAAAAATGCGGAAGAGAATGAGTTTGTTGAAAAAAATCCGGCCTCTAATGTGTGTGCTCCTCCTCTTTTTATAGAATGAATAAATTTTAGGTCAAGAGAGGGGGGCGCATGGGTCATGCAAAGGAGTTTCTCTCAGTTAGAACTCTGATGAAGTGACCGAAATCCATGCACACTGGTGTGAAGTGCTCCTCACTCCAGTCTTTTGAGGGGCGCATTAGCTAATTAATTTTGACCCTGGTTTAACTCATACTGATGTCAACTCACTCATGCATGTGCCTTATATCACTTTAGTGGTCCATGCATGCGCCTTGTTTAACTGAAGCAAATCCCTACATGTGCTCATGAAGACTCCAATGATCCATGCAAGCGCCATGTCTAACTGAAGCAAATCCCTGCATGCACTCCTGAAGACTCTAGTGATCCATGCTTGCACTATAGTTAACTGCCACTTTTTCTCGAAGTGATGCATGTTTGTGCATGTGCCATGCAAAATGATACAGATCCGTGCATGTACCATGCAATGCCATGCAATTCAAAACCCTAACCCTAAAAATGAAGTATTTTGCATGTTGCCCAGAAAAGTTGTATTTGAAACTTGAGCTCGCAAAGATGCGAAAAATGTGATCATCTATGTCATGCGGTCCTTTGAACCCCATTTCCTAAAAAATAGGAATCTTCTCAAAATTGAAAACTTATGAAATATCTTTATCTATGCCAAGGAAACATCATTGTACCAATCATATATCTGAACTCAATTGGAACTAACCTTGGCTCTAACAAACTGTCTATGGAGATACTGTCTAAATACCAGCCTAATGGAATTTGCTGGCCCTTAACCTATCCAGATTGCTATGGAGCAAATTTAGGGGTTAACAAGACTGTTATTTAAGATTAGCCATAGAAACAAAATACTTTATGGGGGGGATACCACCTTCCAGATCTTTTCCACCACCTTCTCTTCTCCCTATCATCCCTTCCAGGCAATGATAAGTATCGCAACTGAGTTGTATATGATCCGCTAGCAAAATTAAAACTCCATATTGATTCATCTTCTTTGTTGGTAATGCGAATGTGAGCCTGTTGAAACGACCCAACATACTGATCCCAATGGTGTCTCCATTCTTCATTCAAAGCTAACTCCTCTTCTTGCAGCCAACCCTGAGCCCATATGTTTGTAGCATGAGGACTCACTATTTTGTGTAGCATGCATCACCTTTGCTCTTGTAAGTGAGTAACTAAAGAAGGAGGAGGCCTCATATCCACCTTACAACCCATAATTGAGTCTGAACCAATTCTAACCGTCATACTCGATCCGACCTTCCATCCAAGATATTGACCAACCATCGGAAAGGCCAAAGTCAATGCCTTCCATTGATTAGAAACTAGTTGAACAAACTTACTCCTTCTTCATATCCAATCTATAATAGTATCTGGGGCAATGTATTTGGCTACTAGGATCCTCTTCCATAAACTCTCAAGAGTTAGGATTTTCTTGATTTTTCTTCTACATTTGTGCCTAGGAAGTGTTTTCATGGGTCATCTATCCTCGCACCTTCATATCGCAATCCCTTTTTTATTTTTTCTTTGTTCCTTTGACTTTGGTGCTTTGTATTTGCATTTTTTTACTTAGCCCTTTCATTGGCTTAGTCCCTTTTTTCTTTAGATTTATCTTAGACAACATGGGACGAGGGAACCTGGCTTTTGCGATGGGAGTATCTGCCATGATATTTTCCTTTACATTTGATTTATCAACAACATTGTTTTTTGAGAGTACAAGACTCTTTTGACTTTGACTTGAGGGATTCATACATTGGAATAGTAGCGAGACCATATGTCGTTACTAATAAGAGATCATTCACAAAGGGAAAAGTGAAGGGGACGGGTGAATTGGCTTAGTGGAGTGAAAATGGCTAGACAATATGTTATGGAATGATTGAAATCTCATGACTTGATTCATTAAGGTACATATCAACATCGTAATAACACACTTAGTAGGTAAGAAGAGAAACACCAAGGTTAGACTAAATAAGTAATAAATTAAGGATGTGAGTCATTATGAAAGGCAAAGCATATAAGTAATATCTCATGCTAGAACATACTATCATGCAAGAAAATGTGCTAAGTAAAGATGAAGGCTAGAGATTTCACAACACTAGGGGGTGATGCTCTGCCTTTGGCTAGGCATATCAAGGACCATGGACCATCTGGTGCTGCTGGAAAAATCTCTGACCAATGATCTATGGTGCAACCACAGATCTGATCTAGGAAAGGTTGATCAATATTCACCCCTTGCTGAAAGAGGGGTAGCACCCTCCACCAAAGATCCCCATCAAATGCCAAGAAGGGTAAGGATCCATGAAGAAATATACCCCCCAAGTCAATCGCAAGCTCCAAAGGTACTAGCTGCAAATCCCCATCAATGTGATAAAAAATCACAAGTTTACTCCTCATACAATATGAGGGGTAACACCCCCAAGTTCATCCAATGCTCTAGAGGTACCAGCTGCAAACCCCATCAATGATGAAATCACAATGTGAAATATCATAAAATATGTGAGGTGTAACACCGTGAATTTTAATTTAAAATTACCATGAGACAAACATTGAGGCTCTAAATGGACTCTAGAGTCCAAGTATCATCATACTGTAATCAAATAACTAGTGTTTGCACATCTACATGGGTCATGGGGTGGAGGAGGTATGGTTTACTACATTTTGTTTGCAGAAATCCAGAATGCTGAAAAAGCTATTAAGTATCTTGAATGCTGAGAAACATGCCAAATTCTACTTTCTACTTGTGAGGGGCTAGTGGAGCTGAATCAATCTGTAGAGTCCAAATAACCTAAATTGAGGTCCTGCTTTAACTTTAAGAACTAAGATTGAAAATTAAATACTATCTGAGGTGTTTATGAGATTGCTTTAAGTTTTTTTGTTTTTGTTTTCTTTTACCTTTTCTGATCAGAAACATGGGCTTGCATGGTGGCAACATTTCAGGAATTGTGAAATGCTTGATGAGGTCACCTGAAATGCAAGATTCCTATTTCCAGAACTTGGTATGTCATTTCCAAAACGGATATGGAGCTGAAATGTTTTTATGGTGTATTCAGCTGTATCCCATCTGTATCTGACTTTGATTTTTGGGCCTCTCTGGGGTTAATGGTAACACAATGAGAGATACCGATGGTCCACTTTTTCAAACTTCATCAAATGCCTGGAAAATGTCAAACTTACTGGCTAAGATGCTACATTAGGGGGTAACTGTTCCATCAAAGTCACCCGGGACTTGTACCTAGCCACAATCACACAATTAAGCTTTCCCTAACATTGGAACATGCTAGTGGATGGTGTAACTACTAAGAAGCCATCATCCTCACCATTCTTTTATTGTTAAGTAAATAAATTTCCATTAAAAAGAAAAGAATGTACAAGATTCTATGCCATGTATACAACTTCCCTGATCTGAAACAGGGTCTGATATCTAGGAAATGACCCATATACCTGTTCTACTAAGAGATTGACAACATTACATACTAGCTGAATAAAATTGATGCAACATCTAGGTTCTGTTTTGGCCACTTTGCAATCTTCAATGAAGAGTTGAGTTTTTATGATTCCATGTTGGAGAGTCATAGAATATGAAGAGATTCCCTTCTTTTCCTTATTTCAATCCATCCTTCATCGGTGAGCTCCAAAGCAGACTTCTTTGGAGCTGGCAGGTTCTCCAATGACCCTGATTCGTCTTGTTAAAAGTTGCTGAATCCCTCCCCTTTCTTGTCTGATCCTGTTGAAGATTGTGTAACTTCGGAAGATATTCTTATTGTATTCTTATTGTACTTCCTTCGGGAAATATTCATAATGTATTTGATCATGTAAAAAGCCTAAAAGAAATCTATACAAGTCGGCCCCACAGAAATCAGTGGGTAAACTGCCCCAAACAATGGGCAGTCTGCCCAAAACAATGGGCAAAACTGCCGCAGTCAAGTCGGCCCAGTTAGGTAAAAAGGTCAGTTTGTGACTAGTATAAGTAGAGTGGCGCCTAGCTCATTTGGCATATCACTCACTCAAGCAAGTTCGCATGAGTAGAGAGAGAAAGACAAGTTCGCTTGGGAGAAAGAGTAGCTACATTGAAGACATCTTATCTTATTCTCGGGATCTTTGTGTGAAAGAGCTTTTGCTCTTGATTGACATTGTACTTGTGACGAATCTACACTGAAGAAGTTTTGCTGGGTTTTTCCTGTGAGAGGGTTTTCCCAGCGTAAATCTTTGTGTACTCTTGTCTATGTTGTGCTTGTCTATCTTTCAGTGATCCTATTGTATATGGTTATTGTGATAATATATAAATTGTTTGAAGATATAACATAACCACTCTATAGTATTAAAATTCTAACATGGTATCAGAGCTAGCCTGAAAGAAGACCTCGTGTAGCAGAAACTGTCGGAAGTGAAAACTAGGGTTTCTTGTTTTGAAGGCTTTTCACCATAGATTGGCCTAAAAAGGAAGACAATTCAATTCACCCTATGAGGGTCCATTTTTCTGTGGAGGAAGATTCCAGATACGAGAATTTTGAATTTTGACCCTGTCACTATTGCTTGGGAAAACTAGGGCATCAAATTTTTGATAGTTCTGTCCACAGATTTGGCTGAAGGAAGGGTTTGCTCAACTCGCCTTAGGGAGGTGCATCTTTCTCTCAATTAGGGTTTTTCTAACAAACCCTAGGTCAACCATGAAGCAAATTTCAGAGGGCATTAAAGCAAGCACTTGGTTGGAGCATCTCTATTGGTAAGCACTATTATCTTTATTTCCATTTGAGGTTCTCATTTTATCTATATGACAAACAATACCAAGCTTGAGGATAAGCTTAAAGGAATCGATAACTTCTGAGCTTGGAAGTATAGAGTACTGCTCATTCTAGAAGAGAATGATTTGGAAAACTATGTTAAGGAGGAAGTTGCGGAGCCAAAGGGAGACGAAGATAAGGCTAAACACAAGAAGAATTTGATCAAGGCCAAGAGGATCACTGCTGACTCCATCAAGGATCACTTGATCCCCCATATCTCATCATTGTAGACTCCGAAAGAGATGTTTGATGCATTGAAGAGACTATATGAAGGAAAGAACATTAATAGGAAGATGACCTTGAGAACCCAACTCAAGGGTGTGAAGATGTAGAACTCATAAAGTATCCAATCCTATTTCACAAGGGTCTCCCAAATCAAACAACAATTAGAAGCTATTGGAGACCATGTTGAAGAAGCAGAATTGATGATGACTACATTGAATGGTCTCCCAAGATCATGGGAATCATTCATCCAAGGGATTTGTTCTAGAAGGAAGCTCACCAAATTCAATAGGCTATGGGGAGATTGTACTCAAGCAGAAGCCGGGATTGAAGCCAGAGAAGAGAAGATGGGTGAAGATGATAATCAAGCCCTAACAACTCATGCAAAGAAGAGCAACAAAGAAGATCACTCTCATAAGAATCCTAGAAGATTCCAAAAGAATCATAGACCTCATAAGGATTATTCAAATTACATATGTTACACTTGTGATGAAAAAGGACACCTTGCAAGAGATTGCCCCAAGAACAAAGGCAACAACAAGAAAGGAAAGTAGAAGAGGCATCATGCTCATGCTGCAGAAGATGATGAGCAGGTTAAGAAGAGAGCAAGGGAAGACTCCTCAAGTGATGAAGATTATATCCTAATTTCAGCTCTCACAGGTACTGTTACTCATGGATGCAATGATTGGCTTGTTGATAGTGGTGCTTCGAAACACATGACAGGTTTCAAGAACTCTTTCACCAACTTGATAGAAAAGAACCTAAGTTGCCAGGAAACTTGGGGAAGGGGACGGGGACGCCACTTTTTGAAACATGGGACTTGGGTACGTCGGGGTACATACAATTAACATGCACATTCACATTGCTTCAAAGTTCATAAATTATTGATATAAACTGGAAATTAGATATGAACCTTAAGTATAAAGTATAAACAATGAACATGATATGAATATTAGATAATATCATAATCATAAGAGTCTAAGACAAACCAAGTGGAAATTCAAATTCAAATTGAAATTAGTGAAATTACTGTCTGCATATTCATATGAATCATGATTCATTAATCATAATATATGTCCAATCACTATGTCATACACCAACAACAAGTCTACATCCAAAATTCAAAACGCAAAAAAGTTAAAAACACTGAAGTCATAGCTAAGTTGGCTTCTTCAAGCCATGTTTCACATGTGGCCGTCACTCTCTTTAAATTTTTTTTTAAAATTTCACAACCGGAGTTTCCTAAAAGTCCCCAAAATCGGGGTACTCCGTCCCCAATTTGACTGAAGTACCCAATTTTTGGGCCATAGGTACCCGATACCTGGGTACTTTGCCGGGGACTTCAGGGGACATCGATGAAGTACCCGACCTGGTTTCCGGTACTTGGGAACAGTACTCGAGACGGGGACGCGAACCCAGCCCCTAGGGGAGGTTACCCCGACAACTTAGAAAAGAACTCACCTCACAAGGTGAAACTTGGAGATGATTACCAATATCCCATAAAAGGGGTAGGAGAAGCATCCTACAATCTAGACTCAGGAAAGGCCATCAAGATGAAAGATGTTCTCTATGTTCCAGGATTGAAGAAGAATCTACTTTCCATATCATCCTTAGATGCGAAAGGATTCCGAGTTGCATTTGTTGATGGCCAAGTACTCATGTGGCCTAAAGGTAAAACTTTTGATGTTGCAGTAGTAATTGGAGAGCAAGAGGGAGGCTTGTACATGTTAAAAGGCCAACCAGATCAAGCATTGGTTCATGACACTATGGAACCAAGTGAGCTATGGCGTAGAAGACTTGTATATATATACACTACAAGGCTTTATCGATTGTAAGCAAAAATGGTGACTGGTCTGCCCGAGATCCAGACAAAACATGTTGTATGTAAAGAATGTGAAGAATTCATTTCTTAGCAAAAGGAGATTTTAAATCCAGTACATAAGGACCAAGGATGAAAACTTCAAAAAGTTCCAGACTAGACAAGAAGAAGATCAAGGTCTTCAGAATCAGATGTTGGAGCAGAGTACGCTTCCAGAAACTCCAGCGACTTCTGTAAGGAGGCAGAAACTAAGAGGAAGCCTACAAAACACATGAAAGATAAGTATTTACTGTCATTTGAATTCCTGAGTATTTTTGAAGGATATTGCTCATAACAGTTACATGTAGATCTGTGATACAGTTTTCTTTTATGCACTTATATATGACTAAGATTGACTAGCAGTAGGCTCATGTAGTGCATGTTATGGGTAAGTGGCCTATAGTGCTGCACAACGTCCCATGAGCCCATGATGGAGCTAGTCTAGGATGAAACCTCTTTGCTAACCTGTTGAGAGCAGTGCACGTTGGTAATAGTATGTTCTGGTAGAGATGGAAGGCATCTAGATAGTTACTGTGTGTATATAGGATATGGATGAGTGTTGTGCTGAAGCATTGGCTAAGATGCATTGGTTACATGACTGTGTGCATTATGCATAAAAAGTTGTCATTACATGGAATGTTACTAATCATATGACTAAATTTGACTTGTAGGAAAAATTGTGTGCTATGACCTACAAGAGAAGGATGATAAGACTTGTTCCAAAGAACAAGTGATGAATGTTCAATAGTGACCTTCAAGCAAATTTACAATATCAAGCATACTACAAAAGTACAAGCCAACGTTCATGGTTTCTCTCAGAAAGGGGGAGTCGATTACGACGAGACGTTGTTTCTCTTGTGGCTAGGTACACTTCGATCAAATCTATACTTGTGATAGTTGCAGTGATAAAGTGGAAGGAACACCAGATGAACATAAAGACTACATTCTTGAACGACGTAGTAGAGGAGGAAGTATATGTGGAGCAACCACTAGGATTTGAGACACATGACAGGCAGACACGTGTGCAAATTGAAAAAGGCCTTGTACGGTTTGAAATAGGCACCTAGGATGTGGTACGACAGGATTGATGGATTTTTGATGAGCTTGGGATTTACCAAGAGTAAAGCAGATTCCAACCTTTGCTTCAAGGTTGAGGATGGAAAACCAATGCTACTACTTTTGTATGTAGATAACATGTTCCTGATAGGTGACGAGAAGCTCATTGCAGAAACAAAGAGGAAACTTGCCGCAGAATTCGAGATGAAAGACCTGGGTATGATGCACTACTTATTAGGTTTTGAGGTGTGGCAGAATCTAGAAGAGATTTTCCTTATCCAAGGAAAATATGCAGTAGAGATCTTGAAGAGATTCAGGATGATGGATTGCAAGGTCATGGCCACACCAATGGCATTGAATTTGAAGTTTCTGTAGCAAGATTTCTGTGGTTTTTGTTGATTTCAGGATGTCTCGGAGAATCCACAGTGAATGTGTTTTGTAATCGATGTTTCGAATCCATAACAAGATCCATCCTCAGGACTCGATTACAAGACACATTCACTGTGGATTCTCCGAGACATCCTGAATTTGAAGTTGCTGTGTGATACTTCTTCAGAGATAGTGGATGACACTATATACAGACAGATGATTGCTTCGTTGATGTACTTAATGAACACGAGGCCAGATATATGCCTTGCATGGTAGAGCCGAGATGTGTTCACTTGATTGCGGCAAAGCATGTGATGAGGTACCTGAGGGGTACGATTGATTATGGGCTTAGATATGCGACAGATTAGAAGATTAACCTACAGGGTTATGTTGATGCAAATTGGGTCAGTAGTGACACAGACAGGAAGAGCACTTCAAGATGTTGCTTCAGTTTGGGATTAGGTATGATCAATGTAGTCAGACTCGGACTTGGCAAATACTCGGCTGGCTTGGGACTTGGCAGACTCGGATAAGACTCGGATAAGACTCGGCAAAGACTCGGATAAGACTCGGCAAAGACTCGGCAAATATGAAAAATATGAAAAAAATTAAAAATGTGGTAACTTTTAAGCACAAAAAACATAGATAATGACATTTCTAATCCATATAAGTTATAAAAACAATTCTATGCAGAAATTCATTAGATCATCTCATAAAAATTAATAATACAACATTTGACACTCCATATTTGTATGCAAAATAGTGAACTGAAAGATTATTCCTTGAACACATTCCAAAATTGTACCAAGTTCAAATACATAGTACCAAGTTCAAATACATAGGTAAACATAACTAGAAAATAAAAAAAGATAGTGTCTCCAAGTCCAAACTCGATTCTCGTGCATGACTATGAGCAGTGGAACGCCTAGTATAGGCCCTAGTAGAGCTAGTGACAACATCAGTAGATGGAAAAATCAACTGTGATGAAGGTGTGTTTGGCGTTTCCAATTCAGAAAATGGTACACCAGAGGGACCCTCAGTCTCTTCATCAAGCCAAGCCAAATCAGGAGGAGCTTCATCCTCCACTACCCAATCAGAGACTAGATCAATTTGATCCAATAAAATTGGATCCAAATCCTTTCTCCGCAGCTGTTTTGTGAGCATCCGAAGGTTGTAATATATGTAGACCAACTTCTCCAACCTCATGCTCCAACCTGTTGCGCTTTTTGGTGTGGATGTGCTCGAATACTAACCAATTGCGCTTACAACCTGAAGCGTTGCAAGGCTGACTCAATATTCTGATGGCGAATTCCTGTAGTTACGGTGCCTCAGCGCCACAATCTACCCACCATTGGGCTGTTATAAAAAAAAAAACAAAGATTACAAGTTTTGCAATGTCAAACTTTAAAAATAAAACTAGCAAAATAAAATTTAACGAATTACAAATTGAATCTTACATGGCATTTTCTTCTCCCTGAGACGTGTTGAGCTAAATCCAAACATGCCAGATGATTCCTTGTACATATCTCGTTGCATATTGATCAAGTCTTGAGTTTCTTGATTGGGGTACATCCTCTCAATGCATATCATCATACCTCTCATCACCTCAGGATCCTTTTGAATTTTAGACCCTGCATTATAAAATATGATCGGATTGAGATATGCCCCTGCAGCATGTAATGGTGAATGTAGTTGCCTGTCCCACCTGGAATCAATAATATCCCATATAGGGCGATATTTTGATTCATCCCCCTTATAGAAGACCTTGATGGCCTCTTTGGCCCTGTCCATCCCCTCATAAACATACCCCATTGGTGGTTTGTCACCATCCATGATCCTCAACACTCTCACAAGTGGTTCTGTCATGCTAACAATCTCAGTGACTTCCTCCCATAAACTATCTCTACGGACAGACAAGCTCATAGCCATTGCATCTGGTTTTGTGCTATCCTTATAATGTATCCATTCCCTGCTACTAACCATCCGTCTCAATGCTTGGTACTCATTAAGAAGGCTTTGGAGGGAGAGAAAGTTGGTTGCAAACCGTGTGACAGCAGGGCGACTAAGCTCACCTTCTGTGTGCTCTCTCATAAGACTCAGCACCCAAGCATGGTTATAAATGTACTTGGTGATTTGTTTGCACTCATGAACCACATCTTGCACCCACTCCAACTTCCCAATGTCCTCCAAAATCAAATCTATACAATGGGCAGCACAAGGGGTCCAAAAAAGAGAAGGGTATTTTGCACAAAGCAATTTACCTGCTGCCACATAATTTGCTGCGTTGTCGGTGATTACTTGGACAACATTTTTGGCCCCCACTTCTTCAACAACCTCTGCTAACAATGTAAATACCAGATTTGCATCTTTCACATGTGAGGATGCATCAATAGATTTCAGGAACATGGTTCCTTTAGGGCAAGCCACAAGAAAATTTATGATCGTTCTATTCCTCTGATCTGTCCACCCATCTGACAAGATTGTGTGACTTGTAAACTCCCATGAGCTTTTAATGCTCTCCAACTGTTCCTTGACACACTGCAACTCCTCATCTAGATCTTTCCCCCTAAGTGCACTGTATGAGGGGGCTTTGTATCCAGGGCCAGCGCTTGCAATAGCATCTACCATGGGCTGATAAAATGGAGACCTTGCAATGTTGAAGGAGAGGCTGTCATGGTACCAAAACCTCCTCACTGCCATATCTGCTTCCTTCCTTTTCTTTTCATTAAAGCTGTCCAAGGTAGGTTGAGATCCCGGGGTCGTACGAGGAAGGAAGAAATTAGAGGTGATAGATGGACTTGCTGTAGCACCTAGTGCAAAACTTGATGAACAACTACCTGGGGGTCCCATTGGAGATCTGCCCATCCCTGCAGTTTCAAACCTCAGCCTAGATCTTTTGGCATTTTGGTCTTTGATGCTTTCCAAAGCATCGTTCATTTCCGCTGTGACTTCTTCAGGGCAGCCATCACAAACTATGACATCTTTGCACACAACTCGAGCTAAGTGGTGTTTTAACCTGTTAATGCCCCCATACATGGTCGTTGGACAGTACTTGCACTTGACTTGATTGTCTTGCCCTGGGACCTCGCGGATACAATGTTCCCATGCTTTATCAAGAGGCCTTCTAGATCCCTTAGGTGCCATGGATGACAATCTGAGTGGAAAAAGTTAAAAACAATTAAAATGAAATTTTATTTATGAATTAAAATTAATTGTAATTTGTTAAATTTGTTAAAAACTTAAAATAAACTAAAAAACTTAACAAATTTAAAAAATTAAAACAAATGCCAAAAACATAAAAAAGAATATGAATTTATTTGAATCTTAAATTTCATTTGAATTTTTTTAATTTGTTAAGTTTGTTATTTTTATTTTAAGTTTTATGTTAAGTTTTTAATGGTTTGAGTTTGGCCTTGCCATGACTGCCTACAGGCTGCCACAGTGGCAGGCTGCCACTGTGGCAGCCTGTAGGCAGTCATGGCAAGGCCAAACTCAAACCATTAAAAACTTAACATAAAACTTAAAATAAAAATAACAAACTTAACAAATTTAAAAAATTCAAATGAAATTTAAGATTCAAATAAATTTATAATTTCTGTTTGTGTTATTGACATAAGTTCATTTTAATTTTGTATTTGAATTTTTATAATTTGTTAAGTTTTTTTATTTTATTTTAAGTTTTAGGTTAAGTTTTTAATGGTTTGAGTTTTGACTTTGGCCTTGGCATGCTGATGCCGTGACTGCCATGTAGGCTGCCACAGTGGCAGCCTACATGGCAGTCACGGCATCAGCATGCCAAGGCCAAAGTCAAAACTCAAACCATTAAAAACTTAACCTAAAACTTAAAATAAAATAAAAAAACTTAACAAATTATAAAAATTCAAATACAAAATTGAAAATTCAAATGAAATTTAAAAAATAAATAAAATTACATAATACATAATAACATATATTAAAATTTTAAATTTTAAAAATTACATTGTAATATGTATTTTAATTTTTACATTGTATTTTACTGTTTACAATGTTACATATATATATTTCTTTTAAAATACAATATATTAACTTTTATATGTGTTTTTTAAAGTTTTAATTTAAATTTTTAAAATACAATGTCATATATGTTAATGTAATAATAATTACAAATACATATATAACATTGTATTTTAAAACTTTAAATTAAAACTTAAAAAAACATATAAAAAAGTTAATACATTGTATTATAAAACAAAACATATATGTAAATATATTGTATTATAAAACAAAACATATATGTAAAATCTGAAACATATATATAAAATTAAAATTTAAAACATATAAAAAATTAAATTTAAACTATATACAAAATTTAAATTTTGAAATAAAAAAAATAAAAAAAATGTTCACCAACCTGGCTCTTCGGCTCTGTCGATGGTGTCGATGGCAACTGCTGTCGACCAAGTCACAAATCTTAGCAGGCTGACGGAACCCAGCAGCGACGCGTCTCTTCAATCGTACCCGTCCAGAACCCAGCAGCAACTCAACCTGTCGATGGCAGTCACCCAGCAGCAACTCAACCCGTCCAGGACCCAGCAGCAACTCAACCCGTCGATGGCGTTCGACTCTCTTCAATGGCAGCCCGTCCAGAACCCAGCAACAACTCAACCTGTCGATGGCAATGGCAAACTGAAGAATGAAGATACTAAACCCTCAGTCGAACTCGAAACTCACACTACTTCGCGGCTCACACTTCGGCTCACGGCTCACTCACACTTCGCGGCTCACTGTGAGTGGAGGAGGACCCCGGACGCCTTCTTAAAGGATCAATCCGGTGGGAAACTTTCGTGCCAGTTTTTTGGCGGCAATATGGAAGCCCGCGGTGGTCAACGATTGGCCCATTAACCGCCACGAGGGATGGATGACAGATCGACGAGTTTTCGTCGAGTTTCAATGAGTGCCGAGTATTCGCCGAGTTTCCACGAGTGTACGCGTAACCCACAAGTGGCGAGTTAGACCGCCGAGTAAGCTGCGGTTATTCGGCTGGCTGTTGACTCGGCCAGACTCGGCCATACTCGCGAGTATTCGCCGAGTGAAACTACACTGGGTATGATCTCTTGGTTCAGTAGGAGGCAGGCGAGTGTCGAACTCAGTACAACCAAAGTAGAGTACATGGCAGCTTGTTTAGCTAGCTGTGAAGTAATGTTGCTTTGGAAGTTACTTGCAGGATTGTTTGATCTTGAGTTAGAGGCGACTTGTATTTTTTGCGACAACCAAAGTTGTGAAGTTGTCCGAGAACCCAGTGTTTCATGACAAGTTGAAGCACATCGAGATCAGGTACCACTATATCAGGGATATGGTGCAGAAAGGAGTAGTGAGGCTCCAGTATATGGCGATAGATGAGTAGATAGCCGATGTGTTGACCAAGCCTTTGTCGAGAGTGAAGTTTGAGTACTTCAGGGACAAGCTTGGAGTTGTCTAGATCGATGATCCTCGAAAGAGGGAGGGATGGGCGACATAGCACGTGTGAGACGTAGGTAGTCACGTAGTGACATAATTTGTGCTCCTAGGCGAGTCTCCACTTGAGGTGATGTGGTAGTGGGTGGTCACTTCGTTGACGTAATGTGGGCTCCTGTACTACACTCACGAGGATGCAGTAGGTAGTCACATTGGTGACGTAATTGAGTCTCTTGACTGCTGGTGATATGTTGGGCATACACGACATGTGCGAAGACGTAGGTGGTCACTGGGTGCCGTAATTCGTGGTCTTGGGTTGTTCTCCACATGTTGTGATGTGATAACGGGTAGTGACTTCGGTGACGTAATTTGTGCTCCTAGGCTATACTCACGAGGTTCATGTTGCCAAGATGTGTGAAGACGCAGGTGGTCACTAGGTGACGTAATTCATGGTCATGGGTTGGTCTCCACATGATGAGATGTGATGTGCTAGCGGGTAGTCACTTCGGTGACGTAATTTAGGCTCCTAGGCTACACTCACAAGATGATCTGGACCGTAGTGTGGTAACGTAGGTGGTCGCTATGGCGACGTAATGAGGGCTCTTGGGTTAGACCCACTTGATGGCTTGCTTGTACAGTACTTCTAGTGATGTATAGATTCGAGAGAGATGTCACAAGTCAATGGTCAGAGTACAGAGTTGTAGCAACAGTGATAATGATGATGATGACGACGACGATGAAGACAATGATGACCGTGCCAGAAGAATACCTTCCTTGTTAAGAGGGAGTGTTGAAGATTGTGTAACTTTGGAGGATATTCTTATTGTACTTCCTTCGGGAAATATTCATATTGTATTTGATCATGTAAAAACCCCAAAAGAAATTTAGACAAGTCGGCCCCACAGAAATGAGTGGGTAAACGACCCCAAACAATGGGAAAAACTGTGCCAGTCAAGTCGGCCTAGTTAGGTAAAAAGGTCAGTTTTTGACTAGTATAAATAGAGTGAAGCCTAGCTCATTTGGCATATCACTCACTCAAGCAAGTTTGCATGAGTAGAGAGAGAAAGACAAGTTCGCTTGGGAGAAAGAGTAGCTGCATTGAAGACATCTTATCTTGGGTTTTCTATCTTATCTTACTCTTGGGATCTTTGTGTGAAAGAGCTTTTGCTCTTGATTGACATTGTACTTGTGACAAATCTGAAGTTTTGCTGGGTTTTTCCCATGAGAGGATTTTCCCAGGGTAAATCTTTGTGTACTCTTGTCTATGTTGTGCTTGTTTATCTTTCAATGATCCTATTGTATATGGTTATTGTGATAATATATAAATTGTTTGAAGATCTAACATAACCATCTCTATAGTATTAAAATTCTAACAAGTCCAACTCCCCGAACTGATCATGAGGCTAGGGGGTCAACAACTGCAAGAACACACTCTCCACAATGTTATTTATTGCACTTACCTCAACAATGTTAGGAATTATGCCAGTTCCAATGGGAGGTGGAACTAGAGCATAGTGAGCAGGCCCGGGATCAACTTGATCCGAGATTGGTTCCACCCAATAATGGTTGACCTCAGAATCCTTCCACCAAGTGGGCTTTTGATTTTTGAACAAGAAGCAGAGAAATGGTCGTGCTTAAATCAAACCCTCTAGCGAAAACTTGAAAAGCAATGTGTTCATAGTCCAACAAGTGGGTCCAACTATGGCCATTACAATCTAATATGATTTTTTCAAGAAGACCCTTGCTTAAAAAAGCTTTATGTACATTGTATATTCAATTATTCATGCAGAGGTAGAAGACAACAAATTTTTGTCTTTGGATCCAAGGCAACAGTCCTATCTAGATCCATTTCCATTGGCCTTGAAGGTGTCGACATTCAAATATTCAAGAGCCAAATTGGGTAGTCAGACCCAAATTGGGACTAAGATAACAATTCTGTGAAACTAGTCTGCCAAGGCTTCATAAAGAGGTCATCTGTAACGCCCCTTCCCCATCCCATGGCTAGGAGCCTGCACCAAGTGGGGTGTGTCTCGAGCAAGCGAGCGTGCGTCCACTAAATTGCCTTTGCGTGGCAAGCAAGGCAAGCGGATGATCGAGATAGCATGGGAGGTCGTGTTGGCTGGGCACATCTCCACGGAAGTGCGACGAGTTGGCGTGGGTTGGAGTGTGTCGAGGAAGGGTGCGCGCCCTGGCAAGACGAGCAAAGGCAGGTTGACTGGAAGCCCATGACATAATTCAAGTGGACATACAAGTGTTGGCATACTTAGCATGTGGGAGAGGGGCACCATAAGGCGGAGCCTTGGGCGCACCCTCACGCCAAAGAGAAAGTATAAAAGATCGTGAGCGTGGAAGCTTGAAGGAGATCATCCAAGGTGGGAGATCCAAGGAAAAGAGCGCAACCGAGTGGAAGGCCACGGCAACAGTTCGTGGGGCAGTGCGAGCGATAGGGGGCGAGTTTTGCATGAATTGGTTAGTAACTTGGGTTGAGACAGTTGGGCGACAGTTTGTGGCAATCCGTAGCAGCAGAGAGACGCAAAGGACAGTTATTGCGAAGGAGCAATAATCTTGGGGTTTCTTTGTGTGTGCACTGGGTTTGGGCCACACATTGGTGAGGTTAGTCCATGGGGACGACCCGATTGCTATCCATTTAACTATAACTCTGTTTTATATAAAGGCTTAAGGGTGTGCCAGTTTGGGCGCCCACCTCTTATATTCCATGCCTCTTCAAACTCTCTTGTGTTCTTTGGCATATGTATTGTGTTTTGGCTAAGAAAGAAAATGGCTAAAGTAACGTAACACACAACAATAATCTACGTGTTGGAGATAAGCAGGTTAGACGTAGTCTGCTGGAGAAGCCGGTCAGGTTGGCCACGCCCTCGGCTAGGTGCCAGGCAGTGATGCACGGGATTTCGAGATGGTGTGAATGCTGGGCGTCGATTGACCCCGTGATAGGTGGTATTAGAGCTTACTTGCTGGAAGAAGCTTGGGGGTTTCGGTGAACATTGGTGTCGAACTTCCAAGACGACACATACATGCTTTGATGGGCACTATGTGACGGAAGCACCGAAGGCTATGGTTGTTGCTGCTAGCCCGACCACCAAGGAAGCCCAAGGAAGCGCCAGTGAGATGGCAATTGGATTGGCTTGCAAGTTGGACAAAGGAACTGGGCAAAGGTGTCATTACTTTGGAGATGGTCATAGAGATGACAGACAGCTAGAAGGCCTACTTGCTGACACGATTGGCAGCGCTTGTGGGGTGTTTGAACTTGTGCTTGCTTGAGATCGAAGAAGTGGTGTCGAGGAGCCCCATGGCTGGCTAGCCTAGGTGCTCCACGAAGAGATTGTTGGTGGACGCACAGTGGGTGCAAACTGTTCTTGACGTGGTTGGCAAACAAAATGTTGGAGCGATGTTTAGGCGGACTTGATGGGGGTTGTTGCCGCTGGATAGTGCACCTGGTTAAAGCAATAGAAATCTATGCCACTGCTCGGTGCACCCTTGGGGGCAAGTCTCGAGTCAAGGCTGTCACCTAATCTTGACTCCTCCGTTTAGGCCAACTCCTAACCGAAGCCAAGGGGGGTAGTCCCTACGGAATGTTTCTAAGGCTATTAGAATGTTTTTGGTAAAATTAATTAAGGATGTTTTTAGGAGTTTTGATTACAAAGTTCAAGTTTGTTTGCAAAATAGTTTTAAAGAAATGCTTTCATCAGTAAAAAATGAAATGACCACCGATATATAAAGATACGACAACAGTTTATGATATTTAAGCAAAAATAATGAATAGTGCTGTTGTGGACCACTGCCTAAATGGAGTCAATACATAAGATAGAAAATGTTGCTGAAAGTAAAAGTTTTGCAAGTTTCTCTTGGTTGCTTTTAAATTATTAATGGTTTAAAATTTGTTAAGGGAAAAAGGGGAGACTCTTGAGATACCGTGAGGTACAGGGAGCAATGTCCGGAAATTGAGGGAAGGTGGCTCCTCACGAAGACGTGTGGGCTGGAATGAAGTCTCTAGGGTGGTGTTCAACACTACACCAACAAGGGTGTAGTCTAACTGTGCCCCGAGGTCGCCTCCCAGTTGTTTAGGCTTCTTCTGAGAAATTTGCCCACGCAAAACTCTATTATCGCAGTGCCAGATTTTCACTATGTGAAGGGTTGTTACTTTTACTATGATGAGTTGTTAATTAAATGTGAAAACTTAAAGAGTGGCTACAATTCTTTCTGATTTCTCACAGGGCCAGGCAATTGCCCGCAAGGGGAAAGAGCATACTTTGAATTGTAGACCAAATGTTTATTCCGGTTTATGCTTTGAAAATAAAATACTAAAGAAAAAACAGAAAGATGTGAAGCACCAAATCTATGTGTCACTTTTCTGATCAACCACCACTAATCGACAATGCCTTTGTGTGGTGGTGAGAGCATAATTCGTGGCAACGAGATCGATGTTATTTCTAAATTACTTTTGCGAAATGAAAAATTGCAAATTAATAAATCAAGTATACAATCCTGCAGTGAGTGTGGTTTGTGTGCTTTGTGTTTTGTCAGAAAAATTTATACCACAAAATTTAGACACTGCGAATCCCCCCAAGGGGGATGGGGTGTGGGCGCTGTGTAGCCCACTTGCTCTCGTTTATAATTTTACAATACTAGCTTAAAGAAGTGCCTCTTAGTCCATTTAAAGTTGGATCTAAGGGGTTACAAATTTATAGAATGATGTACAAGTAAACGGGGGTCCACGGAGAGTGTTTTTTGCACTTTCCGACAAGAAATTGTCAGAAATCCGCTCTCTTTTATCTTGGACCTGCTAAAAACCAGTGAACTAAAAATGCAAGATTAGTGGTTAGAACATATAAAAATACATAAAATTTACAAGATCTATATTTGCAAAATATAATGGAAACTTTTGAGCAGTTACAAGTATGGAAATACTAGATCTAGATCTACAAATTTAGCATTGAAATTGAGACTTTTTCTAGATCTACTTGGAAAAAAACAATAGTATTTTAATATTTTTTAGATCTACATTACTTGTTTCAAACATAAAAGGAAAGAAGTGCTTTTGGATTGAAAGAAGATGGTGGAAGAGAAACCAAAGCTTGTTAGCTTTTTTGAAATGGAGAAGGAGCTTGATGCCTGCAACAAATGAGATGTCCACTTGGAAAAGAGGTGATCCACCACCAAACTTGGAAGAAGAGTCAAGACAAGATCTAATCCCAAAGCTTAGCACAGAATCCTGTAAAACATCCAAACACTCGTACACACAAGAGATTAAATCTAGTAAATTAAATGGCAAGAAATTAGAAGGGCAAGAGTACAACCAAATACTTTTTGCTGCTTCTAGATCTCTAAACTATTCAATAAAAATAAGCAACTCAATAACTATGAATGCTTACCCTACTAGAATCAATCTACTATTGTATGTCAAAGCAAAATTGGAAATCTACAATTTTACCTCAACCAAATGCATGCATGAAGAACAATAGCCAGCACTTTGACCTCTAAAGTCTCCAAATATTATTACTCAAAGAAATATTACAAATCACAAGAGAAAAGGTTCAGTGCATTCCATCCTGTGCAAATGAGGAGTCTTTACCTTGCTTTTTAAAGAAATGAGAGAGGGGGGGGGCGAGTTAAGGAGGGAGAGGGTGTGTTACCGGGCAAACTAGCAGGGCTAGTCCCCGATAAGCAAAAATAAGAACAGTGACCCAATCTCACCTCGGTCGTGGTTCTAATTTCTTTGGAAGCCAATAGCCTCCAAGGAGAAGTATCCCTGCAACGACCTGTAGAACACTAGGATAGCCACATGACTATATTTTCTATGCAATTTGTAGTTAGATCAATGCCTAAATGGAGTCAATATGTATTTAAAGTGCTAGTGAACGTAAGTTCGACCAATAATATAGCAAAACACATGTAGCACTTAGAGCATGTAAATTTAATGCAAGAACATCGTACATAAAATATCACTCATTGCGGTCATCAAAGAGATGTTAGAACTTTTCACCAACGTATGGCATAAACAAGCCCGAATTCACAATCATTCAATAAATACCACATCAACAATGATAATTATTCCCTAGTGAAATGCTAAGTCACCGGACACGTCGGAATAGGGTGAAGTGTCCCGTGGGGACGTGTTGGGCACGGACACGACCCCAATGTAATATCCCTTTTTATACCCATATTATTTTGTAAATTGTAAATATAAGTTGTAGTTGTTTTCTGGTGAGGAGCTCAAGGCCAAGGCCCCACCAGAAAACCTTGTCAGTTAAGTGGTTTAAATTCTTGATTTGTTGGGTTATCAACTAGTCCTTGAGAGGGATGCTGAAGATACCCTTAACCGCCGAGAGGCAGTAAAAACCTCCTAAGACCTAAAGTTTAACACTAGGTTAATCTATGCTAAAAGCTATTAAGTAAAACTATTAACTCCTATGGATGCCCTTCACATCCTAGTCCCGACAAAGGACGTTAGGGTTTTCATCATCGAAACCCATTATCTAATTATTAGCGTAAGCTAAACTATTTTATCACCTAAAAGGACTAAACGATGGTTACTTAGTACCTTATAAAGATAAAAGAAATAATATATATATATATATATACACTATCAACTAGACAAATATTACTAGGATAATACTATTTGTAATAGGTATGCATGAAGGGATGCTTATATAGATTATTTATAATAATGCTTGATAAACTATTTTATAAATGCAAAGCATTATATATATGTATTAATGAAATATTATTTATATTAATACTTTCTAATTCTTTTAAAGTTCCTTTGAAGGCATTAAAAGGATAATGCTAGTTGAAAATACCTGCATGGTTGTTACTCTAAAAAGAAAAGGTAGGTTTTATAAATGATTATATGCAAAATATTATTAGCTATTAAAATACTTTGTAATTACCTTATAAATATCAGAAATATATATATATATATTAATGTAATGAGTTACATTAATGTTCTAGTTTACCAAATTAAAACATGGTATATGATTGTGTGAATTATTGATTATTGGAAATGAGAATGCTTGTATATTTTGAATTACCCTTATAGTGGTGTGTAACCGATTGCAAAAGAAGTCTAATAGGGTATTGAGATATATATACAGAGGCATACTTAAATCATTAATATTTAAATAATATTAGTGTATATATATATATATATATTGTTGTGTAAGATATATATATATATAGAAAGCTTTTAGAGGCATGTTTAAATCCCAATAAGTATAAATTGGGAGGTTGGGTTACTCATTATATATATATGTGAATATAAATATTTAATGACCTAGTTGGGGGATAACGTGAATAGAGTTCTTTTAATAATTTTCCTTTTTGATTTACACACTCCACATTTTCCCTTGAACTTGACACTACCCTCACCTCCACGATCTCCTTAATAGCTGGGCGTGGGAGCATAGCCTTGGATCCCACGATCTGCTTTTCTATCTCGACTCCACGTTTGCAAACAGCTCAGCGTGAAACTCCACTACCTTCTTAAGGGGAGTTAGGGTTTCTTGTATTGATTACTTATTATATATTTTCTTTTACTGGGAAAAGGGAAGGGAGGAGAGCATAAACCTTTTAACCGTTAGATCCTTTCTCTGCATGGTGGGCGTGAACCCCCAAGGCCGAGAGCCTTGCCTTTTATTTGTGGCCTGCGTGGATGAAGATGGAGGGGGGAGAGGCGTTAACATTGTGGCTCCACGTTGCACGAGTAATAGCTCAGCGCTTTGAGCCGATGGCAGTGGCCACTATCTTCAGAAGGGAGAGTGTTGGGGAAGGGATCATCTTCTTTTGATTACTGCGTGGAGGATGATGGTCTGAGTCACTGCGTTAATGAAGGAATGGAGAGCATCTCCTCTGGTGGCTGCGTTGAGGGAAGGGGATGTTCCTGATGTCTTTTTTGATTGTTATATCATCGGTTTGCAGGCGGTAAGAGGGGGACATTATTTGCACAGAGACGTTTGGTGGGGGAGGTATTATGGAAAGAGGTTTCATTTTCTTTGCATGCTGCACAGGAGAGGTATCCGGCTTGATGCACAGATATGGAGAATACCCTTGGGTTGGGGGAAAACCATACTGTGCTAATCGTTGCACATATTATATGTGGACATACTCTGGTTGATGCGCAGAGGTGTGGAGTTGGGGAATACCCCTATAGTCTATGGAGGTTTTGCAGTCTTAGGATGGAGGATTGCTGTGCATGCCCGAGGAATGAACCCCCCCCGCATGTTTCCTTTGATAGATTGATATCAATTACGATTTTTCAATTCACATTAAGAGGTAAGCGAAGACGCATTGCTTGTGTTCTGGCTGTCATTATACTAGTTAAGGGAAAGAGAAGCCTTGGTGTGGATAGACGAGTCTCGTTCCAATAGTATGATAGTATTGATTTCTCTCTTCTTTAAGAATTTAGGAATGCCCCTGTTCTCACGAGAACCAAGTCCGCCTTTTAAACTACTGTCTTAATTATAATTTTTAAATGTATAGAAGAGGGGAGGGGGCATATGTTCTCTATTTCTGTGTATGCCAGATTATCGTTTCGATTGGATTCTATTTGTGTTATAAGGATGCATGCTTTGCAAGATTGGGGGAATTGATCCGAGTTTTTTTTCATTACATAAACCTTTTTTATACAGGTTCCTTTTACATGCGGTGCTGGGCATGGGGAAAGAGCCATCTCTAATTCCGGTTGCATATAATACATATGTATAAGGATTTTCCAGTCGCTTGCTGCTTTGAGCCCGGGGAAATACCTACTATGCTATGCGTTTTCAATTATATTTGCATATATTATTTATGTAGCTGTGTAGAGAATTAGACAGGATCTCTGCACGCTTCCAGTTTCATGTAGCATGTTTATATACAGGATCATATGTTAGAATCCTTTGGGTAGTTACGTAGGGAGCGAGGAAGAACCCCTGTGTACATATAATTATATATTATATGGTGGATGCATCTTGAGCGTTGAGTAGATGGCGAGAAGCCAAAACTTGGATTCCTTGTTTGATCTTGAACTTTAGTTTTTGTTCTCTTTATATTATATATATTGTACAGGATGAATGCCATTGGTATTAAGGCGCTGAGGTAAGGGAAAAGAATCCCTGTGTATTTTTCCCTTCCATTGTAAATTACATAATTGCATGCTGGATCATATATCCATTCTTCTTTCTGGTTATTGCACAGAGATTGGGGAAAAGATCACTGTGTGCCTTTCATATGTCATTTATATATATATTGGTTGAGATGTATTTACTTATAGTGGTATATATATATATATATATATATATATGCTGCGTGTTTATGGTAGGGTATACATATGCTGCTTTTTAATGCATTGGTGGTTTATGTGGCTTGCTACCTTTGGTTGCTGTAGAGAGCTGGGAAGGGTTCCTTGTGTATATCGTAGACACACCTCTTTTTAATTAATGTATGCATGTGTATGCTGGTTGGGGTATGGAAACCCTCTGTACATGGAATGTAATCATGTATGCATATAAATATATGTTAGACCCGACAGGGTATCTCAATTGTATCAATAATAATGATTTGGTTGGGATCATCTTGGGAGAGAATCCACTTAATGCTTCTGAGATAGAGGGTTGAATGTGCTCTCTGAGAGGACTGTGAAAGTAGAAAATATTGCACACACCGTGTCGCAGATTGTACTCTTCTATTTTTGATAAATAAAGATGCGACAATTCCTTGGTGGACGTAGCCCAAAGAGTTGGGTGAACCACGTATACAGGTCTCTTCCTCTTGTGTACTTGATGTGTTTTAATTTACTTGAGAATTGTGATCTAAAATGGTAAATTAAATTCAATGAAGAATGTTAAACATCTATGGCGTAAGTTTACATATAAAATGATGGTTTACTTGTGGAGGTTTTGATGGCCTAATGATCATGATGATTATTAGGGGTTTACCCTTTTGTATTGTTATGTACTAATTTTTTAAGACTGGATTAATAATGATGATTATATGAATATGGTTAGTCATGCTTAATGTGTGAGTGTTATGGAATGAGGTAAAGGTAATGTTTAACAAGTGTTACATGCAATACTAATTGCGACTCAAGTACATATATGACCTTGTATATAATATGACTAATACATTCATTGTTGATGTCGAGGAAAATTTTTACACCTCGTTCCTTACAATGACAAAGCGAAGATATGAATATGTTACACCCAACACGTGTCCTGGAATTGGGACACGATGTGTGCAAAGGCAGGACACGACCTCAACACGTGTCGGACACGTGTTTTATCGTGTCCCGAAATAGGTGTTGGACACGTGTTGAGGTCGTGTCCTGCCTTTGCACACATCGTGTCCCGATTCCAGGACACGACCGCACGGAAAAAAGGGAACCCGCGGGTCTTTAAAAACCGGTTTTTTGTTTCGGGACACGATAAAACACTTGTCCGACACGTGTTGAGGTCGTGTCCTGCCTTTGCACACATCATGTCTCGATTCTAGGACACGACCCGCGCGGAAAAAGGGAACCCGCGGGTCTTTAAAACCGGTTTTTTTGTTTTTCTTTTGGCCATTTGCGACTTGAAGGGAGAGCTAGGGAGAGCTAAGTGTTGGTTTTTTTTGCAGGTGAAGGGAGTTTGGAAGCATTTGCAAGGGATTCCAAGTTGATTTCACCATCAAGGAAGAAGGAAAATGTCTCAATCATCTAGGGCAGCAGCTAAAGGGCAAAGGAAAGGGAGGAATGCCCCATCTAATTCCTCTCGTCCTCTTCCTCCTCCAAGCTCTTCTGCTCCTATTAGTGCTCCAACTACTTCTAGTGAAGCTCATGCTCATTTTAACCATGTTTTGGCAAGACAACAAGCACAAGAGAGTAAATACCCTTTGTGGAAGTATGTGACAAGGAAAGAAGGCATGGGAGCAAAGCTTGGTGGGGGAGGCAATGTGTGTTGGACTTGCAATTTTTGCAAGCATGCTTTCAAGAGCACATATTACTGGGTCAAGGGCCATTTGTTGGCCCTCTCTTGTGGGATTTCTTCATGCAAAGCGATGAGTGTTAACCAAACGAGGGAGATTGAAAGAGAGGACCATGTTGGGTTAGGGAAGGTGGCAGCAGCAAGCAAGACACAACAGAATGAGGATCCGCTTCCATTCTTGAGGAAACCCTCTAGCACTAGGAGTGAGGTTGATGCTTATCCAACAAGAAGGAGGCTAACTTCAAGTGGTCCAATGGATAGGATTTTCCAACAAGAGGCGCGAGAAGAGGTGGACCTTTCCATTGCATTCTATTTCTACCTCAACTTTATTTCATTCAATGTTGCACGGTCACCATTGTTCATTGAGATGTGTCGAACTCTAATGGAACGAGCTCCAACTGGTTATGTGCCTCCTGGTTCGGAGAAGCTTAGAACCACATTGTTGGTTAAGGCAAGGAAGGAGGTGGATAAAATTATTGAGCCAATTAGATCAAAATGGCCCACATGTGGTGTTAGTATTGTTTCGGATGGATGGACGGATGCAACACACCATCCACTCATCAATTTCATGGTGTCTTCCCCAAATGGACCGGTGTTCTTGAAAGCGATGGATGCTCTTGGAAAATATAAGGATGCACAATATATGGGTGATTTGTTCATCAAAGTCATTGAAGACGTAGGTGTTGATTCTTGTGTACAAATCATCACAGACAATGCACTTGTTTGCAAGGTTGTTGGCATGCTTGTGGAAGCTAAATATCCACAGGTATTTTCATTTTGGACACCTTGCATAATTGCAATTTGCATTGTTAATTTATTTGAAAATTTGAGTTGTTAGTTGTAGTCTTGTAGAGTCTAGAGTCTAGACTCATTTATACTTTCTTTTATTGATCTTACAGGTATTTTGGACACCTTGCATTGTCCATTCTTTGAATTTAGCTATGAAATCTATTGCTTTAGATGTGATATGGATTGGCAAACTTATTGATGATGCACGCCATATCCGTAACTTTGTACAAAACCACACCAATTGCCTCACAATCTACAAAGAGTACACACATCTTTCATTGTTCAAGGTTGCAGATACTCGGTTTGCTTCATTCATCATTCATCATGCTCAAGAGGTTGAGAGAGGTCAAAATCGCTCTTGCGTCCATGGTGATTTCAGAGTTTTGGTCTTTTTGGAGAAAGACGGATCAGATTGCTTCACAAAAGGTGAAGGACACGGTGTTAGATGATGGTTGGTGGGACAGGGTAGATCTTAACATTAAGATCATGGAGCCAATCATTTCTTTGTTGCGGTTTGCAGACACGGACCAACCCATCCTAGCAGATGTTTATGAGGGGTGGGATTCCATGATTGAGTCCATGAGGACCATTGTTACGGAGAATGAGTGTGCCGAGTATGAGACATCGACAAAGAACTTATGGTCCACCATACAGGACTTTCTTATGTCTAGGTGGGATAAGAATTGCACACCTTTGCATTGCTTGGCCCACTCATTGAACCCCAAGTTCTACGGTCAGCATTGGCTCAATGGTGGGTCAGGGCCCTCATGAAGAGTCCCTCCTCACATGGATGGAGATATCTCATAGGGGAGGAAGACAACATTTAGACGGCTACTTCAGGATAGAGACCTACTTGAGGAGGTGGAGGAGGGATTTGTAGAGTTTTCCAGTGGCACTGGGAGATTTGGAGGATATGAGGTGCTTAGAGACATGGGGGTTAAGAAACCCTATGTTTGGTGGGCAACTCATGGGGCAACATGCCCTCTTCTACAGAAGATAGCCTTGAGGGTCATCTCTCAAGTTACTTCATCTTCCTGTTGTGAGAGGAATTGGAGCACATATGGGAACTTGTACAGTTTGAAGAAGAGCAGGCTTGAGCAGTCCAGGGCAGAGACGATGGTGTATGTGCATTCCAACCTTCGTCTTATTTACAGGAAGAGGGATGAGTGGGCGAAGGGAAAGACAAAGATGTGGGATGTCTTTCCTGATGATATGGGTTTGGACAACAGTATTGAGTTGGCATTAGCCAACATGGATCTTAATGATCCAGTGCTAGAGCCGGTCACTTTTGATGATGGTGATCATATGGAGGGGTCATCCTCCACACCAGCAGATGCAGATCGCCAGATGGGTAGAGAGGAGGAGGAGGAGGAGGAGGAGGATGAGCATCAGGGCAGTGATGAGTTTGTTGATTCAGGCATGGAGGAGGACTATTGAGTCATTGACAGATGAGATTCTTCCATCTTGATCCACCCCTTTTTGTATTTACTATTAGTCTATTTGGCATTTGCCAGTGCCCAGTGGCATTCCGACATCTATGTAATACATTTTGATTTTGATAACTTAATGAGAAATATGGTTCCGACATCTTGAGCTTTTTCCCAATGCCTATCAAATTTCAATGCATCTATGTGTCTCATTGTGATTTGTGAATGACAAATGTGTAGTGTAATCAATATCATTAATGATTAATGTGCATTGTGTATTGATTCTAATTTCTATTGAATATTTGTAAAGTTCTACTTTCTAGTTTCTAAAAAAATTTGGATCTATATGTCTATATTTTTAAATTTTAATATATTAAAAAAAAAAATATATGCATATAAAACGTGTCTTCCGTGTCCTAATTCCCGAGGTCACTGTGTCCGTGTCGGACACTTGTATTTTCGTGTCCTCTTGTCTTGTGTCCTCGTGTCAGGTGACTTAGGTGAAATGTAAGTTAAATGTCTTATATAAAAAAGAAAGGGTTCAACATCATTCAATATTTATCAATCACTAGCATTAGTATCAACACTTAGGTCATTAATGAAGGTGCAGGTCAATACAAGATAATCAAATGAACGAGAATATTCCAAAAAATTATAACCATCCACTTATTGAAAGACCAAAGATCATTCACCAGTGCGAAATGTATCATCAACTAGTTCAGTATCAAGTGCCACAGTATTGTTCGATATTGTTTAATAGACACCAATAATCAATGTTAAAATACCAACCATGACAACTAATGTTAATACAATACTCATACAAGTCCGAGTCACTTTAATACAGTAAATAATTTTTAAAAGAAAACACACAAAAGCAGATAATAGCAAGGAACTCACTCTAAAATTAATGAGCAATTAACTAGATTAAGATATTAATTTAATTGTCCTGTTTCACTGTTCCGTATGCACAGAGGTAGAGGAATGAGGACACGCACAAGGTCTGCAATTTCTAATTGCAGATCTATGCTAGGTAAGGAAAAGCTCGGGATTAGTAGAGGAGACGAGGGGAAGGAGATGGCAGCGAAGTGAGGAGCAGTGAGGTAGGACAGAAGATGGGCGTGGTTAGGGAAGGAAGGTTGGAGTGGGGGAGAGAAGCCGCGGGTAGAGGACGAGCAGGATAAGGCTGTGGGTTTGAAGGATGGCAGCAGTGGGTGGAAAGAAGGGATCCGAAGGGGAGAAAGGAGGAGGATATAGCCGCGGGCTAGGATAGATAGAAGAGCAGGGAAAAGAAGAAGTCGCGGGTAAAGGGTAGGTGGACAACAGGCCGAGGGGAAGAAAATCGCAAGAGCGAGCTGGAAGGAGGCCGCAACTACGAAAGAAGGGATCCGAGTGGGGAGAGGGGAGCCGCGAAGGGAAAGGCTCCGTGGATGGCAGTGAGGAGAGAGGGAGCTCAGATGGAGCAGCAGGCAGGTCGTTAGGAGGGAGCTGCGATCTAGGGCAGCGAGCCCTCAAAAAGGAGGTCCGAGGGTGCCAAAAGGGACAGAAAGAGAAGCCGAGTTGCTTGGGACGAAAATCGAAAGAGAGGGAGGACTATGGAAGAAGGTCGTAGGAGGTTAAGGACTATGAACTCAGCAAAATATGGTTTTGAACAGAAATTCGTTTTTAGGATTTTAATTAGATTTTTACCATTAAAATTAACAACTAACCTCAGAAATAAAAATAAAAAGACTAACAAACATAGAAAGCTAGGTTAACAATAATATTTACAAATCTACAACTCAGAAAATTAGGTTTAGATGTAGAGATGAACAATTAGGGCTTTTAGGTGAATCCAACCTAACGTAGGGTTTTCCAAGAGGAATAACCCTTCCTTGAGATGGTACTTGCCTAGTTTGGCAAGCCAAGCTCTTCTCCAACAACCTCTAGGGTTGATTGTGGGAAGTTTGGCCAAGACAAACCAAGGAGACCTAAAGCTCAAACCTCTTGCTAGGGCAACAAAAACACTGAAATTTTACTAGCCTAAAGAAAAAATGCAGCATTACAACCACCATTCAAACCTTAGACAAGCATGGTTTCAACATTTTTACAAAAAGACATCAAGAGAGAAAGACTTAGATACCTCTTTGTGCATGTGTCAAGCAAGCAACTCTTAGCAATCACCCAAACAAGATGCAACAAAGAAAGATGCTCCAATGATAAATCCCAAAATAAGCTTCATACATTCATTCCCAAGGAAGTGCACACCTCTCCAAAATGTCCAAGGAGGTCGAAATCAGAAAATAGATTTTTATCCCATGAATTGTTATCTTTTGAAGTGAGGAGAAGGTGAATTTATATCCTTCTCACACTCACTTTACACAAAATAAGGTGAATTTAATATTTAAAAATGTCAACTTAAAAATATAACAAAAACAATATAAAATAATTATTTGAGTGGGTGAAATGGGACATTTTCTTTAGTATTAACCCCTGCATATAAAAAATGACTTAAATGGCCACATCAGATGGACATGAAGGCTAAGATGCGGAGGGGGGGTCGTCATACCCCTACCAACCCCATGACATAGTGAAAATCCCTCAACGCCCCCCCTCAAAAGCAAACATCTTGCAGCCAAAGGAAGGTGACGTTGTTGAAAAAGTACCTAGGAAGTGTTTGTTCACCTAGTAGTGCCTTGGGGTGGACAAGGACACTTTAAAGTTGTGACCCCTAGCTTTTTTTTTAATTAATGAAGTGAGATGCACTTTATATTTTTTAAAGTGACTTCATGAAAAGTTAAAAAGTCATGATATCCTAAGTTCATATTTTAAATAAAGTCAAGTGAGTAATTAATTAGATGAGGGTGTCTCTACTTTATTAAATGTCATGAGGTGCACTAAATGACATTTATTAATTCTTAAATCAACATTTAATGAGAACCATCCATCTAATTTAATATTGACCATTGGATTGGAAGAGGAAGTTATGATGAACAAAAAGGGCTAGGGCAAGGCATTTCCAATTCATTATTCACATCCAAGAGAGAATTTTTGGAGAGAAGAAGATTGAGCAAGTGAGAGAGAAAGAGAGAGGGTTAAATGACATTAATAATTAATAAATGACATTTATTAATTATTAAATGAGCATTTAATGAGAACCATCCATCTAATTTAATATTGACCATTGGATTGGAAGAGGAAGTTATGATGAACAAAAAGGGCTAGGGCAAGGGATTTCCAATTCATTATTCACATCCAAGAGAGAAATTTTGGAGAGAAGAAGATTGAGCAAGTGAGATAGAAAGAGAGAGGGTTTTGGAGAGATTCCAAACCATAATTTTTTTGAGAAGGTGGCTCGCGTTTCAAGAAGGTGAGATTGGGCACATTTCCCAATGCAAAACCATACAGCAGGGTTGCTATACAACATTACAGATTTCAAGGTTTCTGCAGGCTGTTCGTACAATCCGTACAGTACAGATTTTTGACAGAAAAGTACATCATGGTTTTCGAGGCAGAGTTGGGCACGCAAATCGAGGAGAAAGGTACACCATTTATTGATGTTTTGTCCGTAACAATATGCATAGTTTTTGAGGTAGATTTCTGGGCACAGAAATCGAGAAAATCAGTCCGTACAGTCACACGTGTGGAGGCTGTACAACATGGATTTCCAGAATTCCGTACAATATGAGTTTGGCATGTTTCTCAAGGAGATAAGTACTGCTGTTCTGATTTTGTAAATTTCACAAGAAATCAAAATCTCTCTCTCCCAAATAGGTTTTCCCTTCGGGGTTTTATCCTGGGCTATTGGCCAAAAATTCCTGTGTCATTTTAATGGTTGAATGATTGTCATTAAATTTCTGAGATTGATATTATTGGCTGAAAATTATATGTCTGAATTTAAATGGTGAAAAGAATCTCTTGTGTTTTTAAGCTGAAGTCAATTTTTATGAAAATATTGTGCATACAAGG
Source organism: Larix kaempferi (assembly GCA_027924585.1). Lineage (NCBI taxonomy): Eukaryota > Viridiplantae > Streptophyta > Pinopsida > Pinales > Pinaceae > Larix > Larix kaempferi. Next base: position 2,548,359 of record BSBM01000510.1, read on the forward strand.
GTTTGAGCATTAAACTATGCAGAGAAGCTTCTAAGCTTATTAACCGGGTTGGGGATGTTAAAAACTTTCATGGTATCAGAGCGCATTTAAAAGTTCAGAAGTTAAACATTCATAAAACAGGGGTTTACAGAAAAATCAGATTTGAAGAAAATGGTGGTTTGTGGAAAATTTTTCAGATTTGGAGAAGTTAGGGTTTTGAAGAAAATTTTCAGAATTCAGAAAAAGTTCTTGAACAGGTTAGTTGAACATTACAGGTTGTAGCCGTGGTGGTTGGACTTAGAGTTGAGGACAGACTAGATGGGGCTGCAAATTTTAGCCCATGGAAGGCTAGAATTAAGTTGATACTGGAAGAAAATGAGCTATGGGACATAGTGAACAGTACAACGGCAGATCCTGTAAGAGTTCCTGCTGATGCTACTAATAAGGCAGCCTTTATGAAGAAGGATGTGAAAGCGAGGAGGATCATACTTGATGCCGTGAAGGATCATGTGATCCCTCATATTTCAGCGAAAGATCATGCTTTTCAGATGTGGACGTCTTTGACCAACCTTTACTAGAGTTCTAATGAGAATAGGAAGATGGTGTTAAGGGAGAAGTTGAAGAATGTGCATATGAGCAAAGGGGAAGGCATGGATTCTTATCTCACCAAGATTACACAGGTGAGGGATGAGCTTGCAGCTGTAGGTGAGGTTATACAGGGCATTGAGATGGTGCGTACATCCTTAAATGGCGTGACTCAGTAGTGGAGTGTGTTTGCGCAGACTATTATTGGTCGAGAGAACATGCCTACATGGGATCGTCTGTGGGATGATTTCACACAGGAGGAGACACGTAGAGGATACTTACAGGGAAGTTCGTCACATCACAAAGATGATGAGGAGAATGTGGCATTGGTAGCAAAAGGTAAGAAGAAGAAGAAGTTCAAGAAGGGTCCCAAGGGTGGGGACAAGCAACATACAGGTGAGCAGAAGAAAGACTTGAGTAAAGTCAAGTGTTTCGCATGTCAGAAGTTTGGACACTATGCTGGACAGTGTCCGAATAAGAAGAAGAAAGGGCAGCAGACAACAACGACAACAGAGATGGATGATTTTTTCTCACGGTTTGAGGAAGAGTTCTGTCTATATACTGGATGTATAGAGAGGACATCTTTCACCAATAGTGATATGGAGAGTGATATGGAGGATCAGATTCAGTGTTCATTATTGGTTGGACATTCTTTTAGTGCTACCACTACTACTTCCACTTGGTACATTGATAGTGTGGCTTCGAGCCATATGACAGGTGTACATGATGTATTCACAGAGATGACTGAGACAGGCTTGAGTCTTGAGGTGGTATTGGGAGTTGACACAGTTGTGAGAGCAGTTGGGCGAGGGACTGTTACCTTTCAGAGGGACTCCATGCAGCCTATGTCATTGAGGGATGTCTTGTATGTCCCTAGGCTTTGGAGTATGTGTTCTAGATGGGAAAGTTCATATCTTTCCCAGAGTAGCAGGACCATCTACTTCATGTGCCATTGGACTTAGATGTGGGAAACTATACAAGCTTCTCTTCCAACCTCATCATGCATTAGCCCATACTAGCAGTAGCATCGAGACATGTGAGTTGTGGCACATGAGGATGGGCCACCTGCATCATTTGGCATTGAGGTTGTTGAGGGAGATGTCGACAGATTTGTCTTAGTTCAACATGGAGCAGGGTGGTGTGTGCAGAGGGTGTGCTTTGGGAAAGTACACCAAGATTGCTTTTTCGAGCAGTGACACCAGAGCAGGTGGGATATTGGATTTGATTCATTTAGATTTATGTGGACCGATGTCTTCAGCTTCAGTGACAGGTTTTGAGTACTATATCATTTTCATTGATGACCACTCCAAGAAGACCTGGATCTACTTTCTGAGAAGTAAACAATCTCAGGAAATCTTGCAGAGGTTCCAAGAGTTCAAAGCTCTTGTGGAGAACCAAACAGGTAGGAGGGTTTGGGCACTCAGGTCAGACAATGGGGGTGAGTACACCTCCAAGGAGTTTGATGAGTTTTGTAGATAGGAGGGCATCAGGGGGCAGTTGACAGTTCGTTACACTCCACAGCAGAATGGAGTTGCGGAAAGGAAGAACAGGGCAGTAGTAGGAGCAGTTAGAGCTATGCTGCATGATCAAAGTCTTCCTTTCTTTCTATGGGCAGAGGCCTGTAGCACTGTTGTTTATGTTCAGAACAGGAGTCCACACCGAGCATTGGGATGTAAAACTCTCGAGGAGATGTTCACCGGAAAGAGACTCGAGATATGTCACTTTCGCATATTTGGATGTCTTACATACTCTCATGTCCCTTCTGAGAAGAGGACAAAGTTAGAGCCTACAGCGGAGAAAAGCATCTTTGTTGGATACGATGAGACTTCGAAGGCTTTTCGCATATACCTTCCTGCACAGAAGAAAGTTGTGGTGAGGAGGGAGGTCAGATTTGAGGAGGAGAAAGCCTTCAGAAAGTCCAATGATTTAGAGGCGGAGGAGCAGCAGATTGAGTCTCCACAGGTGACAGGTTCACAGAGTCAGAGTACAGGGTCACAGGTTTCAGGTGTGACTGGGTCACAGGTTATAGGTTCATCAGTTTCAGGGACTCAGTCTACAGGGACTTCTGGCACAGGGACAGGTTCATGAGTCACAGGTTCACAGGTTTCATCTTCATGTGATTCGGGTGGTATAGGTTCAGGATCATCTGGCATAGGATCTCAGACCACAGGTACCCCTTCAGGTAGACAGTTGTCTGATGAGGAGGTTATGGAGGAGCACCTACAGGAGGAAGCTACTTCCAAGAAACGTAAGCCAAGTTGGCTTAAGGATCTTGTGAAGGAAGTTGAGCAGTCCGTGGGACCGCCCAAGAGGGACTTCAGGGAGAGTAAAGCACCTGAGAAGTTTTCTAGTTATATGGCGATGGTGACTAGCTTGAGTGATTCCGAGCCTACTACATTTGAGGAGGCTAACCCACACCAGGTTTGGAGAGATGCCATGATGGAAGAGTACAAATCCATCATGAAGAATGGGGTGTGGGAGATTGTTTCGAGGCCAGAGGGGAAGTCAATGGTGACTTCCAAGTGGCTCTATAATATCAAGCGTGCTGCGAATGGCAGCATCGACAAGTACAAAGCTCGGTTTGTTGCACAAGGGTTCTCACAGGTAGAGGGAGTTGATTACTATGAGACCTTTGCACCGGTTGCTAGATTTTCTTCGATCAGAGCAGTGATCTCTGTTGTGGAAGAGATGGGTTGGAGGATTCATCAGATGGATGTGAAAACTGCTTTTCTGAACGGTTTTCTACAGGAGGAGGTATATCTAGAGCAGCCTCAGGGCTTTGAGATTCATGGGAGAGATTCACATGTTTGCAGGTTGAAAAAGGCCTTGTATGGTCTGAAGCAAGCCCCTCGGGCTTGGTATTCCAGGATTGATGCTCACTTGCTATTGATTGGGTTTCAGAAGAGTGAGGCGGATCCCAACCTATACTACATTGTGGTTGGTGGTGTTTCGCTCATTCTTCTGCCATATGTTGATGACTTGTTCATTACAGGAGGAGAGCAGCTGATTGAAGCATGTAAGAAAGATCTTGCTTCATAGTTTGAGATGACCGACCTTGGACTGATGCATTACTATTTGGGGATGGAGGTATGGCAGGAGGATGGACATGTTTTCTTGAGTCAGGGAAAATATGTTGTAGACATTCTGAAGAGATTTCAGATGGAGGGTTGCAAGCCCATGTCCACACCTATGACCACCAACTGGACGAAGCTTCATGCTTACGAGGGAGAGTTGGTGGACCCTACATTATATTGTCAGTTGATTGGTTCGTTGATGTATTTGGCCAACACCAGGCCATATATGAGTTTTGCAGTTAACACTCTTAGCAGTTCATGGTGGAGCCCAAGAGAGTGCACTGGATAGCTGCAAAACATGTGTTGAGATACCTTGCTGGTATAGTAGATTTTGGTTTGGGCTACAGGAGATTTGATGGAGTGGGATTGGTTGGCTTTACAGATTCAGATTGGGCAGGTAGTGTTTTGGATCGGAAGAGCACTTCCAGTTGTTGTTTTAGTTTGGGCTCAACAATTGTGTCTTGGTTCAGTCGGAAACAAAAGTCTGTAGCATTGAGTTCTGCAGAGGTTGAGTCTATGGCTGCCAGTCAGGCCAGTTGTGAAGCCTTGTGGCTTTCGCAAGTTGATGGTTGATTTATTTGGTCAGGTGATGGGACCCACTGTGATACATTGTGACAATCAGAGTTGCATCAGGCTCTTCGAGAATCCGATATTTCATGACAGGTCTAAACACATTGAGATCAGGTATCATTTCATTAGAGATTATGTTTAGAGAGGAGCACTACAGTTGTAGTATATTTCTACTGATGAGTAGGTAGCTGACATTCTCACGAAGTCTTTGGGTAGAGGGAAGCATGTCTATTTCAGAGACAAGATGGGAGTGGTGAAGAAGACCTTCCTCGGTAAGAGGGAGTGTTGAAAAAGTACCTAGGAAGTGTTTGTTCACCTAGTAGTGCCTTGGGGTGGACAAGGACACTTTAAAGTTGTGACCCTTAGCTATTTTTTTAATTAATGAAGTGAGATGCACTTTATATTTTTTAAAGTGACTTCATTAAAAGTTAAAAAGTCATGATATCCTAAGTTCATATTTTAAATAAAGTCAAGTGAGTAATTAATTAGATGAGGGTGTCTCTACTTTATTAAATGTCATGAGGTGCACTAAATGACATTTATTAATTATTAAATGAGCATTTAATGAGAACCATCCATCTAATGTAATATTGACCATTGGATTGGAAGAGGAAGTTATGATGAACAAAAAGGGCTAGGGCAAGGCATTTCTAATTCATTATTCACTTCCAAGAGAGAATTTTTGGAGAGAAGAAGATTGAGCAAGTGAGAGAAAGAGAGAGGGTTTTGGAGAGATTCCAAACCAGAAAATTTATGAGAAGGAAGGTGGCTTGAGTTTCGAGAAGGTGAGACTAGGCACATTTCCCAATGCAAAACCGTACAACAGGGTGGTCGTACAGCAACACAGATTTCAAGGTTTTTGCAGGCTATCCGTACAATCCGTACAGTACAGATTTCTAACAGAAAAGTACAACATGGTTTTCGAGGTAGAGTTGGGCACAAAAATCGAGGAGAAAGGTACAACATTTATTGCTATTCTGTACATACAACAGGCATAGTTTTCGAGGCTGACTTTTGGGCACAGAAATCGAGAAAATTAGTCTGTACAGTCACGTGTGGAGGCCGTACAACACGAATTTTCAGAATTCCACATAGTCTGAGTTTGGCATGTTTCTCAAGGAGATAAGTACTGCTGTTTTGATTTTGTAAATTTCACAAGAAATAAAAATCTCTCTCCCAAACAGGTTTTCCCTTTGGGGTTTTATCCTGGGCTATTGGCCAAAAATTCCTGTGTCATTTTAATGGTTGAATGATTGTCATTAAATTTTTGAGATTGATATTATTGGTTGAAAATTATATTTCTGAATTTAAATGGTGAAAATAATCTCTTGTGTTTTTAAGCTGAAGTCAATTTTTATGAAAATATTGTGCAGACAAGGGTTTGGGCATTAAACTATGCAGAGAAGCTTCAAAGCTTATAAACCGGGTTGGGGATGTAAAAAACTTTCAATGTCATCCTCTGTGGAAGGCTAGGGAGGCATGGCGCTGGAGTTCTGGAACAGTAGGAGGGTGCAGAAGGAGGCTTGGGTCAATGACAAAGGCCCCGGTACTAAAAGATAACATGCCACCAATGTAAAAGTGCTTGGGGAAATCATGTGGTTCAATGACCCATCCCTGGGGGTCTCAGACACCAACCTCAGGCTTTCAAACCCTTTTATGAGGTAGTCAGCAATACTATTAAGCCATAGTACCCCCAGGAGGGAGCCAGAGAACCTGGCCATGCTCCCATCCATAAAAGGTGGCTGTATTGCACCCTCCAAGTGAGAAGATAGGCTGCCATCTCCTTGGGGTGTGTCTGGAACATGTGCTGGTACTGGTACCACGTAACAGGGTGCATTCTTTGAAAGGGGATGTCAAATCCCTTGATTCATTGCTTGATTGGAGCATGATTGAGTGGGATCCCAATGAGGTGACTGCCACATAGGAAAGGCGCCTCACCTCATACCTCGTTTACTCCTCCCACCATTCCACAATCACCACATTGTAAAGTCGCCCAAGAGAGGAGAGGGTGCATTCTCCCTTATGAATACACTTTCCTTTTCCTTGTCTTTGATTGATTTGACCCAATTTTGATTGAGATATTCCATAAATGCCAATGCCAACTCAACCGGGCCTTCACAGAGACAAATTCCATTGATTTAGGAATTTGATTTTCTCTCATATCTTTTATTTTTTAATTAAATAATCTCTCAAAATTAATTTTGAGAGAATATTTATTTAAGTGAATAATATTCACTTAGAACATAGGAAAAGTGGGTTTAGGGGTTTAGTGGGTGCTCTGGGTTAGAAAACGAGCACCCCCATGGCAAAATTCACCTCCTAACCACACTTTTATCACTTTTTTTATTTTTTTAATTAAACTATTAAAAAATCCCATTAAATGGGAAAAATTATTTTTGTTTGAATAACTTGAAAATCCTAGGGGACCTAGTGCATGTCCATATGACTCAATGCTGATGGCTAGCATGTTAAAAAATACGGATTTAATAACCTTCCTATATTCAACCACCATGGAAAATACTCCAGCTTTGGAGGTGTGAGTGAAAAACTCAGGAATTATACGCCATTGAAGCGCAACGCATAATTCCTAAGGAAAAAACAGTCTAGAGTATCCCCTTGATAGCTAACCCTAAGGTAGGCCAAGCCTTTTACAAAAGTATCATGCTTAGACTAACTTATTACAATTCCCCCATGGGGGTCTTGATATGCAAATTTTACGAAGGGCCAAACATTTGGCCTGATGAACTTCTGAACTTTGGGAATGAACAAGGTGAGTTGTTCAGGTCTTCTGAGGTTCACAAGGAGTCCACCTAAGTACAACTTAGGTGGTAATAGGGGTGATGCCTCGCTAGGTAGGAAGCGTGATGCAACTTGGCCCCATGTAGGGTGACCAAAGCTTGGTCCATCTATGTTTTGTTGAACCCATAGTGAATGAACGCATAGTGAAGGCCCTAGTGGACCCGGGAGCTTCACATAAGTTCTTGCGAAAATAAATTGCAGACAAGATTGGGCTAAGGAGGAAGCCTTGTAACACAGAGGTGAAGGCAGTAAACTCCGCAACCAAGGCAGTTGCAATTGTGGCGACGAAGGTGCATGTTAGAATGGGAATTTGGCAAGGAAGAGCAGACTTCACGGTCATGCCACTTGATGATTTTGAGATGATTCTTGGGCAAGAGTTCTTGTGAAGAGCTTAGGCCGTGCTCTTGCCATTCGTTGGCAGATTGGTGATTTTAGATGGGAGAAAACCGAGTGTGGTGCCCACTTCCTCATAGAAGTCAGATGGATGGGTGTAGTTGGTGTCTGCACTTAGAATGAAGAGGGTTGCCTGATGCTTAGATTCTCTATTGTGTGTCACAACATTGCTTGTTGAAGCAACCGCGGGAGTTGCGGGGACGTCTGTGCCTCTCGAGCTTGCCGGCGTGTTAAACGCAAACGAGGACTTGATGCCGGAGAGCTTGCCAAAGATTCTCCCACCTCTGCGTGTTGTTGATCATTGCATAGAACTTGAGCTAGGCCCAAGGCTTGGTGCAAAGGCTCCTTATAGGTTGTCCGCATTGGAGTTGGAAGAGTTGAAGAGGCAATTGGTTGAATTGATGGATGCTGGCTTCATTCGACCTTCAAGGTCTCCCTATGGAGCACTAGTGTTGTTTCAGCAGAAGAAAGACACAATGGAGTTGCGGCTGTGCTTGGACTACAGGGCGTTGAACAAGTAGACGATGAAAAACCAGTATCCTCTTCTGTTGGTAGCAGATTGCTTTGACAAGTTGGCCAAGGAAAAAGTGTTCTCGAAGTTGGATTTGAGACGGGGCTGCTATCAAGTAAGGATTGCGGAGGGTGGTGAATACAAAACAACGTGCGTGACGAGGTGCGGCAGTTTTGAATTCTTGGTGATGCCATTTGATTTGTGCAATGCCCCCGCAACGTTTTGTAGACTCATGAATGCAGTCTTGAAGCCGTTTCTGGACAAGTCGATAGCAGTCTACCTTGATGACATTGTTGTCTACAGCGAGAGTATGGAGGAACACGAACAACACATAGCAGAAGTATTCGAGGCGCTGCGGCAGAACCAACTATACTTGAAGAAGTCAAAGTGCATGTTTGGGAAGACGAAAATCTCATTCTTGGGCCATTGGATTGGCCAAGGATGTATCTGAATAGACAACACAAAAAGGTTGAGGCCATAGAGGATTGGGAGGAGTCACGAATGGTACATGAAGTGCAGAGATTCTTGGGATTAGCCAACTATTACTGCAAGTTTGTGGAGGGCTACTCCAAGACCGCTACCCCTTTGACAAAGCTGTTGAAAAAGGACAAGGCATGGAATTGGACAACACGTTGCCAAGAGGCATTCTGCAATTTGAAATGCAAGCTTGTGACGACACCAGTGTTGAGGTTGCCAAACTTTGAGAAACAGTTTGAGGTGCAAATAGACGCGTCGGACTATGCCATAGGTGGTGTGTTGACGCAAGGAGGTCATCCTGTAGCTTACGAGACTAGGAAACTACAAGAAAGAAAAGAGAGGTACCTGGTGCATGAAAAGGAAATGACTACAGTAGTGCATTGCTTGAAGGCATGGCGACACTATTTGTTGGGAAAGCCGTTTGTGGTGAAAACAGACAACGTAGCCACTAACTACTTTGCGATGCAGCAGAAGTTGTCTCCCAAGCAAGCGTGATGGTAGGCCTTCTTGGTAGAGTTTGATATGACTCTAGAGTATAGACCAGGTAGGCTTAACGCTGCTGCGGATGCATTGAGTAGAAAAGCCTAGCTTGCAGACTTAGAGAAGGAGCAGTCGGATGGTCCTGTTATCACACAACTTGTAGTTGTCCCTAGTGGTATCCCATCTGGGATGGTAGAGGAGATGGACAACTAAAGAGGTGACCCAAGAGATGCCACAGTTCCCAATGCAAGTTGGGAGTCACGACAACCGAGGCACTCTTCACTTTAGATCGAGATGAATCAAGACCAAGGGGGAGACCCTAAAACCAATCAAAGATGATTGGACCCAAACAAAGGTTCCTAGGGATATGTGAAAGACAAGTTACGGAAACCAATGCAAGGTTAGGTGGACCTAGAAGTTTAAGTATGGTTGAAAGAGGCTTGATGAATGATTAGTGCTTCAACCAATAGATGATCTAGGCCACACAGTGAGATCAAATGACAAGATCTAGTACCATGAAAATACACAAGTAGGACCCACTTTCCTTGGGATATGGAAAATGGCTCAAGTGGGACCCACAAGGTGAAGTTAAGGGTGCAAATGATACCAAGGGGTATGCAAGAGGTAGATCTATGGATCTAAGTTGAAATTAGAGATACCCACATATGGGATCTAGTACTTGTCACAACTCCCAAGGAGTGTGAATTACCCTAGGTGGACTAGTGCCTTGATGGATGGGCAAATGGAGTAAAAGAGGATGTCAAAGTGTAGATCGAGACGCCTAGGATGCAAATCAAGTGGGCTACTTGAGGTGTGTGATGGTTGGATCTTACAAGATCTAATATTTCACTAAGTGACCCAAGTGGACAACAATCCCCCAAAACAAGGAATGCTACCCCCAAGGCAGAACTTCACAAAGTGAAACACTAGATGCAGGTTTCAAGGTATGCTCTTTCCAAATCCAATGGGATCTCAAACACCCAGTTTCTCAAAGTAGGACAACTAAATCACCCAAGAAGTGCGACTTTGCCCAAGGAGGGCTAAAAGCATGGAAAAGTGTGTCAAAACAAGTCCAAAGGCCACCAAAATTTAGATCCAAGTAGTTTAGGCAAGTATCAATATGGATCTTGAAAATCAAGGGGATCCAATGGCTAGATCTCCATAGATCTGAGACTGTGCATTACCAATTTGACCCAAGTGGGGCACAACCCTCAAAATGAGGAATGGGGCCCACAAGGAAAAAGTCAAAGAAGTGACATACTAGGGGTATGTTATCAAGTGTGAGGATCATGAATCAAGTGGGATCTCACCTAACCATGTCTTGGAACCACCCAAACTAGCTTCTCCCAAGTGGTGCGATTTTGCTCAAGGAGGGCTAAGTACCTTGGAAAGTGTGTCAAATGGAACCCAATCACCACCCAACTATAGATCCGAATTGCCGTGGATACTATAGAGGTGGGTTTTCAATATCTTTCCAAAAGGTAGGCTAGATCCAAGTAGATCTAAGAAAAAAGTGAAAAATGAGGGTTTTAATCAATTAGGGTTTTTATGATCTAGAATTTATGGATAAGCCAAGGAAGAAGAAGACCATACCTTTGGAGCATACTTGGATGAAGAGATGAATGCTAGTTGAGATGAGGATTGCTTTTGCCAAAGATCAAATGAAGAATTTTTGAAGTCCTCTTGGCAAAACGATTTTCTCCAAGCCACATGTGTGTCCCTCTAACCTGTCAAAACCAAGGAGCAAAGCATCAATCAATTTAACATGTTGAAGGTAGATACAAGCAAGAAAGAGATAAGCAAAGAATAGTTGGTACAAAGACAAAACCATTCCCTGTTTAACCAAAACGTCCTCCTCCAAGCTTGAAGGGCAAGCCTCCCCACCAATTCGCACTTGTCAAAGAAGTCTTCTCCACCTGTAAAAAGATATGGCAAAATATGCAAGATAGCTACAATAGATCCTCTAGTGCAATGGACAAAAGCATTTACAATCAAAACAACCAACATCCACTCCAAGATCCAAGCATGTACTCCAAAAGATAGAAATTTTATTCCAAGAGCCAAGAGCCAAATTCTCTAGATGATTTTACAATGAGGGGGTCTCCTCCTTAAATAGAATAATAAAGACCAAAACCCTAGATCTCAAAACCACTTTATGAAATGAGTGGTTGAGATTAAAGGATCTCAATACATGATCAATGGCTAAAAAGATCCTAACAATATAATCACATGGATCACTCAAATAATGATGACGTCATAGCTAAAAGATACTCATGAAGGGTGATGTCATCCACTAGAGGGGGTAAAAGTACAAAATCCCACCTCATATGACTAGGACATGACACATGGAGCTCATGGTGGGGCTAGGAGGCATCAATCCTTGCTAGCTCATCCCCATGGCACAATAAAATAATATAATATGTCCAAAACAAATACAAATGATCAAATCTGTCCTCAAAATCTATGAGAGACATGCAGTAAAAGGTCTCCTGTGGCCTTTGTGGACCACCACCCAAATGATGAAAACTGGCTGGAAGATAGGGGGTTCACCCTGGAAGACCTCTGTCAAAACCAAGTGCCAAAACCTTGCCTCAATTGCCCAAATCGAATTCCTCAGTGACCCTTTTATCCCATTTCTGGACTGCCTCGGTAACTGTGAAAGTGCTAAAACTGCCTCCTAGGGCAACTGCGCTGTAAATCTGAGCCCACCAGGCTTTCTAGAAGGGGGGGTAAATGGTAATAACAAGTGGCTGGACCACCCCCTCCTCATACAACGCCCTAGGTGAACTGGCCTCTCATGGCCCTGCTGTTCAAGTTGGGAAATCAACCCCAAATCTGGTCAACAAGTGTAAAACTGCATCTATCACTTTCAGAAGTGCCCGGAACTGAATGCTAAGTGTCTCATTGGATCCAAAAGACCCAAATCTACTAAGAATGTGTACTCATACACCATGGGTTGCCCTGATGGGCCAACTATAGGGTCCACTATATATGGACAGTCAATAATCTGATGATCCGAAGTAATAATAAAACCTGCTGAACTGCATCAGTCATCACCTGAACCATATGTCCATCATATAGCATCAACATCAAGAGTATGTGGGCCCATCTATCATCATCAATAACCATGCATGGCCCACATCATTACGGATCCCAAGAAATGAATATATAACCAAGGATAAATCATATTAGTAGATTAAGACATGTCCCTCTAATCACACTCACAACTTAACTTAAAGTATAACATCATTCAGTGGCATTAATCATGTTAATATATTCCATTGTTATTTTATAATTGCTTGCACAATAGCTTAAATGACAAACTCACCCGTTGGACATGGTCTAACTGCTAGCTAAGGATGAAGGCTAGGAACAAGGTTGGGCCAAGGAGGTGACTTGTCTAAACTCAACTAAAAGACACTTTGGACTGGGAGAAAAGGGGAAGCTACAAACTCTGTGCTGGACAAAATGAACACGGGGAATGGTTGTGCCTCACAAATGGATAAGTTGTTTAGAGAGTGCTTATTCAACTTAGACATCATGTCTACTTTTATAAAAGATGATCCAGTTTCATTAGGATCCATTGATTTCATTTCATGGCCTTTTTGGCCTACATAACCCTTCGGATCTCAGGTCATGGCAGCTCGCATCCAGGGCATGTTTATACATATATACAAGGTCAACAATTGTTTAGATATAGCATTTAAGAACCATTGCTTTTTGGACCTTTCTTATACTCTTTGAGGGGTATTTTTAGCAGTTCATCGCTCTTGCCCTTTTTAGTTTCCATGGGCAAATCTATATAAGTTTCCATAAGTAGTACATGAGCTTTCAGTTTTAGCCAACAACATCTCAAGTGACTAGGGGGAGTTCGAGCCAGTGCCAAACATCGGGACAACCGACCAGAATGATTTAGGTCTACAATCCAACTTACCAAAGGCAAGTTTTGTCACCAACTCAGAGCCGAGACACTAACAAAGAGGGATGCTGTCCAAACACAGAGGTAGTAAAAAGGGAAGTCCTCAGTATCAGAAGGTCAAATAAGACAAGTCAAGGGTAAAGCCAAAATAGGAAAGTCATGAATGGATGGAGTCAAGTGATAATGGAGCCTAAGCTAGCAGAGAGGTAATGTCAAGAAAGACCATATTTATGCAAGGCGATGAACCAGTGAGTTTTGTCAAACAACCTAAATGTGCAAGTAAATATCCATTTTATAATTTATCATCAAGATAGTTCATTTTAAGTTTGCCACATCATGAATAATATACCAAGCTAATGCTATGAACATGACTAAAGCAACAAGATAATAATCCACAGTCAATGATCAAACATCCATAGGTCATGCAACATCATCATAAGAATAATCATCATATATCATCTGAAACACTGCTGCAATACATCTCTAGGCACTGAACTGAAACTGTATGGGATAAAGGGTCACATCGGTCATCACATCTGAACTCTCAAGGCTCAGTGTTGACACAAGGTCTAACATAAGTCCAATAATACACTGCTCTGATCATGAGTGATCTAAAAAATAATAGACTCATCATAGCCAAGCTCTGAATAATACAAGCTCTGGAATGTGCAGATATCTGCTAAGCAAGAATAGTAGCCTTGCTACTATGGTGTGATAACAGGTCCTACGGTAGAGGTTGTTTCAAATTTGCGACAGAGGATACGTGATGGGTTGAGTGGCGACCCAGCTGCCAAGAACATCATCAAACAATTGCGGGAAGGAAAGACTAGGAAGTTTTGGTTGGAAGATGGGCTGTTGTTCTTTGGAGGGTGTTTATATGTGCCTAAGTTAGTTAATATCAGAAGGGAGTTGCCGTGAGAGTGCCATGACTTAGCTTGGGCTGGTCATTCTGGGAAGCATTGCACGTTAGCTCTTTTGGAGAGGGGACATGTGGTAGGACGTAGAGGAGTATGTCAAAACTTGCTTGATTTGCCAACAGGATTAGCCGAGCTCCAAGATGAAGGCAGGCCTGCTTCAGCCAATGCCTATTCCGGAGAAGCCTTTGGCAAGTGTGTACATGGAAACTTCATAACGCAACTTCTAGTGTCGCAGGGATACAATGGAATTTTTGTTGTGGTGGACATATTTTCTAAGTATGCAATGTTTGTGCCTACCAAGATCCCTTGCAAAGCGAAAGATGTGGTGCAGCTGTTTTTCAAGCACATTGTGAAGTATTGGGGATTCTTGTTGAGTATAGTGTCAGATAGGAACATCTGTTTCACGGGTCGGTTTGGTAGTAGTTGTTTGGTTTAGTTGGGACCAAGCTATTAACTAGCTCAAGTTACCATCTGTAGACAGATGGGTAGACTGAGCGGATCAATGCAGCGCTAGAGGACTACTCAAGGCATTATGTACAGGCAGAGCAACATAACTGGCCAAAGCTGTTGAATGAGGCGCAGTTTAGCTACAACATGCAAACGAGTTCGTCAATAGGCTACAACTCGTTCGAGTTGGCAATAGGGCAGCAACCGTTGACACCGTAGATAGTTGTAGCAGGTTCTTTTGGGCAGAACTCAACAGCGACGAACTTCATGAAGAGTTGGAAAGACAAGTGGGAAGTGACACGCGTTCAGATGGCCGAGGCTGTCGATAGGATGAAGAAATGGGCTGATCGTGGAACTCGCAAAGTGTAGTTCCAAGTAGGGGACACAATGCTTATGAAGCTAGCGGGCATGGCCGGTGTATTACTGCGAAAGTATGACGGGCCCTTTGAGGTGATTAAGAAGATTGGTAAGGTGGCTTACCGACTCAAGCTCCCGGAACACATGTGCTCATTCCATCTAGTCTTCCATGTTAGCCAATTCAAGGCATGTGAGTTTGATAAAGGCAAACCGGGGAGGAATTTGCCAAGCTAGGCTCCCGCTATGGTAGTGGACCATCCAGATTGAGAAGTTGAGGAAGTGTTAGCTCGTCGACATGTGAGGCATGAGCCAACAGTTCGCTTGGAATACTTCGTCAAGTGGAAGGACTTGCTCGAAGAAGAGAACAATTGGGAGTGGAAGGAGTCGTCGTGGAAAGTAGAAGAGTTGATTTGATTTTTCAAGGAAAAGCATGGACTCCCTCTGTGAAGCAACATGCAAATGTAGAAGTATTGTCGGGATGGAAACATGTTGCGTGGGGGAGTATGTAACACCCCTTCCCCTGTGCATGGCTAGGAGATTGCGCCAAGTGGGCGTGCACCCACCAAACTGCCTTTGTGTGGCAAGCAAGCCAAGCGGATGACCAAGATAGTGTGGGAGGTCGTGTTGGATGGGCACATCGCCACGAAAGCGTGGCGAATTGGCATGGGTTGGAGTGTGCCGAGGAAGGGAGTGTGCCCAGGCAAGACGAGCAGAGGCAAGTCAGCTGGAAGCCCACGACATGAGTCAAGTGGACATACGAGCGTCAACATACTTAGGTTGTGGGAGAGGGGCACCACAAGGTGGACCCTTGGGTGCACCCTCACGCCAAAGAGAAAGTATAAAAGAGCGCAAGGGTGGAAGCTTGGAGGAGATAATCCAAGGTGGGAGATCCAAGGAAAAGAGCACAACCGAGTGGCGGCCCAAGGCAACAGTTCGTGGGGCAGTGCGAGCTGTAGGGGGCGAGCTCTGCACGAACTGGGTAGTCACTTGGGCTGAGACAGTCGGGGGATTGTTGGTGGCAGTTCGCAACAACAGAGAGACGTGCAGGACAGTTATCGCGAAGGAGCAATAATCTTGGGGTTTCTTTGTGTGTGTGTCGAGTTGGGCCACACGCCGGTGAGGCTAGTCCATGGGGACGCCTTGGTTGCTATCCATGTAATTGTAACTCTGTTTTATATAAAGGGTTAAGGGCGTACCAATTTGGGTGCCCACCTCTTATATTATGTGTCTCTTGTGTTCCTTGGCATATGTATTGTGTTTTGGCTAAGTAAGAAGATGACTAAAGTAACGTAAGTCGTAACACATAACAATAAGCTAAGTGTTGGAACTAAGCAGGTTAGGCGTAGTTTGCTATAGACGTCGGCCGAGTTGGCCACGCCCTCAGCTAGGCGCCAGGCAGTGCCGCATAGGCTTTCAAGACGGTGTGAATGTCGGGTGTTGGTTTACCCTGTGACACCATCCCTCCCCATAAACCAAGATCCACTGTACATGGCATTAGCTTTGTTAAGCATAGAGATGAATTCAAGGATAAAAATCTGCTTGGCAGAAGGGTGTATCACAATGATATCTTGCAAGAAGGAGCTCCAATACTCGGATATCCAAGCCTAGATATCTTTAGACTTTTAGCTTCGTCTAAATCTGCAGGTGACTCCATGATGATGGTTGTAAACTTCCTCGATGTTAACCTAAGAGGGATCGAGATTCAAAGTCAACACTGAGGCTATCTCATTGGTGCAGAAGGATAGGAGGGGTGGCTTCTTTGAAGGAGACAAGCTTTCCAGGGTAAAACTGCCCATTGGAGGAGCCTACTTTCCGAGGAGCCAAGCCATTCTTACGTGGAATGAGCCTTCTGTGGGCTGGGAGAGAGGAGCAAGGCTTGGCCGTGGTAGATTGGGCCTGTCGGTAGATGCAATGGCTACAGGCAGAACCAGACAAAAAGGGCAGCAGAGCAAAGTCTTGGCCAGGCAATCTCCACTTTGCCATCCTCTCTTAGAAATTGGTTTATTAGTAACTAGTAAAAATCTAAGTCACCTGACACGGGGACATGAGACACGTAGGACACGAAAATACGAGAGTCTGACACGGACACGGTGACCCCCGGAATCAGGACACGTTTTATATACATATATATATTTTTTAAAAATATATTAAAATTTAAAAATATAGACATATAGATCCAAAAATATTTAGAAACTAGAACATTTACAAATATTCAATAGAAATTAGAATAAAAACACCTTAATGATTATGATTACACATTGTCATTCACAAATCACGATTCACGAATCACAACACATTTCACATTTGTCATTCACAAATCACAATGAGACATCAGACATATAGATGCATGTCGGAACCATATTTCTCATTAAGTCATCAAAATCAAAATGTATACATATATGTCGGAATGCCACTAGGCACTGGCAAATGCCAAATAGACTAATAGTAAATACAAAAAGGGGTGGATCAAGATGGGAGAATCCCATATGTCAGTAGTCCTCCTCCATGCCTGAATTAACATACTCATCACTGCCACTGCCCTAATCCTCATCCTCATCCTCCTCCCCCTCCTCTTCTCTGCCCATTTGACGATCTGCATCTGCTGCTGTGGAGGATGACCCCTCTATACGATCACTATCATCAAAAGTGACCGGCTCTAGCACTGGATCATTAAGATCCATGTTTTCTAATGCCAACTCAATACTGTCATCCAAACCCATATCATCAGGAAAGACATCCCACATCTTTGTCTTTCCCTTCACCCACTCCCTCTTCCTGTAAATAAGACGAAGGTTGGAGTGCTCATACACCATCGACTCTGCCCTGGACTGCTCAAGCCTGCTCTTCTTCACACTGTACAAGTTCCCATATGTGCTCCAATTCCTCTCACAACAAGAGGATGATGTAACTTGAGAGATGACCCTGAAGGCTAACTTCTGTAGAATAGGGGATGTTGCCCCATGTGCTGCCCACCAAGCATAGGGTTTCTTACCCTCCCTATCTCTAAGCACATCATAGCCTCCAAATCTCCCAGTGCCAGTGGAAAAATCTACAAAGCCATCCTCCACCTCCTCAAGCATGTCTCTATCCTGAAATAGCCGTCTAAGTGCTATCTTCCTCCCATTTGCAATCTCTGCATCCATGTGAGGAGGGACTCTGTGTGAGGCCCCCGATCCACCAGTGAGCCACTCTTGAGTGTAGAACTTGGGGTTCAAGGAGTGGGCCAAGCAATGCAAAGGTGTGCAATTCTTATCCCACCTGGAGATAAGAATATCCCGAATAATGGTCTTGTTATCACCTAAACTGTAGTTACCCCTATGGATGTATCCACTCATGGATGGCAATAGGGAAGGGCAACTCAAAAGGTGCAACCACGATCACCTCGACCTCCAATATATGGTTGTCACGCCAGTCGAGGCAACCTTCACTTTATGTTATCTAGCCCAGACAACAAAGGGGGAGACCCGATCTACTCCCGACAGGAGAGATCAAAACCAAGACACCAAATCAAGTTAATTCTAAGTGAAGTAAGGTGTATGGTTTATCCTAGACCTTAGGATGAAGTCACAAGATAAGTGAGGGGTTCAATGAGTATGGCTTTGGTTCGTTGTTGATGTGAGAGTGACTTATGATATTTGAAATAGGATCCAGGATTAAAGTACTAGTAAATGGGAGAAAATCCACTGCCTTGGGAACCGTGTCCAATGCAGGGTAGTTTAGGGGTTGAATTGGGGCTAACTAGTACAAGTGACAAGCTTGATCATGACATCAAAGGGTTTAGTTCACCACACAAGGATCAAACCACAAGTTAATCCAACAATCTAGGAAAGTCGAATTGAGAAAGACCAATGCCTTGGGAATTGGGATAATGGAGTCAAAGTGTAGTTAACTTGTGATTGATAACTCCTATTGTGTGAGACAAGTGGGCAATTAAAGTCTTGATGGATGAATAGGTCTAGATCTAGGTTTGACCTAAGTGGACCACAATCCCTTAAAACAAGGAATGCTATCCCCAAGGCAAGATTTGATGAAGTGACACACTAGACCTAGGTTTTGAATTATGCCTGTTCCAAATCCACAAAAAACTCAAGTACCCACGTCCTAGAAGTGGACCAACTCACTTCTCCAAGGTGGTGCGACTTTACCCAAGGAGGCTAAAAAGTGGGATAAATCAATCAAGACAAGTACAATGGCATCCAAATTTTAGATCTAAGTAGTTTAGGCAAGTGAGAGTATGGATCTATAATTTCAAAGCAATCCGATGGCTAGATCTTATTAGATCTGAGTTTAAAGATACCAAGTGGTCCAAAAAATGGGATTAAATCCCTTAAAACATGGAATAGGGCCCACAAGGTAGAAATCAGAAAAGTGACAATCTGGGGGTAGGTTATTGGATATGTAGATCATGAATCAAGTGGGATCTCAACTACCCATCAACTGGATCTAGGGTAACTCACCTTCCCCAAGGAGTGCGACCTCACTTGGAGAGGCTACGTTGGCCTGGGAAGGGGGTCAAATGGAGGCCAATCCTCACCAAACTATAGATCCGGGATGCCTTGGATGCTATAGAGGTGGGTTTTCAATATTACACCCAACAACCCACTAGATCTCAGTAGATCTGAAAAAATGTAAAAATGGGGGTTTTGATTAATTAGGGTTTTAAATGTTTTAGACAAGTGGATAGATCATGGAGAGAACTTACCTTGAGATCATGCCTGAGTGATGAAGAGAGATGCTTTGATGTTGAGGAAGATTCCCGCAGAGATCAAATGAGAAATTGTTGATTTTGCTTGCCAAATTGATGCCCTAGCCCACAAGCCCTCCTCTACCTGTTAATCCAAGGAAAATCGATTTCAATCAAAGAGGTCAAGTATGGAGGAAATACAAGTAAAATGCAATGATAACATAGAATAGAAGGTCCTGGGATAGTAATACTTCTTGTTACCAACGAAGAGATCCAAAGAAGAAGTAGGGAGAGTCTTCCCCTACCAATACTTCCTCCTCAAAACAAATCGACCTCCACCTGTAGATGCAAAAACGTGGTACAAAAGATATGGCAAAACAAGATCTCCAATAACTCAGTGCAAAGGAAGAACCAACGAACGAACACCAAAAACATTCACCACAACACTGGAGATAGATGCAATAATAATTTTCTATTCCAATAATCCAGAGCCACAAGTCCTCTTTACAATGAAAGGCTCCCTCCTTTAAATAGATAGGAGAGGCACCAAAATCCTAACCACTTTTTGAATGAGTGGCTAAGATTAAAAGATACAAATGTCTAATCAATGGTTGAGATGAGTTCAACAATAAAATACATGGATCACTAATAAAATATAACATAAGTGGACAAAATCGCCCTAGGAGAAGGGAATCCCACCATATCATGATGACAAAATATAATAAGAAGCTTATGGTGGGTCCAAGGGGTAATTTTAGCCACCCTTGGTCAATCCCCATAGCACAATAATAATAAAATAGTCATCAATATACCAAATTGTCCTTCTATGGACAAATCTTGGGCCTTAAGAGGCCTCAAAAATCATCAGAAAGTGCCATAAGTGATGATGCGGGCCCCGATGAAGCTGAAATTGCTGGAGGAGGTGTGGAAGACATCAACCCATCATCACTGATCATCCCATGCCAAGACATTGCCTCAGTAGCCCAAATCGATTCCTCAATAGCCATTTCTACCAATCCTGAAATGCCTCGGGAAGCGTGAAACTGTCCCAAACTGCCTCCTGGAGTGCCTGTGCTGTCAAGGTGAGGGCACCAGTGTGTCCGGGCAGGGGGTAATATGGTAAAAACAAGTGGCTAGACCACCCCGTCCAAGCACAGCGCCCTAGGTCAACCAAATAAAAATCCTCTCTGCTCTGACAGGGTCTCCGACAGACCAAAACTGCACTGGGTTATCCTACTGAGGCTCAATCATCATTGTAAGTGCTCGAAACTGAAAACAAACTGTCTCATTGGACTCAGAAGGTCCAAATCCATCCAAGATGTGTACTCATACACCATATGAGTCTCTGCATGATCATATAATATATCCAATATACCGGAATAGGTGAATTAATAATAATTTGTAAATGATCAAATAATGCTGTAAACCATGAATCATCATCATAAACCTGTATCTGATGCATAGAATCATCATGTACATGTACATAGACCATATATCATCTATCCATATCATCACAAGGTCCAACCATCTCATGTCCTATGGTTGACCTTGGTCAAACTAGGTTTGACCAAGTCAACATGACCAAACATAACTCAGACCATCATCAGAAGCTGCTGCAAAGTGTCAAAGGTTAATGTATGCTCTACAACTTATTCAAATAACAATTAAAAGACAAAGTAATCATTACTGGCGATCTAGATCCAAATATATACTGTCATTAATTATTATTATTACTCAGACTAGACTTTCAGGACCATATTCACTTCATAGCTGTGATCAATTTGCTAGTGAAGGGTGCAGGCTAAAATCACTGGCTAAGCTAAGGGATGACTTCACTGACTTAACATTGTGACACTTTGGAACAGGGAAAGGGAATACACACCATAGTATATACTGAATGAGCAACAACATAGGGAATGGCGGTGTCTCACAAATGGATGAGTTGTTCAAAGAGGGTTTATTCACATTTAACAGATGTGCACAATCCATATTACAAATGAAGCTAGCAATTATTTAGATATAGCATTTAAGTTTCCATAGCCTTGATCTATGTGTGTTTATAAACACATTGCATAGATTTACATTTATTTGAGGCTTTCTGCTACAGGTGTGTTTTTAAGGCACTTGTTTACCTGAGCACTTCTAGGCGTGTCACAGACAACTTGTTTACCTAGGTATTTATTTCACAAAAGATATAACATCTATTTTCATAGCCATTTTCATTTGGCATGCCTTTCATTCATGTGTGTTTAGAAACACATTGCATGAACGGGCTTTTCATACAAGATATAACATTTCATTTTTTCAGATTTTGAATTCATGGCAGCACTAAAAGTTTCAGGTTTAGCCAACACATCTTTAGTGACTAGGGGGAATTCACAAGGAACTCCAACTCACCATAGGTAAGTTCTGTCACCAACTCAGAGCCGAGACACAATAAACAGGGAAGCTCATCCAGTACAGAGGCTACAGTGGGGAAAAGATCCTCCATGTCACTAGTCAAGTAGCAAGTCAGGGTGATAAACTAAAAGGTAGGCAATGGATGGATGAAGACAATGAATAATGGAGCCAACATTAGCAAGCCAAGGTATGGTGGAATGATCACCTCTATTCTCCCTAAGGAGGGTAAAACCAATGAGTATGAATAGTGAACTTCTAAGTCTGAGTAGGGACAATATAATATATATAATAAGATCAACCAGGTCCACATATCTATATGATCGCCAGATCATGACACTAGGTGCTAAGACATGTTATAAGAATAAATATAAAAGCAATATAACCAAAACACTACGATATACCTGCTGAGTCATATACCTGAATGTTCATCATCTGAATCATCATCTGTCCTCTGAAACTGCTACTGCAACTCTGGGCACTACTGACTGCTTTGTACAAATGGTATAATGGCTACATCGGTCATCTCTCTGAGTGTCCTGAGACTTAGTCATGGCATGGGGAATATATATACTGCTGTCCAAAATCTGATAGTGATCCAATATAGATGCTCATCTCAGCATCTCAATGTAAGGGAACTGGCTGAATAGTGTACTGGAATTAGAAAAATAATGTATGGTAACCCGGCTACTATATATGTGATAACAGGTCCATAAGTTCTCTGTCGATGTCCCATACTCGGGACACTCATTCTCCATGACGATGGACCTCATGGACTCAATCATGGAATCCCACCCCTCATAAACCTTTGCTAGGATGGGCTGGTCCGTGTCTGCAAACCGCAACAAAGAAATGATTGGCTCCATGATCTTAATGGTAAGATCCACCGTGTCCCACCAACCATCATTTAACACCATGTCCTTCACCTTTTGTGAAGCAACTTGATCTGTCTTTCTCCAAAAAGCCCAAAACTTTGAAATCACCATGGACCCAAGAGCGGTTTTGACCTCCCTCAACCTCTTGAGCATGATGAATGAGGAAGCAAACCGAGTATCTGCAATCTTCAACAATGAAAGCTGTGTGTACTGTTTGTAGATGGTGAGGGCATTTGTGTGGTTTTGTACAAAGTTACGGATATGGCGTGCATCCTCAATAAGGTTGTCAATCCATGCCACATCCGAAGCAATGGCTTTCAGTGCTAAATTCAAGGAATGGACAATGCAAGGTGTCCAAAAAACCTGTAAGAGCAATAAAAGCACGTATCAATGACTCTACAACACTAACATGGCAATGACCAAATTCAAACAATGAGCAAATTAGAAATGAAAGGTGTCCAAAATGAACATACCTGTGGATATGTAGCTTCCACAATCATGCCAGCAACCTTGCAAACGGGTGCATTGTCCGTGATGATTTGTACACACGACTCAACACCTACTTCTTCAATGGTTTTGATGAATAAATCACCCATAAATTGTGCATCCTTGTATTCCCCAAGAGCATCCACCACTTTCAAGAACAACGGTCCATTTTGGGAAGATACCATGAAATTGATGAGTGGATGGCGTGCGGGATCCGTCCATCCATCAGAAACAATACTCACACCGGATGAGGGCCATGTTGATCTAATTGGCTCAAGAATTTTATTTACCTCCTTCTTTGCTTTAACCAACAATGTGGTTCTAAGCTTCTCTGAACCAGGAGGCACATAACCATTTGGAGCTCGTTCCAAGATAGTTTTAACCGTCTCAAAATACAATGGTGACCGTGCAACATTGAATGAGATGAAGTTGAGGTAGAAGAAAAATGCAATGGTAAGGTCTACCTCTTCTCGCGCCTCTTTTTGGAAAATCCTATCCATTGGACCACCTGTAGATTGCCTCTTTCTTGTTTGATAAGTATCCCCACGCCCACGCCCATGAATGCTAGGTGGAAATGGAGGCTTGGTGCTAGAGGACTTCCTCAAAAATGGAAGAGAATCATCCTCTTTTTCTTTGCTTGCTGCTGCCACCTTCCGTAAGCCAACATGATCCTCTCTTTCCATATCCCTCCTTTGGTGAACAGTCACCGCTTTGCATGAAGAAATCCCACAAGAAGGAAGGGCCAACAAATGGCCCTTAACCCGGAAATATGTGCTCATGAACTCATGCTTGCAAAAATTGCATCTCCAAGACACATTGCCTCCCCCACCAAGCTTTGCCCCAGGTCCATCTTTCCTTGTCACATACTTCCACAAAGGGTATTTTTTTTCTTGGGCTTGTTGTCTTGCTAAAATAGGGTTAAATGGAGCCATAGAATGAGCTCCACTAGCAGCCGATGGAGCACTTGACGGAGGAGGAGAACCGCTTGTGCTTGGTGGAATAGGAGGGGAGGCCTTAGATGGTGCATTTCTCCCTCTCCTTTGCCCCCTACCTTCTACCCTAGTGGATTGAGACATTCCTTTTCTTGTGTGATGGTTGAGCTTGCAATCCTCTCCACAAATCCACCGGAATGCACTTGGAATTGCTTGGAAACAATGGATAGCCTTCAAATCTCCTTCAAATCTCCTTCACTTGCACATACAACTCACTATCAACCAAATGCTTCCTTGCAAATGACAAAAAGAAAGGCAAAATTTTGTTTTTAAACAAACCTGGACGCCTTTTTCCGCGCATAACGTGCCCTGTTTTTCGGGTTCGTGTCCGACAGTCGGGACACGCTTTAAATTCGTGTCCGTTTCGTTTTAAAATCGTGTCCCAAATCCGGATTCGAAGGAAAGTCGAATCGGACATGAATTCATATCGAATTGTGTCTGATTTGACTGATTCGGGACACGGGGAGGGGTTAGAGCGAATCCGGTTTCTTTGGTAAAAATAAATATAATTACTTGGTTCTATTTCATCCTCACCATTGAACTCATACTCACTGGCATAATTCTTTTTAAAAATTTTCCATTTTTTAGATTCTCATGTATTATATTAAACCTTACCTTTTCTTAAGAGATTACCTAAGAATTGTTAAATTTTAAGTATAATCTCTTACATGTATGTTGCCATATTTTTCTGCATACTTTTTATCTCTTTATATCGTGGTATTTTTGACTTCATTTGTTGTCCACATTCAGATTGTCTCATTAGCTTGTAATTGTGGTCTTATCTAACTAGCATAGATCCATCTTGAACCCAGATCTATCAAGCAACGAGAGGGATCAAATTTCTTGTGGTGTAGAATTTTTCTTGATGTCCAAAAAATTTAAGATGAAAAATTTATATATCAAGAAATTTGACCCCTCACGGTGCTTGATAAATCTGGGTTTAAAATGGATCTATGTTGGTCTTAATTTTTTTAAGTTGTCTAAAATTTAAAATTGAGCCGACATATGCTCCCAAATAGATTTATTTATTTATTTTTTGGTTGTCACATACATTTATGTACGTGACATCTCTCCCATACTAGGCTGTAGAGCACCTCGCTATTCTCGGTGCAATTATGTACTGCCTCAAAGTTGTCTACATGGCCGTTGACTGTTTGTATAAAATCTGTGCTTCCTGTTGATTTTGGTTTTCTTATCCCTCGTGTTTCAAGAGCCTGTTATTATTTTCATGCATGATACATTTAGTCTCATTTTCTTTTCCACGCATCTTACCTTAAAAGCCTACAAATTTGGTCCATTGTTACAATCTTGAAATAATTTACTGCATGGGAAAGATCCTCGATGGGCTCTATTGATAGAGATGCTTCATTTATTTAGTGATTTGGCATAGGAATTAGCATATCATATTATTCCCTGGCAGAAACATGCCCAAACGACTGAGATTAAGTGTGAAAACCCTGCCCAAGTTCTTTGGTACATCTAGTTTGCTCATTTTAAGGATTTTATGATCACAGGGAAAGTATCAACTGACGTGTTTTGAACTGGTCTCAGTTTCTATATGGTGCATTAGGTTATCAAAGCTTATATGCCCCATGCATACCTATGTTCTCTCTTCCCTCTATTTAGGTGCACTGATTATAACCGAGGAACATTTAAAGGCCTTCTTTAAGCATATTCTGGTTTTGTATTTGACTCTACCTAAAAGATTCTCTTCTCCCAACCTGCTATGAATTTTTGCATGAATTTTAACGGTAGTAAGTATCAAATGTGTAAGCATAGGATGCTATTAATTTTTTCATGGCTGCAATGCATACAACATACAGCCCCAGAAGAATATGCAATTGCATGCTAATATTTTGCTAGTGCGACACTGTTCTCATTTGTTGGATTTATGTTTGCAGGTTGAACTCTTATCAGACAATTATTCCAGGACTTCCTGATGATTTGGCATTAACATGCCTGGCAAAGGTATCTCATGGATATCACGGGCTGCTAGAAGTTGTGTGTAAGAAATGGCAATCTTTAATAAGAAGCTCTGAGTATGCTCGTGCCAAAGCTCAAGAAGGCTGGTGTGGTAGTTGGCTCTTTGTTAAAACAGAAGAACAAATCAAGGGTTCATGGAATGCGTATGATCCTGAAGCTGATAGGTGGCATCCTTTGCCACCAATTTCCTGGGTTTCCTCCAATTACAGGCACTGTGGATTTTCATGTGTTACTGTTGCAAAGAAGTTTCTAGTGATTGGTGGGTACTACACTCCACGTGGCACTCTAGGTCAGCTGAAAAAGTTTACTGCAACTAATGCGGTTATACAGTTTGATCCCTTTTCACAGCAATGGAGCAGAGTGGCAAGTATGAAAGTTGCACGATGCAACTTTGCATGTGCTGTTATTCATGAAAAAGTATATGTGGCTGGTGGTTGCAGCTTGTCAAATGCAAGCACACCTGCTCATGCAGAAGTTTATGACCCTGTTGAAGATAGGTAATCCTTTAGGTAGCTTTCGAAGATTTACATATCTGAAATTTGAATGGTGTTCCCTTTACTTGACTGAAAAGAGTCTAATTTTGTCGATGATAAATTCTCCTTTTTTGGTACTCAACTTGCCAAAGGTTTAATTGTACGACAAGAATACCTGCCTGCATTTACCACTTTTTCATCAATACGCTTGCCTGTATGTATTACTATTTTTATTACATTAACTCTCAGGTATTGTTTCAAGATGGCTTCGTGCAGACTTGTGGCTTACTGGTTATACTTAAGAATTTCAGTATTTGTATTTCTCTGAAAATTATGGCTTTTATACTGAAAGACTATACTAGTTCTGTTGTGCAGCTGGCAGGACATTCCACCTTTACCAAGTGCACGTGAGGATTGTGTTGGCTTCTCCTGTGGTGGTTTATTTTATGTTGTAGCTGGAATAGATAATCGAGCAGAGCAGAAGACTGCAGAAGTTTTTGATCCGGTCAAGGGAAGTTGGTCTTCCCAACAAAACTTCTGGCTGTTTTTTCGCCTAATGCCGTGCCCTCTTACAACAATTAAGGACTGTATTTATGTTATTGATGATTGGGATGGAAACAATGTAAAATTTCGGGATGCAGCAACAGGTTGCTGGATTACTGTAGGGCCAGTTCCATCTGTGCAATTTTCTGATGTTTCTCGTGCACTAAAGGGCTTTGGCTTTGGCCTGATTGGATTTCAAAATGATCTCTACGTTTTGGGGGGAAAGGTTCTCAAGTGGGAACCATCTGATGGCCACTGGCGGAATGTTGAAGTTGTCAAACTAAATGCTGTAAGAGCCTGTAGAATAAGTGGCACACAACCAGAGTGGCGGGAAGTGAGACCCATAAGGGGTTCCCACGGGGCCGTTGTTGGATGTGCAGTTTTGGAGGAGTGAATTATATTCCCAATGTAGATATCTGGGTCAAAGAAGTTACCTCAACTTCGGCTGAGATCACTTCTTCCTGCATATTATTTTCATGATTGGTTCAATTATGATTTTCATGTTTGGTTCAATTATGGCCACATTTTCTAAATGAAAAGGTCTGGGTCAAAGTTCAGTTTTGACTCTGATTAGTTCTTCCTGCATATCATTTTCACTATTCGTTGAATTATGGTCTCATTTTTTCTGTCTGACACTTCATGTATATTTGTAACCTATGTGTGTTATAATTGTGTTGAAAGTCAAATTTGCTGAATATCATTTGAAATGTGTACTAAAGTAAATCAGTTGTTTGGGCCTCTGAATTATAAGCTGTGCAAACTTGGAATATGCTGAATTATCGAGGTCTCCATTGTTATCAGAGTTGTTTCCCTGTTTCGACAAATGATGTATTTTAATTTCGAGACATTTTGTAACTTAAGACATTTCATGCCAATGCAGGTAATTTAGCTTCACACCCTTTATTGTCCTATAGAAGTTTTGACCAACTATGACTAGTTTTGAGATGCTTCTCAAAATTGAAACGCTAAACTTTGGACATTCCTAACATCTAGTCTTGGTGAGTTCGCCTCAGACCTTCTGTCAGTGAAATATGCATTTCATATACTCTTAATATTTTAATTTAGTCTAGTAGAGGTGTTCAGCATGAACAATTGCTTTAAGTTATTTTAATATGGAATGATGAAAGGAGAGTATTCGACTTAGGAGAGATTTTTGAATGACTGATTATCATGACTAGGATGATACTAAGGGAGTGATAATATAATAGGAGTACTAACAGTCAGATTCGTAATATATTTATTTCAAGAAGAAATGGCGACAACATTTTGCACATTTCCAAGGACACTAAACTGAAAAGAGAGCTGCAAAGCAACTCAATCAACCAAGAGAACAAAGCACTGAATTGCTAACAATAAAGAGAGAACCTGAAAACACAAAACCGACTGAAGAGAAACCAAGTGCCACCAAGTAGCTTCCAAAAGGTCGAGCATAATAGTTTCTGCCTTCATTCATAATATAAATACACTCATACAAAACAAACTCAGAACATGAGCACCCCTATCGATGAAGGGGAGAGTGACTTGGTCCATAGAGTAGCCAAGAAAACACAAAGATTCGAATGCCACCTCAATACAATGCAAAGGGAAAACCTATCCAAAGATAATGGATTCCATATTATAAACCCAACCCAAAACACTCCAATAAACTAGGAACACAAAGTTCACAAGGGGCGAGCAAGCACTTCACAAAGAGTCGAGGTCAAGACAGAGGCAAAGATGGATTCCTTCTCCAACCAAAAGCACTCTCCAGGACCCGTGGGTCGAGAGAGACCATCATAGAAAAGAACCACTGAAGACCGGGGCTGCAAACCACCAGGCTGCCGAACACCATAGAGCCTAAACTACTATTCAATAGAGAAAGACACATCCACCAACTCTGGAAAACCCACGGATCCAAAGAGGGGGAAATGCCACTGCTGCCTCAAATCTGAAGAGAATAAGGTGGCAAACCCCATTGTTGCCACAATTTGCAAGAGACATCCCCACACCTGCAACGAAATCGCATCAACCAAAGATAGAACCAAACCAATGCCTGCCATCGAAGAAACCATGAAGCTCCATCCGAAAAACGTCCTTGGTCGGCCTCGTAACAACTCTGCACGCTAGTTGGTAAAGACCCTCCATAAACACCAGCAATAGAAAGAAGATAGGCTAAATGATCAACATGGTGCTTGATGGCAAAAATTTGAAGCGGCTAGCCCCTAGCCTCAATTCTCTCAATAATACTCACAACCTTAATTCTCTCAATACTCACATCTGTAGAATTTTTGAACATGGTATATACCTATTATGTAGTGACTTGGATTAGTTTCTATAACTATAAAAGATCCTTAGTCAATTCGATCTTTTACCCTAGGAGGATACAAAAGAACCCCAATTCTCGACTTTCCTTCCTTTTTATCCCTATTGATGTTGTTGGACTCTTTTAATTAGTTTTGGGAGGAGTGGTTCCTTTCATTAATCCTTATATTTAATTATCCTTTTATTTTTACTTAGCCCTCCTCTTGGATTGCATTGCACCCTTGAGACTATTTTCAGATTGAATGGCATTTTTTTGCGAAGTTACAATATGCGGGCTTCTTTGAGTAAAGATTCTTTTGCATGTGAGCTATCAATTTTATTGGCTTTTCCTTTTTAATTTTGTCCCTTTTTATTGTTGATTCCCTTATTTCTGTCGTTTTGGATGGATTGGTAGTGTTTTGCTGATATTTCCCATCCTATTGATATCATTTACAATGTTGGATAGAGGGTAATTCCTTGGTCTGGTTTTTGGCATCACAATTACTTTCTCTCACGAGATTGTTAGATAGAAATCAGTTGTCGTTCAACCCACATGATGGTTATCAACTTTGGGCTTTACCATCTATTAAAAAGATTGCCTCCAAGTTGTTGGAACACCATTGATAATTTAAAAACTAAGGATGACTCTTAGAACTCTATACTCTTTTTCTTATGCTCATGGCTTTCTCTTCTGGCCTTCTTATTCTTGTTTTTTCTGCCATTTCTCTCCCTCGCACCTTTTGATGGAAACTCCACACTTTGATCTTTTGCCGGCAATAGTGGAGATTTTTTACTTGAAGATTTAGTTTTAAGCAGAGGTGCCCTCTCGCCCATCTAAGGATGACTATAGAAGTGGCCTTTACCACCAAATTAAAAGGCCACCCCCAATTTGTTTGGACCCCCACTTATTCTTCTAAAAACTAAGGAAGATTCTTGAGACTTTGTACTTGCTTACATATCTTCTTGACTTTCACTTTTGGTCTCTTTATTCTACTTGTGTTTTCTCCCATTTCTCTCCTTCGCACCCTTTGGTGGATACTATTTTTTGATCTTTTGTTGCTAGTAGTGAAGCTTTTTTACTTGAAGATTTAGTGTTAGGAGAGGTTACCCTCTCCCCCATCTAGTCGAGTTTGCCCCCAGTGTTACATCTTTGGTCCATGGCTCCACGCTCTTTGCTCTTCATTTTATAGCTATTTTATCTTCTTTAGAACCTTGTTCTTTATCCGATGTGGTATTCTATTAGCTTATGTCCATACTTGAGTTTTAGGGTAGACAAGTGAGGAAATGTTGTAAAGTGCTTACGAGGTTGGTTGTTCAATTATTTTTGAACAAGGGCTTTGTTATCACACAACTTGTAGTTGCCCCTAGAGGTATCCCATCCGGGACGGTAGAGGAGACAGGCAACTAAAGAGGTGACCCAAGAGATGCCACGGTTCCCAATGCAATGTGGGAGTCACGTCAACCGAGGTACTCTTCACTTTAGGTCAAGGTATAACTAGACCAAGGGGGAGACCCTATACCCCAATCACAGTTGATTGGACCTAAACAAAGGTTTCTAAGGGTAGGTAAGTGATGAGTTACAAAAACCAATGCAAGGCTAAGTGGACCTAAAGGTTAAGGTATGGTTGAAGGTGGTGTGATGGATAATAAGTGTTTCAACCTATGAATGGTTTAGGCCACATGATGGGGTATGATTACTAGGTATAGTACCAATGTGTTTGCACAAATGGGTCTAGTTTCTTGGGAAGTGTGAAATGGTTCTAGATGGACCCACAAGGTGAAGTTAGGTGTGAGGGTGGTACTATAGGTTAGATCTAGGATAAATTTATAAGTTGGAGTTGGTTCTAGGATTACCCATGTGCTAGATCTAGGGTTGGACACTAATCCCAAGAAGTGCGCCTTGCTTGGAGAAGGACTAGTGCCTTGTTTGGTGGGCTAATGGAGTCAAGAAAGATGTCAAAGTGTAGATCGGGACACCTAGAAGCCAAGTCAAGTGAAATGGATGTGATCCAATGGTTAGGTCTTACTAGATCTAGGTTTTTTGAGTGATGACCAAAAGTGGACCACAATTCCTTAAAACAAGGAATGCAATCCCCAAGGTAGATCGGGGCAAAAGGATAGTCCAGACCTAGGTTTCAAGGCATGGGCATTCCAAATCTACGAAAATCTCCAACACCCACTTCCTAGAAGTGGTCCAACTCAAAACTCCCAAGGGGTGCGACTTTCTCAAGGAGAGGCAAAAAGTGGGTTTGGTGGACCATGCCAAGTCCAATGGCCACCAAAGTGTAGATCCGGGGTGCTAGTACCCCGATCTATGTTCCTTCAAAGTTTCAAATGAATCCAATGGGTAGATCTTGGTAGATCTAGGTTTTAAGGTGCCAAGAAGGTCAAAGGGGGGTTTCAACCCCTCAAAACATGGAGAGATGTCCACAAGGTAGTTTTCACCAAAGTAAGGATATGGGTATGTGTTATCAAGTGTCTAGTTGTCAAATCAAGCGGGATCTCACATACCCATGTGCTAGATCTAGCCCAACAAGCCTCTCTCAAGGAAGTGCGCTTTAGGTCAAGGAGAGCTTTTTGTCTTAGAAAATGGGTCAATTCTTAGCCAATCACCACCAAACTATAGATCCAACTAGGGGTGGATGCTATAGAGGTGGGTTTTCAATATCTTTTCAAATTGAGGGCTAAATCTAAGTAGATCTAAGAAACACCAAAAACAAGGGTTTTAATTTGATTAGGGTTTTTGTGATCTAGAAATTATGGAAGATTCAAGGAAGAGAAGATCATACCTCTTGGGACATACCTGGATGAAGAGATGAATGCTAGTTGAGACGATGATTACTTTGCCAAAGATCAAATGGAGAATTGTTGAAGCCCTCTTGCCAAATCGATTTTTCCAAGCCACATGTGATTCCTCCTAACCTGTCAAGCCAAGGAGCAAAGCATCAATTAGTTTAACAAATTGAAGGTAGATGCAAGCAAGAGAGAGAAAAACATAGAATAGTTGACACAAAGGCAAAACCACTCCCTGTCAAACCCAAAACGACTTCTTCCAAGCTTGAAGGGCAAGCCTCCCCACCAATTCGCACTTGTCAAAGTCGCCCTCTCAACCTGCAAATAAAGTATGGCAAATATGCAAGATAGCTACAATAGATCCTCCAGTGCAATGGACAATAGCATTTACAATCGAAACAACCAACATCCACTCCAATCCAAGCATGTACTCCAAAAGATAGAAATTTTATTCCAAGAGCCAAGAGCCAAAAATCTCTAGATGAATTTTACAATGAGGGGGTCTCCTCCTTATATAGGATAATAAAGACCAAAACCCTAGATCTCAAAACCACTTTTTGAAATGAGTGGTTGAGATTAAAAGATCTCACAACATAATCAATGGCTAAGATGAATCCATAACATAATATCACATGGATCACTCAACATAACAATAGCGCCCTCACTAAATGGTACAATAGAGGGTGACGTCATCCCACAAGAGGGGTATAAAGTACAATAATCCACCTCATGATGACTAGGACATGATAAAATAAGCACATGGTGGGGCTAGGAGGTATAAATCCTTGCTAGCTCACCCCAAGGCACAATGAAATAATAAAAATATGTCCAATATAATAATAATGACCAAAACTGTCCTCAGAATCCATGACAATCGAGCAGTAAATGTCCTCCTGTGATCAATCTGGAGATACCCACATGGTGAAAAATGACTGGAAGATAGTGAGATCAACCTGGAAGACCTCTGTGAAAACCAAATGCCAAAACCTTGCCTCAATTGCCCAAATCGATTTCCTCAGTGACCACTTTATCCCATTTTTTAACTGCCTCGGGAACTGTGAAAGTGCCAAAACTGCCTCCTAGGGTGCTAGCGCTGTCCATCTGAGCCCACCAGGCTCTCCGGGAGGGGGGATAAATGGTAATAACAAGTGGCTGGACCACCCCCTCCATCATCAGCGCCCTAGGTGAACTGGCCTCTCGGGGCCCCTGCTGCTCAGGCTGGGAAATCAGCCCCAAATCTGGTCAACAAGTGTAAAACTGCATCAATCACTGTCAGAAGTGCCCGGAACTGAAAGATAAGTGTCTCAATGGATCCAGAAGACCCAAATCCACTAGGAATGAGTACTCATACACCCTGGGTTGCCCTAATGGGCCAGCTGTAGGGTCCACCATATATGGACAATGTATAATCTGCTGATCTGTAATAATAATAACCTGCTGAACTGGATCAAACATCATCTGTATCATATGTCCATCATATGATATCATCATCAAACATGTGGGACCATAAATCATCACCAATAATCATCATACATGGTCCACATCATCACGGATCCCAAGAATATATATAATCAAGGATAAATCACATCAGTAGACTAAGACAATGCTTCTTTAATCACTTCATAGCTAAGCTCAAAGTATAAATTCCATTCAGTGGCATTAATCAAGTTAACATATTCCGTGATTGTATAAAATTACTTGCACCCTAGTTCAAATGACAAACTTACCCATTGGACATGGTCAAACTGCTAGTGAAGGATGAAGGCTAGGAGCAAGGTTGGGCCAAGGGTTTGACTTGTCTAACTTAACTCAAAAATACTTTGGACTGGGAGAAGGGGGAAGCTACAAACTCTGTGCTGGACGAAAGAACACGGGGGATGGCTGTGCCTCACAAATGGATAAGTTGTTTAGAGAGTGCTTATTCAACTTAGGCATCATGTCTACATCAAGTTGATCCAAGTTCATTAGGATCATTCAATTTATTTCCATGGCCTTTTTGGCCTACATAACCCTTCGGATTTCAGATGTGCTGAGAAGCACAACTAGTTGCAGCTTGCATCCAGGGCATGTTTTTTATATATTCACAAGGTCAGCAATTGTTTAGATATAACTTTTTAAGAACTATTGCTTTTTGGACCTTTCTTATACTCTTCGAGGAGTATTTTTAGCTTTTCATTGCTCTTGCCCTTTTTTGTTTCCATGGGCGAATTTATTTAGTTTCCACAGGTAGAACATGAGCTTTCAGTTTTAGCCAACAACATCTCAAGTGACTAGGGGGAGTTCGAGCCAATGCCAAACATCGGGACAACCGACCAGAATGATTTAGGCCTACAATCCAACTTACCAAAGGCAAGTTCTGTCACCAACTTAGAGCCGAGACACTAGATAAACAGGGATGTGGTCCAAACACAGAGGTAGAAAAATAGGGAAGTCCTCAGTATCAGAAAGTCAAATGAGACAAGTCAGGGTTTAAAGTCAAACAGGAAGGTCATGTATGGATGGAGATAAGTGAGTATGGAGCCTACACTAGCAGACAACTGGTGTCGGGAAAGACCATGTCTATGTAAGGTGAGATACCAGTAAGTTTTGTTAAATGACCTAAAAGTGCAAGCAATTGTCCATTTTATGATTTACAGTTCATTTTAAGTAGTTTGCCACATCAGGAATAATATACCAAGCACATGCTATAATCATGACTAAATCAACAAGCTAATAATCCACAGTCAGTGAGAACATATCCATAGATCATACAACATCATCATAATAGCAATCATCATGCATCATCTGAAACACTGCTGAAGTATATCTCTAGGCACTGAACTGAAACTGTAATGGGATAAGTGGTCACATCAGTCATCAAATCTGAACTCTCTAGGCTCAGCCTTGACACAAGGTCATACAATATCTGAATAATGTACTGCTCTGATCATGAGTGATCCAATATATATAGCCATGCTCTGGAATAAATGAAGCTCTGGAATGTGCAGATATCTGCTGTACAAGAATAGTAGCCCTGCTACTATGGTGTGATAACATCTGGCTCCAGCTGGGACAAGTGCTCTAAGGGAGAGAGCGCTTGAGAACCTCAGAATCTCTGGTCTCGAACACCTCTGCATCAATCTTCAATCCAGCACTGCACCATCCTTGCTTTCAGCCTTTATCTTGCACCTGTTCCTGCTCTCACAAAAACTAGAATACCATCATGGAGCATGTATGGGATAAAAATAAAATAAAACTGAACTGAAATATAATCTAAAGCATGAACTTGAAAAACTAACATGGCATATATCATTATCATTTTATTTACTGTGCAGGAGGAAAGGAGTACATTCTTAATTCAGGAAAATCTCAACCAGCACAGGCAGCCAACTATATAAATGCTAACTATAATTTCTTAAATGCATGCAGGAGAAGAGAAAAGCTTAGGAAGGAGCAAGACTCAACTCAGGCAGAAAAACAAAAACGGGACAATACTCAGCACACAAAAAAAGAAAAAAAAAAGAAAAGAAAAATCACACAAATCCTACTGCTCAAGTGAGCTTATTCAGAACCTACCTAATCTAAACATGCAAGGCAAGGTAAGGAAGGTCAGGGATAATAATCCCTTAGCTCCCTTTGATTTATAGGGAGTAAGATGCGTTGGCCAGTCCCAGTGGTGAGAAAACACATCTCATCAATGCAGCGCTCAACAGTAAGTGGTCCAACCCAAAAGTCACCTGATCCCCTGGATCGTATATAAAATAAATCATTAGGTACTACAACCTTATCACCAATTTCGAAACTTTGGCGATTTACAGATTGAGGGATGACTTCAATAACATGTTCAGGAAAAGGTTGGATATCAGAAGTGCACTGGGGTTGAGGTGTAACTATATTTGAACTCCTATTAGGAGGAAATTCATCAAATCTGGGAGGTCCACCGTTCAAAGGTACAACCATGCCACCAATCAAGATTTCTCCTATAGTCAAAAAGTCAGTATTAACATCCTCATTCACTTCAGCTTGGGTTATGGGTGGAGGGCTTTGATCTTCACTACTTCTGCTA
Organism: Larix kaempferi; assembly: GCA_027924585.1. Classification (NCBI taxonomy): domain Eukaryota; kingdom Viridiplantae; phylum Streptophyta; class Pinopsida; order Pinales; family Pinaceae; genus Larix; species Larix kaempferi. Next base: position 2,584,418 of record BSBM01000510.1, read on the forward strand.
CTGCCTTCTCCCGATGGGATAGGAATGGTCATGTTCTCTAAAAGTTCCAGATGGTCAGCAGGAATGGGACTATGAACTGTGCTAGGTGCATTGTGAGTCCTCATATCCAAAGGTGTTGGTGAAGAATAAGGTGTGTCTGTGGAATCAATATCCTCTTCACCACTTGGTAACTCACTAGGTAGGAGGAAACTAGGGTAATAAGGAGGTAAGTGTGAGTCAGTGGCTTCTTCTTGAAACAGGGCTAGATTGTTCAAAGAAAAGTCTTCCTCAGGGGCATCATGGATCAAAGCATGTTCTTGCCAACTCATAGAGTTGTCATTCACATGCCTCAAAACCCCATCCTCTAAGGACAAATGGGACAAATGATCAGGCACATCCGAAAAGTGATAATCAACTAGTTCTTCATCATTCCCCTCAGGTGAGGGGAGGTGTGTTCCTTCATTGTTATTTGTCCAAGGAGTGATGTGAGGTAAGCCTTGTCTTCCTCTTTCTGTGTTAAGGTCAACTAGGAAAAGCCACTCATGTACAGTCCTAGGTATATACTCTCCCCTTCTAATTTGATCAAAGTTATCCTCCGAAGTGTTTAGTTGAATGGGAGGTGCAGGTTGGTCAATGTTTGGCCCTACACTATTGGGTTGGTTCGAGGTCCTAAGGTTTTCTGGTACTTGAATGGACTGAGGGTCAACTTCAATAATTCTTTCTTCTACCATACTAGGATCATCATCATGACCACCCATGACCATAAAGATACCCTCCGGTAATAACTCGCCCTCACCAAAAGTGTTTCTCACGCCATCCTCATAATTCTCAAGATGTCCATCATAAAATGGCTCCCGATACACCCTAACCAAAGACCCATCAGAGTTGGGGATGGCAGCATATGATAAGTCCATCTGAAGATGTCCCCCTATCCCAGCGGACCACTTCCTACAAAGGAGCATGCCATAGGCTGGAGGGAGATCTATAACTACTATATCCATAAGCATAGATATGTCGGGGCATGAAAACAGGTCAGCTCTCAGGTTTTTGATCAAGCCAAAGACTTTGACTGGTTTAGAGTCAATTCCACAAACGTTCCCATAAGGTCTAGTTATTTTTAATCCCATAGCTTCCATGACTTGTAAAGGCATCACATTCATGGAGGCACCAGAATCCAACATACAGTTATGAAGGAGGAGATCACCTATGCGCAGTGTAAGGTAAAATGGTTGATGACCCCCATTTTTCCTCTCATATAAGGCAGTTTGGATGTTAATGGGAGGGTCATCTTCTTCATCCACTACATCACAAGGTGCTGGGTTTTGAGAAGATGAATCCTCACCACCAGTCGTGGCTGTCTCAGGGATACTCTCGAAAAACTCTACCACTTGCTCCTTTATGGAAGGGATTTTCATTAACTCAGTGAGTGGAATGTTATGCATAACTTTGTCTAACTCTCTTTCGATGTTGATATCGAAGTCATACTCAGGCAAAGGGATTGGCTCACTCACTGGATTAGGCAACTCTTTGTTTTTCTTTTCACTAAAAGGGGTAAGCTTTGGGCCATCCTTTCTTCGTTGATAAGTTTTAAAAGGAGCTTGGTCATTGTTAACTTGTTCAGTAGCATAGATGGGACCACTAGGGTTTGTTTCTTCTATGGTGTTTTCTTCATGATCAATCAGGATTCTTCCAAAGTCTTTGTCAAATTTCAAGTCATCAACCCAATTAATGTTCTTTGGAGAATCCGGAGTATCATCACCATGGGTGGTATACTCAGGATTTTCCAACTTTTGCTCTTCAGACCAGTTTATGATAGGAGGTTCTTGATTCATAGGGTTTCTTCTATCGCCTTCATTAGGTTTCTTTTGTTGATTCCAATAAGGTTTAGGACCATAGGGCTGCCTATATCTATCCCCTTCTCTGTTCTTGGCTAGGTCCCTAGTTAGGAGAGTTAAGTTTTTCATCATTTCATGCATACTCTCCATCATTTCACTGGGCTCTTTGCTAGGTTCCTTACTTTTCTTAAACTTAGGTTCAGATCTGGAGGAAGAAGGTCCACTAATTAGGTCAAAGAAGTTTTGTTTTCCCATGGAGGCAGCATTTGCCTCAGCTTTCTTGGCGTTGTCTTGGGCTTCCTTCAAATTATTAGGGTCTTTGTCCTTTAGGTGGTAACCCAGGTAACCTTCATAAGCATTAAGGTAATGGATCAAGATGGCTTGGTCAAGGGGCCTTATGTTACTTGGGATGTTGGCAACAGTCCTATCAAAGCGTTGGTTAAACTCATGGACAGACTCATTCTCCTTCTTTTTGATGTCAAAAAGTTGGTGTAAAAGGAAACGCCCATCTAACTTGACTGACCACTCTTGCTTGAGTTTATCGGTAAATACATCATACCCATTGATTGATGATGGAGGCAAACGGTCAAACCATTTGCGAGCATCACCTTCCAAGGATGCAAAAAGACCCCTAATAAACACATCCTCCTCCTCAGCCCCATATGCCTCCATATGAGCCCAAACATTGTCTATGTGGTCCTCAATAGAGGTGGCACAATTGCCATTGAATTTTGGGATCTTTTCAAAGTACTTGTCAGGCATGCTATGGGGAGCACCCAAGATCTGAGAAAAGTCTAAGGGAGAAGCTCTAGCCTTATGACCAAAAGTACGAGCAACAGGAGGGTTGTTTTGGTTGTTGATACCGGAGTTTGATTGACCTTGTCCAACCATTGGATTGACTGGGTTTGAACTGGAATTATGATTAGGTGATAAAGGAGGAACCGGTTTGAACAAAGGGGATCCTAAGGTACGGTTTGGAGAACTTGAGTTAACAAGTTTCGACAAGAAGTTAGTTGACTGTGTTCTAGGATCTCTCTTGTGATATGTGAGTGGGGTTCCTTCCAATTGATTTGGATTTGATTTACTTCGTGTGTTGTAAGGATGACTATGAGCTCGCTCCTCAGCGGAGTTACGGTTGGGAGTCGCCAGGTAGATTTTTAGGCTCTACTACCAAGAGGTATGTCGTTTGAAGTGCAGAAAGGTAGTGAGACACAAAGATGTGTTGAACCAAGGTAGGCCCCTACCTCCCCGGCAACGGCGCCAAAAATGTTATCACACAACTTGTAGTTGCCCCTAGAGGTATCCCATCCGGGACGGTAGAGGAGACAGGCAACTAAAGAGGTGACCCAAGAGATGCCACGGTTCCCAATGCAATGTGGGAGTCACGTCAACCGAGGTACTCTTCACTTTAGGTCAAGGTATAACTAGACCAAGGGGGAGACCCTATACCCCAATCACAGTTGATTGGACCTAAACAAAGGTTTCTAAGGGTAGGTAAGTGATGAGTTACGAAAACCAATGCAAGGCTAAGTGGACCTAAAGGTTAAGGTATGGTTGAAGGTGGTGTGATGGATAATAAGTGTTTCAACCTATGAATGGTTTAGGCCACATGATGGGGTATGATTACTAGGTATAGTACCAATGTGTTTGCACAAATGGGTCTAGTTTCTTGGGAAGTGTGAAATGGTTCTAGATGGACCCACAAGGTGAAGTTAGGTGTGAGGGTGGTACTATAGGTTAGATCTAGGATAAATTTATAAGTTGGAGTTGGTTCTAGGATTACCCATGTGCTAGATCTAGGGTTGGACACTAATCCCAAGAAGTGCGCCTTGCTTGGAGAAGGACTAGTGCCTTGTTTGGTGGGCTAATGGAGTCAAGAAAGATGTCAAAGTGTAGATCGGGACACCTAGAAGCCAAGTCAAGTGAAATGGATGTGATCCAATGGTTAGGTCTTACTAGATCTAGGTTTTTTGAGTGATGACCAAAAGTGGACCACAATTCCTTAAAACAAGGAATGCAATCCCCAAGGTAGATCGGGGCAAAAGGATAGTCCAGACCTAGGTTTCAAGGCATGGGCATTCCAAATCTACGAAAATCTCCAACACCCACTTCCTAGAAGTGGTCCAACTCAAAACTCCCAAGGGGTGCGACTTTCTCAAGGAGAGGCAAAAAGTGGGTTTGGTGGACCATGCCAAGTCCAATGGCCACCAAAGTGTAGATCCGGGGTGCTAGTACCCCGATCTATGTTCCTTCAAAGTTTCAAATGAATCCAATGGGTAGATCTTGGTAGATCTAGGTTTTAAGGTGCCAAGAAGGTCAAAGGGGGGTTTCAACCCCTCAAAACATGGAGAGATGTCCACAAGGTAGTTTTCACCAAAGTAAGGATATGGGTATGTGTTATCAAGTGTCTAGTTGTCAAATCAAGCGGGATCTCACATACCCATGTGCTAGATCTAGCCCAACAAGCCTCTCTCAAGGAAGTGCGCTTTAGGTCAAGGAGAGCTTTTTGTCTTAGAAAATGGGTCAATTCTTAGCCAATCACCACCAAACTATAGATCCAACTAGGGGTGGATGCTATAGAGGTGGGTTTTCAATATCTTTTCAAATTGAGGGCTAGATCTAAGTAGATCTAAGAAATACCAAAAACAAGGGTTTTAATTTGATTAGGGTTTTTGTGATCTAGAAATTATGGAAGATTCAAGGAAGAGAAGATCATACCTCTTGGGACATACCTGGATGAAGAGATGAATGCTAGTTGAGACGAGGATTACTTTGCCAAAGATCAAATGGAGAATTGTTGAAGCCCTCTTGCCAAATCGATTTTTCCAAGCCACATGTGATTCCTTCTAACCTGTCAAGCCAAGGAGCAAAGCATCAATTAGTTTAACAAATTGAAGGTAGATGCAAGCAAGAGAGAGAAAAACATAGAATAGTTGACACAAAGGCAAAACCACTCCCTGTCAAACCCAAAACGACTTCTTCCAAGCTTGAAGGGCAAGCCTCCCCACCAATTCGCACTTGTCAAAGTCGCCCTCTCAACCTGCAAATAAAGTATGGCAAATATGCAAGATAACTACAATAGATCCTCCAGTGCAATGGACAATAGCATTTACAATCGAAACAACCAACATCCACTCCAATCCAAGCATGTACTCCAAAAGATAGAAATTTTATTCCAAGAGCCAAGAGCCAAAAATCTCTAGATGAATTTTACAATGAGGGGGTCTCCTCCTTATATAGGATAATAAAGACCAAAACCCTAGATCTCAAAACCACTTTTTGAAATGAGTGGTTGAGATTAAAAGATCTCACAACATAATCAATGGCTAAGATGAATCCATAACATAATATCACATGGATCACTCAACATAACAATAGCGCCCTCACTAAATGGTACAATAGAGGGTGACGTCATCCCACAAGAGGGGTATAAAGTACAATAATCCACCTCATGATGACTAGGACATGATAAAATAAGCACATGGTGGGGCTAGGAGGTATAAATCCTTGCTAGCTCACCCCAAGGCACAATGAAATAATAAAAATATGTCCAATATAATAATAATGACCAAAACTGTCCTCAGAATCCATGACAGTCGAGCAGTAAATGTCCTCCTGTGATCAATCTGGAGATACCCACATGGTGAAAAATGACTGGAAGATAGTGAGATCAACCTGGAAGACCTCTGTGAAAACCAAATGCCAAAACCTTGCCTCAATTGCCCAAATCGATTTCCTCAGTGACCACTTTATCCCATTTTTTAACTGCCTCGGGAACTGTGAAAGTGCCAAAACTGCCTCCTAGGGTGCTAGCGCTGTCCATCTGAGCCCACCAGGCTCTCCGGGAGGGGGGGTAAATGGTAATAACAAGTGGCTGGACCACCCCCTCCATCATCAGCGCCCTAGGTGAACTGGCCTCTCGGGGCCCCTGCTGCTCAGGCTGGGAAATCAGCCCCAAATCTGGTCAACAAGTGTAAAACTGCATCAATCACTGTCAGAAGTGCCCGGAACTGAAAGATAAGTGTCTCAATGGATCCAGAAGACCCAAATCCACTAGGAATGAGTACTCATACACCCTGGGTTGCCCTAATGGGCCAGCTGTAGGGTCCACCATATATGGACAATGTATAATCTGCTGATCTGTAATAATAATAACCTGCTGAATTGGATCAAACATCATCTGTATCATATGTCCATCATATGATATCATCATCAAACATGTGGGACCATAAATCATCACCAATAATCATCATACATGGTCCACATCATCACGGATCCCAAGAATATATATAATCAAGGATAAATCACATCAGTAGACTAAGACAATGCTTCTTTAATCACTTCATAGCTAAGCTCAAAGTATAAATTCCATTCAGTGGCATTAATCAAGTTAACATATTCCGTGATTATATAAAATTACTTGCACCCTAGTTCAAATGACAAACTTACCCATTGGACATGGTCAAACTGCTAGTGAAGGATGAAGGCTAGGAGCAAGGTTGGGCCAAGGGTTTGACTTGTCTAACTTAACTCAAAAATACTTTGGACTGGGAGAAGGGGGAAGCTACAAACTCTGTGCTGGACGAAAGAACACGGGGGATGGCTGTGCCTCACAAATGGATAAGTTGTTTAGAGAGTGCTTATTCAACTTAGGCATCATGTCTACATCAAGTTGATCCAAGTTCATTAGGATCATTCAATTTATTTCCATGGCCTTTTTGGCTTACATAACCCTTCGGATTTCAGATGTGCTGAGAAGCACAACTAGTTGCAGCTTGCATCCAGGGCATGTTTTTTATATATTCACAAGGTCAGCAATTGTTTAGATATAACTTTTTAAGAACTATTGCTTTTTGGACCTTTCTTATACTCTTCGAGGAGTATTTTTAGCTTTTCATTGCTCTTGCCCTTTTTTGTTTCCATGGGCGAATTTATTTAGTTTCCACAGGTAGAACATGAGCTTTCAGTTTTAGCCAACAACATCTCAAGTGACTAGGGGGAGTTCGAGCCAATGCCAAACATCGGGACAACCGACCAGAATGATTTAGGCCTACAATCCAACTTACCAAAGGCAAGTTCTGTCACCAACTTAGAGCCGAGACACTAGATAAACAGGGATGTGGTCCAAACACAGAGGTAGAAAAATAGGGAAGTCCTCAGTATCAGAAAGTCAAATGAGACAAGTCAGGGTTTAAAGTCAAACAGGAAGGTCATGTATGGATGGAGATAAGTGAGTATGGAGCCTACACTAGCAGACAACTGGTGTCGGGAAAGACCATGTCTATGTAAGGTGAGATACCAGTAAGTTTTGTTAAATGACCTAAAAGTGCAAGCAATTGTCCATTTTATGATTTACAGTTCATTTTAAGTAGTTTGCCACATCAGGAATAATATACCAAGCACATGCTATAATCATGACTAAATCAACAAGCTAATAATCCACAGTCAGTGAGAACATATCCATAGATCATACAACATCATCATAATAGCAATCATCATGCATCATCTGAAACACTGCTGAAGTATATCTCTAGGCACTGAACTGAAACTGTAATGGGATAAGTGGTCACATCAGTCATCAAATCTGAACTCTCTAGGCTCAGCCTTGACACAAGGTCATACAATATCTGAATAATGTACTGCTCTGATCATGAGTGATCCAATATATATAGCCATGCTCTGGAATAAATGAAGCTCTGGAATGTGCAGATATCTGCTGTACAAGAATAGTAGCCCTGCTACTATGGTGTGATAACAGGCTTGATAGTCATATGTTTCTTTGTTTTCTTTAGTGTTTTATTGGGACATGTCTACAAGGTTTGGGGAAGCTTCCCTAAGCTCTCCATGCTCCTTGAACTCGAGGACTTATCTCGTTGCCTTTTTGTACATCCCTAATACTTGGGTACTTCCCTTGATGTATGTCCCCAATACGTAGGGACTTCATTAGGGGCTTCCTCCACTCTCCTTGGCATGTCCTTAGGGCTTCAACAAGGATGCCTCTTACAAAAATGAGATGTCCCCAATACTAGGGGTGCTCAGGGACAATCTTTGCCAGAGTGCATTTTCATAAAAATACAAAAAAAAGTAAACCAACACCCCAAACCCTAACTATTTATTGCTTCTCATCTACAACACATTAGTTTGAGAGCATTAATGAAGTTGAAGTTGGGTTTCAACATGCTGTAAAATGTAGAATAGCGTGGAAATAAGGATTTTCTACCATATTCAAAGTGCACTCCAAATCCAAAAAGCATTTTTTTCAATGGAAGCATGGAGATGCTTCTACTTCTCATATCTTTTGATGGAAAAGATAGAACAACAATTAGATTTGCATTAGGGGTCCATTGACTTCACATCTCCATAGATGATGTTGATAGTGTTCCTAGAGGGTTGTTTAGATCGATTGAGAATGACTAGTAGTTTGGGAAAACACTCATCCTATTTTAAATCCCAATTTCAAATTTTGTAATTGCTAATTAAATCATGGATATTGGAGCTTTAATTATATAATTTTGTGATTAATTGTACATTAGAAAACTTTATTAGTTTTGATATTGTTGGTTGTGTTATCTTCTTTGCATGAAAATCAACGGATAGTTGATGGTTGACTAAGTTGAACACAGTTGACAGAAGTTAAAGTTGATAGATGGTTGGAGTTTGGTTGATGGGTCAAGTAGGAAATAGTCGACTGGTACACAGTCTGACAGTAGGTCGATTGGTTGTCGACGAGGTACCAACCTCATAGGTCGACTGGAAGTTGATGGGCATAAAAGCTAGTAGGAGTTCGACTGGCACTTCAAATGACTGGAAGCTCAAATTGGCGATTGACCAAAGTTGACTATATTAGAATGATCAACTGAAAGTTGTTAGCAAGTTATGGATCTTTATTAATGAGGCAGTTAGCTATAACTAATTCAGTTATTGTGAATTATAGCTTAACCAATGAGCTAATAGATGAGTGGTTAAGCTCATTGGTTTGTTTGTTTTTCCGGTCAAGGGTTTTTAGGGTAATTTCCATGTACTATGTGAATGTGTTGTGTGCCATTGTGTAATTCTGTTTAGCTGTAAGAATCATTGTGCATAATCATTGAAACGGTACTTAGATCCCCAACAGTTGGTATTAGAGCTATATTTGGTTTCAAGGGGATGCCTTTTTTGCTGAGGGGTTTTTGGCTTGGTCTTGGATCCAGGATCTGGAGTATACCTAATTTCAATGGGATTTCTAGAAAACTTATTCTTAGTTTAAAATGGTCGACGATTCAAAGGTAGAAGTTGAAAAGTTTAATGGGAAAAATTTTGAACTTTGGAAGCTTAAAATGGATGATCTCCTCGTAAACCGAGAGCAATGGGTTGTTGTTGACCCCAGATCAACTCAAATCGGTATTTCGAAGGATGATTGCTAGAAACTCGACAGAAAAGCAAAGAGTACAATCTTGCTTTGCTTAGCAGATATTGTATTGTTGAATGTCTCATAAGAAGACACCACAAAGAAACCGTGGGATAAGTTGGGGAACTTGTACCAATCAAAATCCTTGGTTAACAAGTTGTTTCTTCGAAAAAGGTTATACCTTCTGAGGATGAATGAGGGTGACTCAATCACAAAGCACCTAAATGCGTTCAACGTTGTGATTAGTTAGTTGTCTGTGGATATTAAAATCATCGAGGAAGATATATGTATTAGTTTGATGTGTTCTTTGCTAGACTCATTCGATAGCTTGGACGTGGCTATTGGAAGCAATAACACCACATTGAAGATCAACGATGTGGTTGCATATCTATTTTCAGAAGAGATGAGATAGAAGAACATGGAAGCATCGACCCAGGATGCCTTGATGGTGAGAGGTCGATTAGTCGAAAGAGGAAAAGGTAAATTTTCTGGTAGAAAATCAAAGTCAAGGGGCATATCTAGGACTAGGTCTAGATCTCCAAGTCAGTCGACGAGAAAATGCTAGCAATGTGGTAAAGCTAATCATTATAAAAGAGACTGCAATTCGAAAGGAGTCAAGAAGAGCAAAGGATTTGAGGAAGCACAATTGACTGAAGGTAACCCTTCCCAAGAAGTAAAAGGAGTTGTTTATTTGGCTTCAACAAGTACACCGTCAGATTGTGACTCTTGGTTGATCGACTCTGGTACATTGTATCATATGACATCATACAAAGAATGGTTCTGCAAGTATGAGAAATACGATGGTGGTGATGTTCTTTTAGGAGATGATTCATCGAACATGATTATCAGATGAGGTAAAGTTCGACTGATACTAAAAGATGGAAGGATATGAACTCTTCCAAGGGGTGTTACATGTTCTAGGTTTGGCTCGAAACCTAATATCTATTAGTAAATGGGAAATGTAGATGTGCACTCTATATTTGAGAAATATTTGTGTAAAATGGTGAGAGGAGCAATGGTACAAGAGTTTGGACTGGAATATTTACAAGCTATTGGGAAGAACAAATACCAATGGATGTGTGAATACAATCTTTCTTGAATCCGACAACATATCTTCTTGTCTAGTCGACTCGACCATGTTGTGGCATCAACGGATGGGACACATTGGTGAGAAGGGTCTTTTTGCTATGCACAACAAAGGTATGGTCGAAGGTCTCCCTGATTGATTATTAGAAATAGATTTCTGTGAAGATTCTATTTATAGTAAATAGAGTAAATAGAGTTGTGTAAGTTTCACATTTGGGGTCACAAGGGCCAACAAAATGCCAGAGTTAATACATAGTGATGTGTTTGGACCAGTACCGGTCCCATCACTAGGGGGATCTCAGTATTACGTCTCTTTCATAGATGATTTCTCCGGAATAACATGGTTGTACTTTATGAGGAAGAAATCTGAGGTTTTTGGAAGCTTCAAGAGTTCAAATCTCTTATAGAAAACTAGACCTATAGAAAGATTCATATGTTGAGAATTGATAACGAAGGAGAATTCTGTAGTAAAGCATTGGACTAGTTCTGTAGAGAGCACGATATAGCTTGACAAAACAAAACTCCATACATGACTCAACATAATGGAGTTGTTGAAAGAATGAATAGGATGTTGATGAAGAAAGTAAGGAGCATGCTTAGTGGTGCAGGTATAGCACAAGAATTCTGGGAAAAAGCAGTCGACACAGCGTGCTATCTGGTGAACAGGTTGCCCAATGGCTCTGGTTGACAAGACTCCATATGAAGCATGGGCTTGTTGTTAAATTTTGGGTTAAGTTAGGGTTTGATGCAGAGAAATCAAAATTTCTTATACTTTAATGCAAAATTAAATGTAACAAACTAGTACTAAAGTAGAATAGTACAACTATAGCTAAACAAGATAAACCAAAACATAATTTTCATCTCTTTCAACTTTAACACTCCCAAGTAGGTCCTCGTGTTAAAATGAAATCTTCAGTAACATGTAATCAATAGTAATAGAATAACTAACAATAATATGTCTAATTCATAATAAGAAGAACAAGTTAAAGTACTTACCTGGAGTGTGGGACCCTTCCTATTTTTATACTTAGAAAATTAACTTTCAGGATAGACTGTGCCTCTCAGAAGCAAGTCAACCAATAGGACCAATCAGACCCTTATAGGGTTTGTACAAACCTGAGAGAGAGATGATAGGCTGAGGTATAGTCAAATAGTCAATGAAATAGAGACAACATAGGTGGTCATAAACAGTCAAAACACAGTGGCAGCCACAAGTAAGGCTCAACATAATAGATCTGTCCACAAACAAAGCTCAACACACAGATCTAACCACAATCAAGTGCTTCAACAGGTATATGCTTCCATAGGTGACCCACAACAGTCCTTAAAAAAATGGATCTGACCCAACTATATCTCAACACAATAGATCTAACCAAAATAGACTTAGTTCAGTAGATCTAACCCCAACCAAGAGTCCAAGCAAGCAGTGGCCCATATACACTCTGTCTACATGATAGTAAACAATCCACAAGGGTAGTGGATCTGCCCAACTAGTCCACTGTGTCAACACAAGGTCAACAAGGGCAGTGACCCTTCTCAATCAGACTTGGGTGAGGTAGATGGAAAACCCCAAGAGCAGTGATCAAACCACAAATAGAAGTAGCACTCATAAAACAAATAGAAAAGTCCACGACAACCCTAACAGGATTGAGTAATGGCAATTAAACCTACAAGCAAGATGGAAGTATGCTCAACCTAGCAGCAGTAGAACCCTAGACAGGTTTCGACCCCTTCTAAATCAGTCAAATGAAGGACAACAACAGTCATGCAAGACATGGTCTCCCCAACACTTCAACATGGGAAACAGACAACCCAAAATCTGATCATACAATTAATTAGTAGCCCCAGATATGATCATACAAATATTTGGCAGCCCTAGATCTGATTATACAATTAATTGGCAGTCTTAAGACTGCACCTCACAATAGCGGCCACCTCTAATAGTCCCCAAAACTGCTTATAAATTATATATGTAGGACAACCAAGTGAAGAAGAACAAAAACCAAAGGGGCGCCCATGCAAGGAATAAGATGAAACCCTAGACGACATCAGATTGATTGCATAAAAACCCTTGACGTCATATCGGATCAGAACTGAGATATGATAAGTGTTCATATCAAAATGAGAAACATTAGACTTCAATATATAGGTTCTTAAAGAATTCTCGAAAGGGTCAATCTTTTAATTCTTTAATGAGTTAGGGTTCCATCATAAGGAAGGTACCCACAATTTGAATATATAAAAATATAAAATAACTTTATGAGTGGGTACTATCTTATGGTCAGGAAAGTCACCACACATGATAAATAATTCAATATTATAATGTTCTTAGGTGAGGGTACCAAGATCATGACTAAGGGGTAGGGTGACTAGCACAAGGACCAACAAGTGGTACTAGTCAAACCATAAAACAAGGAGTGGTACATGACCCACAATCCCTAGGACCAAAGGTGTACCAATAAGGTGGGTAAACAACCCTTTTACCCATCAAAGAGTCAAGACAAATCAAGGTGGGTAGACAACCCTTCTAACCATATGACCAAGAAAAAAAAGGTGGAAAGACCAAGGGTGAAAAACCAAGGTGGGGTTACAACCAATCATCTCTCTCTCAAATGTACAAGTGTTCCATACACAATCTGAAATTTCATCATCATTGTATAAGGAAGGTCCACACTGGATGATGTGATCATGTGGTCCTCCACACTGCTCCATAGGTCAAATGCTACTGACAACATCAAGGGGTGGCTAGTCCCTTGAGAACACCATCTAGCTCAACCATCTTGAAGACCTAGGAGAAGAGGACATCACACATCATCATCTTGGTTAACTGAATAAGATCCTCCATTCTTAAAGAATGGATCTCAGTCCTGGGCTGAGCTTCGGTCCCAGACTAAATCATGTTGATCAACCCCCTGTTGAAGCCTCAGATATGTAAGTGCTGGAATGTGTTCCAAGGCTAGCAACAAAGGGTGAAAACCCAATCCGAAAGGCTTCAAACAACTCTACGCAAGAGCAGTTCTATCCCCAGATTGTTTGGTATAGTTGACTCCCATGAATATGAAGGCCTCCGCTGGCACTTAAGTTGGTTGATCCTGAAAGGATCTGTCTTCCTGTGTGGGGAGATTAAAAGTGTTCTATCTCTAGAAGTGAGTTTGCTTTAAAGAAATGTAAACTAAGTTAGATCCAACTTAAAGGAATGTGTTTTGGTGTGCAGGATAACTGGATCTGGAGATTAACAAGTATTCTTCCAATTGGCAGACATGTGAATGGATCTTTACTTATTAACTTAAGACATAGTCAGAAAATGAAAATTAAATGATTGTAACTTAAGGGTTGAAACACATGCACGATTATCCTGTTATATCATGCTAATTGAAAAATTAACATTAATTTAATAATATCTGTTAATCATTTGCAGAAATAGATAAATGTTTTAGATAAATAAATTCATTTAAAACATGAGACACACAGATCATAAGTTAAGACAAATCTAAACTGCAGATCAATGTATTAATTATGATTGCAAAATCAAAGAGTGTTCATTCAATTATTAAGGTGAAAAAATCAAATATTATCAAAGAAATTTGACAAAAGACAAAGAAGATTCCAAAAGAAACTAACTTTGATTCATCAGGTTTGCAATAAATTACAAGATCTGGGGTGAAATGATGTTTCTCTAGTCCTTCTTTGGCGATTTACCCCCCCTCCCCTATGAGATCTCTACCCCTTAAATAATATTTACAATAAAGATACAAATGATAGACTTCCCATAAAACAAGGATTACAAAATCAATCTAATCTAAGAATGGCCAAGGGCATCTTGCCACTTGGCCCAAATTTCTAACAATTCATCCACATAAAGATATTTTTCCAACTCGAGTCCCAACTGGGCATCACACGTAAAAGATTCCATCTTGTTCTTGTTTAACTTGTGCCAAGTACGCAAAAAGATGTGGATCTTAGCCTCGAGATTGACAGCTTGCTTGATGAATTTGTCAACTTCAGAGCTTGATGAATTTGTCAACTTCAGAAATCTCGATGTGCTCGAGCTGCTGGATCTATTCTTTGACCTGCACACACATGCTATCCACTTGCTCAATCATCAAATTTGGTGGGCTTGCCTTTTCAATAAGGTCCAGAGTGGGAAACTGTAACATGACCATGATGTTGTCTGCAGCATACCATCTTCTTCCACAGATTGCTTGTGCCTTCTTAATTGCTTCTTCAACCATGTTACAAGTATTTATCCAGGCATTCAAAGATGTCCTTATTCTCCTGAACTTGAAGCTATCTAAGACTGGGATCCTCAGTTTTGTCCTTGATATACCTTTGCCAATCGGAAATATCTTCAATGGCCTTGGAGGCTTGCTGCCTTTTATCGATTTGCTTCACAAGAGTAACAAAGAGTTTCTCAAAATCATTGTAAGTTTCCTGAATATGATTCAGGGAACTAAATAACTCAGCCAAGCGTTTGTGATGCTCCTCATTAACTTCAAAGGCCAAATCCTTGAACTCTTTCTCAGAGAATCTGGGGAATGAAGTGGCTACATCGGAAACTGCATCCTTCGGCTGCTGTTCCACTATTGCTATCTTCTCCATATTTTCAGTATTTTGGACTTGTGCATCCTGCAATTCATCCTGAAGAGAAGTGTTCTGTATTTGCAGGTCCTTGAGCTGACTTTCATACTCACTCCTTAATTTATGAAGTTGAGCTTCATGTTATTCATTAATTTTAACCTGTTGCTCCTAGGGCTTCTTCAATTCTTCTTTCTTGATGTCAATCTCCTTATTCAGTGAAGTCACTGAATCATAATTGGCTCCAGGAAATGCTCCCATTGCTGCAACAGTGTCTAGTGCTTCTTGCTGAATATCAACAGACTGTTTGGCCCAGATTATTTGATTGGGGACAGATGCTTGCAGCATAGTTGACCCCCTGCTTCTCTTGGTACCTCTTTTTACCACTGCTTTTGCTGACCTGTTGTAAAAGTATTCCCCAAGGGAACCACAGCATCATCTTCAGGATCAACTGTCAACTCGGTTGAAGATGTGGCAATATTACCTGTTGAAACCAATGGAGCTGTTTGGGTAACAGTGGAATTAGGGATGGACATGGTGATCCGAGAGGTAGATATCAAAGGGGAAGTGGCAGTAGAAACTAGAGGTGGAGAAGGAGGAGAAGTAAACAAAGTGGAAAAATTAGTGAGGGAAGTAGAAGAAATGGTAAATGATGGTTGCAGAGAAACAGTTGGAGACTGTGCCTTAGTAAGTATTGATGGTAAGGTGACAGGTGGAACTGGAAATGTCGGATGTGAAGTAGTGATGGAGGTTAATGCAACAAATAATTCAGACATGGTGGATGGTGGAGGTGTAACCTCAACAGACGAGGTGGGAAGAATCTCAGCAGAAGTGAATGGGAACGTAGAAGTTAATGCATCAATAGTAGTGGTGACTTCACGAAAGTGGTCATCTGGAATGGGATCATCTATCACTATGCTGTCAAGCAAATCAACATCTTCCTGAGAACCTTTAGTTACCTCTTGTATGATAGGCACAGGAGGAAGTCTTTCATCTTCTGCATCACTGTCCTTAATGTTCAATGTAGGTATTTGAGATGTAGGGGTTTGAATCTTCTTCCTCTTTGCTGGAGTGCTTGCAACAACCACTTGAGTATCAAGTACCGAAGTCATTTGTGCCAATTTCTTCTTTAACTATTCAAATGTTTGAATTAACACCTTCAGTTCTGCAATAGGTTTCAATTTTGGAGCATCCTCCATAAGGCCCTTACCCTTGCCTTCATCTGGGTATGTTAACATCAATGGAGCACTTACCTTTTGTGCTTGTTTCTCTTCTCTTTCATTCTGACCCGCTCTACAAGTTGTAGCTCCATTTTTCTGTAACTCAAAACCTTAGTCTTGAGCTCTTGTTGGCACTGAAGAATGAAACTCTGTCCCTCTTTGGTTTTATCCCTAACTAGGACTTAAAAAAAAACAGATTTGCTCCCTAGTAAATGGAATCATCAGGAGCATCTTCATGGGAATAGGTGGTCTTCATGTGTTCTTGGGAAAATTGGGCAGCCAGGAATGCTTTGGGATCATGCATCCTTTTGGGAGCTTGTCCAAGCTTTAATGAAACAAAATTTTTTCCCAATACTGCAACGTGTGTTGAGTTTTGGATAACCAGAGGCCCAAGGTTCAAAGGGAATTTAAGCCATCCCTTTATTTTAGGTCCAGTTAGCTTGAGGAATACCCCATCTGTAATAGTTTGGAAAGCTATTTCTTCAAGCAACAGTTTGTCTGGGACTATCGTTGGCATCAAATGCACTATGCTACTTCCCCAAACTCTGATATAGGAGGAAGATTCTCCCACATACCAGTCACCAATTGTGGGAATGAAAGTTTTGGCATTAGGAGAGAAGGCAGGTGCATCTTCCCTGAATATCTGGTGATAAATAGTTCCAAAGAAGTGATCACAGATATCATATAGTAAAGGCACATAGTTTTTTTCCCACAATGCTGAACAATATATGTGAACTGGAGGAGATGAAAGGGTCCAATTCCATCCCATGAAAGGGTACTGGAATTCTGAGCATAACACATCAATAACATAGGATGAATAAAATAAAGGAGGCTTCCTTGAAGTTGGTGTCTTCTGATAGCGCTCAATGGTTGTCTTTAACTCAGCTAACAGAATTGAAGCCCAATTGAATGACTCCCCAGTTGTGAGGACATTATGGGCCACAAGTGCCCATCCGACTTTGAATACAGAACAATTGGGTAGGACGTATAGCCTGCAGAGCATGGCTGCCAGGAAGGAGAAGGGTTCCTTAAACCATGAGATAGGGTATGCATTATTGGTTCTGGGTATAAAGTTGGTCGGGTTGTTCATCCATGATTTTATCATCTCATCAAAATTGTACCGAGTTTTCACAGAATCCAGGAAAGCGACATTAATAAGTTGGGTAGCCGGCTCTAATGATCAATTATCCACTTGACTACATCAGTGTACGAGAGGATGGTTGGTCTAGCGGCTATGGCATGTAACTGGGAATCCCTGATTTTCTCATAGACGGACTGGTTTTCTTGAATCTCCGATAGGTCATCGTTATCGAAAATGGCATAAATTCGGGACTAGTTTATCTGATAGGTTTCCGAGACTCTGTCACTGGTATCAGCGAGGATGCCAAAGTTGGGGTTTTTGTTTATTGGGTCCTTTTGGGATGTTTTGGAACGGGTAACTCTCGACATGGTGAAGGACTGGTAATTTCTGGTAAATAACAATAAACCCATCAAAAACCGTTTGAAATTAACAGAAATCCACAAACAATCAAATAAGAAAAAGACAGAAAACTGAGCCCTTGTAAAAAATTCGCAGTAAAAATCCTTAATGCAGGTAATTCTTGTAATTGAAAAATGGTAAAAGAAAATAGAAAATTTGACATATTTAATAATTTCGTCGGATGAAATCTGGACCGTAAGATTAAAATGAATCAACGACTAAGATCTAAACAATGATTGCGGAAAACGAGTTGTGGGAGTTTATTTTGGTAAATATAAGCATAGTTTACGCAATCAACAATCCACAATGCGGATTGCGAGTTGCGGAAACACAACTCTCAAATATTAATGAATCAAAAGTTCCCGCAATCCACAATTGCGGGTTGTGGGTTGCGGGGACGCAAACAACACACATTAAAACAATGACCTTTTTGCAATCCGCAATCCGCAATTTGCGAGTTGCGGAGACGCAAAGCGCATATTTATTTTACAAACACTTTCCGCAATCCGCAATTTGCGGAAAAACAAAGTGCCATTTCTATTTTTGGAACTCTTTCCGCAATCCGCAATCCGCAATCCGCAATTGCGGGTTGTGGAAAAGAGTAATCCACTTTATTTGAAGATCATTCCGCAATCCGCAATTGCGGGTTGAGGGTTGCGGAAAGAAGAAATTTCAAATCCAAAAACCAAGCTTCCGTAATCCGCATTGCGGATTGCAGATTGCGGGTGGAGGAAAGGACAAATTGTGGAGAAAATTCATGCCTTTTGGAACTCACAAAAAGACACAAAAATCAATGAATTTTTTAAAGGAAAAATTATTAACTAAATTAAATCATGACAAATAGATAAAATGCATTATCAATCATGATGAAACCCCAAAGTGAGTAAGGAATATAAACATTACCTTTGCAAGTAAAATATTGGGGCTCCCATGTTTTTATTAAACATGGGATCCGTTGTGCCTACAACACCCCCAGGTCCTTGACCAGGTCCTCTATTCTCTCGGAGAATGTTCCTAGCCCCAGGCTGAGATTTCACTCCCAGACTGAATGTTGATCAACCACATGCAGGACTTACTTCGTCCTCGTGACCAAGAATCTACCTGGTCCTAGACCAAGAGGTCTCTATCTCAACCTACAGGTTCTGCTTGGTCTTCATGACCAAGAACTTGTTTGGTCCCATACCAGAATACCCTAGAGACAAATAGGGGCCCTAACCATATGCTAGGGACTTTGCCATGGCAACAACCTGCTTAGTCCCCGACCAAGAACCACAGGAGACAGTTGGGGGCCCTAGGGTACCTTCTAGGGACTTACTCTTTACTCTACCTGGTTAACTGACCAAGAACCCTAGTTAACTGACTAGGGTACCATCCTCTCTGAGAATGGGTCTCGTACATGCACTAACTTTAACACTGGTAAGAATGCCTCTCTTGCAAATCTTAGAGTCTTTGGATGTAATGCCTTTGTACATGTCCCTGAGGAAAAAAGAAGTAAACTCGATAGCAAATCTGAGATCTGCATATTCATTGGGTACAAGGATGGAGTGAAAGGGTATACGCTATAGAACCCGATCACAAGGAATGAATTATTTAGTAGAGATGTGATATTTAGAGAAGTTGAAAGTACTTCTAGGATTGAAGAGGATAGAAGAGAAAAGGAACAAACAAAGCTTGAGTTTTAATGGAACGACGAAAGTTATGATTCAAAAGAGTTGACTAAATTTCATTAAGAGGTGGAGAAGCAGACTCTGGTCGTTAGGAGGTTTGGTCGAGAAAAGAAATAACTTGAAAGGTATAGTCCACCATATTTTCACTTTGCTTTTCCATTAACTGCTATAGAAGAGGATTTTAGGTGAGTAAAGGAAGCAATCAACTCAACAGAGAGTGAACTCTAGAAAAAGGCCATGAAAGAGGAAATGGAATCCGCGAGGAAGAATGAAACATGGGATTTGGTTATGTTTCCAATTGGAAGAAAACCAATTGGTAGTAAGTGGGTATTTACAAAAAAGATGAATGCATAAGGACATGCCGAGAAGTACAAGGCTCAACTAGTAGCGAAGGGATATTCCCAAGTTGAGAGAGTTAGAGGAGGGGGTGAATCAGTGTTGGACACTTTTTACCATTTCAAACTTTAATATCAGATGTAAACATTAACCATTAACAATAACATTCATCATCACATAAACCATACATAGTACACAAAATATTTTACGTGGAAACCCAAATGGGAGAAAACCACATAATGATTTTCTTATATAATATAAATATTACATTCAATTGATTTACCAACTCCAACTGAAAGGAGGTTAGAACCCCCTAGTTTATCAGCTCCAACTGAAAGGAGGTTACAACCCCCTTGTTTTACCACAGGCTCCAACTTATAGTGAGGACTTCAATCCTCAATGAGCTTCACTGTAAGTCTCCAAACAACACACGAGCACAGCTATGGTTTCACTAGAAACAATACCAGAATATGAGCTTGATAAAATAATCCAAGTCGCCACCAAAGAGAGAAGTAAGAGAAGGGCACAAAACTCTAAGTTACTCAAAGCAGTAATGAAAGAACAAGAAGAAATTTTTACCCAGTGCACAAAAAAAGTACAGTCAAGACTTGGAAAGACACTAGAAATTTTTCTCGACAAGCCTCTCGACAAGATCAAAGCCCTCTTTGATTTTGTATTAGAAAAATATGATAGTACTCATGAACAAATCATCCAGAAAAAATGCGATGAAGCAGGCTACTTGATGGTAGACTATTTTAAATCATTTATGGTGTATGATAACAAATTGAAAGAGTACAAACTGCATGCATCCATAGCATCCCTTGTTCTAAACAATTGGTATTCATACTATGGCAAAGTTTGCGTGGACATACAAAACCATCAAACAACTATGTCCCAGTTATATGCTCAAAGGCAGTCGGCTGATCCCAACACTGCTTAGAAACTTGATGAACAAATACATATGGAACTTCAGTGACAAGACCAACTTCGATGAAATGAATATCAGTGGCTACAACAAGGAAAGAAACATGGATAATTTTAAGAACACCCCCGAAATTTATATGTATAATAAATGGGTGAATCTCCCTAATATAGAGGAAAATTTGAAGGTTATTTTATCAATAATATAATATTTATATATAATTTTTTGGCTAATATTTCATTCTATTATAGAATCTTGTAAAATATTGGCGAATCTTTCACTATATTATAAGATATTGTAAAATCTTGGCAAATATTTCATTGAATTATAAAATATTGTAAAAACTTGTCGAATCTTTAATCAAATTATAAAACCTTGTAACATGGTGAATCTTCTGCTAGAAAGACTCGGATTTTAATTATGCATATTACTAAGGCAGTGCAATAGAATACCATATACCAAAGCTCGACTCTCTCGACCCCTAGACCCTCAAATGAATAAATGCATGAATGAGGAGAGGAGGGATTTATTTAAACATTTCACAAGCAGTATTGGGTAACTCACAACTAGAGGTGTTGGTGAAACACAACTACACTAACTATATTCAGGGAATGTGGGGACTCCACTTTTTATCTCGTCCCTTAATGGTCCAATGGACATGTGGGAACCCAAACCTTGACATACCGACAAACTGATAGAAATGAACACTTTACATTGTGGAGTGATCATGGCACCCACGAACCATTATTACAACGTGGAGTATTATCGAGACCCACAACCTTAATATAGTGTATGAATTCCCAATTAGATTATTTTCCAAATCTTTGATTTTTAAGCTACCCTCTAAGAAAAAAATAACCTTCACCCTTCAATACCTGAGCTTTCGACAATGGAGATGTTATGAGAAGATTAAAATGTCGAGAAAGCTAAGAATGAAAAGTGGAATCACATCAACTACAAACTTCACCCTCCAAGCGCAATTTGATGTGGGTGAACCATGAATCACTATAGCCTTTATATAAATTAAAATAGCCCCTGGTTTTCCCTCCAATATTGGAAATCAGGGCTCAAAGAAGGTATCACATGAAATTGACTAAAAATACAAGTGAATGCAACCATATGCCTGAATTATAAGGAAAATGGAGGGCGAAATAACCCTTGGGAGCCTCCATGACTGAAAATTGGGGGTGAAAGAATGATTTCACTATAATTTCTCTAGAAATTGGGGGCGAAAGATAGATTGGAGGGAGATTTTTATAGGGCGAAAATAGGTTTTTTCATTTTCCTCATTAATATACATGAGGCTATTCATTTTGGATTTATTTTTTTTCTAATAAATATTGGGCGAATATATATTAGCTGAGAAAACCCTTTCCATATAAGAAAATAGCCCACTAAATTTTTGTAACCCCCCTAATATAGCCCATGGGCTATATATAGCCCCTAAAATTATCCATGGAAAGAAAGCACAGGAAGAAGTCATTCGACTCAGCCCAAGAATATATCAACTTATGAGAGCTGTCAAAACTTAGTTACAAGAATTTGGACATGATATGACCAAAGTTCTGAACCAGTCAATTCCAATTAAGCTAATCCTGTTGTCGTAGCTGACCAGTTTGACATCCAACATCAAAACCATTTTGACTGAGTGGGATGATTTCTAGGAGAGACTTTCCCTCTCTGCCCCAACTATCATTGAAGCTTGTGCCAACTGCATCCCTCTGGGAGACTCTTCTACTTCACAATCATAGTCCCAGCAACTTCTAAAAAAATTTGGGTACATGACATCCCCATGTTCTCTTTGGGACGAAGAAGACTTTTGGGGTGGGGATGATGTTGGAGGATCCTAGTCCTCCTGACCAACTAGTCGGGTAGTTGGTCGAGTCGGTTAGATAACCGACATGGAACTTTAAAGTATGTAACTGAATAACATAATGTAAATTATATATATAAGGTTGGTGAGCTAGGACGAGGAGATGATCTTTGTACTCTTGATTATCTGTTAAGAAATACTTGTTGCTGCTATCTCCGTTACTTATGTTTTCTTCCTTCTTGGCTGTATGTGATTACCTTATATTTATGCTTTCATATGTAAAGAACTATTGGTAACTTTATGTAATCCCATAGAATACAACACTAGGATTTATCATGTCTAAAGACGGTATAATGGTAGTTTTGAAGCCCTGGATGTGATGATGGAATATTTTCCAAGGAAATCAATAGAAGGTGACAATCCAATCTGAAAGGCTTCAAACAACCCTACGCAATAATGATTCTATCCCCAAATTTTTTGGTGTGACTGACTCCTACGGATATCAGGCCTCTGCTGGAACTTATGTGAGTGGATCCAAATGGATCTATCTTCCTGTCAGGGAAGAATGGGAAGAGTTTTATGTCTAAGGGATAAGCAGTGTTAGCTTTAGGAAATATCTAATTGGGTTAGATCCGAATTAGAAAATGTGATTTGAGTTTGCCGAACAATCAGATATTAATTATTTAATAGGTATATCACCAATTAATAAACATATGAACTGGATATGTGCTTATTAGCTTCAGAAAAAACTAGACAATAACAATTGAATAATTTTACCCAAGGAATTTAAAACATATATAAGATTGTTCTGTTATGATATGCTAATTGACAAATTAACATCAATATGATTGTAACTGTTTATGAATTGCAGAATACGATAATATGAGTTAAATAAAGAAATTCATTTAACACATAATAACACATGAACCACATGTTAAGAGAAATACAACCTACAGATCGATGTGTTCATAAAAATTTGCAACATAGAACAAAATTCATCCAACGATTGAACTGAGAAAACAAAATCTATCAAATAAATTTGACAAATGTGCAAAAGAGATGGCCAAGAGAAACTTACTGGATTTCATTAAGTTTGCAAAAAATTACAAATCCTCAGGGAAACAGAGCATCTCAAGTTCTCCTTTGATAATTTTCTCCCCCCCTTTCTATGAGATCTAAGCCCCCTTAAATAATAATTTACATCAAATAACATAAGGATAGATCTCCCACAAAAATTGGGATTACAAAGTATTACTAATCTAAGGCTTTCCAAGAGCAACTCGCCACTTGGTAGACACATATAACAAATCTTCGATATCCTAGTACTTGGTGAGTTCAAGTGATAGCTACGTCTTACAAGAAAAAGATTCAACTTCTCTTTTATTCAATTTCTCCCATTCACGGAGAAAAAAAATGATCTTCATCCCCAAACCAAGGGGTAACTCAATTAGCTGTTTGATTCAAAAATGTAAATGTGGTCCAACTGTTCTATCTTCTCTTTGGAATCTGCACATCTTCTTTCAACCTTCTTGATCATAATCTTGGGTGGGGAAGATGTTTCAATCAATTCCAAGGTTGAGAATTCCAAGACGGTCAATAAATTATCAGTTGCATACCACCTCCTGCTACAAACTGCCTGGGCTTCTTGAATCGTAGCCTCAACTGTCTCGCATGCATGTTCCCATGACTCCAAAGAGATTTTAATCCTTTTGAATTTAATACTATCCAGAACCGGTATATCTTCAGATTTATCTTTGATATACTTCTGTTAGTATGTTACATCTTCCATAGCTCTGGTTGCTTCTTCTCTTCTTTGATTGTGTTCAAAGAGGACATCGGACTGGCGTTCAAAGGTATTGTATGTATCCCGAATCTCATCTAGGCATTCAAATAGCTTGACCAATAGGTTCATGTGATCTTCGTTTACCTTTAAGGCCAACTCCTTAAATTCTTCTTTGGAAAACCTTGAGAAAGAAGGAGCAGCTGCTAAAGCCATTGAGTCTCTCAACTGTTGCTCGAGCGTTGTAATATTTTCAACATAACCCACATTTAGCACTTGTGCATCCTGGAGTTGTTGTTGCAGAGCTGCATTCTGTGCCTGTAGATCCTTCAACTGATTGTCATGTTAAGTTCTCAACTCCCGTAGTTGAGAATTATGTTGTTCATTGATTTGAATCTTCTTTTGCTTAAGCTTCTGCAATTCCTGTTGCTTCACCTCAATCTCCTTGTTCAGTGAAGTAACAGAGTCATAATTAGCCTTTGCAAAGGCTCCCATGGCTGCAACAGTTTCAAGTGCTTCCTGCTGAACATCATTAGATGTATTTCTCCAGATAACCTGGTTAGGGACTGGGCCTTGCATAACAGTTCCTTCCCTGTGCCTTTGGGTACCCCTTTTCACCATTGCCTTCTTTGACTTGCTATAAAAAAATTCCCCTAAAGAAACCACTGCATCTCCTCCAAAATCTGGCACTATTTCTGCAGTGGATGTGGACACATCAGATGTACGGTGACCAAAGGCGTGGTTTGGGATATGACAAAAGTTGGGATAGGCATGGTGATTTGGGTGGTGGATATGAAAGGAGTCATAATATTGGGGACTGATGATAAAGGGGTGGAAACATAA
Source organism: Larix kaempferi (assembly GCA_027924585.1). Lineage (NCBI taxonomy): Eukaryota > Viridiplantae > Streptophyta > Pinopsida > Pinales > Pinaceae > Larix > Larix kaempferi. The sequence goes on from BSBM01000510.1 coordinate 2,609,341, forward strand.
GATAAATTAATTATTTATGGAAGTGATATAGAAACTGGTATGACAGGTGTTTCTGAAGATACAATAGACATTTGGATTTCAGCAAGCTGTGTAGATGGGACAGAGGTTGGAGTTACAACTGACTCTTGAGAAGTTACCACAAGGATGACAAGAGGCTCAGCTGATGTGGATGCTAGAGTTGTGACATCTGATGGTGGGATGGAGGATGAAACGGTTGAAGTGTCTAATGATGTGGGAGTTGTTATAGCTGTGGCAATAGTGAACTCTGGGAAGTGGATGTTAGGAAGATGGTCATCAATTATTATTCCCTCTAAAGAATCAGAAGGATTCTAGGTAACTAAAATAACATCTAGCAGGGTGGCAGGGAAAGCGATTGGGCATGAAAATTTAGAAGGAAGGACTTCATCCTCCACATCACTATCCTCAATATGCAACATAGTCACTTTAGGCACCGAACCCTCCATATTTTTCCTTTTTTCTGGAGTAGTTGCAGCCACAGCCTGAGTTTCCACTACTGAGCTCATCACTGTAAGTTCTCTTTTCATCTTAGCAGATGATTGAATTAGGGAATTTAGAGTGGCCAAAGGTTTGGGTTGTGGTGCATCCTCAGCAAGAGCCTTTCCTTTATCATCAATTCAATAGGTCATCATCAAAGGATTGATTGCTTTTTGTGCTTCCTTCTATGCCAAATATTACTGATCCTTTTCCTCAAGTGATAGCTCCAATTTCCTATACTGCAATACTTTGGTCTTGAGTTCTTGTTGATATTGGAAAATGAAATTCTTCTCCTCCAGAGAAGCAGTTTTGTTCAGTACTTCAGAAAATGAGTTAGCACCTTGGTACATGGAGTCGTCTGGAGTAGTTTGATGAACATAGGTACTTTTCATGTGTTCTTGTGCAAAATGATTTGACAAAAATGACCTGGGATCATGCATCCTCTTAGGAGCTTTCCCAAGCTTCAAGGTGGCAATATTCTTACCAAGAAATGTAGCATGAGTTGATTTTTGGATTACTAGAGATACCAGATTAAGTGGGAACTTGGGCCATCCTCTCCTTTTAGCTCCAGTTAATTTAGGAAACACACCATCAATGACTATCTAGAAGGATACTTCTTCAAGAACCAACATGTCTGGTACAACTCCAGGTAACAAATGGGTTGTATCGCTGCCCCAAATCCTGATATATGAGAAGTATTCCCCTACATACCAGTCACCCATCATAGAGATAAGTGTCTTGGCATGGTCGAAGAAGGTAGGAGCATCCTCCTTGAATATCATCAGGTAAATTGAACCAATGAAATGGTCACAAATATCATATATAAGAGGTACAAATTTTTCCTCCCAAAGTGCAGAGCAATAAATATGAATCGGGGGTACAAACAGAGTCCAATTCCATCCCATAGAAGGAAATTGAAAATCCGAGCAGAAAACATCCATCACATATGCTGAGTAATAAAATGTAGGTTTCCTGGAAGCCAAGGTATTCTGATATTTTTCTATGGCTGTCTTGAGCTCCACTGACAATATTTGAGCCCAATTGAAAGACTCCCCTGTAGTTAGGACATGGTGAGAAAGAGATGTCCATTCGGCTTTGAATAGTGAGCAATTTGGAAACCCATATAACCTACAAAACATAGCTTCCAATAGAGAGAACGGTTCCTTAAACCATGAAATTGGATAGAACTTGTCAGCCTTGGGTGTAAAGCTTGCAGTGTTTTCCATCCAGGACTTAAGCATTTCATCAAAGTTGAATTGGGTCACAGTGGAGTCAAGGAACTTTTTTTGAGCAACTAGTTTGACTGCCTAAGGGCATAAATTCTAGTAAATAACTCAGGTCAGAAAGAAGTTAATTGAGCCCCAACCTTATAATTAAAAGAACGGTCTTGCAGGTGGGAATAATCAATTATCCATTTGATTGCATCAGTGTAGGGCATGAGTGTTGGTCTAGCCGCAATGGTGTGCAACTGGGATTTGCTAATGTTCACGTAAAAGGACCGGTTATGTTGAATCTCAAAGAATTCATCGTTATCAAAGATGGAATAAATCTATGACCAATCTAGGTAAAGGGTCTCAGACACCCTGCCATTTGTGTCTGAAAGAATGCCACTATTCGGGTCTTTGTTGTTAAGCTCTTTTAGGGCAGTTTTCGAGCGGGTGTTCTTAGACATCGTTGGGTAATTTTGAGAAATATGATAATGTGGAAAATAGTTAATAAACCGATTTTAACCCTGAATTACTATAAAGAAATCACAGAAGCACCGGAAAACCAACCTGTATCGAATAAGGAAGATGGACTGGTAAACGCAATAAAATATTTCTCCCAAGTAAAATTCAAAATTGAAAATGGTAGAAAAATAGTGAAAATTCGAAATATTTAACCGATCGTGGGATGAATCCTGATCATAGATTTTGAAAGAAATCGACGGCCAATATTAAAAACGAAGAGCGGAAAAGAAATTGCGGGAGCGATTTTTTGTAGTTTTGGTTTTGGGTTTCTGCAATCCGCAATCTGCAATGCGGGTTGCAGGTTGTAGAAGTGCAAGTTTGAACTTCAATATTTTAAGCTTTCTACAATCCACAACTGGAGAACGGAGTGGTGAACAGTCATAGAAAAATCAATCTTCCTGCAAACCACAATGCGGGTTGCGGGTTTGCAGTTTCAATTCGTTCATTGTGATTTCTAATTTCCGCAATCCACAATTTGCGGGTTGCGGGTTGCATAAACGTCAATTTTATTTTTATCAACTAAGTGCTTTTCGTGTTTTGCAATCCGCAATTTGCGGAATGCGGAATCGAAAATTGAATTTATTTAAAAAACGTTTCCCGACATCCGCAATTGCAGGTTGCAGAAAGGAAAGATTTACAACTTGAAAATTTTTGAACATCCACAATCTGCATTGCGGATTGTGGATTGTGGATCAGGGGTTGCGGAAACAACAAAATTTGAAGAAAAAGTATGTTTTCCGAAACTTGAAAAACGCATAAAAAGGTTTTTTCAACAAACTTTTATCAAATCGAAAGCATGAAAAAGAGACAGGGATAAAGACAACAACAATAACACTCCAAAATCCATGCAAAATAAGTTCAAATTACCTTCAAAATAAAAGTGGGGCTCCTAAAAATGGGATTTGTTGTGCCTACAACAAATGGCAACTGGCTGGGAGAAGCAAATATCTTTGCAAACATAGTCTTCAAATTCAAGAAAGGACATGCCATAATAAAAGATGTTTCAGTTTGCAACTAAAAGATGTTTTCACAAGATCACAAACAAAACAACAAAGTTAATATCATATTATTGATATATCACCAACCAAAATTAGTTATGATGAAGTCCATTTTGAAAAAGGAACTTAGCAGCAAAGAGGTAATCCTTGATCCATTATGTAAACATAAGAGGGAAGTTTGTGATAAACCTTGGAAACAACCTTACAACTATTCCAAATCACCAGATCATCTTGTCACCTTGAATTATTAACCATTTATTCATTGTATTTACTGACTTCACTGTTCATTTTTTTTTTTTTTTAGGACTTTGTTGTAACAAGGCCATTGCCCTGACTTGGTGATCAGATTTTGGCAATGCCATTCACAAACCTTACCTGGAAACTGAACAAGCTAGCTCTGTGAGGAGACTCCTTGTCTTTTAGTTTTGACACCAAAAGCAATTACTGTGGCTTGGTGACCACATAGCAGTAATTTCAGTCCAAAATAAAATTCATGATCATGGTCGGGATGGATTGCAATAAGACCCCCTGTCCTTGAATGCAACAATCTGTCTTAGTAAAATAAAAGAGAAAAACAAGGCTAATTATAGATGTGAATTGAAAGACACTACCATGCCTTGGTGACCACATATCAGTAGTGTTACTCACTGATACTTGCAGATCATGAATGGACCGACCTGTGATAGGATCTTCCAACTTCCAGCAAGAATTGAAATTCACCTCCCTAGCTTGATGACTAGATGTGGATATGTTAGTCCACCGATAACATAATGGGCTGGCTTGTGATAATACCCCCCATCTTGCAATCCGCAGTTATTTAAGTGTACTTAATTTCAAGATGATCATGGTGAGGTCCAAAACAGAGAAAGATTGACCAGGCTATAAAGATTTAATGCCAGTCACTAATGGAACATAAGGCAGAAAAACCTAATCACTCCTATAGCTTCAATTTTTAAAATGAAACATTAATAAAATGATGGTTCAGGTGGGGAAACATCAAATAAAGATCTGCATAGATTGGTTGTTATTTCTTATGAAAGTACACCCTCATGTATAAACTGAGTAAAGTGGATCTGACATGGCCACCCCAAATCTTCAGACTGAATTGATCTGAGATGCACTGATGAACAGCCTATGCCAAATGTTTTGTCATTATTATGATTCAAAGAAAAAAACCAATCCAAAAAAGAAAAGAAAAACAAACCACACCTATGTACAGATAATCCAAATGCTTATCTTAAATGAAATACTTCTTGAGTAGTTGAACATTGACTGGATAGGTTTCACAGACACCTTCCAGTGTTTGTAACCGGACAGTACTAGGGCCAATATTTTCTTTAACAATGAATGGCCCTAGCCTTAAACATTGAAATTTGGTATAGTCATTCTTATCTTTATGTTGTTTATCCCATCTTAAAACCAAATCTCCCACTTTGAAATCTCTATTAGTTGATGACTTTTCATCAAACCATTCTTAACTAATTGTTGATGTTGATATAGCTTATTCTTGGACTTCTCCCTCTCCTCTTCCAATTGAAGTAACGAGTCAATCCTTTGTTGAAGGGGAGAAGAGTCATCTTGTTGTATTGAATGAGCTAGTTGTAATGAAGGGATCAAAAGATTAGATGGTAAGATGGCCTTGTAACCGTAAACCAAACAGTAAGGGAGGTTTCCAATGGAGGCTTTTGGGGTAAAACGGTCTACCCAAAGAGCATTGAACAATTGAGTGTGCCAATTCTTGTGATGGGTGGCTACAGTCTTCTTCAATATGTTGATCAGATTTTTGTTGGAAGACTCAACAAGCCCATTACCTTGTGGGTAATAGTTGGCTGAATATTTAACATTAATCCCTTTCTCAAGGGCATACTAGGTAAGATCAATAGAGGAAAAGTAGGAAGCATAGTAAAAAACCAGAAACTCAGGTGCCCCAAACCTAGTGACTATGTTACTCTCCAGAAAGGATATCACTGAGTTTGTGTTGTCTAGCCTAAGGGGAGTTGCTTCTACCCACTTGGTGAAGTAGTCTTTGGCTGTCAGGATATATTGATGTTGCAAGGAGGAGGCAGGGGTAATAGGACCAATGAAATCTAGGCCCCATTGTTGAAATGGGAATTGGACAATGACTGGCTAAAGGGGAAAGGAAGGCTTCTTGACTTTTCCAGCACATTTTTGGCATGATTCACATTTTCTGGTAGTAAATGCATATGCATATTTTAATAGAGTGGGCCAGTAATAGCCTGCTCTCAGGATCTTGTTGGCAGTAGTTTCACCTGAAAAGTGTCCTTTTGCAGGTCCTGCGTGAAATTCCAACAAGATATTGTCAGTTTCAGTTTTTTCCAAACACCTAAGAAGAAATCCATCATAATTTATTCTAAAAATCACATCATCAATCAATTGATATGGTGCATCTTTCAATCTTAAAGCCCTATGCTTTTTGAAATCCATGTTTTGAGGGGAAAACCCATGTGTAAGAAAAAACCTGATATCGTCATACCATTCATATGTTAGTGTAGAAATTTTAGGTGTACTTTCTTCCTGATTCCACTCGAGTTGTTCCTGTACAGGGTCATTAGACTGGGCAGTGAGTAAGCACAAACCTTGCCCCTTTACGATTTTAGTAGGTTTAATTTCAAGGTCATATTCCTGAAGCGTTGTCATCCAGTGAGCATGTTTTTCACCAAGCTCCTTTTGAATCAACACATTCCTTATTGCTGCATAAGGGACAATAAATTTAGTCCTAGATTTCAAAAGATAGGGTCTGAAGTGATTTACAGACTTATAGACTGCATAAGCCTGCTTATCAATCTGGGAGTAATTCAACTCAGCCCCTTTAAATGTGGATCTCATGAAGGAGATATGAATATCAACGTCATCAACATGTTTCTGTGTCAGGATAGAATCATAAGAGAAATCAGTAGAAAATGTATGCAAAATGAAATCTTTAGTGAAATCGGGAGACATCAGAGCAGGAGCTTCTGCGATGGCTCTGCGAATTTCTGCAAAAGCATCTCTCTGCACATCAGACCATTTGAGCTGTGCATCATTATTTATCAGCTCTTGTAAAGGTTTAATAATCTGTGTGAAATTAGGTACAAACCTTCTAACAAATTTAATCTTACCTAAGAGTGACTGCATGTATTTTCTGGAGCTGGGAAGTCCAATTTTGGCTATGGCATCTATCCTTTTGGGGTCAATGACCATACTATGCTTTGAAATAATGAATCCCAAAAGCTTACCTTCTGTAACAACAAAAATGGATTTCTTTGGATTCAGAGAGATCCCATACTTTCTGCACCATTTAAGAGAAAACAGATGATCATGCCTCTTTTTCGAATAGATTGTAATATCATCTAGAAAAACAAAAACAGAACTATGCATTAACCCCCTGAAAGCTATATCCATATCCCTCTGGAAAGTGGTGCCAACGTTTATCAAACCAAAAGGCATTCTTCTGTAGGCAAATGTTCCCCAAGGTGTTCGGAAAGCGGTTTTCAGTTGATCAACAGGGGCAACTAATACCTAATTGTACCCTGAAAAACCATCTAACAAGGAGAACATTTCGGCACCTGCAACTTTCTGTAATATTTGTTCCATAGGAGGGACATGATAGTTATCTTTTTCAGATGCTTTATTGAGATTTCTAAAATCTACACACAATCTAATCTCCCCATTCTTTTTCTGAACAGGGACTAGATTTGCAATCCATTGTGTGTGTCTGACTGGAAATTTATGGCTACTAACAATTTCTCCAGTTCTTTTTTTATAGATGGTTCCAAACTGGGATGCATCTTTCTTAGTTTTTGTTGGTAGGGTTTTGCATCAGGTTTCATGGGAATATTGTGGTGCATGATTTGGGTATCAAAAGTCTTGAGATCGTCATAGGTCCAAGCAAACACATCTTTAAATTCTCTGCACAGTTTAATGAAATATTTTCTCTCATCAAGAGAGCAATCAATCCCCAAATTAATCAACTGATGGTTTTGATTAGTTCCTAGATTAACATGTTGGTGGTTCACAGAGGAACTATGTGTTTTGCAGTTAGTTTTATGCCTAAATTTATCCTGCAAGTCATAGTACTTCTCCAAATTAATGACTGACTTGGGAATATAGTTGGAGGGAAATTTAGGATCAGACAAGTATTTTTCGTGATCGGCCTCATCTATGGCTACATCTTGGAAGGTATCTTGAGCTGTGAGGAAATCTAAAATCTGTTGATCATCATAAAAAACTTTCCAACTTGGGACATTGTCAGGGATGGAGGTTTTGTACACTAACTCAATAGAGAAAGTATCAGGAGACAAACCTTCTGGAGGAATCAGTCTTGAGGCAGTGTTGGCTAATAAGTCTGCATCAAATTTTTGGGACCTGCGGACTGATTTAATATTGAATGCACTAAAATAATTGGTCATATCCCTAACAAGTTTCTGATAATTAATTAAGCGGGGAGATATACAATGAATTTTATTCCTTACATGTTTCACAATAATTTTGGAATCCCCGTAGCATTCTATTACCTGAGCACCCAAATCGATTGCCTTCCTAATTCCCTGAACCAGAGCCTCATATTCATCAATATTGTTAGTGCACTCAAACTCTAGTCTGCAGGAAATCATTATCGTGGTGCCCTTTGGGTCTATTAACACACATCTTGCACCAGCTCCATCTTTATATTTTGACCCATCAAAGAACAAAGTCCAAGCATTTGAATCTATTCTAAAATTTGTATTCACATTATAGACATTATGTACAATGGAACCAGAGAATGGGACAGAAGTAAAATTAACAATTTGAAATTGATTTAGAACATTCTTAGCAGGTGATGAATCAACAGGTAAATCCCTTAAGAATGTATAAAAGGTGTAGTGTTCAATGTGTGAGCTAAAGTAAGTAGCAGGTTCACTGGAATCATTCAAATCAGTGACTGTTTGTTTCATGTATGGCTCTCTACTAATTTTGATTTTAATAGGTCTTACATTGTAAGGGATCCATAAATGGGACCAGTCAGTAGCGAAATAACCTTTAAGATTTTTTGACCAATCCCTACTTAGCCACATTCCATATTCCTCAAGGATATCAGCAACAACTATGTCAATGGTTTGGTGGATTCTTAGGTCAGCAGATAATGTCAAAAGAACATTTTTCAACTCTCCTACTACCCTAACTCTGGATCAGTCAAGTTGAACTATTTGGGTAGGGAAAGGTTCCCATGATGCATTCAGCTTGTTGCAGAAAGACAATGGAATTACATTGGATGAAGCACCTGAGTCTATCATGCAGTTATGCACATTCCTATTAAAAATTTCAAAGGTGAGCAAGAAAGGAGGCGTTTTCTTTCCACTAGGATTTTGGCTACCGGGTTTAGAATAAGTCTCTAAATTTTTGTTTTGAACTTCTCTAGGTTTGTTCACAATCATGCTTTTAGGCAGACTATCTCGCATGGAAGGGGTTTTCAAAAGTTCAAAAAGAGATATGTTAGCCTTTACCCTTTTCAAGTCATCAACTAAACTATATTCAATCTCGGGAATGACAGTCTCTTTCTGTGTTACCGCTCTACCTTTATATAGGGTAGATGTTGAAGGGGAAGCTTCCTGTGAAGATTGTCCTTTGATTCTTGTGTTGTAAGGATGTTGGACATTAAAAATAGTCTCAAGCTCATCTTCCTCTTCAGCAATAGGAAGTTCTGAAAAATAACTAATGGTATTGACTTGCTGGTCCTCTTCTTCATCAGGTGGTTCAAGATCCAGGTTTTCTTTAGGATTTTCATCAGGGTGATCAGGAGGATTCTGGGATTCAGTAGCCAAAGCCATGAAAATGGAATAGATTTCTTTAGAATTTAACCCCTCATCAGGATTAGGTGGAGTTTGATTCTGAGGGGGTTGTTAAGGTCTCATAAAAGATGGTATTACGAACCCTCTGTTATTGGTTTGATTTTTAGTGTTTGTATTTTTCAAATCTACCATTGCATTAGAGATCTTCTGCATAAATTTTTTCATATCATTCATTTCAAAAGGATATTTATTTTGCACAGTGCATTTAGGAGGGTTATCTTGTTTCTTGCGGGAGGTAGAAGGTTGATCAGATTGAGTGTCAAGATTATCTTTTAAACAAAACATGTCCTTTTCTACTTGAATATCTTCAGCAAAATCCTCCTGCAAGTTATCCTTATGAGCTCTCTTGACCCACATGGCAATAGGGATAGGAAGACCTTTAATGTAATATTTTGTTAGATTTTCACAATTTGATTCAATATGATCTAGGATCTTCTCTGAGAGAATAACATGCACAACAAATCAAACACAAGAGACAAGAGACACAAATATTTTCATCGAGGAATCCATAAAGGAGAAAACCCCGCAACTTCCTAAGAGATGCAATGAGCAACAATGCAAAAACCCCAAAAGATAGAAATGGTCTCCAACAGCTTCTCTCTTCTTCACTTGTGCGAACTTGTCCTCCTACTCACTTATGCGAACTTGATGAGTGAGTGAATGTGTAAATAGAGAGGAGCAACCTCTCTATTTATACTTTACTTCCTCTTGACTTTTACACTAACTGGGCGGACTTCTCCTAGGAGAGTCTTATAAACCATTACCACTTAACTTAGGGCTGACTCCTCTAGGTGAGTCTAATAACCCTTTAAAATATAATAATAACTTTCCCGATCGGAGGAATAAAACCTCTCCATCGGAAGTAAAATAACATATGAATACAATATAAAATATACAAGTGAATATCTTCTGAAGTTACAAATACATTAACACTCCCTCTTAACTAGGAAGGTATTCTCTTGTCACAGTTCATCCGCACAAGTCTTCGTCACTGGATCATCATCAAAGCTGGATCATCATCGTCACTACTGTTTCTATCTCGACCATCAATCTCCAATATACTTGTCATAGGAAGTTCTACAGAGCCAACCCTTTTTCATGTTGGATGTAGGCCCAGCCTCCATGTAGGTCTTGTTGGCAGGCGGTTTGATGGGGTAATGGTGCGATACCGTCGACGTTTTGACACGTTGGATAAAGGCGCGAAAGGAGTATTGTGTACCAGATAGACCGCAGTTGGTGGTTTTGGGTCACTTGGACCATGTATTTTTAATATTGAGTCAAGTATACCGCAGTTGGCGGGTAATAGTGAGTTAGTATACCGCGGTATACGGGTTTTTGGGGTCATTAGGACCAAGTCAATTAGATATTGGGTCAATTGTCCATAGTGTCGGTTAGGAGTCAATTGTAAGTGGACAAACATTGTAATGGCAAAATCCTATAAATAGATGAGAATTGTAAGTGTTAGATATACACATGCAGAGACATATGCGGAGATCGACAGAGAGATAATGCAGGAGTTGCGCAGAGGTTCATGTACTGCTTTTGGTTTGCCTCAGTATTATAAGGATGATGATTTGGTGCAATCTGTGTGTAATGTTGCTCGATACTTATGTTATTGTATTTTCTTGATGCAATTATCTGGTTCTATCGCTATGATGTGAATGCAGCAGTAGTATGTTATAGATATCTGTTTACTGTAATGTTAAATGCTGTGATTAAAGTGATATGCTATAACTTCATGATGAATGTTTTACATTGCTGTTAATATCATACTGCTGCAACTCGCCTCCTCCCTTGGCGGAAACATGGTTCCGTCTGCTCTTCCTGGATGCCTCGGGTGAAACCTCATCCACTTTGCGGATGTTGCTGGGTGGGCTCAAACCTGCCCGGGCTGGTGCCCAGGGAGACTACAGTATGTGTCGACAGTTGGTGAACCCTTGTCGACTGTGAGTTCGCAACTTGGTCAACAAATGGTTCCGTTGTCGGGACCGTGTGCAAAGTAAGAGGAGGCCATGTTGTGGCACCCAACGAAGCTAGAGATACAGAGCCGGTTTGATCAGAGACCGCAGGAATTTGCTGAAAAGGAAAGTCGAAACATGCGACTAACAGTCGATCACTGGTTGGGAAGGTATATTCACGACGGTCCTCATGAGTGGTTCTTCTCTGAATTTTCGGTTATTCTATATGAGTGGTTGTCGAAGTTGACCTTCCAAAAGAGAAATTTCCAGGGTGGTGAGCCGACGGCTTGGACCCCGAAATTGATCCAGGAGCTGCAGGAAGTTGATAGTAAGGCATCGCAGGCCGTTGAAGTTTGACTTGATAGCATCTTGGAGGGATTCATCACTGAATTCACGGTTGACATGAAGAAATCCTATAGTGAAGCAAAAATATATTTCTTTGACGGACCGAGGGGAAGGTTTCTGCTATCACTCCAACTGTCGATTAAGATGCTAATCTGTGAGAAAGGTATACTGAAGATGCACCTTGATCAGTAAACAGCCTGGTGGGCAGAGGCCATGGGTATCACGACTGTCAGGGGGTGGTCGAAGGAATGGTAAAGGGGTATATGGGTGCAGACCATGAGGAGACCGAGGGGAAGGTTTCTGCTATCACTCCAACTGTCGATTAAGACCTGTTCAATGTTACCACTGTGCAGTCTGGGGGCATTATCAGCACGACTGCCCACTACTACAGCACCAGTGTACGTTTTGTTCCTGTAATTATCATACGGTTGAAAATTGTCCACAGTTGATTGCAATATGGAAGGCTAGGAACACTCCACAGCTATAGAATCAAGCCCAGCCACAGCAACCAGTACAGAACCCGGTACAGCAACCAGTACCGAACCATCCCCCATGACCACCACCAAATGTTACTCAGAAAGTCAATCAACTGGGGAATATGCAACAGAACTAGACGTAGGGCACAAATATTGCGACCATTTCTGCAGAGCCGCGACCGCAAGATGCTTCAGTGGCTGTTGTCACTTATGGAGGCAAGACCACTGGGAAGATGGTTTGCGCCCACTTATTCGGTTGGCTAGTCAGAAGACGGTACCCTTCGACATTGATATGGAGATAGAGACATTCCTGGAGGCACGTCGCACTTTGGAGAAAGACCGCGGTAAGGCTGTTGTTTGTGATATGCTGCCTGTCTTTGATGCTACATCAGACGTTGATCGACCACCACCGGGGACATTGCACAAGTTCCTTGAAAGCTGTCTTTCATTGGCATGAGATCCGGTTGCTCTAGTTGAGATTGAGGGATGGTTGCAGCGATTTCCGAAAAGATGGCAGGAGTCGGCAGTAAACTCTTTATAGCGACAAAAAACTGGCAAGGAGATGCAAATGAATATTCAGATTGGTGACTATGATGTTGACTCTGTGATTCTTGACCTTGGTTTGGATGTTAACATCTTGACCAAGCAAGCGTGGCAGAAGCTGGGGAGTCCCCCATTGAGCTGGTCTCCTGTACAGCTCCAGTTGGCTAACCATGCGAAGGAGACACCCATTGGGCGAGTTTCGCGGCTCATGATTGATATTGAGGGCATGAAGACTTATGCTGATTTTGATGTTATAGAAGTGGTTGAGGGAGGAAGCTCTTATCCGACACTCTTGGGGATCGGATGGGCTAACGATAGTGGAGCTGTAATCAACTTCAAGAAGCGCATGATGACCTTCGAGAATTGCGATTTCAGAGTCATAGCCTCGTTGGATCTGGTTGAAGGATGCCGATACGTTGAGCCTGTCAGAGATGGTGATACTGCTGGATGGGACCATGCATTCAATATTTCTGAAGATTATATCCATCCTACTGTCCACGGTGAGTTGGACTGGCGCAGTGAGAGCTCTGCGTCTTCCGACTCTGATGATGCATTAGAGCATTGGCAGAACCGAATGCATGAAGTACCATTCCAGAAATGTGGCTTAGTTACACAATCCTTATGTCGGGTTGTGACCAAGACGATCACATTACCTGTCTATGAGGGGTTGCCTGGCCTGAACACCTTTTTAGCAGAATTTGAAGACCGCGTCTCAGAACCACAACGATTGCTAGCATTGGAGGATGCGTTGAAGGTTGTTCCAGCACGCTGGTGGTCGACACATAAGAAATTCATTAAAGATTGGTCACAGTGTCGAAGGTTGATGATGGTTCGGTTCGGTGATACTGAGGTTTATCACACTGACACGTATGATGGCCATACTGATCCCGGTGATCACATGATGGAGTGCCAATGATTGTGGGTAGCGCGACCCAGAGATGAGTGGGTCCATGCTTTTGTCCATACTTTGGATGAGATACCGCGCTCATGGTACACTGCAGTCGAGTTGTGCCAAGACATTACAACATGGGGAGAGTTAACGATCTGTTTCACTCATACGTTCACGTTTGCGGATGCCAACCCTGATGTCCATAATGCTTTGCAGCTCATCCGCAACATGATATTTCAGGTTGTTCCGGCGGCCTACCTTGTCGATCCACCCACACATTGTCAGATGCAGTCTCTCATGGAGTGCTTCAACATCAGTGGTGGCCTAGAGGATGATGATGATCCCCGAAATGTTAACATTCCCGAGTCTGAAGGGATCCGCGATGTGGTACCACTTGTCACGCTAGGTACCCAGTTCAGTCAACCATTGTAGCTTCGCAAGATGAATATTGGCACCAAGACCACTCCTAAGTTTGCTAATGTTGGGGATTATTGGGACGATGAGACGATGAGTAAGGTCACCGAGTTACTGCATGAGTTTTAGGATGTGTTTCCTATGAAGTTTTCCGAAATGAAGGGAATCCTAGGTGATTTAGGAGAGATGAGGATTCCATTGAAGCCAGATGCTAAGCCAGTCCGACAGCAACCTTATCGGTTGAATCCGCGACATAAAGAAAAGGTCAAGGCAGAACTTGATCTCATGTTGGATGCTGGTATTATTGAACCTGTAGAAGAATCCGAATGGATCAGTCCTATGGTGGTGCAGGACAAGAAAATAGGCGAAGTGCGCATTTGTGTTGACTTGTGGAAATTGAACGATGCCTGCTTGCACGACCCTTTTCCGACCCCGTTTACTGATGAAGTACTTGAAGGAGTGGGTGTCTAGGAGATGTACTCTTTCACTGATGGATTCTCTGGCTACCATCAAATTCACATTGCCAAGGAAGATCACCATAAGACAACTTTCGTTACTGAATGGGGTTGCTTTCAGTACATGGTCATGCCGTTCGGTTTGAAGAATGCACCTGCGATATTCTCCCGGGTCGTTGTTGCCGCATTCAAAGATTTTATTCAGAAGGTTTTGCAGGTATATATGGATGATTGGACCATTTATGGATTGATTCGCGATCATCTGGCCAATCTGTGGTTAATGCTTGAGCGATGCCGACAACACCAGATATTGTTGAACTTGAAGAAATGTATTTTTGGTGCTCCCTTTGGAATATTGCTGGGTCATATCGTGTGTAAGCAGGGATTGTTGGTTGATCCAGCCAAGATTGCGCTTATTTTGGGGTTGCAACCACCGACCACTGTTAAGGAGTTGTGCGCCACCTTGGGTCGTACGAGCTATTATCGCAAATTTATCAGGGGTTATGCTGCGATTACTACCCCTATGGAGAAGTTGTTGAAAAAGGATGCGAAATTCCAGTGGAGCCCGGAATGTCAAGATAGCTTCGAAACGCTCAAGGCAAAGATGGCGTCAGCACCGATTTTGGTTTTTCCGGACTGGAGTAAGGAATTCCATGTCCACATTGATGCCTCATCAGTTGCATTAGGTGTTGTATTGGCTCAACTAGGAGAAGGTGACATTGATCATCCCATTGCTTTTTCCAGTCAGAAGTTGTCCTCTGCAGAATGCAATTACACCACCACAGAACGCGAAGGACTGGCCATGGTTTATGCGCTGCAGAAATTCAGGCATTATTTGTTAGGTGGCCACTTTAAAATGTTCACTGATCATTCTGCATTGAAATACTTGGTCAATAAGCCTGTGTTGGGGGGGATGATCTGCCAGTGGCTACTGTTGTTTCAGGAATTTTATTTTGAGGTCATTGTGAAGCCGGGGCGGTTGAATGCTGGACCAGATCATTTGTCACGGATTGATATAGGGGAGGAACCGACTAATATTGAAGACGAGCTGTCGGATGCCCAACTGTTTCACGATGCCGCTGCTGATTAGTATTTTGATGACATCCTTTAGTTTCTGGTGACTGGCACCGCACCTGATGACTTTACCACTACTCAGAAGAAGCAATTGGTTGTTAAGGCTGCTGACTTTCAACTGATTGCGGGAGAGTTGTATAAATTGGGTGTTGATGAGATATTGCGCAGATGTGTCTTGCCACATGAGCAAGCGCATATTTTGGCTGAGGCACATAGTGGAGTTGCGGGTGGACACTATGGCGGTCAAGCGACTGCGCGGAAGGTACTGCGTGCAGTACTTTGGTGGCCCACATTACACAATGATGGGATAGACTATGCGCGGTCTTGTGATATTTGTCAGCGAACTGGCAAGCCGTCCAGATGAGACGAGATGCTGCTTCTACCTCAGGTGACATTACAACCGTTCGAAAAATGGGCTGTGGATTTTGCAGGACCGATCCATCCACCTGGGAAACGCACAGGTGCGTGATATATTATCACGGGGATAGAATACTTGACCCGATGAGCTGAGGCAGCACCTGTCATTAACTGTACCGCCGCAACAGCTGCTCGTTTCTTGTTTGATCACATTATCACTCATTTTGGCTGCCCCAAGATATTGCTGAGTGATCAAGGAAGTCATTTTCTTAATCGCACTATCAGCGCATTGACGGAAGAATTGCAGATACAACATAAGAAGAGTACACCCTATCACCCATAGGCAAATGGAACGGTGGAAGCATTTAACAAGGTATTGGAGCATGCATTGAAAAAAGTGTGCAATGCGAACCGAGACTACTAGGATTTGAAAGTCCTAGCGGTGTTGTGGGCTTATCGCACCACTTGTAAATGATTGAATGGTCAGACACCTTTCAAGCTGGTATATGGGAAGGAAGCAATTATGCCTATGGAGTACATTGTTCATAGTCTACAAATTGCAGCTATTACGAGCATGGATGATGTTGCAGGACTGGATGAGCGACTAACACAATTGGTAGAGCTAGAAGAGGATCGATTTATCGCTGACTTCCACCAAGGGGTGGAGAAGGACCGTCAGAAGGCATGGCATGATCGCCACATTAAAAATAAGCAGTTTCAGCAAGGTGACTTGGTGTTACTATACGATAGCAAGTTTATGAAACATCCAGGCAAGTTGCAGATGCATTGGCTGGGTCCCTACCTCATCAACAGTATTACTTTAGGAGGAGCGGTTCAGTTGCAGCGATTGGATGGGGGGATGCTCCCCAAACTGGTAAATGGTCACACGTTGAAGCCCTATCGCGCAGGCTTGCAGTGCGATGTCTGAGTCGCATGAAAAAAAAAAATTGATGATTGTTGCAGGTTGCTTGGTGGCCGATGGCGCACCCATGGAAGAAGGTATGCGATGCAGAGAGGCTTGAACTGCCCGGTTGGAACAAACGGTGATACATGGCAGCGCGACGACCCAGTCAAATTAGTAATAAATGCCAAAAGTGGAGATAGTTAATTAACAACATTGTTTGGATCATGGGCATTAATGGTGGATCCAGCCGATCGGTGGACAAGAATTCCGGTGGATTTTCCTCATTAATACAAGGACTTGGTCGAGTTAATGCATGATTTAGTCATGATTACGGCAGGATTTGGGTAAATGCTATAAATATGGTTTAGCGTCGGGTAGAAGACACCTAGAAATTAGTAAGTCGTGTTGTTGTGGAGCGTTGTAGTGATTTCAGTCAATTACTGTTCGGTATATAACGAAGAGTGGTGAGGTATGCGAGGAGAATTAGAGACAATGGACATCAATAGTGAAGTGGAGTCTCCATTCGTTCCGATTTTTGTCGAACAGGAAGCTGTGTCCTTGGACACTGTTGATCTTGGAGCAGAAGTTGCCAACATGCTAGTAGGAACATCAAATGTTGCTAAGAAGCACCGAAGGGGTCAGCCTTCTAAATCTCCGTAGAGTAAGAGAATGCTTCGGTCTGCAGTGGCTGGCGAAGCTTCGGAGCAGGGGGGGCGTCCCGTCGCACCGTTCCTCCATCTACCCCATGGAAGGGACACTCTGCAAGTAATATCCTTGGATACATCCCTCCTGTTCGGTCGGATGTCGCCCAACGTAAGCTGAGTCCGAAACAGAAATTTAGTGTGAAAATGCCTGCACTCCCACCTGGGATGACGTGCTCAGTGGACATTGGGCCGGCATTGATGCGCCTACGGTATGAGGACCACGACATGGTGGCTCAACCCGAAATTTCCTCCGCACCATATGTCCTTGAGACACACAATTCACCGGACCCACAGATACATGAATGGGCACTAGGATTGCAGCAGGCTAGCTTGTTAGGGCTAATTAACATGCCGCATTTTGGGCGCTTAGTGGAAGTTGGTTCTTGTGTAAAGCAACTTTCGTCATGTTTCCGCGGCGGTTCATTGTGGTTGGATAGAGAGGTCCCGGTTAGTGTTGACTTGATTACTCAAGGGCATTAAGATCCTGTGTTGTAAAGTGATTAGGGGAGGTCGCCCTAACCAATGTAATTCGGGGATAGTTACTTGCGCAGAGCAATGTGCGGAAGGATTCCAGATGAATTGGTCCCTATATCTTTTGAATCAGCTGATGGAGGATGTTGCAGATGTCCAAGTGGGGAGAGGCGCCTTTTCATATAGCTGGTTGTTGTTGCTAATTGCTCTGGTTGCATGGAAAGAGCCCGACACCTACCTGGGTATGGACTGCCCGGCTGCAGCGGACCGACGAGGGGCACACTATCAGAATCTATGGTTTGTGCGAGAGCCCGATCGCACCTGGGAGTGCCAAATGTAGTTTTGGCTGTACTCAGAAATGCTTTGTGATGCAGCAATGCAGGTCCCGCGAATATCCACAGACACTGTGGCACGATTCACTCTTGTTATGGCATTTGCAATACGACCGAGTGTCATACATATACAAGCTTGCTGTGATGTTAATCACCAATGGTTGCAGACAAGGTATAAAGTGACAGCGACAGATTTGGAGGCTATTGTGAAGGAGTGGCTAGAGGCTTGGCGACAGCTGATGAGTTCTGTAGAGATTGATGCTGGAGGTTCGTCGGAGGGCCCTATGGATCAAGTATCGGCCCAGTATTAGCAGAGTCATCATGATTCTGATCACGAGTCGACCCGAACACCAACGGTAGATGATAGCGACCGCGCTCTTGAGGAAAACCGATCAAAATGACACCACGAGTAGGCGACGATTAGTGAGATTCCCTTACCAACGGAGGCGCAGTTGGGCCGGTTAGTCACAGTGATTAACCATGCCTCCACAATGGCTGTCGACAAGATGTCTGTCAAAGTGGAGGAGAGGTTTTCTACGCTTGCTGCTCAGATGGATTCTTTATGTAATGCAGTATCACAAAAGGAACCTAGTACTGTACCCATGCAGGAGATGGTCACAATCCGCACTATGCCCCGGGTCCAGAACATCAACATTCCCCCGACTGCGGTTGTGACCGACAACGAGGCTTTGCAAAATGTGCTACAGTCGATTGACCAGGTGACTGTCAATGTTAATGCACTACCGGTAATGGCGCTAGTGCTCATGCAGAAGGTCGCGTCCTAGGAAATAGCGGATAGAATGCACGAAATCAGTAAGAGCTTTCAGCACTTGCAGGCAAGTGAGGCAGCTGCAACCACCGCAATGGATGAGCTTACAAGCAGGGTTGCTACAACATGGACAGCAGTAGATGACCTTGCAGCTGACCTTAAGAGGGAGCAGGTCGAGAAGGGTCGCGCCATTGAAGTACTTAAAAAGGAACAAGACTTCCTTATTGCGGAAAAGGCTCGCATGTGGGATGACAATGTTCGGGTTGACAGGGCGATCACAGAGGCCTATCAACATGTCTCGGAGCCCACTGAAGAGGTGGATGTGCTTCATCGAGTACAGTGGCTGGGGGATGCCATTGTTTAATTGCAATAGGAAAACGATCGGTTGCAGTCTCAGTTGAAACCAAGTACACCTCAGGCCGAGGTGGATGACCGAAGAAGGGCACTTGAGGAAGTCGCCATCCAGATGGAGGAGCTGGAGACAGCAACAACCAGGCTCACCGTCGAAGCGGTACAGTTTTGGGGCCGCATCGTTCATGATGAGCAAATTGAACAGCTCACTAAGATCCGATAGGAAGCGGAGGGCCAGTTGGCCACATTAAAGACTGCGATGAGAACCTTACCACCAATGGAGCAAGTTGCTAAGTCACGTGAGCTGAAGGGCTTGCAACAATGGGTCACCAAGGCCGATGAATGCCAGAAGCTGCGTGCGGCCTAGTTGGAAGAATTTCCAGGACACTCGAGGATGGAAGAATTCCAGGACACTCGAGGACAAATGATGCTACAGGAAAGTGAAGCACTCCCAACAGTACAGAAGTATCGACAACAGGTCATGGACAAGCTTGTCGATCACCCATCGGCAGAGGATGTGATCAGCAGTCAGGAAGTAGCTAAGGAGGCTCAGGAGCTGGTGCGAAATGTCGAATAGCCACAAGATTGTGTTGGGGGCCTATTGGCAGGTGGTTTGATGGGGTAATGGTGCGATACCGCCAACATTGTGACACATTGGATAAAGGCGCGAAAGGAGTATTGTGTACCAGAGTAGACCGCAGTTGGTGGGTTTTGGGTCACTTAGACCATGTATTTGTAATACTGAGTCAAGTATACCGCAGTTGGTGGGTTTTGGACCATATATTATGTAATAGTGAGTCAGTATACCGCGGTATGCGGGTTTTTGGGGTCATTAGGACCAAGTCAGTTAGATATTGGGTCAATTGTCCATAGTGTCGGTTAGGATTCAGTTGTAAGTGGACAAATATTGTAATGGTAGAAGACTATAAATAGATGAGAATTGTAAGTGTTAGATATACACATGCAGATACATATGCGGAGATCGACAGAGAGATAATGTAGGAGTTGTGCAGAGGTTCATGTACTGCTTTTGGTTTTCCTCAGTATTATAAGGATGATGATTTGGTGCAATCTGTGTGTAATGTTGCTCGATACTTATGTTATTGTATTTTATTGATGCAATTATCTGGTTCTATCGCTATGATGTGAATGCCGCAGTAGTATGTTATAGATATTTGTTTACTGTAATGTTAAATGCTGTGATTAAAGTGATATGCTATAACTTCATGATGAATATTTTACATTGCTGTTAATATCATACTGCCGCAACTCACCTCCTCCCTCAGCGGAAACATGGTTCCATCTTCTCTTCTTGGACACCTCGGGTGAGACCTCATCCGCTCTGCGGATGTTGCTGGGTGGGCTCAAACCTGCCTGGGCCGGTGCCCAGGGAGACTGCGATATGTGTCGACAATTGGTGAACCCTTGTCGACTATGAGGTCGTGACTTTGTCAACAGGTCTTCATCATCTCTGCGAGCAAGCCATCAAGTAGGTACAACTCAGGACTTATTATATGCCACTGCAAAACCTGCAGGATCTCCAAGGACTGATTATATGCCACTGCAGAACCTAAAGGATCATCCCAAGACTAATTATATGTCTATGCAAAACCTGCAAGATCTCCCATGACTGATTATATGCCACTGCAAAACCTAAAGGAGCATCCCAGGACTGATTATATGCCTCTGCAAAACCTATGTACCCTATTGTCACCTCATCATCAACTAGAGAACAACCCATATGCACTTCACATGTCCCACAACAGTCAGCCCGCATCTACTAGCATGGGAGAACTTTCCTACCACCATGAGAGATCCTGCCTAGGCACACATATAGTGTCTTATGACCGGTGGACATCACAATGTCTCCAGTATGGGAGGAATTTCCTACCACCATACGAGATCTCGTCTACCAACATGCGAGGAATTTCCTACCAGCATGTAAGACTCACATCTACCAGCATGAGAGGACTTTCCTACCATCATGTGAGACACAACCCTTACATCTACCAACATGGGAGGAATTTCCTACCACCATGTGAGAATGGCTCAGCCCTTACATCTACCAACATGGGAGGACTTTCCTACCACCATGTGAGAATGGCTCAGCCCTTACATCTACCAACATGGGAGGAATTTCCTACCACCATGCGAGAATGGCTCAACCCTTACATCTACCAATGTGGGAGGACTTTCCTACCACCACGCGAGAATGGACCGTGTGCATCTACGTCTTCCAGACTCATCACTTCCCCTTGGAAGGAACCTCGATCTGAAGTACACCAAGCTTCTCTCTGAAGTATTCAAACTTCACTCTGGTCAACGGCTTGGTCAACACATCGGCTATCTGCTCGTCTGTCGCAACATACTGGAGCTTAACTGCTCCTCTCTACACCATATCCCTGATATAGTGATACTTGATCTCGATGTGCTTCGACTTGTCATGGAACACTGGGTTCTCAAACAACTTCACACAACTCTGGTTGTCACAATATATACAAGTAGCATCCAATTGGAGATAAAATAAATCAGACAATATCTTCCTTAGCCATACTTCCTCACAACTAGCCGAACAAGCTGCGACATACTTTGCTTTGGCTATACTTAGTGCCATGCAGGACTGCTTCCTAATAAACCAAGAGATCACACCTGATCCCATACTAAAGCAACACCCCGCAGTTCTCTTCCTATCAATGGAACTACCTTCCCAATCTAAATCAACATAACCCTCCAGATTAATCTTCTGATACGCATCATACTTGAGCCCATAATCCATCATAACCCTTAGGTACCTCAGAATATGCTTTGCAACAATCAAGTGAACATGTCTCGGATCCGTTGGGAACTGGCTCAATGTGTTCACAGCAAAGAAAATATCCGATCTCGTATTCGTCAGGTACATCAAAGATCCAATGATTTGACGATACATCATGGCATCAACCGACTTTGATGAAGTATCACTCAATAGATTCAGGTTTGATGCCATAGGTGTGGCCATGGCATTGCAGTCCATCATCCCGAACCTTTTCAGGATCTCTACTGCATACTTCCCTTGTCCAAGGAATATTCCATCTGCACTCTGCCACACCTCCATGCCTAAAAAATAGTGCATCATACCCAAGTCCTTCATCTTGAACTTGGTAGCAAGCTTCCTCTTCGTGTCAGCAATCAACCCATCCTCACCTGTCACAAACAGGCCATCTACATAAAGTAGAAGTATCACTGGGTTCCCTTCCTCAACCTTGTGTAGTAAAGGTTGGAATCCACTTTACTCTTGGTAAAGCCCAAACTAGTCAAGAAGCTGTCTAATCCATACAAGGATTTATTCAATTTGCACACATGAGTCTCCCTATCATGTGTCTCAAATCCGAGTGGTTGCTCCACATACACTTCCTCCTCTACTACACCATTCAAGAACGTTGTCTTGACATCCATCTGGTGTATCTTCCACTTCATTACTGCAGCCAGAGCAAGTACTGATCTAATGGAAGTGTATCTAGCTATAGGTGCAAATGTCTCCTCATAGTCTATCCCTTCCTTCTGGGAGAAGCCACGTGCCACAAATCTCACCTTGTGTTTCTCTATGCTGCCATATGTAGCATGCTTGATCTTGTAGATCCACTTGGAAGTCACCACAGACTTCCCTTCTGGTCTCAGGACCACATCCCAGACATCATTCTTCATGATCTACTGGATTTGCTTCATTCATTGTTGTATCTCGGATCCCAGGTGATTTTGGTTCTTCAATGTCTTCAACATGTATCTTTCTTGATCTTCGTCACTTGTTCTTCTAAGCAAATATCTCTTGGAGGTGATGGTACACAATCTTTCCTACAAGACAAGTTCAATTACATGATTAGAAACATATCATATTTTTCTAAAACAAATTCCTATGCATAAGGACATCGGTCATGTAATCATGCAATTATCTTAGCCAATGCTTCAATACAGCATTCATCCATATCCCGCATTCATACGGTAACTTTCTAGATGCCTTCCATATCTACCAAAACATTGTTAAGAGTGTGCACTACTCTCAACATGTCATCAAAGAGGTTTCATTCTAGATAAGTAGCGATGGAATGTTATAAGGTACCATAGGCCACTTACCCATTACTTGCATATTAGTAGTATCTTGTTCATTAATGCAACTTTTCTAACATGCATAACACATATCCTAAATATAGGAACATAAGTATGTACACGAATCAACAATATCATTTAAGTAATCACACATGCAAGAAATAACAATTCAAATATGTATCCTTGTTTGGTTGTTGGGTGGACTCGCTCTTGATATTTGCTTCCTTGCCGGAGCTACTGGAGTGTGCTCCCTCTTGATCTTTGCTTCCTTTCTGGAGCTACTAGAGTCTCTGATAGTGTACTCCTTTCTTCTGCACCTTAACCAATGTTGAGAGGTTCTTCCATAGAGCATTGATCTTTATTTGTTTTCTGGAGTCCAACTCTGTAGGAGCTTCTCCTACTCCTTTCATGGAATACTGAAGGTCATCTCTAGATTCACCTTATGAGGTGGAACCTTCTAAATGAACCCATGTAGCTGGTTACCTTCATTATAATACATATTCTTCATCACTTGAAGAATCTTCACTATCTTCTTTGGTTCTCTTCCTTGGAGGTTCATCATCCTCTGCAATGTGAGCATGATGCCTTTTCTTGTTGTTCTTCTTCTTGTGGGAGATGCTTTTTTTCTTGGGACAATATCTGGAATAGTTCCCCTTCTCATCACAAGTATAACATCGAGTGTGAGAAATATCTCTCCTGGATCCTCCAAGATTCTCCCTCTGATTCTGGTGGTGGTGTTTTTCCTTCTTACTGTGATGAGGATGCTCCTTCTTGGTGTTATTCATCCTGGTTTGTGCTGTGAGAGCTTGATCTTCATTATCCATCTTTTCTTCTCGAGCTACAAGTTGAGCTTCTTCCTATGAGCACTCCTCCCACAACCTACTGAAGGTGATCAACTTTCTTCTTGCACAATTTCCTTGAATGAAGGAATCCCATGACCTAGGAAGACCATTCAAGGTGGTAATTACTATTTCTCCATTCTCTATATTTTCTTCCACGGCTTCAAGTTGTTCCTTGATTTGGGAAACCCTTGTGAAGTAAGACTAGATGGTTTCTGCATTTTGTATCTTCACATTCTTCAATTGGTTTCACAATGTCATCTTCCGATTTATATTCTTTCCTTCACATAGCTTGGTCAAGGAATCAAGCATCTCCTTGGGTGTCTTCAGAGATGACACATGTGGTATGAGATGGTCCTTGGTAGAATCTGCAATAATCCTCTTGGCCTTGACCAAGTTCTTCTTAGGTAAGGCCTTAGCCTCATCTCCCTCTAGAACTGGAACCTCTTCATTCACATAGGTTTCCAATTCATTCTCTTCTAGGAAAAGCCCAATCCTATACTTCCATGCTTGGAATTTATCATCCCCTTCAAGCTTATCCTCAAGCTTGGTGTGGTGATACTTTTTTAATGAGTAGTTCAAATGGAAATAGAAAATATTTAGGTCTTACCACTTGTTTTGCTGAAATTGGATTTGGAGTTGGCTAGGTTAAATAGAGAAACCCTAAAAATTCAAACTTGGAATTTCAAACTTCTGTCTGGATAGAAAGATGCGCCTTGTTGAGGCGAGCAAGCTGGTACACTTGGATTTTGAAAATTCCAAAAATTGGCCCCTTAAAAGTGACTTGCGAATTTCGGATCTACAGTTTTTGGTCCTTTCTGGTTTTCTAGTTTTCTGGTCCAACAATCAAACTAGGGTTTGACTTATACTAGGGTTCTACTCAACCAAAAAATTTGATATTGGTCTCTAAATTTTGATTTTCATGAGGAGAACAATCCTGTTCCGAGAGAACTTCAAAATTCCACTTAAAAGCCCTAATTTCCCGTAGCAGTGACAGGCCAAAAAATGAAAATGCTCAGAATCCAATTTTGCTTCGACAAAAAGATGTGCCTTCTTTAGGTGAGTTATCCTAGACTCCTTTTGTTGATGATCTGTGGAGAGAAACCCAAAAATTAAGAAGCCCTAGCTTCCACAACTGCATAGTGTCTTCTTCTCAGGTTAGCTCTGATACCATGTTAGATTTTCACAATTTAATTCAATATGATCTAGGATCTTATCTGAGAGAATAACATGCACAAAAAATCAAACACGAGAGACAAGAGACACAAAAAGTTTCATCGGGGAAACTATAAAGGAGAAAAACCCGCAACTTCCTCACAGATGGAATGAGAAACAATACAAAAACCCCATAAGATAGAAATGGTCTCCAACAACTTCTCTCTTCTTCACTTGTGTGAACTTGTCCTCCTACTCACTTATGCGAACTTGATGAGTGAGTGAATGTGTAAATAGAGAGGAGCACCCTCTCTATTTATACTTTACTTCCACTTGACTTTTACCGCCGACTTCTCCTAGGAGAGTCTAATAACCCATTACCACTTAACTTAGGGACGACTCCTCTAGGGGAGTCTAATAACCCTTTCAAATACAATAATAACTTTCCCGATCGGAGGAATAAAACCTCTCCGTCGGAAGTACAATAACATATGAATACAATATAAAATATACAAGTGAATATCTTCCGACGTTACAAATACATTAACATATGCAACCAATAATTCTTCTGTAGGAAGAACAATGGTAGGGATTCTATTTTTCAGATAGGAGAATCTCTGGTTGAAATCCTTAACCCTTTCTTTTCCCTTTATAATCATTGAGGATAGATAAATGACCAGATCCTTAGGATTTTTATTGTCTCCAAATTTTTGGATAAATAAGGCTTCAAAATCATTCCAAGAAGAGATCGATCGGGCTTCCAGGGAAAAATACCAGGTAGATGCTTTCCATTCAAAGGTATAAGGGAACAACCTATAGGCTACATCTTCATGTATCACACTTCTTATCCTAATAGCTTGCATGAAGGTTTTAATATGGTCTTCCGCAGGAGATTTATCATCTAGATTAAATTTAGGAAGCCATTTTTCTGGGTTTTTGGGAAGTCTATGTTGGTCTCCAGGAATGAATACAACATCCTGGTCTAAACAAGGTTTGTTTTGTCCTTCTCCCATTGGTCTGCCTTCTGAAGAAGAAGAACTTGTGGATGAATCACCGTCTGATGATTCCTCAGATGAGGATGAAGATGAAGAAGGGGGTGTTGGTGGTGGCCCACCTGATGCAACGTTGGGCTGTGGGATATCTTGATCTGTTTCTTCAAATAATGATTCGATTTGGATGTCAGGAAACAGTTCCTGTCAAGCTGTTGTCATGTCCCAAATTTGGAATTGGGTCACAATGGCCTAATCACATTAGCCATATTCATTAGAGTTTGTAAAATTGATGTTAAGGGTCAAATAATTGCCAAGGAGGAAAATTACTAGTTTCCTAGGTTTGGGGTGGAAGCTTTGGGATTTGGAATAAGGGGGATAATAAATGATGTTTAGACATTAGAAGGGTTCAAGTATTTAATAAATAGAGTGAATAAATAAATTCAAGAGAAATCCTAAGTGACAAATGGTTTTGGAGACATATGGAGGATGTGGGACCCACACTAGCTTGATTTTTCATAATACATGGTATCTCTCTTTTGCAAATTCGAATTAATGGGAATGTGAACACTCTTGGGTGAGTTGGTAAGTCATAACACATGTCATTGAGCATATTAGGTCGAATTTGGAAGGATTGGTAACCTCCATGGAAGATAAAGAGTCAAAGTGGAAGTTTGTGGACACTTGGGCTAGATTCCCTAGCCCCTATGACACCAATGATGGAGAATCTATGACAACTATGACAAATTGCAGACCTGATCTCTGACATCTGACCACTATGACATGTCATCCCCAAAAATAGGCTCAAAGAAGGCGAATCTGGGAGTTGGAGAAGCCAAAGAGACTCAAAATCGAATTTGGGAGAAGATGGAAGGTTGGAACTAGGAGACAAGTGGCAAGTGGAATATTTCCTAAATGAAAATCTATTGAATCTATTGAGAGGATTTCGACCCTTAGAAGGCTAATGTTGGTTATAAAATGTAGAAATGAAGTATGAGAATAGCTTTTGATCATTTGTAGAATTTGCAATTGCATTTGTGAAGAGGGAGAGCTAGTGGATGACTAGTTTCTTGCCTTAGCCAATTTCGAGGGTGAAAGATTCCCATCAAAGTTGGAAATTGGAAAGGCCATTCAGACCTTTCATTTGGAGCTTTAATGGAGTCTTTATTTGCAGGTGTAATCTACAGGGAAGCTCATGGTTTCTTCTATTGCAGCTCGCTCCTTCAACCATTTCCAGTTTTGATGGCATATTCTTGATCCTTGAGGGAGGGCGTTTTTGGTGAGCTATTGTACTCTTTGGGGGAGATTCTAATGCCCCATTTATT
The DNA here is from genome assembly GCA_027924585.1 of Larix kaempferi. Lineage (NCBI taxonomy): Eukaryota > Viridiplantae > Streptophyta > Pinopsida > Pinales > Pinaceae > Larix > Larix kaempferi. The sequence continues at coordinate 2,636,825 of BSBM01000510.1, forward strand.
TTGTAATATGAATTAAATACTCTGTTCTTCATCTCCAAAAAGTTTCAGGTCGAAATTCCAAGTATAAATGTATAAATCTCATTTTTAATGGAAGAACAATGCCATTTCCCCACTACCTTGTTGTGAGCCAATGTATTGATGATGATTTCGAATGAATGGATGATTCTATGATATATTTGTGATAAATATACTGCCATGGATGTATTATACAAGTTTCATGTACTGTAATTGAGCATTTGAAGCATTTTTACTCAGTTTAATTGCATTGGGAGAAGAAATAGTGCCATTTCCCCAAGGGTCGAATTGGGGATTTTTGCAGTTGAATGGGAGAGGGTGAGAACAGTTGTAATAAACCATTAATGGTGCATATGAGACCTTAATAGTATACTTAACACATTACATACCTCTGTTCATAAATTTGAGTGGGTTTGGAGGCATTTGGGAAGCCATTTTCAGTACTTACCTTAGGGGGATTTGAACCCCAAATTACTAGTAAAATTGCATACTTGGTCCAGAATCTTAAGAGAGTTTGCAGAGGTCTTTTGGTGGCCATATTTTATCCCTGAACATCATATTCAATTCCTAATATCATTCATAAACCTTCCTTGAATATTTGAAGGCATTTGTAGTCACTTTGAGACCTAGAGACCAATACTAGTCAAAGGGAAATCACTAGTAAAGTTACCTACATTGACCAGAATTGAAAGAGTATTTGCAGAAGTGTTTTAAAGGTACAAAGGCATCCCTGAAACACATATTTATGTTCTAATATCATTCATATACATTCTCAGAATATTTGGGATCATTTGGGGCAAATTTGGGACCTAGAGATCAAAACTAGTCAAAGGTCGAACCAAGGAAAAAAGTGGAAAATTGCAATTTTAATAAAATTCCTAACAAGGGACATTACAGTGGTATCAGAGCATGGTCCTTGCACCTATGTATTAGGTACATACATTCAAGAATAATTGGCATCCATGTCTTACTATTATGATGAATTCTATGAGTACAATTCTTATGACGAATATGCAGATGCTTATGAGCAATATGAAGCAGAATGTGAATGGTATGAGAAAGAGGTGCCATCATGCAACACTTCTTACAATTTCAAGAGAAATGAAGATTATTCTTATGACTTTAAATCTGATGAATATGAGTGTGTCACACCAACCAAGGATAATTCTATGAGTGAGTTCCAAAGATGGAGAGCAAAATATAAAACCTTGCCCCAACAATATCAAAAATATCAAGAATATCTTGCTTTTAGCAAAAATACACAAAATGCCATGTCTTTTGAGTACTATGCTGAACATGTTTTTGAAAATAGGCCCAAAAATGAAGATGTGGAGTTAGTGAAGAAATGTTTATGCCCTTCTTGTAAAAACCCTTGGAGCGAGTATCATATATGTGTGCATGAAATGATGTCCTCTTTGAGGAGAGCTTTTGAGATTTATTCAAGAAGAGATTCCAAATATATTGATCCTAAGGAAAACAAGGGGCAAAATGCATCAGCTTGGTTTAATGAGAAAAAGGAAGAGACATCACAAGAGCATGAAGAAGATTCTATTGAAAATATGGAAGATCATTTCGAGACACCTTCTAGCTTAGACATGAACCAAAGAGCATCTACTGATGGATGCTTAAACTATGAAGGAGTACCTACTGATGGGTGCTCACACCTCTATGTTGGTGACATAGAGATCACTTTTGAAAGTGTTTCTACAAGTACAAGTTTCATTAAGCATGATAATGAAGACCTTGTAGCGGTTGAAGAAGAACCAAGATCAACTTCCCCATCACCACTTGAGCTTCATGAAGTTGGTCCAAGCAAAATTGAAGAAGATGAGGAGGTTCATTTGCAAGAGCCTCATTTTCTTGAAGGGTCCTTAAAGATGAATGAAAATAATATCCAAGAGTCCCTCAGCATTCTCCATGACACTCAAGCATTGGTGTCAAATTCTTGTTGGAGAGCTACTTCATTGGAGGAAACATCCTTCCTTGAAGACATGGAGAAGATTCAAAGAGCAATGTGCCACATCAAAGGTAATTTCATGTCTTTGCTTTTTGATAGAAACCATTTGTTTGAGCTTAATGAATTGTTACATTATGCATACTTGAAGAATAATGAGGATATTCATAAGCTCACAATTCAAAATGAGCAACTTCTTGAAAAGTTGCAAGATACTTGTTTTTCCTCCTATGTTTCAGATTTTCAAATGGTAGATTGTTTGGAGGATTCTCATGACATGGTGGATCATGAGAAATGTGAAAATTTGAATGTTCTTGATGTGTTCGAAGATGAACTTGAAGAGATCCAAACACTTGATGTGGTGGAAGAGGAATTTGAATTGCCTCTTGATGAAGGTTATGCAATTTTTAAAGAAGAGCATGATTCCTCTACATTGGAACCAAACTATGACAAAGAGTTCACACTTTTGAAGGAGCTGCATGATACTACCCACATGGATCCTTCCCATGATGAAACTCCTGAACTTTTTGATCATTTGGGTGAGTTAGTACATTCTCCTACATCCTACAATTCCATGTTTTGCAACATTAGTCTCAATGAAGTATGGGTGAAAGGGTTCTTTTTGATGGTGCCACATGAGGAGTATGGAACTCCTAGATTTAGCTTTTATGATGACATGGTTGGAGCACATTCTTATTCACATTTGCAGCAGCATAATTTGTCACTTTATGATGATTCACATCTACATGGATGCACCTATGATATGGATTTGAGTCACTTGAAGACTCATGGTTTTTCTTGCTCAACATTGGGTTCATTTGATGTTAGAGGAACTTCATCCAAAACTTGGGTGAATAGATTTATGATGGGAGAACATTTTTGTTGGCAGCCATATACTTTGTTACATCTTTATGATTCTCACATTCGTGGATGTATGGGTGAGACTTCTTTGAGTCATTTGAAGTCTCCTTGTTTTTTCTGCTCATTATTTGGTTCAGATTTTAGTGGAGATTCTTCATTGACTTCTTGGATGAAAGAATACATGGTTGAATATTTTGATGCATATCACATCCTTTTGGAGCAGCATTATAGGACATGGGATCCTCACCTATGTCATTGGAGCAGATTTGATTGGTCACTTGAAGCTTGTATGCACTTGGAAAAAGGTGGTCTACTTGCTTGGAGGTACAAGCACTTTCATGATTCTTTGATGAAGCACCTCCTTGATGTACATTTTCATTATGTAGTTATGTACTTTGATGACATATATTTTGTACTCATGATGTTTGAAAGAATGCATACAAGAAAATGGGATCTAGGAATCATCTTTTCTGATGGTATGGGTTGGAGAGCACTCTTAATTGTTGGGGTGCAATACAAGCAATGAGACCCTGGAATAATTTTTGTCTCATTGGTTTCATTTTTTGGGGGGAAGCAGGCAGCATGGGAGATGGATTCCCCACTTAATAAAGTTATTTTAATAAGAGTAGTGCAGCAGCAAGCATGGTGGTTCCTCTCTAAAATATTCATGGAAACTCAAAGACTCAAGGTTTGGCAATTCAATGGCAACTTCAAAGAATTATACAGAAAGCAGGTTCTTCAACACCCATGTTTGAAATTGCTTGAGGACAAGCAATATTGGGAAGGGAGGATTTGTCATGTCCCAAATTTGGAATTGGGTCACAATGGCCTAATCACATTAGCCATATTCATTAGAGTTTGTAAAATTGATGTTAAGGGTCAAATAATTGCCAAGGAGGAAAATTACTAGTTTCCTAGGTTTGGGGTGGAAGCTTTGGGATTTGGAATAAGGGGGATAATAAATGATGTTTAGATATTAGAAGGGTTCAAGTATTTAATAAATAGAGTGAATAAAGAAATTCAAGAGAAATCCTAAGTGACAAATGGTTTTGGAGACATATGGAGGATGTGGGACCCACACTAGCTTGATTTTTCATAATACATGGTATCTCTCTTTTGCAAATTCGAATTAATGGGAATGTGAACACTCTTGGGTGAGTTGGTAAGTCATAACACATGTCATTGAGCATATTAGGTCGAATTTGGAAGGATTGGTAACCTCCATGGAAGATAAAGAGTCAAAGTGGAAGTTTGTGGACACTTGGGCTAGATTCCCTAGCCCCTATGACACCAATGATGGAGAATCTATGACAACTATGACAAATTGCAGACCTGACCTCTGACATCTGACCACTATGACATGTCAGCCCCAAAAATAGGCTCAAAGAAGGCGAATTTGGGAGTTGGAGAAGCCAAAGAGACTCAAAATCGAATTTGGGAGAAGATGGAAGGTTGGAACTAGGAGACAAGTGGCAAATGTGGAATATTTCCTAAATGAAAATCTATTGAATCTATTGAGAGGATTTCGACCCTTAGAAGGATAATGTTGGTTATAAAATGTAGAAATGAAGTATGAGAATAGCTTTTGATCATTTGTAGAATTTGCAATTGCATTTGTGAAGAGGGAGAGCTAGTGGATGACTAGTTTCTTGCCTTAGCCAATTTCGAGGGTGAAAGATTCCCATCAAAGTTGGAAATTGGAAAGGCCATTCAGACCTTTCATTTGGAGCTTTAATGGAGTCTTTATTTGCAGGTGTAAGCTACAGGGAAGCTCATGGTTTATTCTATTGCAGCTCGCTCCTTCAACCATTTCCAGTTTTGATGGCATATTCTTGATCCTTGAGGGAGGGCGTTTTTGGTGAGCTATTGTACTCTTTGGGGGAGCTTCTAATGCCCCATTTATTTTGTAATATGAAGTAAATACTCTGTTCTTCATCTCCAAAAAATTTCAGGTCGAAATTCCAAGTAGAAATGTATAAATCTCATTTTTAGTGGAAGAACAATGTCATTTCCCCACTACCTTGTTGTGAGCCAATGTATTGATGATGATTTCGAATGAATGGATGATTCTCTGATATATTTGTGATAAATATACTACCATGGATGTCTTATACAAGTTTCATGTACTGTAATTGAGCATTTGAAGCATTTTTACTCAGTTTAATTGCATTGGGAGAAGAAATAGTGCCATTTCCCCAAGCGTCGAATTGGGGATTTTTGCAGTTGAATGGGAGAGGGTGAGAACAGTTGTAATAAACCATTAATGGTTCATATGAGACCTTAATAATATACTTAACACATTACATACCTCTGTTCATAAATTTGAGTGGGTTTGGAGGCATTTGGGAAGCCATTTTCAGTACTTACCTTAGGGGGATTTGAACCCCAAATTACTAGTAAAATTGCATACTTGGTCCAGAATCTTAAGAGAGTTTGAAGAGGTCTTTTGGTGGCCATATGTTATCCCTGAACATCATATTCAATTCCTAATATCATTCATAAACCTTCCTTGAATATTTGAAGGCATTTGGAGTCAATTTGAGACCTAGAGACCAATACTAGTCAAAGGGAAATCACTAGTAAAGTTACCTACATTGACCAGAATTGAAAGAGTATTTGCAGAAGTGTTTTAAAGGTACAAAGGCATCCCTAAAACACATATTTATGTTCTAATATCATTCATATACCTTCTCAGAATATTTGGTATCATTTGGGGCAAATTTGGGACCTAGAGATCAAAACTAGTCAAAGGTCGAACCAAGGAAAAAAGTGGAAAATTGCAATTTTAATAAAATTCCTAACAAGGGACATTACAGCTGTGTTCCGATTATCTATGTTATGATTATCTGAATTTTGATTATCAGTGTCAATCTGTGAATTGTTGGCTTTACGTTGTTGGGATAATATTTGTCTCAAGTCCCGATTGTCTTCAATTCTCTGCTCAACCCGAGCAGTGATATCATGAGTAATTTTCCTTAATTTATCAAGGGTGAGAGGCCCTCTAGTAGGTGATACAAAAATAATTTCACGCCTTCATGTTCCTTGTCCTGTTATAGGAGTAGCAGGAACTATAGTTGGATATTGAACTGGTTGCTCCGTAGATGTGGATGCCTGAGTATGGCTCCTGGTAACAACCGGTATCCTTGTTGGGGGAGGTCTACAAGTGTTTTGTTTAGGCATGACTAGTCATGCCCTCCTTCTAGCACCATTTTTGGAAGCCCCGGATGTGATGCTGGAATATTTTCCAAGGAAATCAACAGAAGGTGACAACCCAATATGAAAGGCTTCAAACAACCCTACGAAAGAGTGGTTCTATCCCCAAATTGTTTGGCGTGACTGAATCCTACGGATATTAGGCCTCCACTTGCACTTATGTGAGTGGATCCAAATGGATCTATCTTCCTGTCAAGGAAGAATGGGAAGAGTTTTATGTCTAAGGGGTAAGAAGTGTTAGCTTTAGGAAATATCTAATTAGTGATATACTTATTAAATAATTAAGATCTGATTGTTCTGCAAACTCAAATCACATTTTCTAATTCGGATCTAACCCAATTAGATATTTCCTAAAGCTAACACTGCTTACCCCTTAGACATAAAACTCTTCCCATTCTTCCCTGACAGGAAGACAGATCCATTTGGATCCACTCACATAAGTGCCGGAGGAGGCCTGATATCCATAGGAGTCAGTCACACCAAACAATTTGGGGATAGAACCACTCTTGCATAGGGTTGTTTGAAGCCTTTTAGATTGGGCTGTCACCTTTTTTCGATTGCATTGGAAAATATTCCAGCATCACATCTGGGGCTTCAATAGGTAGATCCATTCAAGGTAGAGGCAATAGTACAGTTTCCTTCCCCGCAAAATTTGAATCAACTACGGAGCCTTCAAGGGAAAGCCATTTTTTTGCGAAGACTCGTCGCTAACTATGTCGAACTTACCAAAGTTTTTATGTTCTTACTTAATAAAGGTGTCTTGTTCATTTGGGATGATTCCGTTCAAAGGTCATTTGATGTGTTGACAAAGGCCTTAGTGTCTGCCCCATCGTTGAGTTCTTTGGATTTCAATAGAGATTTTATTTTTTATATAGCAGCATCAGAATCCATAGTAGGTATGGTATTGGTACAAAAAGATGATTCCTATCAGGAACGAGTCATTTATTATTTAAGCAAACATTTGGTTGGCCCCGAACTAAGGTACTCACATGTTGTGAAACTTTCCTTTGTTGCAATTCATACAATACAAGTGCAAAATTCCATCACTGAAACTAGTTGTAGAACTCCTACCAGATACCAGTCAACTTGAGAATCATTTGTTATATTTGGATCAATAAGATGAACACAAGAGGGATTCTCTTACGACCATTGAAGCAAATAAAAAATGTGTTAAATCCTAGTATGATAAGTTAGTCTGTCCACGGATCTTCTCTGAAGGAAACCTTGTGCTAGTCTATGACCAGAAACATGATGAAATAGGGGTTGGGAATTTAACTTCTATGTGGATCAGTCCATACATTCTTTGGAAATTCCTCGAAAAGGGGGCCTATGAGCTAGAGGATTTCGTTGGAAACATTCTGGGGTCCAGAAATGGACTCTATCTTAAGAGATTTTTCGCCTAGACCTTGCATCTTTGCAAACCTCTCTTGTAACTAATGTGCTATAGTTTATCTACTTTTATGATCGGCTTATATCATTTTTTAACTAATTAAGCTTTGTGATTACATGGAATATGTCTACACATATTCAAATGTTCTCGAGCTATGCTGACGGAGCTTTCCACCACACTCGGAATGTTGCTTCTGCAGCTTGGGTTATTTTTGACCCAGTAGGCCAAATAGTGAGATATAGAGGCGTGTCTCTTGGTTCGGCTACTAATAATATTTATGAATATAGTGTTGTCATTGATTTGATGTTGGAAGTTTCCATTCGAGGTATTACACATCTAGTTGTATATCTAAACTCGCAGTTGGTTGTATCCCAGTTAAATGGTTTATATCATGTTCGGTGTCCTATATTGTTACACAAATTTATTTCGATTGTTGGAAAGACAAGTTGATTTCATTACATATGTACATATCTCCCGAACACAAAATTAATTAAATGATAATATAGCTAATTATATTCTCGACATACATTTGTATCATAATCCATAAACATTCATAAAGCATAAAGCATTAAACATTGTACACATTGTTGTTGGAATTCTTAATGATACTGAGAGGGGGGGTGAATCAGTATCATGCGCAAATTTACAAATAATTCACTTTTTAAAAACATGCACCAATATTTACTATTTAAAACCACATCAATAAGAACAAAATGTGCACACATATTTGAAGATTTTTTTTTTGTTTTTTGTTTTTGTGTGTGTGTATATAATGAAATTACATAGAAAGATGGGAGACACCAATCTCCACTGATGTGAGCATCAACTCACTCAGACACCTCTTTGATTGGGACACCAATCTCACTAGAAAGCACTAACTTGTAGACTGGAGGATTCAACCTGTGAGGACACCAATCCTCCATGCAAGCACCAACTTGTTGATTCAGGATCCAACCTATGAGGACACCAATCCTCTATGCAAGCACGAACTCAGATTGTTCAGGAACCAACCTGAGACTACAATCTCCTTTCCTTTCCCCATCCAACCACCCTTAGATATAAATGTTATTGTACACTGAATTCATATGTGTGCGCGCTATTATTTGCGCTCTACTTCACTGACTATTGTACTTACTTCTGATGTATTATGGTTCAAATCTGATCACTATTTCTCTTACACTGTATTATGCTACAATTCCATTCTACAATACGTATTTTGCGCACATACACATTCACATGCTTCTTGCACCTTTCTCACAAATTCCCCTTCTGTATGTGCAACTGCTCCTTGTGTCTATGCATTTCTTGTAACCTCACCCACTTATTCAAATCATATTTCCTCTGATTCCCTTGAGCATTTCATCTTAACTGAAGCTTTCAAATTCAGAATATTACTCCATTTGTTCTTCCAAGCTTACTTCTCATTCATCAACCTCACTCTTATTTATACTCAACTTGTTCAAACAATGTGTCCACAAGTTGGGGCTTCTCTAAATGCTAACACCCCTTCTTTCTTTCTTTATGTTCAAGCTTACCCAGGCATCTACCACATGTATTAACTTGCACAAATGAGGTACCATGAATTTGTGGGTCTTGCACACACTAGTTCATTGGCTTAGTGGGACTTGCACACTGGAGTACCATGACTAGGTGGGATTAAGGATTTGAGCACATATTTATATATTTCTTCAAACTAACACAGAGACACCAAGTCCAACAACCTTTTGACATCATCCAACAAATTCTTTGACATCATCCAACAACTTCTTTGACATCAATGACAACACCAAAGTTCAACAATATCCCCCTTTGACATTGATGTCAACACCTTATGAAGTTGTGCTCCTCCTAATCATGAATTCTTATGTTTTGCTTGCACACAATACAGTGCTCCTCCTGTATTCATTCCAGTTTGATCCTTTTATCTGCCGCATAACCTTTGATCAGTATTTTTTTGTTGTTTTTCATCTTCTCATGCTTCCAACATAGTTCTCTATCACTAATACATGCTTCATAGTATCTCTCCCCCTTTTACATCATTGGAAAAGGGATACTCCCCTGTCTTTCATTCCCTTTCATTTTTCTTGCATCTATTGCATTGTGTTGATTTCCCTTTCATCTTGTATCATTGTCTCTGTCAATGTGTACATATATCACAGTTACTAACGGTATGTTCCCCCTATGCAGTTGCAAATTCTCCTTCACCTTGATTTTTTGTTCATGTCTTGTGTTGTGTGATTCAATCACATCTAACTTCTTGTATCAATGCTGCATTATGATTTATTTTTCTTAGTCTCATTAGTCTCTTGCTTTATGTGAATTTCATTCTTGTGATGGTTGCTTCTATACTGCATGGTTCCTTGTCTACTTATATTTGTGCACAATGTTCTATTGTAGCTTCCTTGATTCATGCTTACCATTTCTTTGATTTGACTATTCCAGATTTCTTCCATGTCATCCATTTGGTCCATTTGTTTCCTTTGGCTTCTTGCTTTTATTTTCTTTCTTCTGTTTTCAGTATCACTGACATTTTAGTGCGACAACTCTACATTGTTTGTTATACCTTTTTCGACTATCATTAATGACAAAGATCTTGCATTGCTACCTTTTTAACCTAGATTATCTCATCACGATTTAAGAAAAAACTCGATGTTAACCATACTAATTTGACATTCGACACATCTGAAATGTGCAAAAATGTTTTGGTATGTCATTTATGACACATGTACATGCATGATTTAGTAGGATTTTATCCTTGAGCGCAATCTCCTTAATTTATGTCGACGTGAATTGTTAGGCAATTTGTGTTGTGCACCGTGAATGCAATTAACTTCGATGTCCCTTCAAGTTGCTTCAAAGCACGCATACATGAATTTAATTAACTTTGACGTCCCTTCAATTTTATTTGTAGTTCTCAAGTCGATGACCTTCCAATTTATTTATGGGTTGCTCGCCATACACAGAGTCATCAAGCTTTCATGTTTTTCATCATTGTTTTCTTACTTTTGTCATGATGGCTAGCTCTCTTTAACAAGTCAATGTAGCTATTCATATTATTTCTGAGTTAGTCCAATATCAGCAACATGAGTTCACGACCAATTTAGAGAGTTGCATGTCTCAAGTCAAGGAAGCACATGTAGAGGAGTGGTATGCCCAATCTCAAGTGAATCAGAGGAATGCACACAATATTGTGGTCTTGAAAGACCAAGTTGTGCGATTCGAGCAACAAGAGGAGAGAATATTGATTCTTCTACAATAGTTGCAAATGGATCATAGCCATATTAGTCTTACCAACCAATTTTCACAGGAGCTCAACTTGTACCAATTTTCGTGGGCTTCCAGTTCAAAGCAGTCTTCACCGGATCTTCAATTTATCCAGCCACTTGATTGTTTTAATTATGTGAAACCATATTCATTGGACCTTGAACTTCATATATTTGTGCAATACTCGGATCAGATCACTGAACAATCTTCATTAGACCTCGAGCTTCTCCTATAGGTTCCTAAAGGCTGATTTGTGTTTTCCACCTGCTTTGTTTATGAAGGGGAAACAATTTTGCAAAGTAATACACCTGTCAAGGCTCATGTACTCTTGTCATTTTTATTCTTGTGCGACAAGATCCTTATATGTATGTATTGTCCTTCTCGGCAATGAATTTCCTCATATTAGCCACTTATGGCCAATTTTGTATATCACCTTTTTGTAACAGCTACTCATACGATTGAATAAAAAATGTATTTTGTTCTATGTGTACTTTGTTTTGCGCAATATTGTTTTCCCTCTTTTATTCATGTGTTTCCATCATAGTCACATTTTAATTGATGAAGTAAAATAACCAATTTCATTTTTGCACATATTAGAAAAAAATGGCATGGTTATGTTTTGCTCGCAATCTGTTCGACAATGTCTTGCTCTTCATGACATTTCCATTCTTGCATCTTTCTTCTCCTGAAATCTTACAGTTTGGGATTTGTTACCAAATATGTTGCACGTAGCCTCGTACTGTGTCCTGATTCATTGTGTTTCTCAGCATCCACCGATTTTGTCTATTGAGTGCCTATTATCCTTTTGGTAGTGCAACACTTGTTCCATGAAGCTATTGTTTCTCTGTCTATTATTTTTCTTCATGGACTACTCATTATTCTCTATAGGTATAAATACATACATGATCCAAGTCCTGTTCTTTGATTTTTACTTTCCAAACCTGCTTAACAACTTCCTTTTCTTATTTGAATGAACTATCTGAGGTTAACCAACATGTGTCTTTTTGTTCATTTCTTCTCCAGACTTGGTTAATCTTACTGTATGAACCATTTTCCTTTGATAATGAATTTATTGACCTTCTGTATATTTTAGCTTTCTGACACAGATCATCACAGCATCTTACTGTGGAACAATGCTTTGCAAAGTGTCCAGTACTTTTGCGCATCCTACAATCTTTGTAGTTCAAGGCTTTGTGACCATAATTGATACATGAGAAACAATAGACATTAAAGAACACATACCTGATCACTGAAGGATTCCTTCTTGATGCCGCATTCTTCCTTAACTTGTCTCGAGCTGGGAAGTTTGTTCTTGAATAGGACTTCTGATATATTCTCTTGAAGTAGTCCTATTTTTGAATGTTTGTATCATTTTCTTCATTTTGGGAGGATGTTCCTTCTTGAATGTCAATCATAATGCTATAACCAATAAATGTTTTATATTTTCACAAAATTTGCATGTTGAGGATGTTATCTAAAATCATGGTGCCCTTTTCAAATTTAATCCTTGTCTACAATTCTGTACCTTCCTTGACAAGGTCTTCTTTCAGGGAGATGATCTTGAGATTTTTCTTTTGACAGGTTTTATCCTTTTCTTGAAGTTGATCTTCCAAATCCTTCTTGGTTGTCTTGGATTCTTTAGTTTGATCGTTCAACCTTTCTCTTATCTCTTCTACTTCATTTTTTAATCTTTTACCCTCTTCCTTTTCTTTCTGAAGCTGGTTCTGTTGTAAGTTAATCATTTTTTTGGCATCATCAATCTGGTCCTGAGACCTTTGCAGTTGATCTCTTAGAGATTGGATTTCCTCATTTGATTTTTCCATCCTTTCTTCTCCCTTTTGTTTAGCATCCTTTCTTGACCTTTTCAATTCCTCCTTTAGATATGTGATCTCTTTGATTAGCTTCTGTCTTCCTGAGATCTCAAGTTCTCCTTTTAGCTGGATTTTGAGCATGAAGATTTCCTTGAGTAACTTCTTATTTTTTGTGGATAACTCTTCAATTTTATCTTCTAGTGAATCAATGTCAAGATCCTTTGTTTGAAATGTTTTATCTATTTCTTGTATCTGGATGGTAAAACATGCTACCACTTTTTTTACTCATCTTCTTTCTTTCTCAAGGTTTCCATGATACTCTCTACAATTCCTTTGATTTTCTCTATAGTATTCTTTTTTAGTATGAATAATATGTCTTGCTTCTTTAATAGAGAGATTATCATAATCTTCTAGGTTTTTGCAACCTACTTGATCTTTTATTTCTCTTAAGCAAAGGATTTCTAACTTTTCCCAAATTTCACGAGTTGATGATTGAGACCCAATCTTGGCCTTTACATCTTCTAACAGAGTGTTCAATATAGCATTCTTAGCTATTTCATGACATCTAAGGAGTCCTTTTGCAGTTTTTTTCTTTGGTTTTCCTTTTGGAGGACTATATCCATTCTCCACTATATCCCATGCCTTTAAGGTTCAAAAATGATCCTTCATTTTAGTGCTCCATGGATACAAATTACTTCCATCAAATTTTGGTGCTTCATCCATTTCTACACAGTGATCTACCTTCCAGTGATTAGACCAATTTTGAAGGAATCCACTCTGACCAATTGTTAGAATTCTTAATGATACTAAGAGGGGGGGTGAATCAGTATCATGTGCATATTTACAAATAATTCACTTTTTTAAAAACATTCACCAATTAATATTTAAAAGCACATCAATAAGAACAAACTGTGCGCAAATATTTGAAGAAAATTTTGTGTGGGAGACACCAATCTCCACTGATGTGATCACCGAATCACTCATACACCTCTCTGATTGGGACACGAATCCCACTAGAAAGCACCAACTTGCATACTATAGGCTTCAACCTGTGAGGGCACCAATCCTCTGTGCAAGCACCAACTTGTTGATTCAGGCTCTAACCTATGAGGACACCAATCCTCTACGCAAGCACCAACTCGCACTTTTAAGGCACCAACATGAGTGGAGACTACAATCTCCTTTCCTTTCCATGTCCAACCGCCCTGAGATATATATTTTACTATACACTGACTTCATATATGTGTGCACTATTATTTGCACTATGCTTCACTGAATTTTGTAATTCTGATGTATTCTAGTTCAAAATTGATCATTGTTTCTCTTAAAATGTATTATGCTACAGTTTCAATCTGCAATACAGATTATGCGCATATACACATTCACATGCTTCTTGCACCTTTCTAATAAATTCCCCTTCTATCTACATGACTACTCCTTTTGTATTTTCATTTCTTGTAACCCCATGCACTTCTTCAAATCATATTTCCTCTGATTCCCTTGATCATTTCATCTAACCGAAGCTTGCAAATTCATAATATTACTCCATTTGTTCTTCCAAGCTTACTTCTCATTCATCAACTTCACTCTTATTTATACTCAACTTGTTCAAACAATGTGTCCACAAGTTGGGGCTTCTCTAAAGGGTAACACCCCTTTTTCCTTTATTTACGTTCAAACTTTCCCAAGCATCTACCACTTGCCTTAACTTGCACGAATGAGGTATCATGAATTTGTGGGTATTGCACACACTAGTTCATCGGCTTAGTGGGACTTGTGCACCGGAGTACCATGACTAGGTGGGATTAAGGACTTGCACACATTTATATATATATATCTTCAAACTGACACATAGACACCAATTCCAACAACCTTTTGACATCATCCAACTTCTTTGACATCATCCAACAACTTCTTTGACATCAATGACAACACCAAAGTTCAACAACTGTAAATAATGCGCTACAGGAATTCTATCCTATGACTGGGGTTGAGGTCACCAACATACTAGGATTTCTAAGAAGGACATCTAGGGTTTTGCAGGATCGAATAAGTGCTTGTATTCAAACAAAAGCTACACTAGGAGTTTAAAAGATAAAATTATGCACCTTGTTTATGTCGGTTGATCCAAGCTTTTGTTGTTCCTTAGATTTACTCCAGATCTTCAACTTCTTGATATAAGCACTTGCAAAACACAATAACACCTTCTTCAAAATATTTTTACTATAAAACAATTAAAATATTGAGAACAAAATCAAAACTATAATCTAATGAATCTATTCTCAACCTAAGATATTAATCATTCTAATAATCAAGTCAAAAACTTAGAAATATGGAAGGAAAGCATTTCAATTCTGTATTGATAATAGTAAACAAGTACATAATTACTAAATACTACTTCGGCACCTCAGGAATCCTCGAATCTAGATTTCCTTGCTTCTCTTCTCCAACACACCAAATCAATCTCCAGGTCTACCAAGCGTATGATAGCATATACACTGGGATAATGAGATGGAGATGGCAATATTCTTCCAGCATAATCTTGCTTGTGGGAAAAAGGTCCTCCTCATGGCCTTACCCCCATGTTTTTATACTATGAGTGGGTAGATTGGCTTGAATGAGGAGAAGTTGCAACCAGTGGGGTAGTTATTAAAACCACACCAACTGCCCCATTTTCAAATTTTATTTTATTTTTTTGGATTTTTTGAGGAAAAATGTAGGTGAGAAAAGGGGCAAGGTGCGATTTACACACAGTTCATGCAAGGGAAAATTATGTTTTCAACATTTTGTTGAACTCTCTAGTGGAAAACAGGACACCAACATGTAACACACAGTTTTCATGACCACCACCAGCGTTTTGGTATTAACACTCAGTTGCAGAATTTGTCTATGCTGGAGAATTTAGTGCATGATCAAGGTCAACACAACTAACACCAAATCTAGGCTCTTCAATCCATATTTTCCTTTTGTGTGATCCCAGTATGTTGGTGACCTCAACCCTAGTCATAGGATTGAATTCCTCACAACAAAGGTATTCTCAACCTAGAACTCCAACCCATCCACTCTTTCTATAGTACTTATACTCCCTGCAACCAGTTTATTCTACTTGGACTTCCCTTTCTTCTTCTATAGACATTGTCTAGCACAATGTCCTTTTTGCTTACACATTTCACATTTCACATTACTCAAATATTTTTTTCCTTGGCTTGGATAGTCCTTCTTCCCCTTCTTGTATCCTTTCTTATTTCCCTTCCTTTTATCCTTTCTTATTTCCCTTCCTTGTCCTCTCAACAAGGTCCAAGTCTTCTACTTCCTGTACTTCATCAAACAATATCCCAACCTTGTCTCTTCTTGCAAAATGTCATCTAAAATCTCATCATAAGTAGGTAAATACTCACAATCATGAACACCTTTGACAGAGGGTTCCTGAAAAGGAGTAAACCCATTCAAGGCAATGGGCAGCAATTCCTTATCCTCCATTTTTTTTTCCTATGGAAGGAAACTAATATCTTAACTATGTGATCCTGGACATACCATAATTGACCATTGTATCTATATTACTCATGTAGATGGTGAAAATATTGTTTCTTAGGAGCATCTACCTAAAAAAAATTGCATTAGGGTGTAATCCCACCAAGACATAATACATATCTTTATCTATACTCTTATCCATAATGTGAGTGATCAAAATATCCTTCATTGAATCAAGAATGATTCTCTTTGACTTGTCCTCTTTAGAATGTACAACCAATAGTTTCATATCGGTAGGTGCAACGATCACATTCTCGATATCCTGCCAAAGTTCAATCTCCTCCAATATAAATTGCAACATGCACTTCCATATGTAAAATTGGAGGAACTTCCATCCTCTCATGCTTTCCATGATAAAGAGTCATCATCCCTACAAACCTAAATTACACCTCAAAGAAAAAATCAACAATTCAAGTAGAATATCCTTCTAGCTAGAGTTCAAGTACTCTTCCAAAGTGCACTAGGGTATCACACTCAACAACCTATAATAGTTCAAGCACCTATCTCAAGTATGAACCAACTAAAACACCCAACTCCCTCTTCACCGAGAGAGAAGTTTTTGTCAAATCAACTATGATACCACATTAAATTGTCTTGGAAATGGATTTTAATGCATGCAAATTCATAAATTATGCCTCAAACTTGAGCTTTCTTTCATCCTTAGGGGTGATTATGAAATATAAATTACAACAATATATAGTAGTTCTATCCAACTAATAACACAAATTGGCTAAAGAAAATAAACAACAACTAAATATACTACAAGGAAAATATTTTCTAGCCCTTAGGGCACACTTTCCAACATAAATCATATCTCAAAATTACTAATTACAACAAATTTATTACAACCATAAATATTATCTCTTAATTTTTATATGTTTATCGAATCACTTAACAAAATATTCTCACTATTATGTCAAATCAACATGCATAAGTATCTCTAGAAACTACTCAATCATCATAAGAACCGTTAAGTTCAAAATTGGATATGAAAGTACACAAAGTTTAGACAACAAATCATGCTTCATATATACATAAGATAAAGTTACAAGTACATACCAACAAATTAATACACATTGGTACAATTCAATCTCTACAAAACCTAGCTAGGGAAACCATAAGAAAATCCTAGCCTCCAACTCCTCTTAGCTAGAAATTTATCCCAACCAAAGTTGCTCACTCCACAAAACATCCATAAAATCTTAGCATACACATCAACAAGTCCTCTTATGCACTTGCATATTTCAAGTGTACAAGATAAAATAAGATAGTCTCCCACTATCTTCTCCATGTAACACTAGGGTTTCCAAATGCCACAAAACCCTAGTCTTCTTCTCTCATAGGAACTAAAAGAAAAAGCACTCCCTTTTCTCCTCTATCATTTCTCTCAAACTCTTGATTATGTGTCTTCTTAGGAAAAACCATAACCCTAGTCTTGTCCTTGAATATCCTAAAAAACCCTAGCACTCAAGACAAAGAAGGCAAAGTACAATGAAGAAGAGTACAATGAGAGAGACATGTTTGCTCTAACTCTCACATATCTAATACAAGTATGTGGTTGATATGAATATGAAAGTGACTCTCTCCTTTTATTTATATGAAAGGTGTGGGAGGCCAACAAAAACAAGTGGCACAAGTCCCAAACAAACAACCCAGTTAACTAATAGATAAGACGACCTGTGAAGCACTTTGACTTTAAGTAACACATGTCAAGCTCCAAGGTATTCATGTACAACAAGGAAGAGTCTAAAGATGAGTGCTCCTCAAGAAAGGTACAACACTCCTTATCCAAAGGCATTCAATGCTCCAATACTCCCTCTAATCCATGTGTACCATTGGTCCCACCTCATCTACATGATCACTTCCCAACCCAAGCACCCTCAAGTCAAGTACAAGTCTCCATGTAAGCAACCAAGATTCCCCATGCAACCTAGGGCTCAATTCCCTCCTCCTATATTCCCAACACTCCTCTTCCAAGTGGGTCATTCTCCCAATAAATAAATCAATATATCCATGTGCACCTCATGAAGAATGTAACCATGCCACATAGGTCTCCAATCCCCTATAGAAGTGCACCATATGAACATCTAGTCAACATATATTAATATGTGAGTAAGATATGTCCAAATTTTTGTATTCCCATCATGGTACAACCAAGGCTATCCAATGCACCATGAATTTCACGTCACATGAAGTATCCCTAAGAATAGTGTAAACACTTTCAATGTAACCCCAAAATATAACACTTCTTCTTTACAAGGAAAGTGTTTCCACCAACACCGGTCTTCTTCCCCAACATCTTAGATAAATCTACAATCTACAAATTTGTTGCAGTTTTTGAATTAATCATTGACCTCATTAAAGGAACTATCACAGGAACATCATTGAACTATACCAAGTCATTATATCTCACATCCTCAAAACAATTGTAAGGCTCACAAATAGAAGTAGCCAAAGCAATATTATTAGCATATCTCTTATTAGGCATAATTACCCTCATTGAAATCTAGGTGATCCTATACGATCATATGCATCCCACAATGTCTACATATCAACTTCCTACGGGATGGAGTAGAGAGTGAGGGTGTATCCTTCCTCAAGTTCTCTTTCCCAACTTCCTAGATCTGACTCTTCTCTTACCTATGAATCGGATTCTAGAAAAATAAAACCTCCTCACTCCTTTCAATCATTGAAGGAGGTACATGTGATCTAGAGGACATCATATCCTCATCAAAATTCACATGTCAACTCACCACACTCTTCCGTTATGCTAGAAGTAGATCTTGTAATCTATAGAGTTCTTATTATATCCAACAAAACAAGATACTATTATAGTATCTCAAACCTCCCCTCTATTAGGGTCTCAACCAATTGTGAATCTAAAGGAATATAATCATGGACCACCATCACTCTGTAAAACTTCAACATCCTTCATATCAACTTCATGGGACAAAATATTCACAAGCCACATCATGAGATTCTTAGGGATTCCTAGAAACTTGATCACATCTTCATAAAAGATCAAGAAAATGGATCAAATCTATCAAAATCACAAAGATAAAAATATGCACATATCTCATTCATATTGAAATAGCAAGCTCATACTGAAAAAACAACCCACATAGGGCCTCCAAAAAATTGTAAACATGTATATCTCATGTATGCACCTCAAAACCTATGGAAACTTAAGAAAACCCTCAACAGGGTCAACACCTTTCTAAGATAATCCAAAAACCCTGTCCTAGTACTCTTCAAAACTCCCATCATCTACAAGCATGGAATTAATCATCAATTCCATAATAGGTTTCGAACCTATCTCTATGGAATACCTCCATAAATGCTCTGTGTATGCCTCCTCAAAACTAGAAGGTTCGCCCAAGTTCTCATTGGCATGAATAAGCGCCATCGGATCATCAACCTATAAATGCCACCATATATTTATATTATAATAAAAGGATGTTTATTCATGGACAAATTTAAGATGGAAAAGGTTCCATTGATGTATACCCATTTCATACACTAAATTATATACATATATGGAATCCAAATTTCTTAGAGATTGGTGACTATATCCAATAAAACTTGTAGAGATCGTTTATTTGTTGACTCCTCCATTCCCAAGTTTATAATTTTCCCGTTAGAACATATGCAAATTCATTCCATGAATATTTATTAGTAGAAATATCAAGATGGGGCATGCATCCATACTGTTATATCCACCCTTTTTCCAACCTGTCATAATTCTTTAACTTGGTTGTTGAGAATTAACACTAATACACCGATAGAGTCAACAATCAAGTTATAGTTATTCATCAGTTATGTGAATTGCATTGAGTTAATGAACATGTACAATTTTCATATTGTCAGATTATGCCATGTCATGCATGCATTTAATATAACAAACATTGTACAAAATTGAGAAATATTCAATTCTTAAATTATCCAACCCCGAATGTATGTGCATATTAACCATTCTCGTTCCCTCAAATATACGGTGGAGTAGATCATAGCACCCATATCGACACCCTCTTTACATAGGCAATGTGATACTCGCACTCCATTGACTCCAACTTCATGTTAGGGATATCAACATCGATCGCCACAAACTCTTGACATGCCCCATCTCTCGCTCTCTTCCTCCTTAGACCAACATTGATCGCCACAAAATATGACTTAATGTTATTCGCTATGGATACCCTTGCATCCTAAGCAATTTGGGGGGTACTTACAATCTCAGTAGATAAATCTAACAATCTAGGTGGGTGAAGCACTAGGGGAGGAAAGGACAAATAAATTAGAAGTATGCTCAAAATCTTGTTCTCATAGGTGCAACATTTGCAAACACCATAGAATTGAAATGAAAGGCTAGTATAGTTTGATTTTAGGGTTTCGGAAAACTCTACATAATCACTCTCCCAAAATAATGTGGTACCTCATCATTCCATGGAGACTTCACATACACTACAAGGAACTAACATGAAGATAATCTGATGGAGTTTAAAATATTGCACCTTGCACGGGCCATCTTTAAAATTAAAGATGGAGATTGCATCTTATTTTTGGTCTCCACTTTTATTTTATCCCATTTATCTAGGTCATGTACATTTTCCCTTCATTTGTGCATCACATGAATAAACACATTAGTGTAGGTCCTAATTGATTTGTATAGATCAATCAATGTGCTAAAATAATTTACAACAATCTCCAAGCTCTATTGTCTCTCGGGAAGGAGGTTCATTTTCACAAGGTTACCCTATAATTTATTATGATGTGTCACACAATATTGATAGATCAATGCCTAAATTTGATCTTCCAGTGGAGCATCAAGGGGAATATTAAATGGGTGGCTATGTAAGGGAATATTCTTTGCATGCAAAGTTTAAAAAATAAATTGAAAATTAAGGATACATTTTTTCATATATAAATTCAAAGATACATATATTAGCATTTTACCATGGTTTTGGCCCTTGTGTAGAGAACCATCCCTTACATCATGTATATTAGTATGTATAATTGATTACGTAATTATAAATATAAATGTAATATATAGAACATAACATCAATAGACTATATATTTAAACAATTTACAATATACATGTAAATTAAGGAATTTTCCTACAACAAGAGGTGGGTGTGGTGGCACAATAAGCTCTTTAACATAGGAGAACAAGAAGGGATTGTGTCATGAGAATCATGGTGTGCAAACAAATGTGATGATTTTAGATACATATATTAGCATTTTACCATGGTTTTGGCCCTTGTGTAGAGAACCATCCCTTACATCATGTATATTAATATGTATAATTGATTACGTAATTATAAATATAAATGTAATATATAGAACATAACATCAATAGACTATATATTTAAACAATTTACAATATACATGTAAATTAAGGAATTTCCTACAACAAGAGATGGGTGTGGTGGCACAATAAGCTCTTTAACATAGGAGAACAAGAAGGGATTGTGTCATGAGAATCATGGTGTGCAAACAAATGTGATGATTTTTGCTCCACCCAATGCTATGACTCATGTGTCCTTTGGTGTGATGAACAATCTTATTAGTGGTGTGATGATGGATGCAATGATTGAGGCACAAACCCACTTGAGGATGAATTCCCAGTGTGAGGGGAGGAAGATATTAAAGATGTATATATATAAGGTTCAATTAAATGTATGTTGGATGTTTCAAATATATACTATATA
Source organism: Larix kaempferi (assembly GCA_027924585.1). Taxonomy (NCBI): domain Eukaryota; kingdom Viridiplantae; phylum Streptophyta; class Pinopsida; order Pinales; family Pinaceae; genus Larix; species Larix kaempferi. The sequence continues at coordinate 2,658,573 of BSBM01000510.1, forward strand.
TTCAATTGATCATACATTGAAGATCATTAAATTTCAAGATGCACAGAGATAAACATATATAAAAGCATTTAACATGTACAATGAACTATAAGCCCAATAAATTAGTTCAATTAGTTAGGACCAGTAGAGGGATCACGGGGTGAGATTTGAAAGGTTGAGTTGTTCAGTGACAATTGAGTCAAAGCCTTATAGTCAATTATATTATTTGTTAATGCTATATTCCCAGATTTGTGACGGATTTAAGTAGTGTCAATATGTAATATTGTTTTCGCTATTTTCAATTATGTTTTGAATAAACATTTTTTCCAAAATTATGATTTAATAAAAAAAATAAAAATGAACCTAAAATAATAATAACATAGGATTAATCATAAAGTTATGACAAAATAAGATTAATCATAAAGTTATAACCATTTTGTCATACGATTGATCATAAAGTAATAAAGTTATAACCATTTTGTCATAGGATTGATCATAAAGTAATAGTCATTTTGTGCTTCTCACTAGTGAGAAGCACAAAATGACTATTACTTTATGATCACTAACTTTCCTAGGGATTCTATCAATTTGTTAACTTACCAATTAAAGAATTGCTCATGAGGTGAAAATACACCTAAAATGATGACAACATAATGGCCAAATTTTTCAGCACTATATTTCTGAATAACTTCCCTAGCAATTTAATCGTAATTAATGAAATGATTATGGGTAGTTTTGTCTTTCAATAATAGAGTTGACTAGTAGGAAAATATATGTAAAATGATAATATGGGGTAAAAATGAAAATAGAATGGTAAAAGTAAAGCTTATAAGGAATAAAGAACTATATAATATATGTAAATATGATAATAAAGTACTATTTGGAGTAAAAATGAAAATGGAATGGTAAAAGCAATTTATTTTTACTATTTATAATTTTTTAAACCCACTTTTTTATGGTTTTTGTTGTTTTGGGTCATTTTGGACTAATATGAAGTTGTAAAGTGCCGTTTTGAACAGTTTTTTCCAACGAGAGTGGATTTTTCAATCGTTTCGCGCCTTCGGTAGGTATTTTCTATACCTGGCATATAAGTTAAGATGTCATTTCGCCTGCATTTTTGCATTTGACCTTATGACCACATTCATTAACCTTAGGTGCGACCTCGCTTTTTAACTGACATTGAACCTCTATGCTGCTTTAGAAGTGTCGTTATTTGGCAGTAGGGCTTGTCCGACCATGGGTGCCCTAGTTAGATCCTTTTATGTATTTTGGCGCCCATGTCGTTGTTCCTCCTTAGGATTGGGAGTCCTTTGTAGTCACACCATGACATTGCGATGAAGACTCATACTCTACTTCATTTTATTCTGGTCATCTCCCATGAGGACTCCCCATTTATGTCTAGTTGTGATTGCATTGCATTATCCTGCTTGCCTTGTGAGCCTTATGCCGGCTCCCGCTTTTCGCAGTTATTAGCCGTTTTCCTAAGCACTTTACCTCCTTAGCCAAGCAGAGCCTCCAATTATCTTTCGCATCTTGATGACCCTTACCTTGAGGGAACACCCCCCTGAGTGTCCACATCTTGCACATGCTTCCTTGCATTGATCATAGGTATGTTCCACTACTTGGAACAAGTTTTCTTTCACTTGACACTCGTTCCCTCACTTGTTGTACTATAAGCAATTTTATTCTTTTTCAAGCTTTCCTAATATGAAAAAGACCAAAAAAATCATATAACTGAAAAAGTCAGACGGAAAAATATTTACTACTTCTTAATGGCAGTTGTCGTGTCGCCTTTGAACAGAGCATTGACTTCCACTCCATTCAATATGAGTCGGGACATTAGTAGGACCTTAGGAGTTGTACTCGTTTCTCAAATCTTACTCCACCGGCTGGTTAAGCTTCCAGTCATTATGGAGCCTTTGTTGATGCCTCCTGCGTCGCAAAGTATTATTATCATCTAGTCATTGAGTCTATGTTTCCTGAGTATATCTATCTGCTCATGCTTTTGTTCAAAGGAAGTATTGAAACCAGAGTCAGCAACTCCTCATATCTCTTGACTATTGCATGTCGTCCATCCCATACAGTCTGATCTGTTCGTCCGAGTTCTTCCAAATATTTCAGCATAGCTGGTTACCTTGTACTGGCTGATGGGGGATTCATTAATGCCCTCCTTCCAGTGAGTTTCATTACGTCGACTCCAACTCCTTTATTCCATAATTGAGACTTAGAGTCCGTTGAGTACCTTGAGGCTTGCAGTCATTAGTGGTAGGTTCTCTCGCCATCGACAGCTTGGGAATTCATCAATGTCCCCTGATCGATGGATTCGTTCGAGTGTTCGACCTCAACACCTATATTCACACTTTGATGAATGTACTTTGTGCCTTGATGCCCATTTTCATTATTTGTGGGTTATCTCGCGTCTATTAACGGTATACATCAATGACCAAAAATCAGACGATGCCACATCAAGTTCGACATCAACACCTTTATTCGCTTGATAGGGCATGTACTGCAGATGATTTGTGTAGAATACCCCAGACTTCAGTGGCATTCAGTATGCTACTATGATCGTGATTATGCTTATCATAGATCAGTCTCATACATCAGCAGTTTGTACCTTCAGTTTGCATCAGTTGTTTCCTCTTCAGCAGGAGACCATATGTTACTGGGTCATGGCTATGACCTTTTATGACATGTATTCACTATATATTGCCTATTCATGGCCATTGTATCAGATTACTATGTGTTGTACCGATATGTATTGAGAGATATTATTATGACGAGTGGGCTATTCCTTCCATTTGTGTTTCCATCACTCCACTTCTGAGATTTATAATGTATTTCGACCATCGTAGTACCTTCTCTGACCTCACACATTAGGGGGCATCTGTTACAATGTATTTTTCCACCCTGTGAGCATTTATACTATTTGGCCTATGTTATTCATTTGACTGACTCAGAACCACCTTTTTCCCTCCAGGAACCCCTTTTTCCCTATTTTTGTTCTTGTACGCGAGTTGCTTCATTGCAACTCGGGCATGCACGGGTTGTCCCACTATAGTCCGCGTACATCGAGTTAAATGGTAAATTTTAATAAAAACTCACTTTTTACTCCAAAAAGCGGTCATAGGGTGACCTTTGGCCCTCCATGTATCCCAAAACGACTCGATTTGACCTTTCACCTACCTTTGGAAGGCTATATATTGAGCTCTTATGGTACATGGAAGGAGGAGAAAGAGAGAGCATCGAAACTCTATTGGATTTTTGCCATAGCTTGAGTCTACATCCATTGATCCTAGTGTTGTGAACCTCTTATGTTCACCTACCAAACTCCTTCATAGTTTGAGTTTGCCATCGCATGGGGGATTGAAGTGGTGGAGACACAAGTGGAGGGACCTAGTTCTCGGTTCAGATGAGTTGCCGGAAAGAAGTTGTATCATGTACTTCTTGTTTCATTAATAGAAATACTCATTTTCTCATCCAATTGATGTTGTGAATGGTATATTGTTGTTGGGTACATTTGCTTATTATATCATGGACCATGCTATTGTTTATGCTAACATCTTTCATACATTATATGCACTTGCTTGTGTTTATTTTTGAGACTGAGTTGCAGGTTCAAGTGTAGAGATTTGAAAGCTCAATGGGGATCTACATCAAACGTCCGGTTGAAGGTTGGCTATTTATTCCATCTTGGCATTTACATTTATATAGCATTGCATTGGGAATTGAGTTGATTTATGGCAGTCATCTGTCTGTTGTGGTCTACCCCGAACCATAAAAAAAATTTCTGTATAACAATATCAAATATTACAACGTTATACTTTTCAATAACTTCCATAAGATTCTGGCAATTTGTTGACTTACTAATTAATGAAATGATTGTGAGGTGAAAATGCACCTAAAATGATGATAAAGCAGGTATGTTCATGAAGCAATTAATATTTTGACATTGTACTTCTCAGTAACTTCACTATTCACTAGGGATTCTAACAATTTGTTTGACTAGCCAATTTATATACTAGGTTCACTAGTAAAAAAAATATAAATGAATAATGACTCAATCTAAAATAGAATTCAAACTTTGAAAAAACTAAAAATGTTTTATTTCATAAACAATATAAATCAATTATGTTGATGAGATAATGAATGTCCTTTTATAGTGGCTATTTAATTTACTTTAATATTCCCATGAAAGAACGTATGTCAAGAACGTTCTTTGATAGTGGTCACTTAATGTACTTCAACATTGGCCACTTGTAAATGTAAATGTAGTACTCATTCGCTCTCCTTATCAGGATTTAGTGTATATTTTAAGAAAATATTTATAACATTTCTCTTCCTAGTAATGATATGTTTAGGAGTTAATCAAGTAATGTATAAGGTCATCTATTTTTAATAAGGTTTAGTTAATAGTTAACAATCAATATAAAAAAGGGCGTCTCTATTACTTAAGGTTCACTAGGAATTTGGTACTTATTAATTATTTGACTGTCATGTAATTAGGGTTTTGGACCTTGGAAGCCTATTTAAAGAGCTAGAAGGCTATGAATTGCTTTGTTGAGAATTATTGTACCTGAGATATGCTCTAGTGAAAGGCCGCACAACCTTAAGAGGTGTGTGAACTTGCTTCCATATTCAATTTCCATAATACAAGAGCCATAACTACTACATTTTTCTTGCTTATTCTCTTGCTCAGTTATTTTGCATTATAATATCATGTTTTTGGCAATTGTTTATCTCTTATTATCTTGCCAATGCTCTAATTTGCAAGGTAAAGTACACCACAAGTGGAATTAGAGCCACTTTCCTGAGCCAACACGCCTCCAAATTTTCGTAGAATTTTTTGTAGGCTAGAGACGTGTTCCAGCATCTTGAAATAACCGCAGAGATGTGTCATTCAATGGGTAAAACTGTAGTTTGGAAAGAATACACACAAAGAATACAATTGGTACTTAGTCACATTTGTTGGACACAGTTGTAACCTTTGCTAGTACCCTTCAAGTGATATCGCATCAAACAACACCTACACACATAATCTCATTTCGATGTACCCTTGAGTATATAAGAAGTCCCATAGGAAACCTGAAACCATCTGTAGATAATCTGATTGGTTGTCTTATTGCTATAGTGGCACTAAGCACAACACTCAGGAAGATTACTCACACATACATGGGTAGTCGGGTAGTATGGCTAAGGGCACGATTGAGCCTCCTTAGAGCCTATAGAGGTTGGGTCCAATACTATTCTTGGACCCTTTACATATATAAAAGAGCTATAGCACATGATAATCCCTTGTCCTTGGGACCCTGGAAACCCTTATCTCTATAACCCGCTAGTGAAATTCCTACATCTTTGTATCTGGAAGGAATTTGGACATTCTATCAAAGTAGTCAGTGTAGTCACCCTATTCTATATGAGCCACCAACGAAATTCCTACATCTTTGCATCCATAAGGAATTTCGAAATCTATCAGTGTAGTAATATTAAACAGGGATTAATACTCCTATCATAGTAAAAAAATAGTTTGGGTGTTCTGGAAATCCTTATTTGTGAGTTATCTTAAAAGAATCCTTGCATCGCATTGATTATTTTGGTATATATCTCTAACAACCCTTTTTCGGTAGACCGTGACACCCTTGTCCGGGACCTACCTCAACAAAATCCTTGTATTGTGTTGATCGCCTTGATATACATCTCTCACAACCCATTTTGTGTGGACCTCAACAACTCTCCCATCAATGTTCATACTTTTCAGCTCCCATGGTACACACCCGCAACAAGAGCCACATGGAGGTAACCAACCAGATCTAGCCCCAAAACCTTAAAGGACTGATATCCATGGTCATATCCTTGAAACAATCAATTAACTAGCTCAAACTCACTCTAGATGAAAACAACAAGTTGATTAACAATCAACATGTGACAGGTGTAATTGCTCAATATGTGAGATTCGCTCTGAAATTGGATGAATCAACTAATGAAGTAGTTGTCCCTGACGAACATGGCTCTCACACTCTCTTCCCATTAACCTAGCCTCACTCCTTTGAGGATAAAAATTCATGGCACCACTTCTCGAATCTTTACATGTGCAAATTTGATGGATCTTACCCCTTGCGTTGGGTTACCCAAATGGAACATTATTTTTCCCTCCATGGCATTAAGGATGATCTTTAGCAGTTAAAAGTTTGAGTTTTATATTTAGACTCAGAACATTGGCAATAGTGGCAATGGTACCAGAAATATTATCATCATTATGTCCCTTGGAGCCAATTGTGAAGATTCTTCATGAGCATTTTGAGCATGACACTCACTACTTGGGTTGGTTGACCAAATTGTGTTAGAGTGGTGCAATTATGGACTATATTACAACCTTTGAGAAATTGGAAATCCACATAGAGGGCCTCTCTAATTCTTTTTGTTGAGAATTCTTCATTTATGGCCTCAAGGAGATAATTCGAGCCTGTGTCGATATGCATCATCCCTAGAGAATTTGAACTAGTGACCAACACCCAACCCAAATGCCCTTCCTTTTGTTAAAGAATGTAACTTCAGAAGATATTCTTATTTCTAGTATTGGTATCATTTGTATTGTACACCCTACGGGGATCATTATTGATGTAATTGATCATGTAAAATTCATTGAAAGAGTCAATGTAAACCCTAATTGTTAGGTCGGCCTGGAAAGATCTAGAAAAGAATATTTTATTGTAAATTGGACAGGTCGGCCCAGTTAGGAGAGTCAATTCGACCCTATTGGTAAAAGGTCAAGTCAACTGATTAGTGTAAATGAGGAATTCGACCTCCTCATTTGTTCACCTCACTCTCACATTGAGTTCGCATCACTGGGAGAGATAGAGTCGTACATAATAGTTTCTTTTGGAGTCTTCTTGTTTTGGGTCTTAGCACGAGGGATACTATTGTACATTTTGACGAATTTATATAGAATAATTTTGTTGGGTTTTTCTGCCCAGCGAGGGTTTTCCTAGGATAAATCTGTTGTGTATTATTGTTCATGTTGTGCTTGTTTATATTTCAGTGATCCATATTGCTATTACACTTAAAACTTAACATGGTATCAGAGCAGGCCTGAAAGAAAACATTGTGCAGCTACTGCAACTGCAGAAACTAGGGTTTCTTATTCACAAAAGAAGTCTCCATAGATCAGCTATAAAAGAGGGTGCATATTTCTTTCGAAGTAGAATCTCATTCTGAGAATTTTCATTTTTGGGCCCACCACTACAGCTCAAAGAACTAGGGCATCAAGTTTTTGGAGGATCTGTCCACAGAATTGGGAAAAGAAGTACATTGCTCATCTCGCCTTGGGGAGGTGCATATTTTCCTCCAATTAGTTTTGCAAGATCCTGAAGTTGAGAAATTAGGGTTTCTCTAACAAACCCTAGTTCACCCTACAACCAGATCTCAGAAGTCAACCTTTGGTTGGAGCAGCTCATTTGGTAAGTTATACTCTATCTATTTCCATTTGAGGTTCTCATTTATCAAGTTTATCAAGATGACAAACTATACGAAGCTTGAGGATAAGCTTGAAGGGGCAGAGAATTTCCGAGCATGGAAGTATAGGGTGATGCTCATCCTAGAAGAAATGAATTGGACAAGTATGTTACAGAAGTAGTTGCGGAGCCAGAGGGATATGAGGCCAAGAAAAAACACAAGAATAATCTTATTAAAGCTAAGAGGATCATAGATGACTCCATCAAGGATCACTTGATCCCACACATCTCTTCTCTGAAGACTCCGAAAGAAATGTTTGATGCATTGAAGGGACTGTTTGAAGGAACCAACATCAATAGGAAAATGACCTTGACGACTCAACTCAAGGCTGTGAAGATGCAAAAAAATGAAAGTATCTATTCATACTTCACAAGGGTCTCCAACATCAAAGATCATCTAAGTGCCATTGGAGATGAAGTGGAAAATGCAGAACTAGTGATGACTACCCTAAATGGTCTTCCAAGATCATGGGAGTCATATATTCAAGGAATATGCTCAAGGAATAAACTTATCTTGTCCAGTGCACTCTTGGAATCTTGCACTCAAGAGGAAGCAAGAATTGCATCTAGAGAATAAAAGCTAGGTGATGAGGACAATCAAGCCTTGATAGCTCATGCCAAGAGAGGGAAGAAAGATGACCATCATTACAAGAAATTCCACAAAGGTAAAAGACCTCCTAAAGACTTCAAGATTTAGGTGCTTTCATTGTGATGAGATGGGACATATTTCTAGGAATTGTCCCAAGAAGAAAGGAAACAAGAAGGGAAATAAGAAAAGACATCATGCTCATGTTGCAGAGGATGAGGAACCAGCTAAGAAGAAAGCAAGAGAGGATTCTTCAAGTGACGAAGAATATGTTTTGATATCAGCACTCACAGGTACAATCTCACTTGGTAATAATGATTGGCTTGTTGATAGCGGTGCTTCTAAGCACATGACGGGATCCAAAGATGCTCTCAACAACCTCATGGAAAAGGACTCACCTCACAAGGTGAAGTTAGGAGATGACTATCAATATCCCATCAAAGGGGTTGGAGAAGCTTCTACAAGCTTGAATTTGGTAAGCCTATCAAAATGAAGGATGTTCTATATGTACATGGACTGGAGAATAATTTATTTTCCATCTCAGCACTAGATTAGAAGGGATTCAGAGTAGCATTTGTGGATGGCCAAGTACTTATGTGGCCCAAAGGTAAAACCTTTGATGATGTAGTTGTAATTGGAGTGCAAGAGGGAGGATTATACAAGCTCAAGGGGCAACCTGAACAAGCCTTGGTTCATGAAACTATGGAACCAAGTGAATTGTGGCACATAATATTTGCTCACATCAACTATAAAGCATTACCAATTGTGAGCAAGATGGTGAATGGAATACCCGAGATCCAGACTAAGGATGAAGGCATATGCAAAGGATGTGCAAAAGGGAAGAATGTGAAGAAACCATTTCCAAGTAGCGGCAGCAAAGCGAAGGAGATTTTTTAGCTCATACATTCATATGTTTGCAGGCCTATGTCTTCCAACTCATTAAGTGGGTTTGCCTACTATGTTTCTTTTATAGATGATTATTCCCGTAAAACATGGATCTACTTCTTAAAATCCAAAGATGAAGTATTTAGAAAATTCAAGGAGTTTAAAGCCCTTGTAGAAAATCAAATTGGAAAGAAAATAAAAATATTAAGATTGAACAATGGAAGTGAATTTTCCTCAGGAGATTTCAAAGACTTATGTAAAGATTCAGGGATTAAGAGGGAGGTGAGCACTCCCTATAATCCACAACAGAATGGAACTACAGAGAGGAAGAATAGAACAATTATGGAAGCAATGAAAGCCATGATCCATGATCAGGACCTTCCTATGTACTTATGGGAGGAAGCTGCAAGAACAACAATATATGTTCAAAATAGGACTCCCCACATAGTTCTTGAGAACAAGACACTAGAGGAGATGTTTACAGGAGAAAAGACAGAAGTCAGCCATCTCAGAATATTTGGCTGCCCTGTATACATATTCTGAAAGAGAAGAGGACCAAGTTGGATGAATTTTCGTCGGTTATAGTTATTCATCAAAGGCATATAGAATATATATACCAGGATTCAAAAGATCGAAACTAGCAGAGATGTAACCTTTGATGAAGACACTTCCTTTAGGAGATCTAGGAAGATCCACTCCGATGAAGTACATTAAGAAGAACCTGAGACTCCCAGAGTTCGAGATATAGTGATAGAAGAACAGGTTCCAGCAGAACCTGAGGATCATGATATGAATGAGCCACAGAGACTGGTAGATCCACTGAAAGAAGTAAACTCGCACAAGAGAAAATCAGCTTGGGCACGAGAGATTATTCAAGATACAGATAGGTATGGTGCCCTAGAAGGAAGCAAGAGACCTCAGACCTACTCCAACTATGTGGCATTGCTAAGTGACATCATTGATGTTGAACCTTCCTGTTATGAAGAGGTAGTTGAAAATAAATTCTGGAAGGATGTTATGATCGAGGAGTATCAGTCGATCATGAAGAATGATGTGTGGGAGGTGGTTCCAAGACCAGAAGGGAGGTCAGTAGTGTTTTCCAAATGGATCTACAAGATCAAGCATGCGATAGACAGAAGTGTCGAGAAGTACAAGGAAATATTTGTGACACGAGGTTTCTACCAGAAAGAAGGCATAGATTATGAGGAGACATTTTCTCGTGTGGCGAGATACACTTCGATCAGGTCTATACTCGCTATAGCCAAAGTGATGAAGTGGAAGGTACATCAGATGGATGTGAAGGCCGCCTTTCTGAATGGTGTAGTAGAGGAAGTGTATGTGTAGCAACCACTTGGTTTTGAGACACGATAGGCAAAGTCATGTGTGCAAGTTAAAGAAGGCCTTGTACGGTTTGAAACAGGCACCCAGAACATGGTACGACATGATAGATGGGTTTTTGACGAGCTTGGGATTTGCCAAGAGTAAAGCGGATTCCAACCTTTACTACAAGGTTGAGGAAGGAAATCTTGTGATTCTACTATTGTATGTAGATGACTTGTTCTTGACAGTTGAGGACAATCTCATAGCAGAAACAAAGAGGAAGTTTGTCGCAGAGTTTGAGATGAAAGACCTAGGTATGATGCATTACTTTTTAGGTCTTAAGGTGTGGCAGAATCCAGAGGAACTTTTCCAAGTCAAGGAAAGTATGCGGTAGAGATCTTGAAGAGATTCGGGATGATGGATTGTAAGGCCATGGCCACACCTATGGCATCGAATATGAAGTTGCTAAGTGATATTTCTTCAGAATTGGTGGATGCCACGATGTATAGGAAGATGATTGGTTCGTTGATGTATTTGATGAACACGAGGCTAGACTTATGCTTTGCGGTGAACACTTTGAGTCAGTATATGGTAGAGTCGAGACATGTTCACCTGATTGTGGCAAAGCATGTGTTGAGGTACCTAAAGGGTACAGTGGATTATGGCCTCAAGTATGCATCAGATCAAAATATTAACCTACAAGGTTATGTTGATGCGGAGTGCCACGGATAGAAAGAGCACATCAAGGTGTTGCTTCATTTTGGGATCGGGTACGATCTCATGGTTCAGTAGGAAGCAGACAAGTGTGGCACTCAGTACAGCCGAGGCCGAGTATATGGCTACTTTTTCGGCAAGCTACGGAGCAATGTGGCTTCGGAAGTTGTTATCATGATTGTTTGATATCGAGTTAGAGGCGACTTGTGTCTTTTGTGACAACCAAATCTGTGTGGAGTTGTCGAAGAACCCTGTGTTCCATGAAAAGTCGAAGCACATTGAGATCAGGTATCCCTATATCTGGGATATGGTGCAAAAGGGAGCAGTGAGACTCTAGTATATAGCAATAGAGGAACAGATAGCCGATGTGTTAATCAAGCCTCTATCAAGGGTGAAGTTCAAGTACTTCAGGGACAAGCTTGGAGTAGTCCAGATCAAGAGGGAGTGATGAGCTCGGATGAGGTAGCAAGTAGTCACAGGTCATGTGACGTAATTGAGTCTCCTAGGCTATGAGAGGATTTGGACGAGCGGTGAGGTAACGCAGGTGGTTGCGATGTGCAACATAATGTGCACTCTTGGGCCGAACCCACCGGATGGCTTGCTCGGCTCATGGATGAGGATAGCTGCATCTTGTATGAAAAAGGACCAGCTCTACGAGAAAGCCCTAGATTGTATCTAGGCCGCATCTAGTATGAAACAGGACTAGCTCTATGGGAGAGAAAGCCCTAGATTGTATCTAGGTCGCATCCAGTATGAAACAGGACTAGCTCTGTGGGAGAAAAATCCCTAGATTGTATCTAGGCCGCATCCAGTATGAAACAGGACTGGCTATGTGGGAGAGAAAGCCCTAGATTGTATCTAGGCCGCATCAAGTATGAAACATGACTGGTTTTGTGGAGAGTTGCATCCAGCATGAAAAAGGGTTGGCTCTGTGAAACTTCTTATGATATATAGATTCGAGAGACGTCAGATGTCAATAGTATGTGTACAAGAAGTACAGCAGTTGGAAGACGATGGTGACAATGACTGAAGAATACCTTCCTTGTTAAGAGGGAGTGTTGAAGAATGTAACTTCAGAAGATATTCTTATTTGTATTATTTGTATCATTTGTATTGTACACCCTACAAGGATTATTATTGATGTAATTGATCATGTAAAAGTCATTGAAAGAGTCAATGTAAACCCTAATTGTTAGGTCGGCCTAGAAAGATCTAGAAAAGAATATTTTGTTGTAAATTGGATAGGTCGGCCCAATTAGGAGAATCAGGTCGGCCCTATTGGTAAAAAGGTCAAGTCAACTTATTAGTATAAATGAGGAGTTTGACCTCCTCATTTGGTCACCTCACTCTCACATTGAGTTCGCATCACTAGGAGAGATAGTCATAAAGAGTAGTTGTTTTTGGAGTCTTCTTGTTTTGGGGCTTTGCACGAGGGATACTATTGTACATTCTAACAAATCTATATAGAAGAAGTTCGTTGGGTTTTTCTCCCCCGCGAGGGTTTTCCCAAGATAAATTTGTTGTGTACTATTGTTCATGTTGTGCTTGTTTATATTTCAGTGATCCATATTGTTATTACACTTACAACTTAACACCTTTCCCAGCTGCAACGTGTCTTCCTTAGCTACTAATTCCAATACATCCACCACATCATTCTTACGAATCCAAAAGTTGACTCGAATTCCATGGACGAATGTTTACGAATCAAAAAGTTGACCCGGATGCCTCTATTTGGAATAATTTCTACTCTTTGCATTTTTGCCTCTATCTAGATTAATTGTGATGAAAAATATTTTTGATGCAATAAATGCAAACAGGCATCCCCACATGATCCCCTCGAGGAGGCATCCCCATGTGATTCCCTCGAGGACAACCCCATGGAGGCTCCACCAAAACCAGACATGGATGATATTATGCCACCCCTAGAAGATTTTATCGATGTGCACAACTGCCATCTGTCATGTTGACGATGTTCATCCTCGTGTAGGGATGGTGCCTTGTAGGTGTTTCCCACCCGCATCCGAGGTATTATTATTATGAAACTAAATGTTTTGAAATATATATTAAATCAAATTTATGGTTGCATTTTTATTTTAATGTTTATGCATTTCATTTCTTATTTTGGCATCCTTTTGTTTTAAGTTACTTATATAAAATCAAATAAAAAGGTGAATATTCAAAATATATAAAAATAATAATAAAGATATTGTTTCAAAATAAAAGGACATCTATGTCCTTCCTAACTTTAATCATAGATAATACTTTTCATGGTGAACTTCAAAAGATCAAAGTTACTTGGAGGTTTTATATATATATATGAAAGACGATTTCTCAATTTCACTTGTTAGTGTCTCAAATATGTTCAAGATGTTCAATGCTTGAAGTCCATGTCGTAATTTGATGTGGAAGAATCTACTCATGATTAGAGTTCTACATCGAAGTATTAAATAAGACAAAGCCTTGCAAGAATAATTGTGGAATGAAGAAACTCTACCTTAGTGATGTAGATCAACAAGATTGAACCCAAACTCAAATTAGATCGAAAGAATGCTCAAGGCCAACTGCAGCACTCATATCAAACAAGTTGCTAAAAGGCTATAACATCATACAAAGTGGTGTGATCCAAATGACGATGCTAGTATAACAAAGGTATTTCAAGTCTTGAAAATGTACTCCAACAAAGACCTAACTTGGGGACATTGAGTCTCTGAGCAAATACCAAAATAGAGCTTGTAAATTCATACTAAAGGTACTGTTACAAAGAAGCTTAGAGCCTAAACAAATTGGTGTTGAACACAATTTATGAAAGAGAATAGTGACCACAAATGTCAAGGGATTTCATCATTGAACAAAAATCAAGTATATGCATGTAATTAATCAAATGCTTGTAATTAGTCAAGTCGAAGCCACTCATAAGCATAGTTCTACACCAAAGTATGAAATAAAACTTTTCACTGAATTCCATTAAACCACACACAAACTTATATAACCTTGAATAAAAAAACTAAACAAACTTGGAGAAATAATTATCAAAATTTTATAAAATAACAATTAAAGATAATAATAAATCTAGTTGGAAAACACTCAACTAACAATGACAATAAAAAAAACAAAAAACATCACTCGAGATAATAATCCTCTACACAACACAAATATAGTAAAAATCACTATCAAGATCAAGACCTTCCAACCAAACGTATTTTACCCGAACACCATCCATGCATCTTGTGATTGATACGTTTCTTTTCCTTACCCTCAATGTTTGTGAAATGGACCGGGCAATTTTGATTTGGTTGATCCCAATGAAGCTTTTGTCCTATTTGTTGCATATAATAGGCCAGCTAATATTTTTAACCCTCGGCCTTCGGTCAATGTCTCTCAGTGAGTGCAAAATGAAAATTGGAGATGAGAAAGAGGTGCCACAACCCACAGGAGACAAGTCAAAGGTGGCACCTTCTGTTTTAGTCTGCAACATCCCATGTGTCTTGTGGTCGTTACATCTCTTTTCACTACGTTGTGTTTGTTAGATGGGTGGAGTAGACAATAAACCCCACTCATTTTAGTAGTTTCCTTTATTTTGGATAGGCTTTAAATTTGGTCAAGATTTCTCAATAACTGGACAGTCAGATTGAATTCTCTAGATCCAACATACATATAATTTAATCTTTAACATGTTTAAAATTCTTATGCAAAAGCTTTGTCTTTAGCCATCAGGGTTAGTATAAATAGTCATGAACTAGATGTGAGATCTCTTTCCATAGTTGGGGAGGTAATGGGTTCAACTCTTTTGTTCCCCTTGGCGTTGGACTCCATAATCAAAGCTACTGGTTTTACTTGTTTGCCACCTTTTGTTTTAGTCTGCAACATCCCATGTGTCTTGTGGTCGTTACATCTCTTTTCACTACGTTGTGTTTGTTAGATGGGTGGAATAGACAATAAACCCCACTCATTTAGTAGTTTCCTTTATTTTGGATAGGCTTTAAATTTGGTCAAGATTTCTCAATAAGTGGACAGTCAGATTGAATTCTCGAGATCCACCATACATATAATTTAATCTTTAACATGTTTAAAATTCTTATGCAAAAGCTTTGTCTTTAGCCACCAGGGTTAGTATAAATAGTCATGAACTAGATGTGAGATCTCTTTCCATAGTTGGAGAAGTAATGGGTTCAACTCTTTTGATCCCCTTGGCGTTGGACTCCATAATCAAAGCTACTGATTTTACTTGTTTACCATCCATAAATCATAGAAAAGTACTTGAAGAGCTTTCTCAATTAAATAGGCTCACATCTTTCTACCCTGTGGGGAAGTACTTGGAGAGTTTTCTCAATTAAATAAGCTCACATCTCTTGACCCTGTCTACAATCCACGAATCATGGATAAATACATCTCTTCAAAAATTAAACTTCAACAATTTTCAATAATTAGGATTTTAATCAACATCCAGATCAATAGAACAAATTATATCCACTGCTCCCACCAACCAACCCTATATTCTCATTCATGATTTTACTACTATGCAATTTGGCCTTTGATCTGAGAATCATTTCCTCCTACAAAAGCTTCATCTGTACCAAGTTCAAATCGAGAGTTTGTCAGTCAGCTATAAAAGGATTAAGCAATGATCGTATAACTCTCGTTTAGTCGAAAAGATCAGGAAACCTGAGAACTCCCCTCACTCGGTTTGATTTCCAATAGCAATCTTGTAAAGCGTTGTCATTTTCAGGTTTCCAAGTTTTTGTAGTATTTCAAGTATTTTCCAAATTATCTATTGAGTTACGTTCAACATTATTAATGAACATGGAAACACACAAGGCTAACGCTGGACACAGATCTGAGATCTTTAGGTAGATAAACATATTATATTTATTCTCTATACAGTGTTTCACATCAGCACAGTTGGCGTGGCCACCTTGTATCCACATTATACACAATTAGGTTTTATCAATAGCCTGAATGTACAAGCATGCTCGTGGTAGCTTGTTTTCCTTCAACAAATCAATGCAGTCCAGTTATTTTCATAAAGTCTCAATTTCTTTGCTGCCACAAACTTGTCTTACTGAAAGAATGGCTGGGAAAAGGCACTTAGTTTTGTTAGGATCTTAACTTATTCCTCAGTTCCATCATCCTTGAAACATTGGAGAGATGAAACATTCATGTTAAACTTCTCTATTCATTAGAGCTACAAAGCATCTCACACAGGCGTCTCAATATTTCTACTTCTGACTGGCTTAACTTTGTCCAAAATCATGGGTCCCGAATCAAAATGAACTTGGAACCCATTATATGATTATATTACTCATCAACTTCCATTAGTGAAGGAAGTTTTCATGAAATCTAATAATAGCCTGATCAAAACAAGCCAGGGGAGGGTTTGTTTCTTGAAGACAAGAAGTCACCAAGTGTATAACTTCTGATATAAATAATAAAGCTTCTATTTACTGGGTTGCTGAAATATTTTTCATTTCACGTCTTAAAACACTTATCCATAATACCTCTTTTTATTATTATTGGATCAATCTCAAACTCTTTCAATAATCTTATTTATGTTTCAGGTGTCCACATTTGTATGGAATAATACAAAGATAATAAAACAATCACAACTAAAGAAACATTGCCTGCATAACACCCTCACGCAGACATCTCAGAGAAGTGAATGCTATAAAACCATATTTGTAAAATGAGTTTCTTCAAATTTGGGTTCCTCCAATTACAAAAAGAAGAGCTTTAGTGAAGGGACCCTTGATTAACAGTGACCTTCAATAACATATGTTACCAATGAACGCTAGCTTCTGCAAATACCATCTTCCACTGTAAATGAGTCACCTTTTGTTGCTGGAAAAAATCAGTTGTTGGAGCCGACATCCAACATATAAATTAGATATCACAGGTCACCTCTGGTCACAGAGAGCTAAATCAAATATGGAGAATCGCGACATAAAAGGTTACTTTTTTCCCTTTTGAATTTCATCCGATTATAGAATTATGCACATACATTTGCCGTCCCTTGGCGTGTCTGAAGGCTGCTTTTCTGTTTGACGCAGACAAAGATCAAATCAGATTATAGGAAAAGGGAAAAATGGCAAAATGTGCCATTTTAACAAAAATAAAACAAACAAAACCCTGCACTACATATATGTCTAGACACCTAACATCTAAGATATGGAACATGCATTTGGCCAAGAAAAATCTCAAGGCAGCTCTCCACTATCTTCGGACAAAGGAATTGATTTTTGGGATGAGTACCGTTTTTTTCGGCTGATGGAGGACGTAAAACAACAAGCATAGTTATGACTCCACCAGGAAGATCGCATATTGGACCCCTGCATTCCCCAAGAGTTTTGTTGTTCTCCAATATCTTTCCAGCATTGATCAACTTGACATCATTGATGGTTCTTGGCCCGTTCTCTTTTTCTGAAAATAGAAAATCATGAGACATAACCTCTATAAGAAAGTGTACGGAGGTCCCAGCCTCCCAGGAATGAACAAGAAAAAATGCAGTAAGTGCAAAATTATTCAAATTGGCTGCACATATCTATCCTGGAAACATATTCCATGACAATTGTGCAAAAATCAATTCAGACTTCTTTTCTTTCCATCTACCCTACCTTTCACAGAACACAAAGAGAAAAACACTATGCATAGATCAAGTCAATCTACAAATCTGACAAAGGATGTTCGAGCTCCTCCTCTTATAAAGTTCCTAGTTCAGGCCCACAGGAAAGAGCTAAAAAATAAGATATATCACAAACAAACTTCACAGAAATAGGAAATGCATTGAAATTTCTCATTTTCAAAGTGCACACACAATGGGATCAAGAGAGGGCAAACCCACAAAGCACAAGAAAGAAGAAAGAAAAATAGAAGGGCTTCACAACTCACCACTCTTTTCCATTAGTACCATATTTTTATAGTTACACCTAAAAACTTAGTTGGTATGCCCATCAAGAGACCAATTCTTACTATGACATCAACACATGCATGCTAGAATTAATAACTCCCCAAAAAAGGATAACTAATTTGGGTTGAAGGCCCACGGGGTAGAGCAATTGGTAATAAGTAATTAAGTTTAGAAGTTGTAAATGGAAGGTCATAAGTTCAAATCCCAATGGGTACTTACAAAAAAAAAGTGACGTGGGTTGGTACCCATCAACACACCAATGCCCAACTATGACACTAACATGAATGTGAGAATTAATAAATTCACACAAAATCATAAATTAGATCATCTACATCAAGTAACTTTGTTGGTATCCCCATATCAAGAGACCAACTCCTACTATGACACTAACACATGCATGTGAGAATTAATAAACTCTCACAAAATCATAACTAACACCAAGCTGGCTTATCTGAATTCAAACATGCTAGACACGTTTGACCCATGCATGATATGCTAACTAATACATGCTTACCCTATGACTACTACCATTGCATGTTTGACTATTGCTTTATCAAATACTATCACTTGGCACTATCCCAACTCTAGGCATGCTAGGCCATGCTGATGTTAGATGTAACTCCAACACACACCGCCTCCCCTGATTCTAACCCTAGCAATGAACACACTTACACTACTTCCACCAGCACACATTTGCTCATATTTTGGAACTCTAAGCAATCTCCTCCCCTCCAATTATTATTGAGTATGACCGCCATCTCTTCTAATTTCGGAAGCATAATCACTAGTTAAACCAATCCTGTCGATTCACCTAATCGAGTGCCTTGATTTGGAGGCATGTCGAGGAAACTTCCATTTCCCTCGGTCACCAAGGGATGTCAGCTATCTTTAGTTCATTCGAAGGCCATGAATACACTGAAGTAGACTCTATCCGTATTCAAGTTAAGATGGTTCTCTACATGGACAGGCTATGTTCACATATAAAATTCTAAGCATTCCTTCACTTCTTATAGCTTTGTTCAAATGAACAGAAACTTTACCCTGTGATAAATATTTATATTATTCAATGATACAAAATATAGTTTAGAATAAAAGAAAGATCATGTAAGATTTTATCAGATAAATATCTTTTGTAATTATTTGAAGCATATGAATGCCCATTTCCTTCCTATTTCCATCTGAAGCTAGAATTATCTAAAATATAAGCCTATTTCTTCTCCTCATAACCATTTTGTTCTGCGGTTCTTTTTTTTGTGTAGTCATCTCCTCTTCTGCATTTTGTCCCTTCTTTAATCCCTTCCGTTTGTAAATTATCTCTGCTCCATCTTCCAAATGCATCTGTCCTCTTCTTCCCGCATTGTATATATTTGTTCATAAGGCAGCTACGCAGGTAGATATTTGTTTTGACAGGTTTTAAAATTTAGTAATAGTTCACATTTAAGTTTAATCCCTTCCGGTTGTAAATTCTCTCTGCTCCATCTTCCAAATGCATCTCTGTCCTCTTCTTCCCGCATTGTATATATTTGTTCATAAGGCAGCTACGCAGGTAGATATTTGTTTTGACAGGTTTTAAAATTTAGTAATAGTTCACATTTAAGTAATGTATTCTGGGTCTCTACATCAAGATAAATTGAACGCCATTAAACCATGTGCAGGATAACTTGCATGGTAACAACCACAAAAATGTTGCACAATACAATATTTAAAATCAAAATTTGAATTAAGTCACTGTATACAAGAATTCGGGTCTCAACAACTAAATGACAAAAGTTGTTTCAAGTCTTTTGATTACAAATTGCTACATTTAAAACATCTACACTGCCCATGGATAGGACTAGATAGATCAGACTTCTAGTCTTCGGCGTGCAATCCACTTCAGCTCAAATCAGGTTTCATGAACTAAGAGACATGCTGTACAGTGTAGAGTTGTTTAAAAAAATTCTTTACTCTTATACACTAAAACCAATAATAAATTGCAGAATCATATCGTTGGCATTCACCAACATCTAAATCCAACAATAATTACATCCAAATTCAACCCACACCCACATCAATGGTATGTTCAAATTCAATATCAGTGTCTTCATCATAGCTATTAAGGCATTCATCAACCACCAAACATAAATAGTGTTACATGACCCCGTTTTCAATACACAGAAAGGCAGCATAGCTTAACAAGAAATTCCAACGCTCAAAATTGTACTAGTTAATAGTAAGAGATTAGTAAGACCTTAGAAAAGATACATACCAAGGCCTTAAGTTGGCCCTAGCAAAAACTACTCACAAAATAAACATTTTTTAAGTGTTTTCTGAAATGCATGCCACAGTAATTTCCACTCCCTGACTTTGTTGCCTCCAGAATTAGATTAAAATGACTAAGGCCTTCACTACTTAGACAAGCACTGAGAAAATGATGAGTGTTTTCTGCCTTACCAACTCTCCAAGAAAAATCATGTAAATGCTTTGTGTAATTCACTGAAAAGTTCCAGCCTTCACTTCAAAAATGATGAACTCCAATCTGTAATTGATGAAAAGCATTCTGTACTACCAACTGATCCAAGTCAGTAATAATTATAATAATAATCTAATTTTAAGGTCACACCCTAGACAGACATCAAATTGATGTAGGAGATCCCCTAAGGACATCAAAAGATACCAAACTATTAGCATTTCCAAAATCTCACCATGACATAAATGCATTTTTTCATGAAGTTCACTGTTAGAAAATAGGACTTTCTTCCATGAGCTTAATCAAACAGATGTCCAATTTTAATTTTCAGATAGCAAAGCTCAGGGCTCAAATGCAACTCCATGTTTATTATGCAGCCATGTTCTCACTGTGGCTTGAGAGGTCTGCACCTATCACTTGTGAATTTTTAATCATCACGGTGTAGACTCTAGCCACTTGGAACTTTGCTCATAGTCTGACAAGAGATATAATCTCTAAGGGGATGCTTCGTTTATTAACTCTGCAATCGTGAGATTCTTTGAAAATAAGGGATCAAAACAGTTTTATTGTGTAAAAGAAAATTGCTTCTAGAGTATCACCAAGACAAATGACTATGAAGTGGAATGTGAGAATCAGGAACAAACCCTGGTAACCTCTAAGGAACTAGGTTCCCCTGTGATCTGCTTTTAAAGCCGACGGCATTTATTCCAATACAAAAGAGGCAGTTTTCTAAGTATTCAATGCTTTCCATATTTTCATCGAAGAGATGAAATCCTTTTTGCGTGTCTTACAAAACACACTCTCTTCACACATTCTGTAAAAGACAGAAGTTTGATTATTAATAGCTATTTGAGAGAAGAGTCTCTAGTTGGTTGATTCACCTGTACCCATCAAATATATAATAAGACAAGTTATTGTAGAACTAGTAACAGGAAACAAGTTCTCTCTATCCTCATTTTTACAGAATAATATTACCATGGCTCTTTTATTTTGGGGAAAGGAGGTGGTGGATAGCAAAGTCAACAGACTCGACTGAAGACATCACTCGTTTTAGCCAGAGACTGGTAAAGACTCGAGAGTTGGCTCGGCACCATAAAAAATACAAAAAATAAAGATTTTCAAGAAAAATAAATATATTCTTACATTGTACATGAAAGATTACATTTAATATAATGCAAATACATTGAATAGAATGTGACAAACAAATTGACAAAACATAATCAATACCAGATACAATCAATTTTCAATCCAGTGTGCCACTGTCCAAACCCTAGCTGTGGTGGTTGTTGATGTAGCTGCTCAGCTGCTGCTTTAAACCGTGACTAAGGAAGTCTTTCTAGTTTGAGCTGAAAACGAGTAAAAATGAGCAAAGTGACCCCCAATTCTGCCTTTATAGACGCACTGGTGAGTTGATTCTGCTTTCACTTGGCGAGAATCACAAGCAGAACAAGTTTTGACCAAGTTTCAGTTGACACGGTGAAATATTTGCCAACAGAACAAGTTTTGAGCAAGTCAACCAAGGTTTGATCAGTATTTTCAAAGACCCGACTGACAGGGTGAACTCGACTTCATACGCTGGCGGGTCACTCAGACTCGGTGAGATCAGGTAGACTAGGCAGAGCTCGGTAACTATGGTGGGTAGACAATGAAAGGTCCTCTCGTTCCCTAACCCTCTGTTATTGATCCATCGCTTTAGCATAAAAAGCTGGTCAAGGGCAGGATTTTCCTTTGCACATACCCCAGGATGATATCGTAGATATGCATACGAGTCATATGACAAATGATCATCCTCAAATCCACCCCTTCACTGTATTAGCAATGCGGCCTAGCAATCGCTCCACCCGCAATTCATGCAATTCTGTTTTAAAAATAATTTATTCAATATCTTCAAATCTTTTGGTTAAAGTTGTGTAAAATATTCCAAGAAGGGATCTTCTATCTTGTCTCTCAATGAACAAACCATAAAGATAATCTTCTGCCACATTGTAAATGAACTGCCTAAAATATGAAGAAGGATTCTAAACAGAATTAATGAATAAAGTTATAAACTGCAAAGATAATCCTCTGCCACATTGTCAATGAACTGCCTAAAAAATGAAGAAGGATTTCTAACAGAGTTAATGAATAAACTGCGAAGGTAATCCTCTGCCACATTGTAAATGAACTGTCTAAAATATGAAGGATGATTCTAAAAAGAATTAATGAATAAACTGGAAAGATAATCCTCTGCCACATTGTAAATGAGCTGCCTAAAATATGAAGAAGGATTCTCGACAGAATTAAGCAGAATTTGTTGATCTAGTAATTCTCAACACAAAAAGCTACGAACCAGAAGACATATCAAATAGTGTACACCTACACCTATTTCTATGTTTCAGTCAAACACACAAACATGTATGTGTGTTCACACTCCAATCTGTGGCCTAGAGGCAACTTGGAGCAATTATTGTGAGGATGACCCAGGTTCAAATCCCAGTGGCCTCGCTCCCCCTGTAAGATGTACAGCCATGTGTGACATTTATTGTAGCTATGCCACAATGATGCTGCAGACTGCAACAGCCTAGCTGCCGATATTGTACGTCTGCTGCCATTGTTTCTTATCCTTGGGGCTATTGAGTATATGTGGCCTAGCCATCACAGTTAATGAGTTTACAGGCCAACCAGTAATGACATTTCCAAACATACATATACACACACAAAACGATATATATATATATGAAGAGGGGTGAACTACACACAAGTGTTTGAACTACTGTGGAATTGCCATTGTTTCTTATCCTCGGGGCTATTGAGTATATGTGGCCTAGCCATCACAGTTAATGAGTTTACAGGCCAACCAGTAATGACATTTCCAAACATACATATACACACACACAACTATATATATATATGAAAAGGGGTGAACTACACACAAGTGTTTGAACTACTGTGGAATTGCCATCAATGCCGCTTAGTCCACATACTTACCAGATCTACAAACCACCCTGTGCTAGCAAGCTTTACCATTTATTTTCATGTGTTTGTGTGTGTTGTGGGATTGGACCTATTTTCAAATCCTAGATCTGTGGTCAAGAAATTCCATTCTCAAGTTCCAAGAAAAAGAGAGCAAAGACCTGCAAGCAGAAGAGTATCTGAAAAATGCACCCTCAATAAAAATCTGATCTAGGAGAATAAAGAAGCCTGCAATTGCAGGCTAACGAAACCGACAAAAATATTTTAAAAATTAGCACATTAAAAGATAAAAATGAAAATCTTACCTTTGGGCCATTGTGCAAGAACGCTTTCCTTCAGGGTGGCAACAGTGGTGGCAGATAAATATCTTCCGGGACCAATGTCTGTACCATCATGTAGCCTGAACTTGACCTCCAAATACTCTTCCCCTTGCATTTCTCAAAATGCCTAGATCCTGGTTCAAAAAAACCCTCTTAAAGTATCTTAAAACCCTTAGTTTTGGAAACCTTGTCAGACCTTAAAGGGTAATCCCAGAAAAATGCTATTGCAGACTTGGATTTTACCAGAAAAAACTATTACAACACCTCTAGCAGACACTCTGCAGACAGAACAGCTGGAAACTCCACCATTTTGTATCTCCAAAGCCTTTTTCTTTTTCAAATATGAAAAAAAGCTTGGAATGAAGGTCTTGGGTATATTGACCTTCCTTGAAGCAAAAAATTTCAAACCCAAATCTACAAGAAATGGAAAAACCTGTCAAACACTGATTTCAGACACAAACATTTATAAAACAGAATAATACAGCCTGATCCTACAAATAATTGAGGCAATGATGCATCTTTCTTGAGTATTTATTTGTGATTCCTGCAGCTCTAAGCCATGTCATTGCCTCAATGTGTACTAAACTGTTCAACCCAATGTGTGTATATACGCATCTTGGGTTTTTCAAACCCATTTCTTCTTTACAACTTCCAGCCAATGTAGGAACTTGGAAGTTGGAATAGCTTTAATCTTTAGTTACGTCCTCTGCATTTGATGTAGCTTTAAGTTTGGTCAAAAAGGAGTTATGAATTTAACTTCTCATTATGGCTGGAGAGCTTATTTTAACGATTAGCCGTTCAATTTGACCAACTCACTCATGATGATACATAAATTTGACCGACTTATTCACATAATCACAGATTAAATCCACCTAAATTTAAAGCAACAACACCGCATCTCACGCTTTGGCACCTTCATATTCATTTTTTTAAATCTGGTCAAACTATTAAACTAAACATTTTTTTCATACTGGTAGTTGGGTTTTAAGTAGTAGTTGTTGAGATGCTTAGAGGAATGACCAGAGTTGCCATTCACGACGTTGGAGACCAGCGTTGTCTTATGCACGTCAGGGGGAGGGGGATTCAGCTCCAAGTAAGTCTAGACTCTTTGTCATTTGAGATGAAGTATGTTTTAATAGTTGCCAACATTTATGCTAGTTATGGCTATTCATTAATCAACATTAATTAAATTAACTAAGTTGTATTTGACTCTTAATACTCAACATTAATTAAATCAAGTAACGTGCATTTGACTCTTAATACTTGCAATGAATTTATGCTATCAAATCTCCACCATTATTTGACGACTATGAATATTCCTCATTAAGAAATCAAGACCACCAAATTCATAAATACAATTAAAAGCATGCAACACCAGTCCATATATCGTAATAAGTATGATAAAAACCAGAAGATTATTATTTGTTGTTGGCTAGATTGTTCTTCTACTTAATAATAAAGATGAGCTTAGCTCGAGTTTTTTATATTGCTATACAATCAATTATGCTTGTGTGGTGGGGTAGATGTATGAATATTAATCATAATTGACATTTTTTTATGATTTTGAATAATTCATTTAAAAATAAAGTTAAGTGAAAAAAAAATTAAAAATTAAATGTACATAACCAAAACAATAAAAAATATGTTTTTAGAGTATAAATATTTTTCTTCCCTTTTTGAAAATATATTATTTTAATATTCAATAAAATATTGACTAAAATTTTATATCAAAATATAATAATAATATATTTAACTAAAAATTATATATTATATTTTTTTATATTAAAATAATTATTTATGTATATTTATAATATATTTTATCATTCAATTTTGGATTTTAACTTAAAAACAAAATTATATTAAATTTAAAATCTAAATCATATACTAAAGTTTCAAAACCAAATCATCCACAACAAAATTATGAAATAATTTGTTATTATTTATTTTCTGTTATCCTTAAAATAATTTATTACAA
This sequence comes from Larix kaempferi, assembly GCA_027924585.1. NCBI lineage: Eukaryota > Viridiplantae > Streptophyta > Pinopsida > Pinales > Pinaceae > Larix > Larix kaempferi. Next base: position 2,684,165 of record BSBM01000510.1, read on the forward strand.
TTTATTTATTTTGTAATATATAGTTGTGACTCATGTGCTTATATGATTAAGCACCTTGATAAAGGTAATTGATTTAAAAATTACGTCACACAAACTTTATAACCCAAATTGATTTTTATGGTACTAAAAGCTAATGATCATATATTTTGAATTCAAATCAAATTCCATAGTAACGTGTTTTTCAAGATGGATATAATTGACTTGACTTTGCAACACCGACACCACCTACATAATAGCTAGGTGAAATAAATTATTTGAGGGACTATTGATTTTAAAAATCTGTCCATTACAATGATGTTGCATATCATTTCAAAGTACTTGTCTTTGTTGACGACTTCAATTTGGTGACTTTTCAATACGAGGATGGAGGTATTTGGTGACTTTTCAATACGAGGATGGAGGTAGTAATGGTTTAAATATTGTGGATGATAATTTTTAATAGGTTTAGTTTAGTTTGAGTGGTTTGGATGGTTGTTATTTGAGTTTTATTTTTTTTTGAGACATGTTGATGTGGTGTGGTTTTGAGACGAAAAATTTAGTTTATTCTAAGTATCATCTATAAAATGAGGATATGGATGTATATTCAAAACATTAAGTCGTATATGGTGTAGTTTGAGTGGTTGAGAAGAAAAGTTGTTATGCTCTATGAGTTCAAATTCCACTTTGTGATATATGTCTACTCTTAGCAAACCAATTGTTGATAAAGTCACTAACTTGTGAGTCAGAAGGTATTAATTTCATGATATCTTTATGTCCCACCTAGAAGAGCTTCGACTACCACAACCTCCCTCAAGGTGGAATGTCCTATATCCATTTCATCTACTTTATCCCCAAAAAATGAGTGAATTCCCCATTTGGCACTTGTTGGTCCTGATTCACCTCATTTGCAACAAGGTCAATCTCTAAACTCAGTTCCTCCAAAAAATTCCCTTTCTTTGGTTTTGTTTTGTTTCCTTTTTTTCTATGAGGATGAGCTCAAGCATGTGGACAAGTAACTTGTGAAGGTCTTGGAAGATGACTTATCCTGCACCTAAAAGTTGTGTTCTCATAATCCAAAACCTGTGTGTATTTAAAATCCTTTCATATGAGAATCATCTTGCCTGGAAGACCTTTACTAAGGTTTATCTCAACACAAATATGTGCATATGTGGGTAAACCTGCCACGACTTTCTCAAGATTTGATTTTATGTAAGTGCCCAAAGCATTCCAATATCCTCAAAAACTGATAAATACCATAAATGTAATGGCAAATTGGGGAGACAAATCCACACATGCATTCTCATAACAAACATATTGTTAGGATCAAATTCAAGGAACCAAATGCCCTCCTCAAATTCCCATACTTTCCCAAAGCCCCATAATTCCCCAAAACCAAGACGCTCCTCAAACACTTGTTGATAATCAACATGATCATAAAACTGAACAATAAAAAAACCCCTGGAATAGAGAAAAAATCCACATTTCTTGGTCCATATCGAGTGAATTCACTAAAACAATTTGATGTAAGAGGCCAATCTATAAAATAAAAAAATCACATTTAAGCACTTAGTTTTGATAAAATAAATTATTACAATACTTAAGAGCTTTGTTATTGAAAAGGACGCAAACATGAATTGGATATTTCTCTAAAAGTAAATTAGACAATTCAAATATAAAAATAAAACAATATTGTTAATCAATTAAATGAAAACAAAGAAGTAGACATGTTACTATAGTCTCTATGGATTTCAAATCAAATAATCAAATGAAAAGAAAGAAAAAACACTATCAACTTATGAGATTTACAACAAAAGATTAAAAGTACATTTGAAATCTTCAAATATTGTAAAATAATAAGATCAAAATATGATCCTTGTTACAAAAATATGTAATTAAGAATTCAAACCCAAACAAAAAGTAAAAATTTATATTTACACTTTAAATCTACCACATCAAACTTTGTTCCAAAAATGTATATCTCATATTTTAAAATAAGGTTTTGAAAATTGCAATGCTTTTGTTAACAACAGAAATGGCTAGGGAGGGACACCAAAAGTGGTTTGCCCTCTCTTTGCCACCCTGGTTGACTGCATGGAGGACACACGATGGTGTACAACACCTGTCCAGTGTGTCGCACCACACCTTGCAGTAGGTTGTGCCTTTATTGCATTTTTACTCTCCTCAATTTCCACCCTCCATGTGCCTTCTATGTATACCTCTTCTCTCCCCTGTTCATTTTTGCTCGAGGCCTGTCTACGGGCATTTGGCCACCCCGGTAGTGGTCTTCCCTATGTTGTGGGTGGTGGTGATCCACGTGAGTTGTTGTCTTCCCTATGTGGTGTTGCATTCCTTCGCATTGTGTGGGTTGTTCTCCTCGTCGAGGGTTGTTGTTCTTTGCAATGACTCGGTGGTTTCTTGGTGTGGTTGTGATGGTTCTTGGCATCAACTCAATGGTTTCTCCACGTCGAGGTGTTGGTTCTTGGTGTTGGCTCGTTAGTTGCTTAGCGTCGGCATGGTGGTTCTATTCACCACCTATTATGGTAAGCTACAACACCATTTGTTGGTGAAGCAGGGCTCACATGTTGCTTCTTGTTATGGTGGTTGAAACGATGACAAACCTGGTAGGATTCTAATCCTACCAGCTTCTACTTGTGTTTTTAACACATCAATCTTCCCTGTGGAAATTTGACTTTTTTTTTTTAAACGTGGGTTTTTTCTATGGAATTTTTTGTTAAGGTAGAGTTATCCTATGGTTGCTCTGATGGGTTTCTTGCAATGTGTTTGGAAAGCATCCTACATTGTGTTAATTGACAATGTATAATTTCATTTCAATGTAATTGTTTTGGGATATGAAGAAATGTGAATTAAGGTTTATTCTTGGCATTGGCTTCATTGTTCTTGTGTTTGTTGGCATGGATTTCTTCAATCTTGCACACTACGTAGTAATTTTTTGTTCATTCTACCAATTGACCTGTAAATTTCATATAATTCAATTGTTCTTTCTTTGACTTGTAGTAGCTTCTGCTAAAATTGGTCTTTCTTTGTGTTTAATTTGTATGTAAATATATATTTGTGATTTGAGTTGCTAAAACCCTAGATGTAGCAGATGGATTGGTGCTTGGCCTATAATTATATTCTCCTTGTTGTGAAAACTATGTTACATGTGTCCATCATTCGTTAGCTTAGTAGTTGTTGGGTTGAGCATCATGGCTTATAGGGCAGTTGGTAAGCTTATTATTTTTGCAGGGTTAGTGATATTTATTGAATTATAAAGGGTAAGCTTATTATGTTTGCAGGTTTGGGGATATTCGTCGAATCTAGGTAGTAGTATAGGTTGACATTGCTTGGACCTTACATCTCTATATCCAAGTCTCTAATATGTCAATTTTGGATTTTACATGGGCTTGCAGGGATGGAGATGCTCAAAGCCCTCTTTCCAACGGTTCCATTGCAAGAATGAGAATGTAAAAATTCAGGTTGTTTAGGGTTTAGGGTTTATTTGCTCCTTGCATTTTTTGCTTTAATTTTGTATAATAATGAATCATTTGGGTCATGTTTGTTTAAGCCTATAGTGGCTTGCTCCTTTTATCTTATTTTTTAATTTTGTATGAATGGATGTTTGACTTCACCTAACTGAATTTCAAATTGTGTTATTGGATGTGTGGATTGTTAGAGTGTTCCCTGCTACCATTTTGGAGGGTTTGAGTTATTTATTGTGTAGGTTGTTGGGCGTAATCCTTATAAGATAGGATGAGTAGGGTGTTGGGCGTAATCCTTATAAGATAGGATGAGTAGGTGTTGGGCGTAATCCTTATAAGACAGGATGAGTAGGGTGTCGGGCCTCCCATTGGTAATCAACTCCTAGTTCCATGGAAAGATTTAGTATGTAAAATTTCAAGTTGTATAGACATGTGGTGCATTGCTCCTTGCATTTTTGGCTTTAATTTTGTATAAGAAAATATCTAGTTCATGGTTGTTTAAGCGTGTTGTGGCTTGCTGTTTAATTTTATTGCATTTTTTAATTCTTATTTGATAGAACTAGTCCACTTATCTTGGGCCTATAGATAAGTGTGTTTATCATTAGAGGAAGTCTTGAACAATTCATGTGATGGTGTAAGAAGATTTTAACTATTGAAGTTGATATGAAGGTTGTAGGAGATTTTAACTAGTTTTTTCTTACTTTGTTGCTTTGACAATCTTTGTCTTCAACAACTAAGGCACAATAGAAACAACAATAGTTAGGATTATGTTATAGAGATAAGGTGTAGCAATGTTATAAGAGGATAATAACAAAGGGGGGAGTAAGAGGGCACATGCATGCCTCCTGTTTTTAGAATAATAGTTTGTGTAATTCTATTTTTAGAATAATAGTGATTTCTATTTCTGAGTTGCTTTCCTAGTTTAGGAAAAGCATTTTTCTATTTTTAGATTAGGTGCCTCTTACATGAGGAATTTTATTATAGCAGGACGATGCAGATCTCAAGGAGAGGCACTTAACTATATTAGTTGTCATGCCCTAGTTGAGGCGAATCATTCTTCCTCGGCTATTCATGCAAGACTAGGCATTGATCCCTATGCAATTTTAGTGTTTTCTTTCTAATTTGGGTGCCCACATGGATGGGTTATTTTTGTAGCTTCTCTACTTTCTTGATCTATAAAAGAAAGGGAGGGGTAAGGTGTTCAACAATTCGATTTTGAATGGGTGCTTTGTAATAGTTTCTTGTTTTAGTTGACAGAAGAAAACATTTGTGATTTGAGTGCTATGGAATTCTTCTGAATTTATTGTTCATACATTTTAGTGATCTATGTGTTTGTAGGTCTAGCTTTCTACATTTGCAATTTTGTGAGATTTTAGTTTAAAGCTATCTATGGTTTTTAGTTTGTAGTAAGATCTCTATAATGAGCAAGAACAACATATTCATGAAAGAAATGGGTTGAGATGAGTCCTATAAGCCTATAGTTGGTCCCTTTTCTTTGGTGGCCTCACAACCCGACTTGTGGGTGGCATTTTCTCTAGATGCCTATGGTTGGTTGGAAAATTGCTCATCGTAGCCAATTTCTTGGATTATCTTTGGTTGTAATGTCCCTTTTTCAATTTTTATAAAAATGCCCAATTTTCCAATTTTTCCCCAATTTCAACCTTTGACTAGTTTTGTTGTTTTGGCCTCCAAATTAACCCAAATGCTCCCAAATATTCTGTAAGGGTATATGAATGATATTTAGACTTGAATATTAGGTTCAGGGATGATTTATAACCCTCAAAAGACTTCTGCAAACTTGATTTATATTCTGGTCAATGTATGGGATTTTAACTAGTAATTTGTGCATAAAATCCCCCCTGGGTAAATCTGAAAATGGCCTCCCAAATGCTTCCAAACTCCCTCGAATTTCTGAACAGATGTAGGGAATGTATTAAGGATTTTATTAAGGTCTCATGTGCACCATTAATTGATTATTATATATGTTCCAACCCTCTCCCATTCAGCTGCAAAAATCACCCATTCGACCCTTGGGGAAATGGCACTATTTCTTCTCCCAATGCAATTAAATTGAGTAAAAATACTTCAAATGCTCAAGTACAGTACATCAAACTTGTAAAATACATCCATGGCAGTCTATTAATCACAAATTTATCATAGAATCATCCATTCATTCGAAATCATCAACATTATAATGATATACATCAATGTAGTGGGGAAATGGACATTGTTGGCTCATTAATCAACATTTTTGCATACAATCAGCGGGTATTTCGACCTGAGACTTTCTGAATATGAATAACAGAGTATATGAAGCTATTACAATCAGAAATATATCATATGAATCTCCCCCAATCAGTACAAGAGCTCACCCAAAGCGCAATCCCTCAAGGAGCATGAATATGCCTTCAAAACTGGAAATGGTGGAGAGAAAGTGTTGCACTAAACCAAACCATGAGCCTTCCTGTAGCTTCTACCTACAAATACAAACTCCATTAAAGCACCATGAAATACCTGAGTGGCCTCTCCAAGCACCAACTTGGATGGGAATCTTTCACCCTCGAAATTGGCTAAGACAAGAAACTAGTCATCCATTAGCTCTCTCTTCACAAATGCAATTTTTCACAAATCATCAAAAGCCATTCTCATACTTGATTTCTACATTTTATAACCAAAATTAGCCTTCTAAGGGTCGAAATCCTCTCATTAGCTTCTAGAGATTTCCACTTAGGAAATATTCCACATTTGCCACTTATCTCCTAGTTTCAACCTTCCATCTTCTCCCAAATTCAAGTAGGAGTCTCTTGGGCTTCTCCAACTCCATGAGCGCCTTACTTGAGCCTATTTTTGGGGCTGACATGTCATAATGGTCAGATGTTAGAAGTCAGATCTGAATTTTGTCATAGATGTCATAGATGCTTCATCATTGTTGTCATAAGACTAGGGAATCTAGCCCAAGTGTCCACTAGCCTCCAATTTGACTCTTCCTCTTCCATGGAGATTACCATTCCATCCCATTTAGACCTAATATGCTCCATGCCATGTGTATGCCTTACCAACTCACCCAATAATGTTTGCCTTCCCATGGATTCGAAATGGCAAGTGAGATTTGCCATGTGGCAGTGAGAAACCAAGCTAGTGTGGATCCCACATCCTCCAAATGTCCTCAAAACCATTTGCCACCTATAATTCCTCTTGGATTCATTTATTCAACTTATTTATTAAATACTTGGACTATTCTAATGTATAAACATTATTCCTTTGCTCCCTTATTACAATTCCCAATGTACCCATTCAACCTAGGGAACTTGGTAGGATTGATGGGGATTATCTGCTATACAATTATTTGAATGGGGACATTACATTTGTTAAAAGATAAGTCTTCTATCTTTGTTCATAAATTTTCAAATGAATTCTATTTTCTATTATGGAAATATATCTATCTATGTTGTGCATGCTACATGTGTGAATTTTGTTTAAGAATGGAATGGAAACGTCTTTGTTGCATTTTTAGTTCTTCCATGCTTGATTAATTCACTACATTTATTTCATATGCACACATACATGCATTTGTAGTCCATTGGTATTTTAATGGAAGTCAACACCCATTTAATTGTGAATTTGGGGTTGTTAATGGCCCTAGATTTTAATGGGATGAAGAGACGCGCTCCTAGTATCTTGGGTTTTCAATTTCTATCATGAACGATTCATTAGTTTGTCATATGATTCTTTTTAGTTTTTTATGGTGTAAGGTGTTGGGCCTAACCCTTATAAGATAGGATGAGTAGGGTGTTGGGCCTCCCATTGGTAATAAACTCTCGCTTCCATGGTAATATTGATTATGTAATAGGAATGTAGTGCCTTGATCCTTGCATTTTTTGCTTTAATTTTGTATAATGAAATATTTGGTTCATGGTTGTTTAAGTCTGATGTGGCTTTCTCCTTGCATCTTGTGTTTAAATTTTGTATCATGAATGATTCATCTATTTGTCATATGAGTTCTTTTAGTTATTTATGGTGTAGGGTGTTGGGCCTAATCCTTATAAGGAAGGATGAGTAGGGAATTGGGCCTCCCATTGGTAATCAAGTCCCAGTCCTCTACATTAGGGATGAACTTGGAAATGCCCTAGTATATTATGGATCCCAAAGACTACTTATGGACAGTTGGCAAAGAGCCTCTTTAAAAACTTGGAGAGGATCAATGGCACTATAACCAAGTGGCCTTATATAACTTATATGAGAACACATTAAGGTTAGATCATGGATAATTTTAGGGGCTAAATTAAGGGGGTTAAACAAATTTAATGGGCTATTTTCTTATATGGAAAGGGTTTTTTCGGCTAAAATATATTCGCCCAATATTTATTAGAAAAAAAATAAATCCAAAATTAATAGCCTCCCATATATTAATGAGGAAAATGAAACAAAACTATTTTCGCCCTAGAAAAATCTCCCTCAAATCTATCTTTTTCCTCTAGAGAAATTCTAGTGAAATCATTCCTTTGCCTCCTATTTTCAGTAATTGAGGCTCCCAGGGGTTATTTAGACCTCCATTTTCCCCGTAATGCAGGCATATGATTGCATTCACCTGGATCTTTAGTCAATTTCATGTTGATACTTTCTTTGAGCCCTCAATTTCCAATATTGGAGGGAAAATCATGGGTGATTTTCTCCTATATAACGGATGTAGTGATTCATGGCTCACCCAAATTGGATTGCACTTGCAGGGTGAATATTATGGCTTATGTGATTCCACTTTTCATTCTTACTTCTCTTGACATTTTAAAATTCACACAACATCTCCATTGTCAAATCTTAGGTCTTGAAAGGGCACGCTGCACATGCAATTTATCAAAGAATACATACTCGCATCATGTTTTGTATCCAATGATTAACATGGTGTCCTTTTTACCATGCTTTTTATGCTTTTTATCCATAGCTACAATAGGTTATTATACTATAAATTTGCCTTATATCATGCTTTTTATCATGGATGAATTTTAAGGTCTGTTGAATTCTAGGGAGCTCTTGATTATTAGGGATCATTCGGTGTTGTTAGGGTTTCTGTCTATCCTAGGAGTATTGGTTTCATGAAAGCATTATAGAGCTAACAAGATATGATTTATTTTATGACTTGCCATGTTTAAACCATCGACTAACATTTATACATTGTTAGTGGCTGCTACTCTTGATGGAGAGACAACACATGGTTTTTATATATTCAAACTAAAATTGACCCAATTATTTAAAATGTGCTTTTATTAGAATCTTGCTCTGCATTTATTATTGGATCTAAGGTGTTCATGAGAGTGCGTATGTTCATATTTTTTGTTCCTTATTGTTGATTTTTTGGAGGATTGTAACATAAATTAATGCACATTGGTTATAATGGTGGGGCTACTGTGGAATGGTCATTATTTTGGCACTGCCTTCCTATGGAGTTGTCCAAAGCGTTCTGGTAGATTCTTTTATTTGTATTGAGAAGTTCATGGCTGATAGATTTTTTTATTCGTATTGCCAAGTTCGATAATTTTATATGTAACCTAAAATTGTTGGGTTCGGTATTTGTTTTACAATATTTCGTTTTTTGTAAGGGTCATTCAAAAGTAAAAAAAATGGTGATTTGTAATTGCTATCATCATCCAGAAATGGATCTAGTTATGTATGATGAATATATATTTTAGTTGGAACATGATACTTCATTTTCATCATGATTATACATAATATGTACAGGGCATGTTTGACTTGAGATGTAGACATTCTGTTATTTGATATCTTGTCTTTTTCATTTAATGAGGGTGCTAAAACAATTTTACCACATTTTGCATGCTTTCGAAAATTTCAAGGACATGGATATAGACACCACCTCAATTTATCTAAGAAAAAGTAGCCTTTAATAGAGTAGTTTTAATGATATGAATGATGGTGCATTAGTGTGTTTTCTATTCATGTTAGTGTATGTTCTTATTTCTAACAACCATTGCAAGTTTCTAACTAACTCTAAAAATTCTAAATCAAATGACATAATTCATATTTTGAGTGTCAACCAAAGAAAGGAAAAAGTGGTATTCGTATGTAGAAATAGATAAGCAAGTTATTTTTTTCTTAGAGGGTAGCTTAAAAATGGAAGATTTGGAAAATAAGCTAATTGGGAATTCATACACTATATTAAGGTTGTGGGTCTCAATAAGACTCCACATTGTAATAATGGTTTCTAGGTGCCATAATTAATCCATAGTGTAAAGTGTTTGATGTTAACTTTTCGATAATTTCATTCAATATTATCTAGGATCACTAAGAGAATAACAAGCACAGCATAACAATCACAAGATACAATGGACACAAAGCATTTCACCGGGGAAAACCAAGAAGGTGAAAAACCCCACAACTTCCTCAGAGATAGAATGAGCAATAGTACAAAACCCCAAAACAAAGAGATAGACTCCAACAGCTCCTCCTCCTCCACTTGTGCGAACTTGTCTCTCTCTCACTCATGTGCAATGAGTAAGTGAGTGAATGAATAAATGAGAGAGTCTCACTCTCTATTTATACTTTACTTAACTTGCCTTTTTTACCCTATAGGGCCGACTTCTCTTAGGAGAGTCTAATAACCCTTTAACCCCCAACTCTGGGCCGACCCCACAAGAGGAGTCTAATAACCCATCAAATAATAATGATGACCTTCCCGATCGGAGGAATGAAACCTCTCCGCCGGAAGTATAATGTCATACAATATAAAATATACAAGTGAAATACATTCCGAAGTTACATATATACATCAACACTCCCTCTTAACTAGGAAGGTATTTTTCTTGACACAGTTCATCGGCACAAGTATTCATCACTGGAGGATCATCAAAGCTTGATCATCATCAAAGTTGGATCATCATCGTCACTACTATTGCTATCTCGATCATCAATATCCAATCTACTCGTCATAGGAAGTTCTACAGAGCCAACCCTTTTTCATGTTGGATGTAGGCCTAGCCTTCATGTAGGTATTCATCATCTCAGATGCATGTCACACAACACTTACATCACCCGACATGGGAGAACACATATACCACCATGTGAGAATGGCTCCTGTGCATCTGCGTCTTCCGGACTCATCACTTCCCTCTGTAGGTAACCTCGATCTGGAGTACACCAAGCTTCTCTTTGAAGTACTCGAACTTCATTCTGGCTAGCGTCTTGGTCAACACATCAACTATTTTCTCATCTAACGTAGCATACTAAAGCTTCACTGCTCCTCTCTGGAACATCCTCATCAGCAACACCATTAGCTGGAACAATCATCATCGTCAGTTGGAACACTATCTGTTGGAACAACAACTTCGTCAACTGGAACATCATCTGCTGGAACATCCTCATCAACAGCACCATCAGCTGGAACATCTTCTGCTGTCAGCAACCTCGTCAATCTTTGTATCTTTGTAGCATCAATCTTTGCATCGAAGAATCCTATCAACATCTTGTGAAGCCACACTACTTCACCACAAGCTAAACAAGCTGCTACATATTCAGCTTCGGCTGTACTCATTGCCACACAAGAATGCTTCTTGCTAAACCAAGAGATCACACCTGATCCCATACTGAAGCAACACCCCAAAGTGCTCTTCCTATCAATGGCACTACCTGCCCAATCCGAATCAATACGACCCTTCAGGTTAATCTTTTGATTCGCATCATACTTAAGCCCATAATCAACCGTACCCCTCAGGTACCTCAAAATATGCTTTGCAACATGTCTTGGATCCGTCAGGAACTGGATCAATGTGTTTATAGCAAAGCAAATATCTGGTCTCGTATTCGTCAGGTACATCAAATACCTAATCATCTGATGATAAATCATGGCATCAACCGACTCTGATGAAGCATCACTCAATAGCTTTCAGGTTCAATGCCATAGGTGTGGCCATGGCCTTGCAGTCCATCATCCCGAACCACTTCAGGATCTCTGCTGCATACTTCCCTTGTCCAAGGAAGATTCCATCCGCAATCTGCCACACCTCCGTGCCTAAAAAATAGTGCATCATACCCAAGTCCTTTATCTTGAACTCGGCAGCAAGCTTCCGCTTCGTATCAGCAATCAATCCACCCTCACTTGTCACAAACATGTCATCCACATACAGTAGGAGTATCACTGGATTTCCTTCCTCAACCTTGTAGTAAAGGTTGGAATCCGCTTTACTCTTGGTAAATCCCAAGCTAGTCAAGAAGCTATCAATCCTGCCGTACCATGTCCTGGGTGCTTGATTCAAACCATATAAGGATTTCTTCAATTTGCACACATGAGTCTCCCTATCATGTGTCTCAAACCCGAGTGGCAACTCCACATATACTTCCTCTTTCACTACACCATTCAAGAACGTTGCCTGGTGTATCTTCCACTTCATTACTGCAGCCAGAGCAAGTACTGATCTAATGGAAGTATATCTGGCCACAGATGCAAATGTCTCCTCATAATCTATTCCTTCTTTCTGGGAGAATCCACGAGCCACAAATCTTGCCCTGTATTTCTCTATGCTACCATCTGCAGCATGCTTGATCTTGTAGATCTACTTGGAAGTCACCACAGACTTCCCTTCTGGTCTAGGGACCATATTCCAAACATCATTCTTTGTGATCGACTGGTACTCCTTGATCATGGCATCCTTCCATTCTTTATTTTATGTCGCTTCTTCATAGTTGGCAGGTTCCTTGTCAATGATGTCACATAGCAAAGCTACATAACTGTTGTATGGCCTTGATCTCTTGCTTTCTCTATGCATGCCTTCCATAGAGCCATACCTTTCTGCATCTTGAATTACCTCTCGTAGCCATGCTGGTTTCCTTTTATAGGAATTCTTCTCACGGGGTGGATCTATAAGTTCCTGTAGATCTTCCATCTCACGATATTCATTATCTTCTAGTTTTACTTCATTCATTGTTGTATCTCGATTCCTCAGTACTTCTGGTTCTTCAAAGTCTTCTTCATAAATCTTCTAGCTGAATCATCGTCACTTGTTCTTCGAAATAAGTCTCTCTTGTAGGTGATGGTACAAGGTCTTTCCTACAAGACAAGTTCAATTGCATGATTAGAAACATATCATATTTTTCAGAATAAATTCTTACACATAAAGACACATGTCATACAGTCATGCAATTATCTTAGCCAATGCTTCAATATAACATTTATCCATATCCCGTAACTTTCTAGATGCCTTCCATCTCTACCAAAACATTGTTAAGAGTGTGCACTACTCCAACACGTCAACAAAGAGGTTTCAATCTAGATAAGTAGCAATGGAATGTTGTACAGCACCATAGGCCACTTACCCATTAATTGCATATACGTAGTATCTTGTTCATTAATGCAATGCATAATATACATCCTAAATCTAGGAACATAAGTATGTATATGAATGAACAATAAGATATGACAATTCAAATACTTATCTTTGTTTGGTTGTTGGGTGGACTCCCTCTCAATCTTTGCTTCCTTGCAGGAACTACTGGAGTCTCCAACAGAGTGTTCTTCTTCTTGTGGGAGCTATTTTTGTTCCTGGGACAATCTCTAGAATAGTGTCCCCTTTCATCACAATATTAACATCGAATGTGAGAGAGAGCTCTAATAGATCCTCCAAAGTTCTCTTTTTGGTTCTGGTGGTGGTGATTACCCTTCTTGTGACGAGGATTCTCCCTCTTGATGTAATTCTTCTTGGTGTGTGTTCTGAGAGCTTGGTCTTCACTACCCATGCTTTCTTTTTGAGCTGCAATTCAAGCTTCTTGCTGTGAGCATTTCTCCCACAGCCTACTGAATGTGATGAGCTTCTTCATAGCACAAATTCCTTGGATGAAGGAATCCCGTGACCTAGGGAGATCATTCAAGGTGGTCATCACTATTTCTCCATTCTCTATATCTTCTTCAATGGCTTCAAGTTGTTCCTTGATTTGAGAAACCCTTGTGAAGTCAGCATTTTGTATCTTCACATTCTTCAATTGGTTCCGCAAAGTCATCTTCTGATTTATGTTCTTTCCTTCAAACAACTTGGTCAAGGAGTCAAACATCTTCTTAGGTGTCTTTAGGGAAGACACATGGGGTATGGGATGGTCTTTAATAGAATCAACAATGATTCTCTTGGACTTGACCAAGTTCTTTTTGTGTAAGGCCTTAGCCTCATCTCCCTCTGGAACTGGAACCTCGTCACTTATGTAGGTGTCCAATTCATTCTTTTATAGGATTAACCCAATCCTATACTTCCATGCTCGGAAGTTATCAACTCCTTCGAGCTTATCCTCAAGCTTGGTGTGGTGAGACATCTTAATGAGAAACTCAAATGGAAATAAAAGATTTAGATCTTACCACTTGATTTGCTGAAACTGGATCTGGAGTTGGATTAGGGTTTGTCAGAGAAACCCTAAAAATTCAAACTTTGAATTTCAGGCTTCTGAATGGATAGAAAGATGTGCCTTGCTAAGCTGATCAAGCTGGTATACTTCAATTTTGAAATCTACAAAATTTGACCCCTCAAAATTGACTTTGAAACTTTCGGATCTGTAGTTTCTGGTTTTCTGGTCAAAATCGCGAACTAGGGTTTGATAGTGCCCAGGGTTCTGCCCAGCCAAAAAGTTTGATCTTGGTCTCTAAACTTCGATTTTTCTAAGGAGCATCCAGCTGTGGTCTCAGATTCCAAAAATTCCAACTTTCTCCAAAACCCTAATTTCCCGCAGCAGTGACAGGCCAAAAATTGAAAAATGCTCAGAATTGAATTCTGTCTCGACAGAAAGATGCACCATTGCTAGGAGAGTCAGTCTAGCCTCTTGCCTTTGATGAACTGTGGAGAGAAATCCAAAAATTAAGAAGCCCTAGTTTCCGCAACTGCATAGTGTCTTCTTCTTAGTACCGCTCTGATACCATGTTAACTTTTCGATAATTTCATTCAATATTATCTAGGATCACTAAGAGAATAACAAGCACAGCATAACAATCACAAGAGACAATGGACACAAAGCATTTCACTGGGGAAAACCAAGAAAGTGAAAAACCCCGCAACTTCCTCGGAGATAGAAAGAGCAATAGTACATGTTATCACATATATAGTAGCCGGGCTACCATACATTATTTTTCAGATTCCATAGCACTTTTCAGCCAGTTCCTTTACATTGAGATGATGAGATGAGCATCTATCTATGGATCACTATCAAATGTTGGACAGTATATGTATTCCCCATGCCATGACTAAGTCTTAGGACACTCAGAGAGATGACCGATGTAGCCATTATACCATTTATGCAGAGTAGTCAGTAGTGCCCATAGTTGCAGTAGCAGTTTCAGAGGATAGATGATGGTTCAGAGGATGAGCATTCAGGTATATGACTCAGCAGGTATATCATGGTGTTATGGTTATATTGCTTTTATATTCATTCTTATGGCATGTCTTAGCACTTAGTGTCATGATCTGGCGATCATATAGATATGTGGACCTGGTTGATCTTATTATATATATTCTACTGTCCTTACTCAGACTTAGAAGTTCACTACTCATACTCATTGGTTTTACTCTCCCTAGGGAGAATAGAGGTGATCATTCCACCATACCTTGGCTTGCTAGTGTTGGCTCCATTATTCATTGTCTTCATCCATCCATTACCTACCTTTTAGTTTATCACCCTGACTTACTACTTGAATAGTGGCATGGAGGATCTTTTCCCCACTGTAGCCTCTGTATTGGATGAGCTTCCTTGTTTATTATGTCTTGGCTCTGAGTTGGTGACAAAACTTACCTTTGGTGGGTTGGATTGTAGGCCTAAATCATTCTGGTTGGTTGTCCCGATGTTTGGCATTGGCTCGAACTCCCCCTAGTCACTTGAGATGTTGTTGGCTAAAACTGAAAGCTCATGTACTATTTATGGAAACTGATAAATTCACCCATGGAAACTAAAAAGGGCAAGAGCGATGAACTGCTGAAAAATACTCCTCGAAGAGTATAGAAGAAAGGTCCAAAAAGAAATGATTCTTAAAAGCTATATCTAAACAATTGTTGACCTTATATATGTATGAAAAACATGCCCTAGATGCAAGCTGCAACTAGTTGTGCTTATCAAAACACCTGAGATCCAAAGGGTTATGTAGGCCAAAAAGGCCATGAAATGAAATTGAATGATCCTAATGAACCTGGATCAACTTGATATAGACATGAAGCCTAAGTTGAATAAACACTCTTTAAACAACTTATCCATTTGTGAGACACCGCCATTCCCTGTGTTGTTGCTCATTCAGTATATACTATGGTGTGTATTCCCTTTCCCATATCCAAAGTGTCACAATGTTAAGTTAGTTAGTCACCCTTTAGCCTAGCCAGTTTATTTTTAGCCTTCACCCTTCACTAGCAAATTGATCACAACTATGAAGTGAGTATGGTCCTGAAAGTCTAGTCTGAGTCATATAAATAATTAATGACAATATATATTTGGATTTAGATCACCAGTAATGACTACTTTGTGTTATAATTGCTATTTGAATGAGTTGTAGAGCGTGCATTAACCTTTGACACCTTGCAGCAGCTTCAGATGGTAGTCTGAGTTATATTGGGTCAATATTGACCTGGTCAAACCTAGTTTGACCAAGGTCAATCACAAGACATGAGATTATTGGACCTTATGATGACACAGGTAGATGATATATGGTCTATGTACATGTACATGATGGTTCTATGCATCAAATACAGGTTTATGATCATGATCTATGGTTTTCAGCATTATTTGATCATTTACAGATTATTATTATTTCACTTGTTCCAGTATATTGGGTATATTATATGATCATGCAGAGAGCTATATGGTGTATGAGTACACATCTTGGATAGTTTTGGACCTTCTAAGTCCAATGAGACAGTCTATTTTCAGTTCCGGGCAGTTACAGTGATGATTTAGCCTCAGTAGGTTGTCCTAGTGCAGTGTTGGTCTGTCGGAGACCCTGTCAGAGCAGAGATGATTTTTATTTGGTTCACCTAGGGTGCTGATGATGGAGGGGGTGGTCCAGCCACTTGTTTTTACCATATTACCCCCCTTCCGGACACACTGGTGCCCTCACCTTGACAGCGCAAGCACTCCAGGAGGCAGTTTGGGGCAGGTACACGCTTCCCGAGGCAGTTTTGGATTGGTAGAAATGGCTACAGAGGAATTCAATTTGGGCTATTGAGGCAAAGTTTTGGCATGGGATGATCAGTGATGATGAGTGGGATGTCTTCCGCACCTTCTCCAGTAGTTTCAGCTTCACCTTCTGATGATTTCTGAGGTCTTTTGAGGCCTACGATTTGTCCATAGAGGCATGATTTGGTATATTAATGACTATTTTGTTATTATTGTGCTATGGGGATTGACCAAGGGTGGATAAAATTACCCCTTGGACCCACCATAAGCTTATTTTTATATTTTGTCATCATGATTTGGTGGGATCCCCTCTCCTAGGGCGATTTTGTCCACTTATTGTTATATTTTATGGTTGATCCATGTATTTTATTGTTGAGCTCATCTCAACCATTGATTAGATCTTTTGATCTTTTAATCTTAGCCACTCATGTAAAAAGTGGTTAGGATTATGCTCTCTCCCCATCCTATTTAAGGAGGGAGCCTCTCATTGTAAGATCATCTAGAGATTTTTGGCTCTTGGCTCTTGGAATAAAATTTCTATCTTTTGGAGTACATGCTTGGGTTGGAGTGGATGTTGGTTGTTTTGATTGTAAATGCTTTTGTCCATTGCACTGGAGGATCTATTGTAGCTATCTTGCATATTTTCCATATCTTTTTTACAGGTGGAGAAGACTTCTTCAACAAGTGCGAATTGGTGGGGAGGCTTGCCCTTCAAGCTTGGAGGAGGACGTTTTGGGTTAAACAGGGAGTGGTTTTGTCTTTGCACCAACTATTCTTTGCTTATCTCTTTCTTGCTTGTATCTACCTTCAACATGTTAAACTGATTGATGCTTTGCTCCTTGGTTTTGACAGGTTAGAGGGACGCATAATTGGCTTGGAAAAATCGATTTGGCAAGAGGGCTTCAAAAATTCTCCATTTGATCTTTGGAAAAACTAATCCTCATCTCAACTAACATTCATCTCTTCATCTAGGTATGCTCCAAAGGTATGATCTTCTTCTTCTTTGAATCATCCATAATTTCTAGATCATAAAAACCCTAATTAATCAAAACCCTCATTTTAGTTTTTCTTAGATCTACTTAGATCTAGCCTTGCTTTTGAAGAGATATTAAAAACCCACCTCTATAGCATCCACCCCTAGTTGGATCTATAGTTTGGTGGTGATTGGGTTAAAATTGACACACTTTTCAAGGCAATAAAGCCCTCTTGAACCAAATCGCACTTCCTTGGAGAGGCTTGTTTGGTTAGATCTAGCATATGGGTAGGTGAGATCCCACTTGATTTGCAATCTACACACTTGATAACCTACCCCTAGACTTTTACTTGGGTGATTTCTACCTTGTGGGCATCATTCCACATTTTAAGGGATTAAAACCCCCTTTTGAACTACTTGGCACCTTAAAAATCAGATCTAGTAAGATCTAACCCTTGGATTGGCTTGATTTTCTAAATCCACATAGATCAATGCCTAAACTACTTGGATCTACAATTTGGTGGCCATTGGACTTGATTTGATACCCCTTATCCACCTTTTAACCCTCCTTGAGCAAGGTCGCACTTCCTTGGGTGAGTGAGTTTGCCCACTTCAAGGACATGGGTAGTTGAGATTTTTGTGGATTTGGAACGGGCATACCTTGAAACCTAGGTTTAGAGTATCATTTTGTGACGATCTGCCTTGGGGGTGGCATTCCTTGTTTTAAGGGATTGTGGTCCACTTAGGGTCATATCATGAAATCCTAGATCTAGCAAAATCCAACCACTACATCCCAAGTAGCCCACTTGATTTGCATACTAGGTGTCCCGATCTATACTTTGACATAACTTTTGACTCCATTAACCCATCCAACAAGGCACTAGTCTTCCTTAAGCAAGTCACACTCCTTGGGAATTGTGTCAAACCTTAGATCTAGTAAGTGGGTACTCCTAAATTCAACTTAGATCCATAGATCTACTCATTACATATCCTCTAGTGCCAATTGCATCCCTTAATTTCACCTTGTGGGTCCACTTTAAGCCATCTCACATATCCCAAGAAAGTAGGTCCCACTTGTGTGATTCATGGTACGAGATCTTATCTTTTTAGCTCATCATGTGGCCTAAATCATACATTGGTTGAAACACTAATCATCTCTCAAACCACCTTCAACCATACTTTAATTTCTAGGTCCACTTTACCTTGCATTGGTTTCCGTAACTTACCATTTACTCATCCCTAGGAACCTTTGTTTGGGTCCAATCATCTTTGATTGGCCATAGGGTCTCCCCCTAGGTCTTGTTTCACCCTGACCTAAAGTGAAGAGTGCCTCGGTTGACGTGACTCCCACCTTGCATTGGGAACGTGGCATCTCTTGGGTCACCTCTTTAGTTGCTCATTTCCTCTACCGTCCCGGATGGGATACCACTAGGGGCAACTACAAGTTGTGTGATAACAGTACAAAACCCCAAAACAAAGAGATAGACTCCAGCAGCTCCTCCTCCTCCACTTGTGCGAACTTGTCTCTCTCTCACTCATGTGCAATGAGTCAGTGAGTGAATGAATAAATGAGAGAGTCTCACTCTCTATTTATAGTTTACTTAACTTGCCTTTTTTACCCTAAAGGGCCGACTTCTCCTAGGAGAGTCTAATAACCCTTTAACCCCTAACTTTGGGCCGACCCCACAACAGGAGTCTAATAACCCATCAAATAATAATGATGACCTTCCCGATTGGAGGAATGAAACCTCTCCGTTGGAAGTACAATGTCATACAATATAAAATATACAAGTGAAATACATTCCAAAGTTACATATATACATCAACATTTGATTCTATCAATTTGTCGGTATGTCAATATTTGGGTCCCCACATGACTGTTGGACCATTAAGGAATGAGATAACAAGTGGAGTCCCCACTTGTCCCGAATCTAGTTAGTGGATTTGTTTTTCACTGACACCTTCAGTTGTGAGTGACCAAATACTGCTTGTCAAATGTATAAATAAATCCCTCCTCTCCTCATTCGTGCATTTGTTCATTCAAGAATCTAACAGTCAAGAGAGTCTAGAGTTGAGCTCTAGTATATGCTCTTTTGTTGCACTACCTTAGTAATCTGCATAATCAAAATTCGAGTCTTCCTAGAAAAAAATCACCAAGACATTACAAAGCTTTATAATTTGGTGAAACATTCGCCTAGATTTACAATATTTTATAATTTAGTGAAATATTCGCCAAGATTTTAAAATATATTATAATTTCGTGAAAGATTCGCCAAGATTTTATAGCATTCTATAATAGAATGAAAGATTAGCCAAAAAATTATATATATACATAGTATATTATTGATAAAATAGCCTTCAAATTTTCCTATATGTCATGGAGATTCACCCATTTATTATACATATAAATTTTGGGGGGGTTCTTAAAATTATCCCTGGGTTAGACGCCTTGTCATTGGATATGTCATGGACAAATTGTAGAGTTCCTTAGTGGCCAGTTCCTTGAAGGAGGACTTAGTTTTATTGTTATTTTTATTGATATAGACATCATTTAGTTGTAGCATCTATTTTAGCATCCAAATCTGCAAAAGGATTTGACTGATATCAGTAAATTTCATAAATAGCAGGGGTATTATATAAGTCAACTGCCATGATTTATATGGCCTGCATATTGGCCAATGCATATGAAATATCACTTATAATGTGAGTGGTTTGATCCATGGGCTTTGTGAACTTTTCTCTTAAGAATACATATATGTATGGAGCTTGGCCAATTAAGATATACTCAAGGCGTGAATGTTTGTAGGAATTGGCACATGTTGTTCTTTTCACTAGATGCATTATTAGGGGCTGTGACTATCAATGGAAAACCTGTTAATACATCCATGAATTTATGTCATCCAATGAGCTTATTGAAATACTAGTCACGAATGTTATAAGTTCATTTCATAATGAAGTTTCTTTATTGATCAATGTTGTGTTGCTCTCAGCCCTAGCTCTTTGCACATCCATCTATTTCTTCAAATTCTTGATCTCTATGTCCATGGTCATGATATGAAATTCCAATAAAATAATATTTATGCTCCTTGGATGCATTCACGATGCATTATTTTTGTCTTAGATATCCTCATGTTGGAAGGGATGATGGAACTTCTTGTTTTTACTTAATGATATGCAATGACTAAAAGCCATTTATTTTCAAGAAATAATTCTTCTAATTTCACTTTCATGGCATCACAAAAAGTAGAGCACCTTTGAATTCCTTGTTAATACCATTGCATTATATGAATTAGATATATGATTGGCCTCTTTAGTTCAAGGACTGATTTCATATTTCGGTACAAGTATGGAGCTCATCCATCCTAACTTAATAATGAAATTAGGAATGTTATTTATAGGAACTTCATCAAGGAGACATGGACCTTCCTATCCCTACTTTCATAGTATAAGGGAATACATGCTAAATCCCCGGATACTTTGGACTACATCCATACTAATCAATTCCTTAGACTGGATTCAAACCCAAAAATGGATCAATAACCAAAAATTTCCTTTGCTACAAAATCCACAGTGCTTGTGGTAAGGATAAACATATAACATCCCAATGGTTTAGGGGGTCTAGAAATCTCATTTCCCAAGCTTGTTTTGTTTCCTGCAGTTGGTTAAGCTAGTTAGGTTGGGCTGCCCAAGTTTGCTTGATATGAATGGTTTGATTTTCCCTCATGTGCTTGAGCCCATCTTGTTGCTTGCATCCAAGGAGGAATTGAAAATCCATAGCTCTGACTTGTGATCAACACACCTGGATTGACCATAGGTGTTGGAAAAGCATATGTCATATTGGCCCTGAAACTGTAGAAAAAAAAAGGGGAGGTATATCAACTTGATGATATTGGGGGATCTAGATGCTTATAAGGTCTTGGAAGAATTGTGTATTGTTTGCAATTTGATCCAATGAGTTGGACATCCTCCTACTCTACTCGAACACATTTCCATCCCTATCCACCTACTTTTTCCTCCCTTGATCATTTTCCATTATCTATTGTAGCTTTCTTTGTTCCTTTTCCTACCTTGCCACCTATTTTTGGTGCTCTTTTTCTTTCCTTTCTTGCTCTCGTTGGATCCTTTCCTACCTTCATTTTTCGGCTGCTAGAATCCATGGCCATCGAAATTTAGCAATTCAGTCTATTTTCAAGTGAGACACCACCAGGTATCTTTCAAATTCATAAAGATAATTCAAGAACAATTCTTTAATCATCCATGCATGCTCCTGGTTCACAGTTCTGGATATAGTTTTTCAATTTACTCTTTCCCTTGAACAAATAAAACCCAGGGATAGATGCACTGATTGTAGTTACACAACACATAATGGTTATCCACTCCCTCCTCTTCGGAATATTTTTTGGCACATTCTTTCTCCCTCTCTTGGCAATTACCCGCATGCCACAATTCCTCCCTACTTGTAAACCTATTTCGTCACAGTTCCATATATGGTCTGTACTATAGGCTTTTTTCTCATACATAGTGGGTAATGTGTCCTAGAACTTGGACCCAACTGCAGGGCGTATATTTATAGCCATGTCTCTATCAAGGCCCTCTACAATTCGTAACACAAGTTTTGGATGCCTTTTTTTGAATCCTAACCACCATGATTTCCCAAGGAATTAATCTCTAAAGGGATTTGGCCTGCCTTGCCATATCTAAGCAATTTCAGTTGTATCAACTCCAACCCATGGCCCCTTTTATCCATATCCTTACGCCAAACAACCACTTCTTCCACCTCTTCAACAGTTATCATTGTAAGTGGCCCTTTTTGCTTTGTATGAGTGAGACCATTTATCCAATAATGCAATGATGTGGGTGCAATCCCATGTTTTTTGGTAGTTTCTCTAATAGAATATCCATTGAATTCTAAATCATTAATTGCATCCATCATATCCTCTTCAGTCCATCCTTTGATGGCACTGATCTTCTTTTTTCACTACACCTTGCATTAAGGTTGGTCGTGGAACAACACCATCACCCAATGTATCATTATGATTGTCAGCATCCCTAGCATGATTGTTGTTAGCAACAACTTGGGGCAGGTCTTCATATGAGGAAGTGCATTGTAGTTGTGCACCCTTGATATACTCACCTCCTTGTACGAGCAGTGTGACTCTTGGCATGACTGCAAAAACCTAGAGAGTATTTGCACAATATTGTACACATGCATTATCTATTTCAATGTCATTGCAACAATCTTGCACACATGCATTATATATTTCAATGTCTTGTGTCTTCGTTATCAGCATGAATTTAATGCAATCTGTGTTTTTGTTTGTGCACAATCTAAATTATGTAACCCTACTTGCATGTTCATAGTGTTATGGTATCATTATTTGCATGAAGCTACTCCATCTAAGTTTTGGTTTGTGCACAAGAAAATTTTGTAACTCTACTTGTATGATAGGAATTGAGCTTTGCAATTGGTATGAACATATAGTCAAAATCGGTACTTTGTATTTTATATGGTTCTATATTTGTGAATGATGTGTTCACCCTACTTGAATGATGTGAATTGAGATTTGCAAGTTGTATGAACTAACAAGTTGTATGATCTTATAGTTAAAATCAGAAATGAAAATGTTCTATGGTTATACATGTGAATGATGTGTTTACCTCTAGTTTTCTTATCAGTTCATATTCAAAAGAATGAATTTGTCAATGTAGGTTGCATGTGATTGCATATATACTCTAACATATTTTTCATATACACTCTAACAAGAATTGAGCAAAAAATACTCTTAACATCAATTGAGAGGAATGTAGATTATATAGCATGTTAATACCTAATCTGAAAACACTATGATGGACTGCTTCCTAATAGTGATTTTAATCAGTTTGACAATATGTTCTCTGTTTAGCATGCTACTAGTGAGTTTGAAATTATGGAATGCGAATATGGTAGACTATGGGATGTTTGTTGCATTTTATATATTTCTATTGTTGGATTTGATTGGAGATTGGCATTGGCATGGATCATGATCTTGAATTTGTGAATGAGTGTGTATTATTTGAAAGGTGGATCTTTCAATTATCTACAGTTGTATTTAAAAATACTTTTTATGGATAGTTGTGGGCCCAATCAACAAATGGGCATTTTAAAACTTTTTTGGATTATGAACTTTTATTAAATTAAGTTAATGATGTCATTTACTAGTGTTTATGTGGTTTTGTATTGGGTGGTTCATGGGACGAGTTCTATGACCACTTATGGTCCCTATTCCACTATCGCATCCCTTGCCTATGTATAAAGATAAAAGTATATTATAGAGAATTCATATATCAAATTCAAAAGTAGCTATTTAGAAATTGATTACGGTTTCCAAGCATGAGACTTAAATGACAATTAGTTTAATTATTGATTATTACAAGTGGAGTTATAAGAACAAATAGAGAGATATATGCTTGGCAATTTGACCACTTTGTTATTAGACAGCAAGTATATATTTAGTAATTTAAGTATCCATTTAGGTATTTTTATATTTTTTTGTTGTTGTTAAAGAGCACCAACAAAATGGAGTACTTTTATGTCAATTAAGGAATAAAATTTAGAGGAGAGATATGAATTGCAAGGTGAAAGAGATTTTTTATGGGGTATATAAGATTATTAAACTAAAATAAATAAAATATTTATGCGTGAGTGTAATTTCAAAAAAAAAAGAGAGAAACAAAACACTAATTATTTATTAATTATTATAATATAAAAAATGAAAATGAAAATGAAAATTAACATAGATCCGTCTCACCTCTGGGTCTTTTAGGTGACTAGAAATTGCTCAACTAAATTTGTTTTTTATCTCTCTCAACACTTAATGCATACAAGATTAAGATAAATATATACTAGTCCAAAGGGGTTGGATCCATTATTGACTTTCTCATTGGTGACTAAGGTTCAATTCCCATGAGTACGTATGGCACTTGAGCTTGCCATGGGGGAACCCTGTGGTAGTGGTTGAATGCATGGTTGTAACTAGAAGGATTAGATTAAATGATATTGTGACCTATGCACACCTAAGAGAACCAAATCCCACCCTCTTATCATCCTTAAGACCATATACTAATTGTTGCGACCCATTATGGTAGCAATTTTTATCTAGACATAAGTTTTTATTATTGCAAAAAAATTGGAAGTGATGAAGGTTTTGCCTTCAGAATATTTGTGTAGCTATAGCCATTGCGAGGTAGCCTTAGCACATCAACTCAATATTATAGTTGATTGTATGAGGTGTGTCCATGAAACAATCATGTTAGCCCTCTAGTTGTTGGATATGGCTTCCTCTTTGACATGGATGGCAATGTTGGAAACATAATGACTCCAACCCTATCAAACCACTATGCACTAGGCACTTCACGAGCAGAGGAAACCACACCTTATTTCAAGAATATACTAAGCTCTTATGCCCCATCCAAGCAACCCTACCAAGGTAACCCCCTCTCAACCTATCCCACAGTGGAGAAGGAAACATTCACCCCTTCCATTCTAGTGTACAAAGATGCGCTCATTCACATGTACTACTTCCAAGATTATGGCTTGATCTACCAATATAATGGTTTATGGCCCTAGTTTACTAACCTCCACTTGTGGATTCCCAAGATATGGATTCCCTTTCTCTTTAAAAAATATTACATTTACTCTATGCTCAAGGTTTCTTCATCATCGAGTATGATCCGTTGAAAATATAAATCGTATCCTACATTATGGGCCTTGGTTTTGGTGATGAAATGGACTTCGGATGAAGAATTGGTGATAAGTCTAAGAAAAACCTCATTTACTCATGTTCTTTTCACATTTTCATGATCCTATAATGTTTAAGTACTCCATTATGTACCTTGAATATTACACATGTTGCCCCATTATAGCCATTTGGGTATTATCTAGTAACTCCATGCAAATTGATCAATTTGATAGTTTTAATGGAGTCATAATATGAAATGCATGAGTTTTGACAATTATCATATGTTGGAGGCACTAATGATATATGTTGCACATAAGTTCTTGGTGTTCATCCTCTTTATCCATTTTTACTTATGTTGGAGTCACTAACGATCTATGTTACACATAAGTTCTTGGAGCTCCTTGCACATTAACAATTGAAGGTGGTTGCTAAGATTCTTGTTTGCTGTAAAGTCATATTTACTTGTTGCAGAGTTCATCTAAATTCTATATCCAATATTTCAAGGTATATTTCAGCCACCAATTAAAGGAAGAATCCACTGATTTTGAAGCTATTAATTGAGTTTTGTTTAATCAATTAAGATTATTAAGGGATCTTGGAATTCATTTAGATTCCTTAAGAACCTAATAATTTTTTTTTATAAATGTATCAATTTTTTATAAATGTATAATTATGCGTAGAGGTGCACTTCTTCAACAACTTGCTAGAAGAAATCTAATTCGAAGCTAAAGATTAATTATAGACCTATAAAGTGGACTATGAGAAAATTGCATTAAGTTGTAGATATTTCTTCAAAGTTGGACATAATGTGCATCTACCCTAAGTCATGCAAGCAACAAAGATATAACACTAAGAAGAGCATCTCCAAAAGGGTCGTTTAATGAATGAGATCAACTAAACCATATCACTTAATGGAAGTCATTGCCCCCAAGAATGGGATTCAAAATACCCAAATGGAGAAGAAACGAAAACAAAGAATATTATTGTCATTTATCCAATAACTTCACTACCCCAGAGGTTACTAGAAAGATAAAGTAGTTGTAGGGCTCTAGAAGAGTTCACCAAGGGAAAGTTAAAGACACAAGATCATATAATGAGAACCTACTTATGGAAGAATCATTAGAAAGAGAAGATGGACAACTTTTGATCAAAGAAAGTGTCAAGGCATACTATATGGCTCAAAACCCTCCACATGCCCCAAACTCATCAACACAATCCCCCAACCAACTCTTCAAATTGGAAGGGGTCAATGCCATGCAAAAGCAGAAACAAAAGCATTGGTAATAGCGAAGTACTAAGGGAAAGTAGAAGACACTAGGGAAGACAACAAGGTTGAATTAGAAAAAGGAGGACTACATCTACAAGAGTTGGCCACAACCACTAAAAAACACAAAAAAATTGAACGAAAATTTGAAAAAAAATATACACAACCCACAAGTAAGAACTCTCACCTATATAACTAGACAACATTATAAAAACTTATTTTAAATATACTATGCTTTTATAAAGTTTTATGGATATATCCATATAACCCAACGAAAAAAATCCTAAGAAAAATGAAAACTCCATGCCATGAAAATTCATAAAGTTTTATGGATATCCATATAACCCAACGAAGGAAAAAAAAATCTAAGAAACATGAAAACTCCATGCCATGAAAATTCCTTGTCCATTAAGGGATGGAGGATCACCTAAGAGAGTTCAAGTTAACTTGAAAGTAAACTTGAAAATTCTTTTCACTGTACCTCTCAACTTTACTTGTACCTCCATGACTTTTAACTCAAATGAAAATTGTCATTTTAAAGAGTAATTCATTAGTTTTTCCATGACTTTTAACTCAAATGAAATATTGTCATTTTAGAGAGTAATTCATTAGTTTTATTATTATTAAAGAGACTTTTGATTTTTACAATAGACAATGACTTATTTACTTTTTTATTATTATAAAATAATTTTAATATTAATTGTAGTATTTTTGTGAAGATTTGATGATTAAAATAAGGAGTTGTCTAAAAATTCGATCGTCTGGACGAAAGCTTTTCACTGAAATTTGATATTTTTTATTCTACAAAATCTGAATTTAACTGTGTTTTAATAGCGATTTTAATGGTAGAAATGGATCAATACCATAAAAAACCCTGTGACACCCAAAATATTTTATAAACATATTAACACTAAAAAAAATTTGCCCATCTTAATTTTTCATATGCTTTCAATGATATATATTTCTCCCAAGAGATTTTCTTATGTATTATAAATATTTGAACATGAATTTTGATACAAATATGTAATTGAATAGTGTTTTCTTTTTTCAAAATGGAAAGTTATAATCACAACGTATGGAGCGGTTCTATGAATTAGAACATTCATATTTCTAAAAGGGAAATGTTCTCTTTTTTAAAATTTGGACGTTATAATCATAAGGTGCATTAGTTGTATGATCGAGACAATTCGTATTTGAAAAAGGAAATAGTCCTTAGGAAGTTAAATAGTTGTATGAGTTAGACCATTTATATTTTAAAAATGAAAGAGGAGTTATGATAGATTCGTAGGAAGTTCAATAAATAGTTTTATTAGAGTTTCTATCCATCACAATCTCTGTTTCTATAAAAAAAAATGATTTTTTATTCAGGAGACTCAATATTAATTAGTATAATTTAAGTGTTATATTATTAAGTTTGAATATGAGTATCATTCATGATGAATGCTTCAAATTTGATATTTTAATATGAATATTAAAAGCCAAATTTAAAATTGCAAAAACTAATAACTTCATTAATATTAAAATTTAAATGGTAAACTGTAAATATTAATAATTTAAACATTTTTATTAAATATTTTTATTTTTCTTTATAACAATATAATTATTTTATTTTTAATTATTTTTAAAAGATATCAATAACTTGAAACTCTAATTATATGTATTAAGAAAGTATATTTCAAACATATAAACATTTTAGTTGTTTTTGTTCAATAGGTTTTTCTTAGATCTTTCTTTTTTTTAAACTAAAACGGTTAGGATTTTTATATTTTTTTTTGGTAAAATACCGGTTGGGCAATAGCCTAATCAACCAAAATTACATGGAGTCTTGAGCCTACTAGCCAAAACACGTTGGCTGAGATCCAAAGCAATATCAACACTAGAGAATGGGAATCTTCGAAGATGTCTCTGCATTTTTTCTGATTACTCCTTGAGGCAAGCTACAACCCTCAATTGCCTTTGCATCTGCTTCTTTGTTCGAATTACAGAGGATGTGAAAAAAGGCGGTGGAATTGAAGTTGTGCATAATTCCCCGCAGCCTCTGGAGAGTCTTATTAAGAACCGGATTACTGAATTGATCTTCATAATTTAAAATGTTTATCAAGATTTCAGAATTGCCAAAGACTTGAAGGGCTGTATTTTTGTATTCCTGAGCTATTTGGCAGCTTTTAAAAGCCCAAGGATTTTGGCTTGATTGTTAGTAATCTGTCCTAACCCCCAGCTGAAGTTGTCTTCGTGAGATCCGTCATGGGAGTAGATCACCTCACCTGCTCCAGCTGTCCCTGGATTTGCTTTGGAAGTGCCATCGAAGAAGACCGTGACCTTGCTTTGTTTTCTCCACCAAGATTGAAACTCTGCATCCGTTGTTCGAATACACCAAGTGGGGGAGAAGGAGGGACGAACTGAAATCTTTTTCCTATTTCGAGACAAGAGGGCTCCCATCCAAATTCTTTCTTCAGTTATAAGAGAGGTATCGAACTTGGAGGAGTGATTTCCCACTGATTCCATTAAGAGCGCTTTGGATTTGGCTGCTACAGTTAAGGGAGAATGCACAATATTATTGAAAATCAAATCATTTCTTGCCAGCCACAATTTCCAACAAATGAACTTGGGGAAGGAGAGCCAGATCCGTTCCCACAGAGACTTGCTTTTTAGCACCCGGGGATACCTCGTTTTCCAGGAAGAGAAGAGCGAAAAGACGATGACCTGCAAAGGAGCAGCAACATTGAGACCTTGAAGCGCTATCGACCAAACCGATTGGGCAAAGGAGCACTCCACGAAAAGGTGATCCGAATTTTCGAGAGCCAGACATCACAAACTGCACCTGTGTGGGCCCAAGATACCTCTTTTCAACAGATTTTCGCCGGTTAGCACTTTCTTGTGCAAGAGCACCCACGTGAAAAAAATAATCTTGGGAAGACCAGCGTCCCAAACCAACTTCCAGATCGCAGAGTTGAGAAATGGAGCATGCTGAGATTGCAGAGCTAAGAAGCCTTGCGCCGAGGTGTAAGTTCCGTTCTTCCCCCAGCTCCAATTATCATCAGCGTGAGAGTTTACGGGTGCCAATCCCGTCACGGCATCAAGGAGAAGGTGATATTCTTAGATCTTTCTTTCACATGAAGAAAATAAGTACATTTAATAAAACTCTATTAAGGGTTTTATTTTGGCCCCTTTGCAAAGATGATGTGACTTCGGTTCATTGGATATAGCTTGGGTGGTTGGGAAAAATGATTGTTACCCTCCACACCCAAGTTCAAATCCTTGTAAGTGACATGTTGAACTCTTAAATGGGTATATACTTGTTGCTCTTCGAGCACTGATCTCCAGTATCGTGAACCACATACAAAAAAAGATGATGTGACTTCAAGTGACACTAAAAATACCCAGTGACACACTTAATTGCATATGTATATTTGCATATAGTATTTAGGCAAACTTTGTATGGTTTTGGTGGGATCCCAAAATAGTATGATCATGCAACATCAAAAGCCTCATTTTCACAACTTTGTGTGTATTGGATAGTATTGAGCTTAATTTTTTATAGAGGTTGACTAAGTTTACGACAATTTCAATTCATGTTGAGGAGAATTTTGACATAATTTGTTCATGCATGGATGTATAGAATTGTTCATTACTTCATAAAGGGTAACGTGTATAGAAGCAATTGGAGTATACATAGTGCATCCTAGTGAACAATCATTGCATTGAAGTGGCGTAAAGTGTTGTTTTGTAAGATGCACTAAGACTTTGCTCACACAATCTTGGAATGCAACTTAAATCCACTAGATACAATTTGGTCACACTAGTACCTTGTCATGTAACCTTATATGCTAGCACCATTGCAGGAATCACAACAAAATAATATGAAGCACACTAGGATAGTTCAAAAACTCAACTACAGTTTCTATCTAAGATTCCAACTATGATGCCATATGATCTTCTAATGGCCTTCTCTCTTCTTATTCCCTCCATTTTTGTATATTATTGTAATATTTGGAATATGAACTAACCTGGGGAGATGAAACACTTTGTCTTCCATCAACTAGTTTATTTGTATTGTTCATGACATTGTAAATGGGTTGCTTATGTTTAAATACCACATGTTCATATGATTTGTTGCACATTCTTTGTTAATGAAATTCAAAGTTGATTTGTTGCCCAAAAATTGTGCCATTTGATATGAGATGTTTGTTAAGTTTATTAAGTTAACGAGTTGCGACATAATTATAAGGCTATGTATGGTGGATTGAACTCTCTTTGGTTTGTATTGTGGTTTTGCATTCTATATCACTATTCTCATTTTGGATCTATTTGGCCTCAAAACATTGTTCCACCACAAAAATCCTTGTTGCCCACTTCTCATTTGCCAAATCCTTCTTTTATTTTAATTCCATCATATCCTTTTTCTTATGTTCAGCCTTAACCAGGAGTTTCATGTAATCATCCGTAGTTAGTGATTGTAAACTCATGCTTAATTGAAGAAAATATGATGTTCCTCTCCTTGCTTTCACTGTCACTCTCTCCAATGGAAGCCTTAGGAATTGTTCAAGTATTGGTCTCTTACATCGCTAAATATGAGCATCATTTGGGAGCTATGATTGCTCTACACTGGATTCTTGATCTAGTGATTCATTTCCTACATTATGTTCTTATACACCTCATACATCCACATAATAATGGACAACTTCATTGTTTAGGTTTGTTGGCAATGAAGGCATGTCAAGGATTTCTTCATTAGTACCGATAACAATATGTGCATTCATATTCATCATGGATTTCACTAATCACTGAGGTTGGGGTACTTGTCATAGCAATGTCAATTGCTCATTTATACTTCTTATTGCTTGACAACCTTCAATCACCCTTAATTCAATAATATCATTTTGAATATCTTCCATAGAATTTGTATGTGATCTATATGATACGACATCTTCTGTATTATCTTGAGCTACTTTATCACCAAATTGCGTAGCACTAACATGTTCATCATCCTCATCTAGTGGATAGCAGTTTCCTTGCGAGAGGAAACATGTTCATCGTGACATTTGCATCTTCCTCGCCATATATATCAAAACCCATGCTACAATCCAGATCATTGAGAAGAGCATCATAATTTAGTGGCCAAATTCCAATTTGCCTAAATCTAGCTTTGATGTTTGCAGTTGCAAGAAACCTTTTAAAAGCTATACTAGCAAGTTTTGCTAATTCAAACCTTTTTACCTCTACCCCCTTGTTCTTTCCCACCCATCATGGTTTCTTAGACCTGAATTGATTCTTAAAATGACCTAACACACTAGCATCAAGGGGTTTCAACTTATGAGTAGTGTGTGTAGGTAAAGTCAACAAGTCAATGCCCATCTTGTTTGCCTCCTCCACGGTTTGCAAAGCTATGTGGCTTCCATGACAATAAAAAATCAACAAGTGTATGTTTTCAAGTGAGACACCACCAAGTACAAATGCAACAAAATGATATAGCCAATTCACAAAAAAATATTTAGTCATCCATGCATTGTGATGTGCAGCCATGCATGCTCTTGGCTCACAATTTATGATATAGTTCTTTAGTTGAGACTTTCCCTTTAACAAATAAAAACCATGAATTAATGCACCAGATGCATTTACAAAACACAAAATAGTTATCCACTCCCTACTCTTAGGTATAATTTTTGGAACATTCCTACTCCCTCTCTTAGCAATTACCCGCGTGCCACAAATCCTTCCAGCTTGTAAGCCAATCTCATCACAATTCCATATACGTGTTGGAGTATAGGAATGTTTTTCATATGTTATATAAGTTGGTCACAACCGTAAGGTGCAAATTCAAAGCTCCATCTCTATCGAGGCCCTTTGTTGTTTGTAACACAAGCTCTAGATGTCTTTTCTTGAACCCTACCCACCATGATTTCCTAGGAAATCCATCTTTGAATGGATTTGGCCTATATTTACATATTTGAGCAACATTGGCCTTTAGTTGTGTCAAATCCATCACATGGCCCCTTTCAAGCATCTCCTTATACCAAGCAACCACTTCTCCCTCCTCTTGTTTAGTTAACACCGTAAGAGTCCCTTTCCTCTTTGTATGAATGAGGCCATTTAGCCAATAATAAAGTGATGTTGGTGCAATTCCATATTTTTTGGCAATTGCTCTTACTGAATATACATTGAATTCAACATCATCAATTGCCTGCATCATATCCTCTTTTGTTTGGCCTAAGATAAAACTGATTTTCTTGGTTGAACTTGCACCTTGCATTGTAGTTGACGGTGGAGCAACTCCTTCAGCCTCTACCTCATTATGCACATAAATTTGGTCTATGTCCTCATCCAATGCAACTTGTTGTAGCTGGGCACCCTTGGTCACTTTCTTTCTTTCCCTTCTTGTATGAGTAGCTATATTCCCTCCATCCATGACTACAAACACTTGTTGAAGAAGAATACAAAAAAATAGAAACATAGCAATATAAACACACATACTAATAGATACATACAATAGATATAGTGTAATAGAGGAATAAGCCTTATAATGGATACAAACATAAAATATATAGCATAGTTAATGACACACTATCAATACCTGCATTAAAGATACTATTTGAGGGAGTTTGACAAGGATCTACTGAGCAGTTTGGAAGTTTTAAATGCCGAATTGGTGCTGATAGGACAAATAGATGTTGATTTATAGTTTTCCATTGAAAGGTTTGGTTGGTCCTTTTTTATTGCTATGGGTTGCATACTTGAATTTGTGAATGTGTGTCTAGGATTGATTTGGTTTTGATCCAATGAATGGGAAATTCCCATGGTTGATCCTTCTGCATCTGAAGTGTTTGATGGTCTTGGGTGATTGATTTGATGAATTTAATGGGCTGGTTGTCATTTATTGCATTATAGATGCATTGCTAGGGATGGGTTGTTGATCACACAAACAAGTGAGGTTGATCATAAAATGTTTAATTGTTAAGTAGGTAGAGATAATTGCAAGGATGCTAGGAGGCTTGTTGTTAGGAAGATTGTTCTCCATATGTCAATCAGTCCCTTCCTTTTGATAGTGGATCTATACTTTCAGATTGAACAATACATGATAGTATTTAGGATAGTCTTTGATGTTTAATGTTTGATATTGTCTTTACATCTGGAAAGTATTTCATATGCATTAGACATGATGTTTTGCATGGAAAAGGTGTAAGGAATGTTCTTTAGTGCCTAAAAAGCCATTTTTTGGACAATTGTTAGCCTAGTCAACTTATGGGTAGTTCATGAACGTGTTTTGGACACTTTGTAATTTTTTAATAAACTTAATATAATAATTTATTAGTAGATAATATGTTCATTTATAGGCAATTTGACATGGTTTATTCTATGACTACAATTGGGCCTCTCTCAACAACTGGCTCCTCTCACCTACTTTGCTTTCAATATTGTGCCTTATGTATCTTTGCAATATTGCATTCTTTCATTTAATTCTCAATCCAATCTAGATCAATGGTATATGAGAGATTATGCACACTGTCATTTTTCTATGCTTGTCCCTAACAAGTTTAGGGTGCTAGAGGCTAAGTCTTAAACTAATCAAGTCTAATAAAGACTTCCCTCATTGACCCAAGCGACCTTTTCGTGGCAAACAAAGTAAAGAAAGGAGATGAAGAAGGAGATCATATTAATTTGTTGCTCTAGAATCCCTTGCACAACAAAAGAATAAGATAATCATGCACCATTTCACCCAAATCCTTCAATGACTCTTGACAATGATGAAGGCACCTTTGACAAGAAAAATAGATGTAGAAGATTTTAAGAAGTGGTTAAATATGCTTGAGGGTTATTTCTCTATTCATAAATTTTCCAACAATATAAGATTACTTTCACTTCTAAAGTCCCTTCCCCATGTCAAAGATTAGTGGGATACTTATTGTGTGCAACACAAGGAATATTCTAAAATATAGGTGATAGAACCCACTTGGGAAAATTTTGTCAAATGCTTTTAAGGAGAAGTATTTCCTTGTTGGAAACTATGAAGACCAGTCCATGAGATGGATGACCTTGCACTAAGGTAAAGGCCATACTATGTCAGTGTACATTGATGCCTTTGATATCTTGAATACCAAATTGGGTATTCAAGACTCTAAGTAGCTCTTGGTTCTAAAACACTGCAATGTTCTACATAGATACATTCAATACAAAATGGATTTTCTAAATATATTTTCAATAGGAGGCACTTATTGTTGTGTCATCATGATTGAGCAAAAATCTTGGCATAATGCTAAGAAAGAGTTTGGGGCTTGTAACTAGTTGCACCTTGAGCAATACATGATTGGTTCAATGAGCCATGGACATGACATCTATGTTAGTGAGCAACGTCACCTACAATATTGCATTATGCCCTTAAAAAAAAATGAGGTATTGTGTGATGTTGTCCTTATAGAACTTTGTCACATTCTTTTAAGACAATCATATATGTGGAATTGCCATGTTCCTTACAAATCTAGGTCTCATATTGTCAATGTCACTTTGGGAGATCAACTCTACATGATGTCATAGGTAACCCTAACTATTATACTCTCTCTAAACATTTCTAAGATGATCTTTCATATTGATAGGTTTGTACTCTTCATGGTCTCGTTAGAAAAAACAAAGAAAATCAAAGAAAACCATAGTGACAACCCACACCTCTAGAGGGTAGGGACCCTCTACACCCTCTATGTTGTAGAGAAAAGTAGATTGGTTAGTGAAAAAATCCAGATACATCTTCACCTCAATTACAATACCACCTCTACACTATTCAAATAAAGTATGTAATTGATTTGACATTGGCTCGTTGTGACAAGGCTCGAATGGTAAGCGACCCCTAGGATATAGGCTCATCCTAGTAGGCTTCGGAACGTCTCGGGGCCCCTGCTGAATCACAAGTCACTGATATATCTAGCTTGAAGACTGTTGAATATACCCTTGAAAGGTTGCTAAGTTCGTGGTTTAAAAAAAAATGATTTAATATTGGATACTCCTCTACCCAATGGCCCTATATACAGACGTTCTCTTGTGGACGTTGAAGAGATGATAAAAAAGGACATGACATGGCAACCTTGTATTGAGTACGAAGTATTCAACAAAAGCATAATTAATGGTATGCTTGATCCGCTCAAACACTGCCAGGTTTTTCAACGTTTTCAAACCTGCATCATCACGGGAAAGGTTCTCTCATCCAATTTTCAAACTTAGTCATGCGTTTAGCACAATGAAAAAAAATTGGTCTGGCCATCCAAGAGAATTCATACGTCCATTGAGGGTTTGGTCGGGCATGGTACATGAGCCAACTGCATCATCTGCTTCTTAGGAAGAGAAAGCTTAATATCAAGTTTGAAGGCTTCCCTTCATGCAATGCTCAAACAATATACATTAAATCCATACACTCATGACTCGATCTGAGTAATCAATTCTTTTAATTACTGAATCTTTTGCATTTAGATCCATTAGTATGTAGAATAAGAGGATGTGAATCCTTCGAGTGTGATATTAATTCTCTGTGGGCCCTTCAGATATCGTTGATATAAACTCAGGCGATGTAGGAAATGAAATCAGGCTTATTAATTCAATTTCTCTTGGCCTTCCATCTGTTTATTAATACGAAAATTTAACCAGACTGGTGTGTAATACGCCATTGAAGATGGAGATATGTAATTAGGATGGGCCGTTGTGAATGAATCTTATCAGAAAACCACACACAAGAAGAATATGAATATGATCCTTCTATAACATTCACCTATATGTATGGATGTATAAATAAATCAGTGAGGTAGCTTTGTTGTATGTATAAACAAATAATTTTCAACAAAATATTGCTTAACGATGATTGGAAAGGAGAAGAATATGGATATGATCCTTCTATAACATTCACCTCTATGTATGGATGTATAAATAAATCAGTGAGGTAGCTTTGTTGTATGTATAAACAAATCATTTTCAACAAAATATTGCTTAACAATGATTGGAAAAGAGAAGAATATGAATATGATCCTTCTATAACATTCACCTATATGTATGGATGTATAAATAAATCAGTGAGGTAGCTTTGTTGTATGTATAAACAAATCATTTTCAACAAAATATTGCTTAACAGTGATTCGAAAGGAGGTACATATATAAGCCAAATTAGAACGAGCATGAACTAACAGGGTCTACACAGAGGGTAAGAGGGTGCATCTTCCATACCTTTACTACGAATCCCCACGTCTCTCTGGTTATCTTCAGATGCCAAGAGATCCTCAAGAAGTCTACAGATCATCTATTAAATAACACTCTCGCCAGACTCCTCGGTTGCCCTATTTTTGTTATCATTCGGAGGAACTAAAACACTTCTCTTCTATATATTTGGTCACTTTCCAACGGACACTTTCCAACAGCCCACTACAAGCCAAGAGAAAAAAATTCAAATGCACACGAAACTTTTAATAAATACACCAGGTTTTTTAAAAAATCGCTCCATCCATAAAGTGGCCCATTTCCAAGAGGCCCGTGTTGAGGCAACAACATAACCTTCAAGTTCAAAAAATGTCTCTCTAGTGGGTTTCTCATACTGTTCAGCTTCGAGTGGGTTTTTCATACTGTTCAGCTTGACAAATACATTGACTACGTTTAAGAGGATGATGAGTAAGGTTTTGCGACCATTCCTGACCTTTTGTGGTTATGTATTTAATTGACATCTTCATATTCAACAAAATTTGGAAAATGCATTTGAAGCACATTCAAGAATTTTGTGGTGATACAAGATATGTGTCAATATGGAGATCAGAAGTGATTATTCAATATTTGAGGTACCTGGATTAGGGAAGTGTGCAACTTCAGTGTAAGCTCTTCACATTTCGTCATCAAAGGATTGGTCTTTCTCTTGCAGAGTTACTTCCAACATTCTTTTTAATTCTTCAATATTTCTGATAGTTCCTTTGAGATTGTTTTATTCTTCTTTTATTTGCAATCTCAAGAGATTCTCCTTATCAGCTCTGAATTTTTGTTTGTCTTCATGTTGTCTTGGATAGTGCTGATAAATATCCACAAGATTGTAGAAGGATGGGTTTTTCTTGATGCTTTGAAGAGCCCGAAGAAAGAAAGTCCTCAAATCTCTTCTCCATATTCAAGTGATAGTGAAGAGAAAAATCCTAGAGAGTCGTCTTTAGGATTATTCACTGGGATGAAGATGTACATAAAGCTCTCGGTTTTGTCCTCCTGAATTCAAGCTTTATCAATTGGATTGTATGATTGATTCAGGGTGACAGATGAATTTAGCAAAAGGCAACGCTATTCCGGCTTTCTACTGGGAGAAAGCTTTAGACCATGGGACAACAATAGAAGGAACTCTTATACAACTGCTTGGAAGAGTTCCAGACTTCCCTATAAAAGTTGAAGGTTTGAATGAAGTTTTATCTTTGAATAGACTAGACAGTATTAGAGATGACTATATATTAGGTTATGCGTTTCTTAGCAGAGTCGGTCCTGTTACAATACATAACTAGAATATGATTTTTAAATGTACAATTAATGATAGATTTGTGTCATGTCCATTGTCTTATGAAGATATATTCAAATGTAAAGAACTAGTCAAGAAGTCTAGTTCCGCCCATGTTTCCCTTGCAGATCTCTACAAAATGGAGAGATGCATATCCTATGCAGAAATGCATAAAGATAAATCCCTTTCAGACATTTCTGCTAAAATTGAGAAAGACTGCACTTCTGAGAGTCCAAATGCCTGTTGGAAAAGAGAAAAACATTTGGTCTTTACCTTTCGACCCTTCACTAAAACCAGTTCCCTAGAAAGCCTCTCCATCCCTTATGATCCCTTCTGAAAGAGAATTATGTGCTAATGAGATCAAAGAACTGCTTGCAAAAGATCTCATTGAACCCTCTAAGAGTCCTTGGGCATGTCGAGCTTTTGTTGTAAATAAACACTATGAAATAAAAAGAGGTAAGCCAAGGCTACTTTTAAATTTTAAGACATTAAACCATGTTTTGCAGCCTGTAAAATACCCACTACCTGATAAGTCAAGTTTGATGCAAAGGATTGCAGCATGCACTATCTTTCGTAAATTTGATCTGAAATATGGTTTTTACCATATAGTTATAGAGAATAAAGATAGATTCAATACTGCATTTGTTGATCCACATGGTCAGTACCAATGGAAAGTCCTTCCCTTTGGTATCAACAATGCCCCCTTATAGTTTCAGAAATGAATGGAAGATATATTCCAAGAAAAGAAATGGGCATTAGTTTACATTGATGACATACTGATTTGCTCCAAAATTTTGTGGGAACCTCTTAAGCATTTGCAAAAATTCTATAAGCTTTTTTTCCATCATGGATTGGTGCTCTCTAAGAGCAAGATGGAGATAGGGAAAACATGAATTGAATTCATCGGGTACAAGATCAATAAAGGACAAGCCATACTTCAGGAGCATGTCCTAAAGGTCTTTATCCATTTTCCAAACCAGATACTTGAAAAATTCCAGCTCCAGAGATTCTTAGGTAGCCTGAACTACATCAGACCCTTCTACAAAGGTCAAGCTCAGGATATCTATATGTTGTAGCAGAGATTGAAGAAGAATCCACCTAGATGGAGCTCAGAAATGACAGAAGCAATTAAGAGGATTAAAGAAAAGGTGAAACAACTTCCTCCTCTAGCCCTTCCTCAAGGCACCGGCAGCCTTGTGATTGAAACATAAGCCTCTAGTGTTGATGTAATTGTAACTTTGGAATATATTCACTTGTATCTTACATTGTTATTATTATTGTATTTTATTTGTACCTCCCACGGAGATGTTTATTCCTCCGGCCGGGGATATCATTATTACATTTGGTCATGTAAAGTCATTGAGGTAAATCATCCTTTGTAAGTTGGGGCAATAGTTCCCCCTAGAGTCAGTTGCATTAGGGTTATTGAGTCCCCTAGAGAAGTCGGCCTAGTCAGGTTTAGCTGGGGCCGACCTAGCAAGTGAAAAAGGTCAAGTGAAAGTAAAGTATAAATAGAGAGTTGGGCTCTCTCATTTGTACACACACACACTCACTCACTCAAGTTCGCATAGGAGAAAGAGAGAGGAGCTGCAGAAGACCATCTTTGTTTTGGGGTTTTACTTTTGTGATATTGTATTGGTGACGATTCTATCTCTGAGGAAGTTGTAGGGGATTCTCCTTTATGGTTTCCTCGAGGAAAATCTTTGTGTCTATTGTGTTATGTTGTGCATGCTATTCTTTCAGTTAAGATCCTAGATAATATTGATTAAAAGTAGAAAAACTAACATGGTTTCAGAGCTAACCTAAAAAGAAGACATTGTGTAGCCGTGGGAAGCTAGGGAAGCTTCTAAATTTTGGGACTTCTCTCCATAGATCATCGAGAAAAAGAGGCCAGGCTAACTCGCCCTAGGAAGGTGCATATTTCTGTCGAAGCAGAATTGGATTCTGAGAATTTTCATTTTTTGGTCTGTCACTGCTGCTGGGGGAAACTAGGGCATCAGTAATTTTGGGTTTCTATTCACTAATTTGGAGAAGTGAGTACATTGGGAAACTCGCCTTAAGGAGGCACATCTATCTTCCCAATCAGAAGTTCCAAATTCCAAGTTTGGAAAATTAGGGTTTCTCTGACAAACCCTACGCCAACCAGCTCTAGGACTAGTTTTGGCATCTCAAAGTGGTAAGACCTAAAAGCTTTGCTATTTCCATTTGAAGTTCTCATTAAAGATGTCTCACCACACCAATCTTGAGGATAAGCTTGAAGGAGCTGATAACTTCTGAGCATGGAAGTATAGGATTTCACTTGTCCTTGAAGAAAATGAATTGGACAAATATGTGAATGAAGAGGTTCTAGCACCAGAGGAAGATGAGGCTAAAGCCTTACATAAGAAGAACTTGGTTAAGGCCAAGAGAATCATTGCAGATTCCATTAAGGATCATCTCATCCCACATGTGTCATCTTTGAAGACACCTAAAGAGATGTTTGATGCTTTGACAAAGCTATTTGAAGGGAAGTACATAAATCGGAAGATGACCTTGAGGAACCAACTCAAGAATGTGAAGACTCAAAATGCAGAGACCATGCCGTCTTACTTTACAAGGGTCTCTTAGATCAAGGAGCAACTTGAAGTTGTGGGAGAAAAGGTAGAAGAAGGAGAGATTGTGATGACCACCTTGAATGGTCTCCCAAGATCATGGGACTCATTCATTCAAGGGATTTGTGCTAGAAAGAAGTCAATCACATTCAGTAGGCTATGGGAAGAATGCTCACAAGAAGAAGCTCGACTTGTGGCTCAAGAAGAGAAGGTGGGAGCAAATGATGATCAAGCTCTCACAACACACACCATAAGGAATAATAACAAGAGGGAGCACCATCATCACAGTAAGAGGGAGAAACACCACCACCAAAGTCAGAAGGATAAATTTAGAAGATTCAGGAGAGATCTTTCTAATGTTAGATGTTATACTTGTGATGAGAAGGGACACTAATCCAAGAATTGTCCCAGAAATAAAAGTGGCTCCCACAACAAGAAGAACAACAAGAAAAGGCACCATGCCCACACCGCAGAAGATGATGAACCTTCAAGAAAGAGATCCAGAGAATAAAGTGATGAAGAGTATGTCCTGATATTAGCACTCACAGGCATTGTCACACATGGAAGTAATGATTGGCTTGTAGATATTGGAGTTTCCAAGCATATGACAGGATATAAAGAGTCCTTCATAAACCTGTCTAAGCATGAGTCACCTCACAAGGTGAAACTTGGGGATGATTACCAATACCCCATAAAAGGAAGTGGAGAAGCTTCTTACAAGCTAGACTCTAGAAAATCTCTAAAAATGAAGGATGTCCTATATGTTCCGGGACTAAAGAAGAACCTTCTCTCCATATCAACACTAGATGCTAAAGGTATAAGAGTTGCATTTGTTGATGGCCAAGTCCTAATGTGGCCAAAGGGAAAGACTATAGATGATGCAATTGTGATTGGAGAGCAAGAGGGAGGTTTGTACAAATTGAAAGGCCAACCTGAACAATCCTTGGTTCATGAGCCAAGTGAGTTATGGCATAGAAGCCTTGAACATGTGCACTATAGAGCACTACCCATTACAAGCAAAGCAGTTGAAGGACTTCCAGAAATCTAGTCGAAGCATGAAGGCGTGTGCAAAGGATGTGCGAAGGGAAAGAACGTGAAGAAGGCATTTCCAAGTAGCAAAAGCAAAGCGAAAGGAATATTGGAAATCATCCAATCCGATGTATGCGGTCCTAGGTCATCCAGTTCATTAAGTGGGTATGCATATTATGTTTCATTTATTGATGAATTTTCCCGTAAGGCTTGGATATACTTCGTGAAAATCAAAGATGAAGTATTCAACAAGTTCAAGGAATTCAAAGCCTTGATCGAGAACCACACTGAGAAAAGGATCAAGACCTTTCAATAAGATAATGGCGGAGAATTCACCTCGAAATATTTCAAGAACCTATGCAGAGAATATGGGATTAAGAGGAAGTTGACCACTCCATACAATCCACAACAGAATGGCGTTGCAGAAAGAAAGAATAGAACAATAATGGAAGCAGCAAGAGCAATGCTTCATGACCAGGATCTTTCGATGCACCTATGGGCCAAAGCTGCGAGGACAACTGTGTATGTACAAAACCATACTCCTCATAGAGTACTAGACAACAAGACTCCAGAAGAAGTGTTCTCATGTGAGACACCAGAATTCAGCCATCTCAGGATATTTGGCTGCCCAGTGTACATGCACATTCCGAAGGAGAAGAGGACGAAGCTAGATCCTTAAGGAAAGAAGGGTATATTCGTAGGATACAATGAAAGTTAGAAGGCCTACTGAATATATTTCCCAGGATTCAAGAAGATCGACATCAACAGAGATGTGACATTTGACGAAGACTCGGCCTACAATAGATCCAGAAAGTTACCTATTAAAGAAACTGAAGAACCTGAAGTTCCCAGGATCAAAGATACAACTATGAAAGAAGAGACTCCAGAAGATCATGAAGACCGTGATATGGAAGAACCACAAGAACTTGTAGATCCACCTCATGAGAAGAATTCCCACAAGAGGAAACAAACATGGGTACGAGAAGCAATACAAGATGCAGAGAGGTATGGTGCTCAAGAGGGGATGCACAAAGAAAGTAAGTAGGCCATACTCCAGCTATGTATCCCTGTTGTGCGACATCATTGACAAAGAACCTACCAACTATGAGGAAGCGGCAGAGAAGAAAGAATGGAAGGATGCCATGATCGAGGAGTACCAGTCGATCATGAAGAATGATGTCTGGGAGGCAGTTCCGAGACCAAAAGGGAAGTCTGTTGTGACTTCTAAGTGGATCCATAAGATCAAGCATGCTGCAGATGGCAGCATCGAGAAACACAAGGCGAGGTTTGTGGAACATGGCTTCTCCCAAAAGGAAGGCATAGATTATGAGGAGACATTTGCACCTGTAACCAGATACACTTCCATCAGATCTGTACTTGCATTGGCTGTAGTGATGAAATGGTGTCCAGATGGATGTCAAGACAACGTTCTTGAATGGTGTAGTAGAAGAGGAATTGTACGTGGAGAAGCCACTCAGATTTGAGACACATGACAGGAAGAATCATGTGTGCAAATTGAAGAAGGCCTTGTACGGATTAAAGCAGGCACCCAGGACGTGGTACGACAGGATGGATAGTTTCCTGATGAGCTTGGGCTTTACCAAGAGTAAAGCAGATTCCAACCTTTACTACAAGGTTGAAGTAGGAAATCTAGTGATACTTCTACTCTATGTAGATGACCTGTTTGTAACAGGGGAGGATGGGCTCATTGCAGATATGAAGAGGAAGCTTTCCGCAGAGTTCGAAATGAAGGACCTGGGGATGATGCATTATTTATTAGGCATGGAGGTGTGGCAGAGTGCGGATGGAATCTTCCTTGGACAAGGGAAGTATGTAATGGATATTCTGAAGAGGTTCAGAATGATGGACTACAAGGCTATGGCCACACCTATGGCATCAAACTTTAAGCTACTATGTGATGATTCATCATAGTCAGTTGATGCCACAATGTATCATCAGATGATTGGTTCATTGATGTACCTGACGAACATGAGACTAGACATATGCTTTCTTGTGAACACATTGAGCCAGTTCCTGACGGATCCGAGACATGTTCACCTGATTGTTGCAAATCATATATTGAGGTACCTGAAGGGTACAGTTGACTATGGGCTCAAGTATGACGCGAATCAAAAGATCAACCTGTAGGGTTATGTTGATTCGGATTGGGCAGGCAGTGCCGTAGATAGTAAGATCACTTCGGTGTGTTGCTTCAGTATGGGATCCGATATGATCTCCTAGTTTAGCAGGAAGTAGTCGTGTGTGGCACTGAGTATAGCCGAAGTAGAGTATGTTGCATCTTGTTCGGATAGTTGTGAGGCAGTATGGCTTAGGAAGCTACTGTCTGATTTGTTTGATCTCCAGTTAGAGGCGACTTGTATTTTTTTTTACAACCAGAGTTGTGTGAAGTTGTCCGAGAACCCAGTGTTCCATGACAAGTCGAAGCATATTGAGATCAAGTACCACTATATCAGGGATATGGTGTAGAGAGGGGCAGTGAATCTGCACTATATTGCAACGGATGAGTAGATAGTCGATGTGTTGACCAAGCCGCTAGCCAGAGTGAAGTTTGAGTACTTCAGAGAGAAGCTTGGTGTTCTCCGGATCAAGGTTCCTTCCAAGAGGAAGTGATGAGTCCGGAAGACACAAATGCACATGGGCCATTCTCGCATAGTGGTAGGAAAGTCCTCCTATGTTGGTATATGTAAGGGCCGGGCCATTCTCGCATAGTGGTAGGAAAGTCCTCCTATGTTGGTATATGTAAGGGCCGGGCCATTCTCGCATAGTGGTAGGAAATTCCTCCTATGTTGGTAGATGTAAGGGCCGAGCCATTCTCGCATGGTGGTAGGTTTGTGCCTCCCATGTTGGTAGATGTAAGGGCTGAGCCATTCTCTCATGGTGGTAGGTTTTTGACTCCCATGTTGGTATATGTAAGGGTTGCGTCTCGCATGGTGGTAGGTTTGTGCCTCCCATGCTGGTAGACAATGTCTCGCATGGTGGTAAGTTTGTGCCTCCCATGCTGGTAGACGAGGTCTCGTA
Organism: Larix kaempferi; assembly: GCA_027924585.1. Taxonomy (NCBI): domain Eukaryota; kingdom Viridiplantae; phylum Streptophyta; class Pinopsida; order Pinales; family Pinaceae; genus Larix; species Larix kaempferi. The sequence goes on from BSBM01000510.1 coordinate 2,728,859, forward strand.
TGGTGGTAGGTTTGTGCCTCCCATACTGGAGACGTCCACCAGTCATAAGACACTATGTGTGAGCCTAGGAAGGATCTCACATGGTGGTAGGTTTGTGCCTCCCATGCTAGTAGACACGAGTTGACTGTTGTGGGACATGTGATGTGCATCTGGGTTGTGCTCCGTGTGACGATGCGGCGATAGTAAGAGACGCAGGTGTTTACAGTGACAATGTAATGACTGGTCCTGGGTTGTACCTACTTGATGGCTTGCTCACAAAGATGATGAATACCTACATGAGGTCTAGGCCTACATCCAACATGAAAAAGGGTTGGCTCTGTAGAAATTCCTATGACGAGTAGATTCGAGAGATGTCACCAATCGATGATCGATATGATGAGGATTGCAACAACGGCGATGATAATGATCCAATGTTGATGATGATGATCCAACAATGAATACTTGTGTCGAGATGTGTTGATGGTTGTGGCAAGAGAATACCTTCCTAGTTAAGAGGGAGTGTTGATGTAATTGTAACTTCAAAAGATATTCTATTGTATTTTATATTGTTATTATTATTGTATTTTATTTATACCTACGACGAAGATGTTTATTCCTTCGGTCGGGGATGTCAATATTACATTTGGTCATGTAAAGTCATTGAGGTAAATCCTCCTTTGTAAGTCGGGGAAATAGTTCCCCCTAGAGTCAGTTGTATTACTGTTATTCAATCCCCTAGAGAAGTCGGTCCAGTTAGGTTTAGTTGGGGCCGACCTAGCAAGTGAAAAAGTTCAAGTGAAAGTAAAGTATAAATAGAGAGCTGTGCTCTCTCATTTGGACACACACACACTCACTCACTCAAGTTCGCATAAGTGAGAGAGAGAGGACAAGTTTGCATAGGAGAAAGAGAGAGGAGTTGCAAAAGACCATCTTTGTTTTGGGGTTTTACTTTTGTGATATTGTATTGGTGACGATTCTATCTCTGAGGAAGTTGTGGGGTTTTCTCCTTTATGGTTTCCCTGAGGAAAATCTTTGTGTCTATTGTCTTATGCTGTGCATGTTATTATTTCAGTTAAGATCCTAGATAATATTGATTAAAAGTAGAAAGCTAACATCTAGCAAAGCTTGGGGAAGTGTCCTTATTAAGAAGCATGGCGACCGCAAAGAAATATGCATATATGATTCAGGATATTTTAAGGGTGCAGAATTGAATTACCCATCCAACCACAAAGAGAACCTAGCAGTAAAGAAAATAGTCAATCACTTCCGCTTATACCTGAAACCTATAAATTTTGTGATTAGGATTGATTTGAATATCATGCCAAGCATATTCAAAAATTAGTATTCGGGACGTCCGTCACACCCCCCTAAATTTGTATCCTCTTAATAAAAAGAGGACTCAGAAGGAACAAATTTATTAAAGGAGAATCATCTTCCAGGTTAGAATATTCGCCTTCAGAAGGAAGGAAGACAATTTCTCCTTCAGGGTATTGACCCTGAGCACAGTACGCTAGATCTCACCAATATGGATCTATTTCTTCGGAAAAAGGGCTACAATTCATGCCTTTTTTTTCTAGAAGGACATTTATTAGCCCAATGTCCTTTCTTTCCACAGATGAATCATTTTTCTTTTTCTGTAGGACTAGAGCATCTTTTAACATAAGCCTTTCGATTCTGGAACTTCTTGGGCTTCCTGTATTTGTATGGCTAATCTAGATGAAATCTTGTAGGGATGGTATATAAATTTTTCCTCTTCTTTTTACAACTACAAGACTCTTTCCCAAAGTGGCCATGATTATGAGTGACACATCCCCAATTTGGCATCTTAGTAACTCATTTACAGAAACCAGGGGAGTACATGGAAGCGTGTCACTTAATGTCTTTAGAGCCTCGGTGTTGTAAACAATGCTCTTCCCAAACCTGAAGGATATATGCATGTAGCTGGGCAAGGGACAAGCCAGCTAGAGTGATGTGATAATCCTTTAGAAAATTTTCGAATGCATCAGGGACATGTCCTGGGAAGCTTCGTAGGTAATGCTTGAGGAAGTTTGGTTTTTCAGCATTACTAGAGGAAGTTAACAAATTCTACATATAGCATAAATATTTCTCATCCTGATTTAAGTCACAAATGTGTTGAGACATGAACAATTGTGCCAAATGCTAATAATATTCGTGGCCTTTAGGACCATAGAATTCTATGCCAAGTGTAGTAAGGATTTGTTGATATTCATCTTGAACACCTAGCATTTCATCTCTGGTCTCTTGTGGTAACCAACACCACTACTCATGAGCTAAACCGGAGAATCCTGCAACTAGATGAAGTGCAAGTTGTTGTGAGGAAATATTAGGCTTTTGAGACTTTTTGTATGTCACCCAATTACCCAAAAGGTTATGGCATCTCGAATTTCATGTCGGGGCTGACATTCTACTTTTGAAAAGGTTATTGAGGGATTTGAGAAATCAGATTGTTTATTCCATTAATCCCAAACATAATATATGATTAGGAGTAATAGAGGGGTTTGTAACATCTATCATAACCTCCTCCGTATTAAAAACTGGAGGAGGAGGTCCTATAATTGACAGAGGGCCTATTTTCCCATGAGAAGATGATTATTCTCTCTTTTGAATGGAACATTGCCAAATAATGTTTAGAACACGAGGACAAATTAACACTACCAAGACATGAGGATCGCTCTATGCTCCACTGTGTAAATATTCTTCAAATATGAATGATTGTACTATTGTAAGTGTCCTAGTAGTGTCACAAAGCTGATTCAGTCCTCGTGTTTTGAAAGATTGATGTGTCACAAAGCTGATTTGGTCTTTGTGCCTTGGTATCAGAGCCAATCGGATAAGAGTTTAGATCTGTAAGTTTCAGTATATTTAATACAAAAGCTTCTGCATCTTTCAACATATTATTCTCTATGTATGCTTTTACAGTCTATGAATGTTCTAGATCTAGTTTATGTATTAAAGAGGTTTATGTGTGGGAAAGCGTGAGATATATGAGTTTCAAAGAAATATGAAATTTGTTGAGGCCACAACCGTTGAGTTAGGTGCATTAAGCCTTCTTAGTAACTCAATTAAGTTTTGTAGGATATCTAAGAGCTAAACCTTTCCATTTACTACCTGATAAAGGTAAGTGTCCCATGGATCCCTCATTAGATTCAATTGAGCTCCATTCAATAGATTGTGAATCTGACTTAAACACAATCTCTTTAGCTGAAAGAAGATCTTCATTTGCAAATGTTGAACCTTCTCCATCAATCATAACAATTGATGATCTGAACCCACCTGCTAATCGAGAACTCCCAGGCATCCTTCCTTGGGAGTTTTATAAAATTAAATGGCATTATCAATCCCATTCACAAATAAAATTAGTTTAGTGTATGTTTCTTTTACAGATACAGAAAAAACCCATTCACATCAATCTAATAAACAAAGAACATATTTACTGGGCTAAGTCCAAACGATATAAATATGCGCACCTCAATGCTGTAAAACTTGTTTTTGGACCCCTAGTCAGGCCCTTTTAGCCTGTCTCTTCTCCCTATGTTGTAGTAGATACCCATCATGCATATTTTACCGATGCAATCATCAGTATTTTTGTTAGACCTTTGAACAATGGTCCATGCTTTGGTACAATTTTACCCAAGTATTCAGTAAGCCTTGATGACCTGCACATCTACAATTTACTTAAAGCTTATATTATGCCATAGGGTTTCAAAATGGATACTGGCTCTAAAACTATCCAGTTAAAATCTTTAGTCGTGGTACAATTTGGTAATGACTCTCTCCCTCCTTTAACTAAGAAGGTCCATGAAATTTCGTGCTTGCTTAGCATGGTGGAAACTGATATATAAAAAAAATACACCCCCATATCATCTGATTGGACTGGAATTAAATATCCAAAGCAATGGGAAGTGAAATACTGAGAGCTCTACCAAATAGATAGTCTGTTAAATAACCCAACCATTGTAAGTACACTCAGTTTTTTTATAGGTCATCTCATTTTTAGATTTCCCAATAATTTTCTAACTCTGCATCTCCAACCTCCTTTACTCCAATCCACATCTACAAACTCTTATTCCTCTTCTTCTACTTGCCGACAACCAATTTTGTCTGAACCTTGTTCTACCTGTTCTGCCAGTTTTACACAACCTTCCTTCTATGGTGTCCATGAAACAAAACATAAGGGTTAGCATTTTGAATGTCCTTCCTGTAAAAAAATCCTTCACAGGTTAAGACACAAAAATAAGAACCACCTAAGCTTATTCATGTTTTCTCTCCCCGGAATCCAATCAGGCTATGAAGTAACTACTCCTCAGGGTTTAAAATCCTTTATCCATGTGAGGAATCTGTCGGATGCCCCATTTAGGCAACACACTCATGATGGAAAGAATAAAAGAGTCTATTGAAACCACAAATCTTCAGCAACATCAAAAAAAATTTATGATGAAATAAAATTAGCAAACTATGGGAACCTGCTACACCAATTAACAACCATTAATATAGATGATATTGCCATGGACATTCTCCAGTTGAAGAAAATAATGAAAGAAGAACAAGAGAAAATAGCCTTGCTCAGAACAAAAATGGAGTTCATGGATCATCTTCTGCATGATGCTGAAGAGGTTAAGAAATCCATAGAGACCATTGAAGCATCACACAGTAGCTTCAAGTTCGATGCCATTGGTGTGGCCATTGCCTTGCATTCCATCATTCTGAACCTCTTCTGAATCTCCACTACATACTTTCCTTGACCAAGGAAGATTCCATCCACACTCTGCCACACCTCCATGCCTAAAGAATAATGCATCATCCCTAGGTCTTTCATCTCGAACTCTACGGCAAGCCTCCTCTTTGCATCTACAATGAGCCCATCCTCACCTGTCAGGAACAAGTCATCTACATATAGCAAAAGTATCATTGGTCTTTCGTCTTCAACCTTGAAGTAAAGGTTGGAATCTTCTTTACTCTTGGTAAAGCCTAAGCTCATAAAAAATTTGTCCATCTTGTCATACCACATCCTGGGTGCTTGCTTAAACCCGTACAAGGCTTTCTTTAACTTGCACACATGAGTCTGTCTGTCATGTGTCTCAAATACTAGTGGCTGCTCCACGTACACTTCCTCTTCTACTACACCATTCAAGAATGGTGTCTTGACGTCCATCCGGTGTACCTTCCATTTTATTACTGCAGCCAATGCAAGTATAGATCTAATGGAAGTGTATCTTGCTATAGGTGCAAATGTTTCCTCGTAGTCTATGCCTTCTTTCTGGGAGAAGCCACTTGCCACAAATCTTTCCTTGTGTTTTTAAATGCTACCATCTGCAACATGCTTGATCTTGTAGATCCACTTCGAAGTCACAACAGACTTCCCTTCTGGTCTAGAAACTATCTCCCAGACATCATTCTTCATAATTGACTGGTACTCCTTGATCATGGCATCCTTCCATACCTTATTCTCTACTGCTTCTTCACAGTTGGAAGGTTCTTTCTCAATGATGTCACATAGCAGGCCCACATAGCTGGAGTATGGTCTAGCTCTCTTGCTTTCTCTGTGCATTCCATCTAGAGCGCCATATTTATATGCATCTTGTATTGCTTCTCGTTCCCATGCTGGTCTTCTTTTGTGGGAGTTCTTCTTACGAGGTGGATCTACAGATTCTTGTGGTTCTGCCATGCCGCGGTCTTCATGATATTCTTGAATTGTCATAGCTGAATCATCATCACAAGTTTCTCACGATCTTTCCTACAAGTCAATTTAGTTGCGTGATTAGAAACATTTCATAATTTTCAAAATAAATTCTTATGCATAGGTCACACAGTCATGCAACTATCTTAGCCAATGCTTCAACACAAGTTTCATCCATATCTCGTATTCATATGGTAACTTTCTAGATTCCTTCCATCTCTACCAGGACATTATTAAGAGCGTGCACTACTCCCAACATGTCAGCAAATAGGTTTCATTCTAGATAAATAGCAATGGAATGTTGTACAATACCATAGGCCACTTACCCATTACTTGTATATTAGTAGTATTACATTCATTAATGCAACTTTTCTAACATGCATAATACACATCCTAAATCTAGGAACATAAGTATGTACATGACTGAACATATCATTTAAGTAATTAGATATACATGAAATGATAATTCAAATACTTATCTTTGTTTGGTTGCTGGGTGGACTCCCTCTTGATCTTTGCTTCCTTGCAGGAACTCCTGGAGTCTCTGATAGTGTGCTCTACTTCATAGTCTGATTCTGAGGACTTGTTCCTTTCTTGCTTATGATCGGAAATGTTGAGCAAGTATTGTAGATCATTTGTTCTTTGTACTAGAGTAGACTCTGTGTGTCCCTTATTCTTTATTCATCATAATACATATTATTTATCACTTGAAGAATCATCCATTTCTTCTCTGGTTCTTTTCCTTGTTGGTTCATCATCTTCAGTGGTGTGAGCATGATGCCTCTTCTTGTCGGATTTCTTGGAGGGTCCTTGATTTCTGGGACAATTTCTTGAGTAATGTCCCTTCTCATCACATGTGTAACATCTGATACTAGAGAGATCCCTTTTAGGTCCATGATTCTTATTGGGCCTTCTGGATCTTTTGTGATGATGGTCATCCCTCTTACTATGATTCTTCTTAGTATGAGCAGTTAGGGCTTGGTCATCATCGGATCCCATATTCTCTTCTCTTGCTACTAGTCGAGCTTCTTCTTGGGTGCATTCTTCCCATATTCTGTTGAAGGTGATCAACTTCTTCCTGGCACAAATTCCTTGAATGAATGAGTCCCATGACCTTGGGAGACTATTCAAGGTGGTCATAACAATCTCTCATTCTTCTACCTTTAATTGAATGGCTTCAAGTTGTTCCTTGCTTTGAGATACCATTGTGAAGTAGGATTGCATGGTCTTTGAGTTTAGGATCTTCACATTTTTTAGTTGGTTCCTTAATGTCATCTTTTGATTGATGTTCTTCCCTTCGAATAACTTTGTCAAAGCATCGAACATATCCTTGGGTGTCTTCAAGGATGACACATGGGGGATGAGATGATCTTTAATGGGGTCTACAAGAATTATCTTGGCCTTGACAAAGTTCTTCTTGTGGATAGCCTTTGCTTCATCTCCCTCTGGTGTTGGAACCTCCTCACTAACATATTTGTCCAAATCATTTTCTTCAAGGACAAGAGAGATCCTATACTTCGATGCTCGGAAGTTGTCGGCTCCCTCAAGTTCAAGCTTGGTGTAGTAAAGATTTAGATCTTACCAATTTGAGATGCCCAACCTGGTTCTGGAGCTGGCTAACCTAGGGTTTGATAGAGAAACCCTAATTTTTCAAACTTGGAATTTTGAAATTATGCTTGGATAGAAAGATTCGCCTCCCCAAGGCGAGTTGAGAAATGTACTCATTTTCCCAAATCTGTGGACATAATTGCAAAATAACTGATGCCCTAGTTTTCCCCCCGGCAATAATGACGGGGCCAAAAATGAAAATTCTCGAATTTGAATTCTACTTTCACAAGAAGATGCGCCCTCCTAGGGAGAGTTGATTTGATCCTCTTTTCAAGCTGATCTGTGGAGGAAAGTGACCGGGACTGGAAGCCCTAGTTTCTCCCGGTGCTAGTGGCTAGGTCAAAAATGAAAATTCTCTGAACTTGATTATGCTTCCTCCAAAATATGTGCCCTCCTAGGGCGATTTATCCTAGCCCTCTTTTTCAGATTATCTGTGGAGAGAATACCTTGAACTAGGAATCCCTAGTTTCCCATTGCTGCATAATGCCTTCTTTTTAGGTTAGCTCTGATACCATGTTAGAGTTTGCACTTCAATTCAATTTAATTAGGATCTTTAACTAAAAGATTGACAATCACAACAAAGCACAATAGACACAATAATTTTCCTTGTGGAAACAATAAAGGAGAAAACTCCACAACTTCCTCAAAGATAGATTCGTCACTAATACAATATCACAAAATGGAAAACCCAAAAATAAGAAGTCTTCTGCAACTTTATCTCTTTCTCCTCCAACAAACTTGTCTTCTCTCTCTTGCTTATGCGAAATTGAGTGAGTGAGTGGTGTGTACAAATGAGAGAGAAAGCTCTCTATTTATACTTTACGTTTAGGTGACATTTTTCCTAATTAGGTCGGCTTGACTAACTTGACTGGCCCAACCTGTCCTAGGGAGACTCGATAATATCTTTTACATTTATTATTTGGGGTGCTATTGCCTCGACTTACAATGGAGGTTTTACCTCAATGACCTAGCATGACCAATGATAATAAAGACATCCTCAAACGGAGGAAAAATATCTCCGTCGGAGGTACAAGTAAAATGCAATAATAATATAAATATAAAATACAAATGAATATCTTTCGAAGTTACATTTACAACAATAGGATTTGGGTCCAGCGCAACAAATATTGGGCATGAGGATCATATGTGACAAAAAGAACAAAAGATGTGGCTGTCACAAGAAAAGTATATTGAGGTGCTTAATAAGGTTTAGTATGAAGGAATCCAAACCAGTTGGTACACCTCTTACAACCCACTTCAAATTGAGTGTTGATTCATGCCCTTGTAATGACAAAGAGAAGAAGGATATGAGTAAAATTCCCTATGCTTCAGTAGTTGACAGCTTGATGTATGCCATGGTATGTACACGTCCATACATTGCACATTTAGTGGGAGTAGTAAGCAGGTTTCTCGCCAATCCGGGCAAATAAAATTGGCAAGCAGTAAAGTGGATTTTAACGTATCTCAAGGATACTAGTCATCACTATTTATATTTTAGTGATAATGCTATTGTGCTTGAAGGATTTACAGATGTTGATATGGCTGGAGATGTGGACACCAAAAAATCCACCACTAGTTATTTGTATACATTTATAGGTGCAACAGTGTCTTGGGTATCTAGGCTACATAAAGTAGTAGCTCTCTCCACAACTGAGGCAGAATACATAGCTGCAACAGAGATTTGAAAAGAGATGTTGTGGATGCAACGATTCCTTGGAGAGTTGGGAATAAAACAAGACAAGTCTGTGCTTCATTGTAACAATCAAAGAGCCATTCACTTGGTGAAAAACCCAACATTTCACTCAAGAACCTAGCACATTGATCTGAAGTACCATTGGATTTGGCAAGTGTTGGAAGAAGAGCATTTACATCTAGAAAAGATTCATATTGTCGATAATCCTGTTGATATGCTTATTAAAATCTTTCCAAGATATAAGCAAGAGCTTTGTAAAAGATTGTTAGGATTGGGGGTAACCTAATGCATAGCTTTTGGATGAACAACAAACTAGAGCCTATTGTCGCTTAATACACACTTAGGTAACGTGGTAGAAATCTTCAAGCCACTTGGTGTGTCCTTGGGGAAAAGTATCGAGTCAAGTACTGTTATTTGATCTTGACTCCTTCATTTAGGCTAACTCCTAACGAAGCCAAGGAAGGTAGACCCTAAGAAGAGTTACTAAGGCTTTGGTTCTTCGATGTTAAAATGAGAGTGAATTCTTTATGAGTTTTTTTAAGATAAAATATTGAAACAAGATAAATGCAAAAGTATGAATTAGTTCAACAACATATAAAGATATATCATTCACAATAAGAAATGAATTTAAGCAAATAATATTGTTGCAAATAGATCAGTGCCAATGGAGTCAAAATAGTGCTATTGAAAATAAGAAATGTTTTGCAAGTGTATCTTGGTCAGTTTTAAATTTATTATGATGAGTGGATTACGGGAAGGGGGGTTCCGATATACCGTAAGGTACGTGTAATGTGTCCGGACTTTGCCCAATGTGGTTCTACACAAGAAAATGTGCGCTAGATCGAAGTCGTGAGGGTGTGTCCAACACTACACCAATCGAGGGTGTAGCCTGATGGGGCCTCGTGGTCACTATCTAGTTGTTCCCGCTTTCTTTGCAAACTTTTCCCACAGAAGGTAAAGATTGTGATGTTGGATTTCCGTATGTTTAGGGGAATTACTTTTAATTAATGTGTGTTGTTAATTTAATGTGAAAGTTTATTGAGTGAGAAATCTCATTTCTGATTGTTCCAAAGATCAGAGCAGCCTAAACTAGTCTGTGATGGACAAGAGCATACACGGAGATAATGCAAAATGTTTCTTCTGATTTGAAAGTAAAGTGAAATTGTAAAGCAAATGAAATGTTGTACTAATTACTACTGACTAAGAGTCTATTTTCTAATCATCCACCACTAATCGACAAGCCCTTTAGGTGGTGGCGAGAGCATACTTCGTGACAACAAAGTCGGGTTTGTTACTTACTGAAAAAATAAAATAAAAAGAAGAAAGAAACTAGATTAATCTAACTTGCAAAATGAAAACTAAATTAACTTGCATAAATGTAAACTATTCTAATGGTTAGTATCAATCAGGAAAGCAAAGCAAAAAATGAACAGCCAATCCAAACAAGAGGTGATATAGGTTCCCCTAATGGGGGAAGGGGTGTGGGCACTGTGTATCCCACTCACTTCTTTTATTAAAGATTTACAATGATATCCAAAAGAAGAAGGCCTTTGATCCTTTGTAGAATATGATTAAAAGGCTTACAAATGAATGGAAAAACTTCAAATTTAAAAGGGATTTGAAGAGGTGCTTTTGAATGGCTCAAATCTTCTGAATTTCGCTAGCACTTCTGCTTGTCCTAGCGATAAAAGAAAAAAAACCGCAAGCTAAAATGGTTAAGAATTAGTGGGTTAAACAAATCTAAAATAAAAAATTAACTCTGCTTAGTACTTGTAAAAATATTGAAAATTTTGAAACTGCAAGTACTAGAAAATAACTAGATCTAAGTTTATGAGAATGATTTAGATTAAAACCCTTTAGATCTATTTAAACATGTAACAATTAAGACTTAAGATGAAAATTCATATCTGATCTACACTTGTTATCACATAAAAAATGGTAACCATAAAGGTATTTTGATTTTAAGAGAAAGAAAGTGAAGTAGCCAAGAAACTAGAAATAAGAGGCTTTAAAGTTGCTTTGGTGGAATATTGAGGGACTATGTCCTTAATAGTTCTTGAAGATGAGGAATATGCAAGCAAGCTCCAACCCTTCTTTAAGTGAGGCAACCTGAAACCTTACAAACATTGCACAAAAATTGGTTGAAAAAAGGAGGTGATGCCAAAAGTAGAAAACTAGAAACCATGTAATTAAGCAAAATATACATGCATCTCTAATAGATATACTATTAATAATCAATAAGCATACAAATCAAACAAGAATGCACTCTTACCCTACTGGGAGGTCGCCCCCCTTGTAAGCTCGCGGATAACCAATTAAAAGCAAGACAAAATCAAGAAAGGTTATACCTTGAAACCCTTGACAAATAACATCCACACATGAAGAAACTACACCATAGATCCACCTCCAAAGCCTTCTTTATTCATAATCAATTCAACAAAATTCATAAAAAAATTTGGTAGAGCGTCGATCCATCCATCCCAAACGAAAGGAAAGAGCTTGCTTTTATAGAAAAATTGAGCTAAAAACTCTAAGGGGGTGCAATTCCCAAGAGAGGAGGTGACTTGGAGGTTGAGAGATTGGTGGATTGTTGTTTGTATGCATGCAAGGGGAGGGTGCCACCTCTCATGAGGTGTCCCAACACCTCTTGGGAGGCCTCCACCTCTTCCAACCAACTCAAGCAAGGCTGCCAGATGGAGAAATGCGTCCTCCATGGAGAGATTGCACCCCCCCTCTTTGGTGACAATTTGATTCTCCAATAAATAGTGGGATTAGATGCTTAGACTATTAATATTATATGCAACTAAATACTAAATTCTAACTTCATGAGCATTTAATACATTTTCACAATAACAGCATAACTAGGATCTCTGAAAGATACACAATCACAAGGTACACAACAATATATCCTGGGAAACCCTAAAGGGGAAGAAAACCCAGCAAGAACTTCCTCAATATAGATAACCAAAGTACAATGCCCAAAATAAGGTCTCACAAATAAGAGAGACAAACCCAAACTCTAGAGCCAAGCCAATCCTCCTCCTCCTTCATAGACTTCTCTCTCTCCTCTAATGCATAATGCATGAATGAGTGAATGGTACAAATGAGAGGAAGTCACTCTCTATTTATACTTTACTTTTCACTTGACTTTTAACCCAGCTAGGTCGGCCTCACTTTAACTGACTGGGCCGACCTCTCCTAGAAAGACTCGAATAATATTAGATTACATTCTTTAGGGTACTAACGACCCGACCTACAATGGAGGTTTTACCTCGTGACTTTTACTTGACCAAATATAATTATCACATCCCTCAACGGAGGTAAAACATCCCTGACGTAGTTACAATAATAAAGTACAAGTAGAATATTCTTTGAAGTTACATTAATTTAACACTCCCCCTTAACAAGAAGGGTATTCTACTGACAACAACAACAGCATGTGTAACTCTACACAATATCATCGGAGGGAGGAGGGGCATCATAAACAACATCATCTAGAACATTGGTTGGTACATCTATAAATCATTGGAAGTTCTTTAACAACATCATCATCTTCAGTACTAGAGCATTCTCATCTTCAGCACTGGAGCATCATCTTCTATAGCACTGGAGCATCCTCATCTTCAGCATTGGATCATCATCTTCTTCAGCACTGGAGCATCCTCATCTTCAACACTGGAATATCTGCAGCATTGGAGCATCCTCATCTTCAGCACTGGAGCATCATCACCTGCAGCACACATGATCCTTCCTTTCGGAATTACGGGATCTTGGACAATCCTTCCTTTCGGAACTCGGGATTCAGTCCAACAACTTTGGTGATCCTTCCTTTCGAAACTAGGGATCATGGACAATCCTTCCTTTCGGAACTCGGGATTCAGTCCAACAACTTTGGTGATCCTTCCTTTCGGAACTAGGGATCATGGACAATCTTTCCTTTTGGAACTTGGGATTCAGTCCAACAACTCTGGTGATCCTTCCTTTCGGAACTAGGGATCATGGACAATCCTTCCTTTCGGAACTCGGGATTCATCCCAACAACTCTCGCGATCCTTCCTTTCAGAACTAGGGATCATGGACAATCCTTCCTTTCGTAACTCGGGATTCAGTCCAACAACTCTGGTGATCCTTCTTTTCGAAATTAGGGATCCTGGACACTCCTTCCATTCGGAACTTGGGATTCATTCCAACAACTCTGGTGATCCTTCCTTTCGGAACTAGGGATCATGGACAATCCTTCCTTTCGGAACTCGGGATTCATTCCGACACTTTTAGACAATCCTTCCTTTCGGAACTCGGGATTCTAGTCTAAGGATCAACATTTAAGACTATCCTTCCTTTCGGAATTATGGGATCACTGTCTAGGGATGATCAATCCCACCACAACTCAGGATCAACAGTTAAGACTATCCTTCCTTTCAAAATTACTAGATCACTGTCTAGGGATGATCAATCCCATTGTACCATAATATCATCAGCACTACTCCCCCTTTCGAGGGAAGTCCTTACGGACTACACCAAGCTTGTCACAGAAGTGTTCAAACTTCACACGACACATAGGCTTAGTCAACACATTTGCAACCTGCTCATCAATGCTCACATATTGGATCTTTATATCTCCCTTCTACACCATATCACGAATGTAGAAATATTGTATTTCTATGTGCTTCGACTTATCATGGAACACAAGGTTCTCTGTCATATTTATACAACTCTGGTTATCACAAAGAATCACGTGGTATCCAACTCCAAATCCAATAGACCTGATAACAACTTCCGAAGCCATATGGCTTCGCAACTAGCAGAACATGCTGTAATATATTCTGCTTCTACAGTGCTGAGAGAAACACTGGACTGCTTCTTGCTAGCCATGAGATCATGGCTGACCCCAGACTGTAACATCTGTCTGAAGTGCTCTTCTTGTCTGAGACACTTCCTACCCAATCTAAATCTGTCTAACCGAACAGTCTGAAGCCATGATCTCTAGTATAACTGAGACCATAGTCTATTGTACATTTTAAGTACCTCATCACATGCTTTGCAGCTACAAGGTGAACTCGTCTAGGCTCAACCAGATACTGACTCAAGGTGTTCACAGCAAAGCATATATCTGGCCTGGTATTCGTTAGATACATCAATGACCCAATAATATGTCTGTATAGAGTCATATCCACCAATTCTGACGAAGCATCAAATAGTAACTTCAAATTTGTATCCATGGTTGTGGCCATGGATTTACACTCCAACATATCAAATATTTTCAAGATTTCTACTGCATACTTCCCTTGGTTAAGGAAGATTCCCCCTGGGATCTGCCATACTTTGAGACCTAGAAAATAATGCAACAAGCCAAGGTCTTTCATCTCGAATTCTGCAACGAGCTTCTTCTTGCACTCTGAGATTTGCTTCTCATTTCCTGTCAGGAATAAGTCATCCACATATAGCAATAATATGACAGGTTCATCATCCATAACCTTGAAGCAAAGGTTAGGATCAAATTTACTCTTGGTAAAGCCCAAGCTCGTCAAAAAACTATCAATTCTTCAAATCCTTGTGGTTGTTCTATGTACACTTCTTCTTCAATGACACCATTCATGAAAGTTTTTTTCACATCCATCTGGTGTAACTTCCACTTCATTGTGGCTGCAAATACCATGATGGTTCTAATGGAAGTGTACCTTGCTACAGAAGAAAATGTCTCTTCATAATCGATTCCTTCCTTTTGAGAGAATCCACAAGCCACAAATCTAGCTTTGTATTTTTCAATACTTCCATCCGCTGCATGTTTTATCTTGTATATCCATTTATTTCATCTTTCTAAGTCACTGGATGCCAAGATCTCAAACTCTGTTGCAAGTTCTCTCTTGCACCCATCTATGAGCTTCTCATCTTCAACCTTGTAGAAAAGGTTGATGTTTCATCACTCTAGGTGATCATTGATTTCATCATTCTATCCATAGGTGACTTCTGAGCTTGTACAAAGTCTTCTTCAATCTGCATACCTGTGGTTCTCTGAGTCCTGGAGGTTGCTCGATATCTTCTTCTACTTTTATTACACCATGAGTCTGGCTAGTAGAGTAACATCTTGTCACAGTTGACTTCCTCTGCTTGATTTATTAGTCTTGTTTATAGTTGAACCATCATCACTTGTTCTACGGAACAAGTCTCACCATTCTTCATTTGTAGGTGATCATGTATGATACTTTCTACAAGTCAAATTCAGTAGCATGGTTAGAAACATTTCATAGTTTCCAAAACATATGCATAAAAACATAAGTCACACTGCCATAATGCTATCTTAGCCAATGCTTCAACATTCATTCATATGGTAACTTTCTAGATGCCTTCATCTCTAACAGAACATTATTAAGAGGTGCACTACTCCCAATATGTCAGCAAAGAGGTTTCACTCTAGATAAGTAGCAATGGAATGTTGTAAAGCACCATAGGCTACTTACCCATCACATATTAATGCAAATGTTCTAACATGCATACTATACTTCTAGGAATATAAACATGTACACAACTGAACAATATCATTTAAACAATTTGATAAAAATGACAATTCAAATACTTATCTTTGTTTGTTTGGTAGGATCTCTTTTGATCCTAGTCTCCTTGCAGGGATTACTGGAATGTCTGATGGTGAGCTCTACTCCATCATCTGATTCTGAGGTCCTGTGCCTTTCTTGCTTATGATCTATAATGTGATCATAGATCACATAGACTTGTAGTATCATGAATTAAGGTTGCTTCTAAGTGACCTCTCAGTTTATATGAGCCACCTTCTTTTGCATCTTCTATAGATTTTTCCTCTAGACCACATAAGATATTCAATACCTATAACTCTAAACCCTTTATAAAGTTGAGATATAGTACATCCTTCTTCATCATCAAAGTTCCTAAATCAAGCTTGTATGTGGCTTCTCTTATTCTCTTAGTGAAACTTTATGAGGGGAGTCCTTTTCTTCAAAATTTGAGAGAGTGCTTTGAGATACCACCATTATAGGACATATTCTTCAATTTCTTCCTTTGGTAACTTCCTGGGAGGTCCTTCTTCTTCTTCTTCTTCTTCTTCTTCTTCTTCTTCTTCTTCAACTAAATGAGCACGATGTCTTTTGTTACTCTTCTTCTTGTATTCTTCTTTTCTCACTGGACAATCTTTGGTAATATGTCCCATCTTATCACAATACTAACATTGATAAGAAGAGAAGTATTTATGCTCGTAGTTTCCTTTCTTGTACTTTTGAAACTTCTTAGGTGAATGAAACTCCTTATGAGTTTCCTTCTTGAAGTGGTATTTTCCCTTTCCTCTTTTAGTATGAGTAGCTAGGGCTTGATCATCTTTTCTGAGTAGTGCTTCTCGATTTGCCAGTCTAGCTTCCTCTTGAACACATTATTTCCATACTACTTCAAATAGTAGACTTTCCTTTCTTACACACATTGTTTGGATAAAAGAGTCCCAAGGTCTAGTGAGACCATTGAGAGCAATCATCACAAATTCATCTTCGTCAAGCTTATCTCCAATTGCTTCTAGTTGTTCTTTGAATTGAGAAACCCTAGTAAAGTAATTTTGGATAGATTCACCTTGATTCATCTCCGTGCTTTTGAGTTGGGTTCTCAAATTCATCTTTCGATTGATGTTCTTTCCTTCATACATCCTTGATAGGGCATCAAACATTTCCTTAGGTGTTTTCTTGGAGGACAATTGAGGAATGAAGTGATCCTTGATGGAATCTGCTATGATCATCTTGGCCCTAATCATGTCCTTCTTTTGCTTTTCCTTTGCTTCGGCCTCTTCGGGTTTTGGTACATCTTCTTTAACAAATTTTGAAAGATCATTCTCTTCTAGAATGAGTCCAATCCTATGCTTCCAAGCACAGAAGTTCTCTATGCCTTCCAACTTGTCATCAAGCTTAGTGCTTGGGGCCATCTTATCTTGGAGAGCAGAGAATAACCAAAAATTAAAGTTTCTCAAAATTGAAAACTGAACTCACCAAAAGATGCGCTTGACTAAGGCGAGTATGCTGGTACACTTTGTTTCTGAAGAATCCAAAATTTCACCCTTGAAATTTGACTTGTGAAATTCTAGTCTGCAGTTTCTGGTTTTTCTAGTCCAAAGTCAAACTAGGGTTTGAATTTCTGGAAGATTCACCCACTGAAAAACTTTGATCTTGGTACCAAAATTTTGATCTTGGAGAGGCGCACTTCCCTATGCCAATTGCACTCAAAAATTCCACTTTTGTAAGAAGCCCTAATTTTTATGCTTAGAGAGAGAGAGAGAGAGAGAGAGATTTACCTTATGAAAGTTGCTCTTTTCAGGCAAGCTCTGATACCATGTTAACATTATATGCTACTAAAGACTAACTTCTAACTTCATGAGCATTTAATACATTTTCACAATAGCAGCATAACTAGGATCTCTAAAAGATACACAATCACAAGGTACACAACAATATATCCTGGGAAACCCTCAAGGGGAAGAAAACCCAGCAAGAACTTCCTCAATATAGATAACCAAAGTACAATGCCCAAAATGAGGTCTCACAAATAAGAGAGACAAACCCAAACTCTAGAGCCAAGCCAATCCTCCTCCTCCTTCGTAGACTTCTCTCTCTCCTCTAATGCGCAATGCATGAATGAGTGAATGGTACAAATGAGAGGAAGTCACTCTCTATTTATACTTTACTTTTCACTTGACTTTTAACCCAGCTAGGTCGGCCTCACTTTAATTGATTGGGCCGACCTCTCCTAGAAAGACTTGAATAATATTAGATTACATTCTTTAGGGTACTAACAACCCGACTTACAATGGAGATTTTACCTCATGACTTTTACTTGACCAAATATAATAATGACATCCCCGAATGGAGGTAAAACATCCCCGACGAAGTTAAAATAATAAAGTACAAGTAGAATATGCTTTGAAGGTACATTAATTTAACATACACACCTCCATCAATGACCTAAAAAAGATCCTCAACTACCTTGTCACCTCAGAGACATGTCCCAGACAAGCTCCCTTTGATTTAGAAATTGGATTTTCTCCATAGTTCCCAATTATTTGACACTTTTTGTCATTTTGGAGAGAAAATCAAAATTAGTAATTGAAAATCACTAATTTGACTCTCAAAAGTGGGCTTAGGGGTTAAGTGGGGGCTCTTGGTCCAAAAACGAGAATCCCCATGACAAATTTGGCCCCCGTAGTCCCACTTTTATGACTTTTTGAAATATTACAATTAAAATACACATTATCGATGATTTTATTAAAAAACTAAAAATTATAAAATCCTAGGGGGGACTTAATGCATGTTCACAAGACTCTGGTGTTATGACTAGCACGGTAATATACATAGACCCTAGAATTTAATAACCCTCCCGATGCATAATCATCAACTTAACCACCCTAGCTTTGGAGGATTTGAGTGAAAAACTCGAAAATTATGTCGCTAAAATGCGTCGCGTAATTAACAAGGAAAAAACACTCTCGGGTGATTAGTTTGATGACTAAGTCCTAAGAAGGCCAAGCCTTTTACATAAGGTCATCATGCTAAATCATTTATTACAATTTCTCCAAGGGGGTGTAAACATGCAAAAAACATAAAAAAATGGCCAGAATGGCCTGTATGGACTTCTGATCTTGAATTTTGAATAATTGACTTATTCATTCTTTACAGACTCACTTGAAATCCAATTAAGTACAACTTAGTAGGCAACAGATCCTCCATTTAGTTTTAAGTGGGAGAATGTTAGTTAATGAAACTAAATTATGACCTTTATGAACCGTTGAAAGCCAACTCACCCACCAATGCCAGCTCATTCTACAATTCCGGCTGGTAGTTAAGAATGTAATTGTTGAATTAAATGATCAGAGGCTGCCTCATGAAGCCATCTCCACACCGACAACAATGGGAGGCTCTAGATGCCTTGTATTCGATGTAACCACTATTGCATTTTGTATTGAAAATCATTGTATGGTTTTAGACGTTTTTGACAGAGTGCTGAAGTGAATAAAAACAATGATTTTATGCCCGATTCTAGTTTTCTGTGGGCGTCCCTGTTCTTTACAATTCGATGCTCGTATGCTTGTTCTTGGAGGTTCTGTGTATGGTTAACTGTAAAGTTGAATTAGTCTTCAAATTTGTTGTGTATTGATTGGCAGGTTTTACATTGCCAATACATCACAACCCAGTATCGCAAAGATAGCAAGGGCTGGGATATTTCTGAAGAAATCCATAGACTTGTATAAGAGCCTTGTGACGGGGGTCTTCATGATATAGGGGACCATCTAAAGAAGCTTTGCTCGTAACAACTGGTATCAATGCTAGGTTAGGAGGTATCCCTTGCTGCACAAGAAGTCCATAGCCCGTTGAGAGGCTGTGTGGGTGTGCATTCATCCGCTTGCAAGCTCGTGAGAGTTTATGGAGGCCACGATTTGGAAGTGGGAGTCCTCAGTAGTTGTAATACACAATAAATAATTTTTCTATTTGCATGAGCCGGTTTATCACAACACCTGCGTGAGTTGGGTCTCACAATTTTGTTTTTTGGGGGGTGCAGTCATTTCAGGCAGCATGGAGACATTAGCCATGAGTGACATGGAAAAACTGAATGGAGCCAATTTTGTCCTATGAAGAGCACATATGGAAGACATATTAATTTTGAAAGACCAATATTTGTCGATTGAGGGAGCAGCTAGTAAATCCTCATTGATGACAGATGAAAAATCTTAGCAAGTGCCACAATTGAGCACTCAACACTGTTATCTTCATCCACAAAGACTCAAAATAATCAAGGGTGAAAATCCTAACACATGATGCTATGATCCAATCTCCTAATGACTCGTCGACTCATGAATTATGGACTAGGTAAACCTTTGTTCACGTGATTGGTTCTTTGTGTGGGAGTTGGGTTTATAGTCAATTTGGATTTAAAATCATTCCAAGTTTCTTCTCTCTTTACAAATACATGCATTGAGAATAATCCTTCTTATCGGGAAATGATGGAATTAAACAGAGTTGTACAAAAGATGAGAGAGCAAAACAATTGAGAAGTAAATAACTACGAAATAAGAAGGGGAATTAAAAAGAGCAAGTAAATGAAAATAAGGCTAAGGAAAGATAACCAAAGACTAGAGGCTAGAGCCTAATAGGAAGGAGGAATACATAAGATGTTGATAGAGCTTACGAAGGTGGAATAAGAATACGAAAGGGAGATCAAATAACGAAAAGATGGAAGATTAAGAAATAGGGGGAGGGGGGTCAAGATAAAGGGGATTGATTTAAGCGAAGATGATGGATAACGAATTTCCAATGCTGGCTCTCATATCCATCATCTCAATTATAGTTGTTGGGATGCTTTTCTATTTCAAGGGCTTCTCTGATGAGGCACAATGAGTTGAAACTAAGATTTTGGCTTGGTCAAAGCATATAATGAGGTGTCTGGTGTTGTGGGAATGCTCAACTATAGAATATTTGGAGAGACGATTGTGGAAGGTATCAACAATGTGTTCTTTTCGACAGATTTGGATTTGTTTGTTCGATTGGTCGATATAGGATTTGCCACAGGAGCAGGGAATTTTGTAGGCACCTTCGGAGAGAAGAGGGTCAAATTTATCTTTAACACTCTGAGCCATTTGTTTGAATGTTTGTTGAGGTTTGAATAAGGCTTTGATATTCTTATTAGCTAAGATTTTAGATATGTGGTCAATGATGCGTTGAATATATGGGAGGGAGATAAGAGTTGGGAGAGGGCTACTGAGAGGGGATTTTTTGGGTTTAGGATGGAGGGTCGAGTAAAAGGATTTATTCATTTGAGTTTGGGAGTAGCTATTAGCAAGGAAAGCTTCAATCAAGTGGGCTCTTTCAATTTGAAGATGTTGGGATTAGGAACACGTATAGCTCTAGAAATGAGGGTTATGAGCACAAGAAGTTTTTGGGAAGGGTGGTGATGGGATTGGGCAAGCACATATCTATCGATGTAGGTTTTCTTGCTATAAACTTGGTGTGAAAGAGAGCCATTTGGCTGACGGCTGATGAGTATATCTAGGAAGGGGAGAGAATTATCTTGTTGGATTTCCATGGTGAATTGGATATGGGGAGAAATGCTATTTAGATGGTTTGGGAAGGAGTTAAGGGAGGGGCGACCGTGAAGCCAAATGACAAATGTATCGTCGAGGAAGCAATACCAACATTTGTGTTTGAGATGGAAGCTATTAAGAGAGAATGTTCCAAAGTCCTCCATGTAAATATGAGCCCGTAGCAATACCTTCAATTTGCTCATAGAATTTTCCTTTGAAGCTAAAGAAAGTGGAGGTGAGGTAGACCTTGATGAAATTTAAGGTTTCAAAATCAACAAATTTGGCGATAAGACCAAGAGCTTCAAGGATAGGGATTTTTTATGTACAATGATACTAGTCACAACTAACCATGAGGTCCTGTCATTAAGATGGAAGTCATTAAAATTGTTAAATGTAGTCGATGGAGTCTTTTATGAAAGATAACATCTAGCAAATGAGGGGAAGAAGCCTGTCTACTAATTATAAAAAAGCATACCGACAACTTTAATTGAGATGATGGATACAAATTGAGCCAATCTTGGAAACCCATCGTCCATCATCTTTACATAAATCAATCCCCTTTATCTTGAACCCCCTCCCCTTGTTTCTTAATATTCCATATTTTTGTTATTTGATCTTCCTTTCCTATTCATGTTCCACCTTCCTAAGCTCTATCATCATCTCAGGTATCTTCCTCCCTCTATCATTGTCTTCCTTAGTCTCTAGTCCTTGGTTATCTTCCATTAGCCTTATTTTCATTTACTTCCTATTCTAATAGTTTATTCTAGAAGGCATCACAACATATCCAACTGTGGAAATCTGCACTATAAAAGATACCAATCGTATTGGAGCATGTCCTAAATCATGTATAAGAGGCTTTCACTTCTACCCTAAAAAATTAAAGCGTGGTAGGCCACATCAAAATATTGTCCTCTTCTAACCAAGAGTTTGTTTGTTTGTCTACCTAGAGTAAGACTTTAGGCCTTCTTTAGGCAATTTCTTTTATCCCAACCCCTCTCTGTACATGAGTTGCTAGGACCCAATTGTGCTATAATCTTTCTTTTATCCTTCTTTTGAGGGACAAAATAATTCAAAGTAGCCTACATAAACGACTTCTTACCAACTACCCTATTGCAACTTTCCCACTATTTAAGTTGCTTTTATTACTACTTCTTGGGGGTTAGTGCAAAACTATATGTCTTAGTGGTCTTGGGGCCTTGTAAGGATAATCCTTTGTTCATGGTTAATACTTTAACAACAAAAACAACGATTTGAAAATGATGCAACACGAAACTCTATAAAGATTAGAAGATTTTGACTTTTCTAACTATTATTGATGGGATTCGACGGACTAATCTTTGGCCAAATCATAATTTTAATTATTCATAATCCATTTTTATTGCAGAAACGGATTCAAACACCCTCAAAAACACTTGTTTCACCTTGATTGCGCAATCTCAATACCTTATATATTGCGATTCAAAAAAATTCAACTGGAATTTGGGAAAAAATGAGCCAGAAAAAAAGGTCCAAATCATCTCATCTTTAGACTACTCGATGCAACACCTTTGGCTAAACCTCCTCATCAACCATGTGATACAATAATATTTTGTATATCCTAGTAAATGTACTCATGAATATTTTGTTTTCATTCATAAAATTATGGAGGTAGAATTTTCTTTTCCAAATTTACACTATGAACAAAAATAAAAGAAAAAATAAACCACACATTTTTATCATGCGCTTGTTTTATACAATTTGTTTTGATATAATACTAAAAAATGAAAAAACTCTTATTGCTTCATTACATATTTCAATACAACATCATTGACAATATTGGTTTGAATAGTAAATGCTTTTGTGCATAAGTTCATAGAAGTTTTAGGATCAAAATTCATTCAGTCCCTTGGAATTACCAACATATTCCATTGATGGTTATTATTGTCCATCTAAAGAAGTAATCAAGAGAAAGGAAATCCATAAAACAAGTGAAGAAGTACATTTTTCATATATATATATATAACAAATGATTAGAAATACAAAATGACATTCATGATGCCCAAATGTTTATTATAATGATAAAACGACATTAATGAATATTCAATATTTTAACATCGAAGGATTTTCCTTTAAAAAAATTTCTTCCCTGAAGCAAATAAAACTGCATAGAAAATACACACACCATAAAAGACACCGAATTAGCATGTATTATTAACGTTGTAATATTGTACCCCAAACATCGAAGTTATAAATAATCTTTGTATGGCTGGTGACGGAACTTTTGTTCTGAAGAATATCACGGATGTAACTTTCATTTATTTCTTATGGAATACAAAGTTACATGTTTTTTTCGGTTGAAAAAAAAAAATCTTTAGATTATATAAATGGCACCAAGTGAATTATTATTGGTATTGTGTTCAACATGTTTCCTTGATAATATTTATCTAATGGGTTTATATTCCAGGGTATGAGCCTCAACCCTAATTCAATATGCAACAATGGCTGTCAATCCCATATGTCATTCCAGAGGTAGTTAAAATTGGTTCTGCATATTTAATGTCTAACTGTGCATATTTCTTACACGTGTACAGTCAATTTTTCATCAAGTAGCATATGGTCCCCATGGGATTTTCTAGTTGGTTACTAAGCAAATTGAAACCAGAAGCCACCTCGAACAACTATCTCTTTTTTGCGTGCAAGAAAAACTTGGCACTTCAATTCTGCAGAGAATGTGCAGTTCCATGTTTTGCTACTTGTTAACAATGGCTTCGAAATGGTCCCTAAGGAAAGATTCAAAGTTAACAAAAGAATAGAAAAATGAAATCCGATGGCGGAAGTTAAATGCCAAAACTTTCATTAGGTTAAATAACCACCACAGAATTTGAATAAAACACTTATTCAATAATCAGACCAATATTTGTCACACTCTCTTTCGCTTGATGATGATCCAATATTTGTCTATTCATGCTTTCCCAAAGATTATTAGACCTCACATGATGGATGCACACTACGGTTTGGACAAGATATGTCGCACCACACTTTGAGGTATGTTTTGGTTCTTTTTAAGAATTACTAGATGGGCTTTCCCTGAAAATCCTTTGGAAAGGACTAATGTTACTTTATGATGTCCATATTATATATCACTAATATGGCCCTCTGTATCATCTTCCTATGCACAACCTCATCAATGGCGAAGACAATATTTTCTTTCTTTAACTAAACCTGCAAATCAATCTCTGCAGCCCCTGATATTTGCGATTCGTGAATAGATTTACCTGAAAATGACGGGAGAGTCTTATGATAAAGAAGAATCAGTTTGATCATAATATTGCCATTGTCAATGAATAATTCAATCAAAATGGGCAGCTATCTATACTTTCTATAATACTCTCCAAACCCGACTTGTAGCTTGGGTAAAGCAGTTTCACTTTTAGTTCTTCCTTCAATCGTCTATTGGAAACCCTCTTTTCTGCAATACTTGTATAATTATTTACTTCTCCATTGGTGTTCCCTGTTGGAGTTCCTATTTCAATAGATTCCCATTGTTTGCATGGCCATTTTTCCTCCAGTAAGGACTTTGCAAAGGAAAAGACTTCTGCACGAGGCGCAGCATCATCATCGACGACATTGTATATTTTCCTGATAGAGAAACAAATGAAATAGCAGATAAAATATGGTCACTATTTTGTCCCTCTTACCAAATATGGAATCATGAGAAAAGTATTATGTAGAAACATTACAAATTTAGTGCACAACTATAACTGAGTTCAAACATCTCAAATTACAACTTAGTAGAGGAGCATGGGAGCATTCTCAAAAGGACTTTAGCCATAATAGATTGAAAACCTTCAACCATTATCACATCATAGCAACAAAATACCACAAAAAAATAATTGGTCTATATAGTAGCATTTTAGCTGCAATTTTCCATTCTTGGGAAGTCGCACCTAAACACTGAAATTTGGCAGAGCTTTATACCTGGTAAAACACAGAAAAATTAATGCTCATAAATTCTGATTCGCAAGTCTGCGATAATATCTAATAATAGTGTATACAAAATTAAATACCAAAATGCTTCATTAACAGTCATCCACCACAGGTGAAAGGATCATAATTATGTACCCTGCCTGCCACTCACTAACTTTGGCTAATCGAACTGATGTTCATCTCAAAAATATAATCAGAATTAGTACCCACAATACCACTGTCAACTCTTGAGAAAAAATTAGTTCCAGGCCACAATTGCAACTCTAGGTTGGGACCTTCTCTATTTTATTATGATAGATAATGCACATAAAATATCATTTACCATGTCTATTGTTAATCCTCTCAGATATTACTATGACTACCACTTTAGAAGGAAAGAGCGCTACATCACCACTAGATCATTTAAAAATTTCTGATTTCTCAGACTTTAAAGCAAAACAGAAATTTCACCTCTATAACTAGAGGTTTCCCATAAACCTGTGACTTTTCAGCCTTGGGACTGTTATGAAATATAGAATAAAACAGAGTGGAAAGAGAATAATTTTCAACTCTTAACAGTCCAATCTTCTAGGCAATCCCAGGAGAAAAGATACAAAAGTGACTTGATAAGTTTCATCCCTTTAGCGCAGTCTTATCATGTATAAACCAGATCTGAAAATTCACTTTTTTACAGCAGTTATAACACCAGTAAAAGAGCCCTAACTTCTTGAATTATGATCTCAAATAACTCAACAAAATTGTCCTTTACTTATGTCAAATCGACAAGACATTATAGCTGTAAATTGCAATTCATGAAGAAAATACATAGCTGGAAATCAAATCTGCAATTTACACAAGTTGTGGACAGCCGAAACCTTCATTAATATACATGATGAACATGTTGTATATACCATAGCCTTACAAGGTTAGTACAGTCCACTGGCTCTCCAAAACCCTAGCTAGGGAAAGCAATGAAAATCTTAGCTCAACCATGGAGCTCCAACATGCACGATCACTCAAACAAGTCCTCCCAGGCAAGAGGTCCTCTACTCTTCTTCTTCATTATAACACCCTAGGGTTTCATCACAAAAACCTGATCTCAAACTTCCAAGCAATGAAACCCTAACCCTAGACTTCAAGATGGTCCAAGAAGATCATGTAACCCTACTGACTCCAAAAGAGAGAGAGATCAAGTACAAATGAATACATAAGAATGAGTGATCATAATCAATGTCTTCTTCTCATGAGTAAACCCTAGTATCTTACAAGGATCAAGCTCCAAGCTCCATGCCAAGACATCCTCTCTAAACTTCATAACTCCTAGGGTTTCCTCATGAACCCTAGCAACTCCCTCCAAGAAGCTTAGTAAAAAGAAAAGAGTGTGATGATCATGATGATGAAAGGATTTTTTCTTTCGTCTATGTCAGAGAGGCCAACAAAACAATGTGGGCCAAATGCCCTTACAAGCCAATCTACAATAAACTCATGTAGGCCAACACAAGTGAAGTGCTCCACTCCAAGGGTGCACATGTCATGCTACAAGGTAATAAAGCGACACAAGGTGTGTCCACACCTCTCTATCAAAAGCCCACATGGACTCGATTGCACTTAAACCATGTGTTCCATTACATCCACTGCCCTTGCATGAACATTGTTACAACCTAGGTGTCTCTAAGCCAACTCCAAGCCTCCATTCAAGGATCCAAGCAACCCCATGTTGTCTAGGGCTTGATGCCCTCCTTCGAGATGTACAACGCTCCTCCTAAGTAAGGCATCCTCCAAGCAAGTGAACCTCTCCTTGTGGCCACAATGAGGAATGTCCACCAAGTTGTCAAGAGAACTCCAACACCCTAGGGAAGAATGCCAAGACAACACCCAATTGAGATCAAACAATTACTGAGCAAGTTGTCACCAATGTGCAAATCCATCATGGACCATCTCTAATGCACCAATCCATCTCAAACCATCTAAGGGCTCAACATACACCATAAACTCCAATCTCATGGAGCACCCCAAAACATTGTTTAAAAACTTTGTGAATGACCTAAAACCTAACACCCCCTTTATGAGGAAACTGTTTACATTGACCCTTGTCAACTCCCTCAACAACTCCGCCAGACCTATTACCTGCAATGTTGTACATGTTGTAGCCTCGAAATCAATCACTATCTTGGTCTCATAGAGTCTCAATCTTCCAAAGAATAATGACCACATATGAATGTGAAGGAATATAACCCTCGAAAAAAAGCAACTTGCCCAACTCTATCATCCTCCAAGTCAACATCACTGGCCAAAATCAGCAAACACCACATCATGAGTTGTCCAGGACATCCTGTAAAAATAGTCACATCTCCATACAAGATCAAGACAAGTGGATCACATCCATCAAAGTCACAAAATAGAAATTCACACAAGTCTCCTCGATCTTCGAATACAAGGCCGTAACCACCTATATAAGGCCATCAACAACCTATCAACATGAGAATCTCTCTCATGTTCTTCAAATCTTCCAACAATTGAAAAAACCTAAACTAGGTCACATCCCTCATCTTAAGAGGATCTTGAAACAAGAGTAACATCATGGACAACTCCCTCTCTTTGAGAAAATCCTTCAACCTTAGCCTTGTACTCTACAATGCTCCCATCGGATGCAAACGTAGAATCAGTCTCAGCATCATCCTCCATCAAGGCATCACACCTCTCCTCCAATGGCCAATTGGAAGACTCGTGGATTAAAGAAAATAATGTAACATGACTAGCATATGTCCTAGGAGGTATACTCGCCCTCACTGAAGATCCAGGCACTCCTACATGCTCCTATACATCCTATAATGTCTGGGTAAGCCATCTTACCGTCCTACAAGCTAGAATAGGCGAGGATATATCAACACTCAATCTTACCTCAACTCCCTATGAATCTAGCTCATCTTGAGTCTTTGAATCCATCTCTGAAACCACAACCTCCTCTCTCTCCTCAATCACTATAGAATAATCTTGCGAACTAGAAGACCTTACGTCCTCATCAAATATCACATCTTTTCTTACCACTGTTTCCCACCATGCCAAAATATTGATCCTATCAACTGTAGAGGTGTCACTGTATTCGTCAACACAAGATGCTATCATAGCATCTCAAATCCTAGAATCAATCATTAAAACCACAATAGGTCCTGTTATCACATTTATAGTAGTTGGGGCTACCATATCTTCAAACCAGATTCCAATACTTTTATGAGCCAATCCTTTACCATGAGATGCATGAGATCGGTAGTTGATGAGCGATTATTCTATGATCACTCATGTTTTCAGCAACCCCAGAGTAGACATTACAGCCTTATGCCATGACTGAGCCTCATGACCTCAGGTTTGATGACTGAGGTGGCCATTTCCTTCCATACAAAGTAGTGTGATAGTGCCCAGATTTATGCAGCAGCAATGTTCCAGTGACAGTGGATGGTTCAAATGATAGATACAGGTATATGACCCAGCAGGTATATGGTTGTGCATTGGATACTTTTATTGTGCTCTTTCACTTATCTTAGTAGCTTGACTAGGTATCTAGTAGTCATGATCTGGCGATATCATATATATGGTTATTGGTTGACTGTTTGGAATTAAAGTGGTGTAATTACTTAAAATCAGAATTTCTTGTGTATACTCGTTGGTCTCACCCTCTTAAGTAGTATGGACTTGGTCATTCCCACCATTTATGGCTTGCTAGATATGGCATCACCTGTCACCTTTCCCCATCCATCCGCTCTCTTCCGTATTTGGTTTTACCCTGACTTACACTTCAGCCTGTGATATGGAGGACCTCCCCACTTATGCCTCTATGTTGGATAGACTCCCTGTTGTTTTGTGTCTCAGCTCTGAGTTGTGCAACAAAACTTACCGAAGCCTTGATCCTTCTAGGCCAAGAGAACTCACTGGTGTTGGTTCCTGAGCTTAGGTGAGATGGATTTGAAGCGTTGACCTCTCTAGTCGGTTGCCCCCAATGTTTGGTCCTGATTATGGATGATTCCCCTAGTTGCCTGGGTTGTGTCAGCTAGACTTGAAGCAAATTGTACTACCATCATTACATGCATATGTGACTGATTGTTATATCTTTTATGCAAGCCCATGGTTATAAAATAAAACTGTACTTTTAAACACAATGAAAGAGGGCTATGAAATGAAATGTAAAGCACCCTGGATAAAAGCTGCAATTAGTTATGCTTCTAAGCACATACAAAATCCAAAGGGTCATAAGGCCTAAAAAGCCGTGGTTAAATGTATGCTAAATCTAAAGACCGTTGGTCATAACAAAAATGTAATGATTAATTCCTCACGGAGCCTATGGGTTGGGATGTGAGATGGAGTAAGGGACAACTAATTCTAAGTTACGGTTAGTTGTGCACCCAGTCACGGTGGTTCTAGAAAAGATCCTCACAGAGCTTGATTCAAGCTTGGATGTAAGCTATAGACATTTGCTAAAGTCCAATAGGCACAACTCAAATCAAATTATTCCATTTGTGAGACATCGCCATTTGAGGATTCAAGCTTGGATGTGAGCTGTAGACATTTGCTAAAGTCCAATAGGCACAACTCAAATCAACTTATTCCATTTGTGAGACATCGCCATTTGAGGGTTCAAGCTTGGATGTGAGCTGTAGACATTTGCTAAAGTCCAATAGGCACAACTCAAATCAACTTATTCCATTTGTGAGACATCGCCATTCCTTATGTGTTTTCTGTCCAACATGTGCTTAGGTGATTTTTTATTTTCCCTTTATCCAAAGTGTCACAGTGTTGAAGTTTGTAAAGTCGTTCCCTTGTCCTAGCCTTGTATTTTCCACCTTCACCCATTTATAGCAAAATGGTCAAGTCCATGAATTGAGTATACACTTGAGGGTCTTTCTCTTAGTAATTAATTATTTTAATCCAATCTTATATTTGATGTATTACTGCTTAATCTCTAGTGAAATGCTACTTTATACTTAGTCCTGCTATTGAAATAATTAAAGGAACATATCTTATCCATTTGTACTTGCAGCATCAGTCAGTTTGAGCCTGGGTCATTACTTTGATCAGTTTTGACCTGGTAAACCCAATTTGACCAAGTCAACCAGAGGATCTGAGATGAGTTGGACCGATGATGTTCGAGATTGATTATTTGTAGTCTTATGATGCCCACTTGATGGTTCCATGCAGCAAACACAGGTTTCATATGATGGTTTGATGGATTTCTATTATTATTATGATTTACAGACCATTATTTTTATTTGTCTAAGCATGGTTGAGCTTACAGATGATTATCCAGGTGGTCACATGGTGTATGAGTACTCATCTCTACTACATTTGGGCCTTCTGGTTCGATTGGCACACTCAAATATTAGTTTTAGGCACTCTCAGATGAGTTTATGGTCAGATTATCACTTTATTGCATATTTGCCATATAAAATGGCATGTCATCACATTTTGAGATTATTTCGGTTCACCTAGGGCGCTACAAAGGGAGTATGGGGTCCAGCCACTCGTTATTACAATATTACCATGCTCCTAGACATTTTGGTACAATCAGATTTGTGCCCGGGGCACCAGGCAAAGAGATACATACATTTTATTATTTTACAAGTGATTTTCTGAGGATAAAAAATGGAAGAAATGGCTATTGAGGAAATCGATTTGGGAAATTAAGGAAAAGAATTGGCATGAGGTTTGTTCAGAGGATTTCTGTGATGCATCCAACACCTTCCGGCACAGCTTGCAGCATTCAGTGGAGTCCACACACACTCCGGGCTATTATTTGGGAATTTTGTTATGTCATTGAGGCGCCACGATTTGGTCATATGGTCACAGTATGATGTTATCTTGAGTTATTATATGTTATTGTGCCATGGGGTCATGCTAGAGAAGGACATGTTACACCTCCTAGCCCCACCATGTGCTTATGGCATGTGTCTTACTCACTTGTCATGTGGTTCGTCCCCCTGGAACATCTTAGTGAGTGCGCCCCTTCTATTTTTGAGTTAATCCATGTGTATTGTATTTGGGCTCATCTTAGCCATTGATTATCATTGATGTATCTTTCAATCTCAACCACTCATTCAAAAGGTGGTTAGGGTTTTGGTCTCTCTCATTCCTATTTAAGGAAGAGACCCCCCTCGTTGTAAAGTTACTTTTGGCTTTTGGCCATTGGCATAAAATCTGATTCTTGTGAGATAGTCTTGTATCTTGGTTTGGATGTATGGCTATGGTGACTAAAACTATTTTTCCATTGCATTGAGGATCTTGGTGAATATCTTGCACATTTTCTATCCATATTTTTACTTGCAGGTGAAGAGGACGATTTGGTAGAGGGGCGCACTGGCTAGGGAGACTCACCTTGTCTCACTCTCAAATTCAGGTTATTCAGGGAGTAGTTTTGTCTTTGTACCATTTATTTTCTGCATATTATTCTTCATTTGCATTTACCCTCATTCTTGTTTGCTAATTGAGTTGATCTCCTTGGTTCTACACAAAGAGAGGGGCGTACCTGTGGACTTGGGAAAATCGTGGGAGCAAGAGAACAAGCCAAATCTTCATTTGGTCTTTGCGGAAGCAGTCCTCGTCATGCTAGCATTCATTCTCATCATTCAGGTACGCTCATAAGGTGAGTATTTTATTTCTCTAACTTATCCATATGTCATTTATATTTCAAAACCCTAAGCTAAAACTTCTAAAAATTCTCTGGGTTTAACTACTTAGAATTTCAGCGAAACCATTTCTGGGTTTTTACCTCTAGGCATATCCCCGGGTGGGTTCTCAAGGTCATCACCCTCTGAGGACTCCATCTGCCCTTCTCCTAGGCACTGATCTTTCTACCCTTGCGCCCTCCGTCGTTTGCTTATCTTTTGGGTTGCTAAAACCTCGTTTTTTGAGCTTGTGTGCTTTGATACTGTCAGATCTACCTTCAAGTTGTGCTAGAAAGCCTTACCTCTTCCAGATATGCTACTTGGTACCATTTTCCACATCTTTAATTCACGTTTCCTAAAGCACTTAGATTTGATCATTTTCCCTAGCACTTAAATCATAGATCCGTTCTTAATCTTAAAGTCATTGTTTCTAATACATCTAAGATTGAATCTCATCTATCTTAAGCCTCCACAGTGACCTTATTCCTTAGATCTAGGGTTCTTCACCCCTCACCTTACGTACCCTATTGAATAAATGAATAGCTTGATCTGGTGATTGGGTTAGATCTCTCCTGTCGGGAGTTGATCAGGGTCTCCCCCTTTGTTATCTGGGGCTTGGATAACAAAATACGAAGAGTACCTCGATTGGCATGACAACCAATCCATCTTGGGAATCGAGGCCCTCTCAGATCACCTCTTTAGTTGCATGGCTCCTCTACCATCCTGAATAGGATCTTTGTTTGGGGCAACTATAAGTTGTGTGATAACAGGTCCTGAACTTGTCTTCAAGACATCCCGCTTTGCATGTTCTTCTTCAAAGCTAGAAGGCTCTTCTAGCCTCCCACTAGAATGTACAAGTGCCATTGGATCAACATGTAACCTAAATGTAAAAAGGCCACCCTCTCTCAACCCTCTAGCCAAAGTCTTTGGACTAGCTAGACTACAATCACTAATGGTGCACTATTATCAATCAAAAGAAACTATATCCACCTTGCATCTATCATACAAGACACTAAAAAAATATTCTTCTTCAACCCAAGAACAAACAAAACATAATCCAACTCAAGAGCATAACCTAAAGGCATCTGAAAAGAAATGGAGCCAACTCCTCTCACGGGATAAGTAGCATTATCACTAAGATCCACATTCACGCCTCCCTCTTGCTCTTGAATCATGTTGAATAAAGACCTATCATATGTTGTGTGTCTCAAAGCTCCACTATCGACACACCATCCAACACTTGGAATATTGTTAGAGATAGGAAAGAGACCAAAGCCATATCAATCCTAGAAAATCTGCAATACAAAGAAGATACTCCACCTATCACGAATGAAAAACAAATTGGCATCTACCAGAACAAATCAACCACCCATCGCATGTCCTCCTCGGTATCTCACCTATTGAAAACAAAATTGTACTAGTCAATAATCACATAGATGTTAACTTTTGGTTAGGGTTGGGATTTAATGTAGAGAAATCAAATTGTACTTTAATGCAAAATTTAATTACAACAAACTAGCGCTGAAGCAGAATAGTACAGCAGTAATCAAACAGTTTACTTTAAAACATAATTTTCGTCTCTTTCAACTTTAACACTACCAAGTGGGTCCTTGTGTCGAAGTGAAATTTTCAGTAACATGTAATCACCAGCAATAGTATAACTAACAAAAGCACTAACAATAAAAATTACATGAATAAAAGACAGACCAGGTTAGAATACT
This sequence comes from Larix kaempferi, assembly GCA_027924585.1. Taxonomy (NCBI): domain Eukaryota; kingdom Viridiplantae; phylum Streptophyta; class Pinopsida; order Pinales; family Pinaceae; genus Larix; species Larix kaempferi. Next base: position 2,762,232 of record BSBM01000510.1, read on the forward strand.
TACCTGGAGTGTGGGACCCTTCCTAATTTATACTCAGAAGAAATTACTTTCAGAACAAACTGTGCCTCTTAGAGGCCAGTCAATCACTAGGAACAAGTTGACCCTTACTAGAGGGTAGGTACAAACCTGAGAGAGAGAGATGATGAGTTGTAGACAACAACAGTAATGGTCAAAGACAATCAAAAGTTCAAAACACAGTAGCATTACCAAACAATGTTAAGCAAGTTTAGACCACAAATAAATTTCAGTTCATAGATTTGACCTTAAATAGGTCTCAGCTGTATAGATTTAGTCTCGACAGTATAGATCTAGTCTTAGCAATATAGATTTGGTCACAAAAAGAGCAGTGTTCCACGAGGACGCATCCCATAGGGTCGAGGACGTGTTTCCTGTGTCGCGACATCCCAGGGACTCTTGACGAAACGTTTCCCGCCACCCATGTCCCTGAGAATTTTGTTTTTATGTTTTTCCATTATTTTCACTTTTTACAATCCCTACTTAGTACTACTTAGAAAATAAATCAATCTATTTAGTGTTTACATTTCACAATCATGAATATATTATTTATGGTATTTTATTTTATTTTTATAATTTTAGGGACATCCCCCCCTTCCCCCCTGAATTTCCCTAAAATTTGGGGCTGGTCTCCACACGTCCCGAATGTGCGTTTCCCTACTCCCGCGTCCCCCCGTCCCAGAAACTTGGGAGAAAATTGAAAAAGAGTCTTAGCATAAGATCAGACCCTAGGTAAATTTACAACAGTTAACATCCTCCTTAAATAGATCTGTGGCAACCCCACACAAGCTCAGAAAGGATTACGGCTAGGCAGATTGGACTTCATTTAAACCACAACAAGGCAAATCGAACCTCAGCAATGTTCCAACAGTCTCACGGTTCAGTTCTTTAGGGCAGGCAGCCTTCATGCTAGTCCAAAGAACAACCAACAATAAGTGTTAGGGCATGCGGCCTCCTCAAGTGAGCTCTCAACAACCTAAATCAATTCCATAGGGCTCACGGCTTAGTCCCAAAAGAAACCATTGATAAATATCAGACCCTAGCAGCATGATGTCAACCTACAACAATCAGATCTAAAATAAAGATGTTCTTCAACTGGTGGACGGCCTATGTAAACAGTAGTGACGGATTTAAACCCTTAACATCAACCCCAAAGGATCATAGCTGAGATGTGATGTAATAATAATAAAAATGAGAAGTTAAACTTCATTATATAGAACCTTAAAAAACTTCTAGAAGGGTCATGCATTAATTCTTTTGTGACTTAGGGTTCCATTGAATTAGGAGGGTACTAAATAATAATGGTTAAGACACCAAAAATAAAACAACTTATAATAACATAAAATATAATTAAAGTGTCTTAGGTGGGTACTAGGGTTATGTTAACACACGATAATTTAATAAGGACCAACACATGGTACAAGTCAAAACATAAAACAAGGGTGGGTACATGACCCATAACCCTAGGACCAAAGGGTGTACCACAAAGGTGGCAAATCAACCCTAATACCCATAAAACATCAAGGTGGTACAAATCAAAACAACTCAAGGTGGGTGGATGACCCTACTAACCATAAGTCAAAGTAGTGGACAAGACAAGGTACCACAAGACCAAGAACAACATGGTGTAAAGACCAAGGATGAGCAACCAAGGTGGGGTACAACCAATCCTCTCTATCTCAAATGTACAAATGTTCCATATAACCTAAAAGTTCATCATCACTGTATAAGGGAGGTCCACACTGGATGATGTGATCATGTGGTCCTCTAGAATGCTCCATAGGTCAAATGCTAGTGACTCCATCAAGGGGTGGCCAGTCCCTTGAGAAGACCATCTAGCCCAACCATCTCAAAGACCTAGGAGAAGAGAACATCACACATCATTATCTTGGTTAACTGACCAAGATCCTCCATTCCTAAAGAATGGATCTCAACCCTAGGCTGAGCTTCAGTCCCAAACCGAATCGTGTTGATCAACCCCCTGGTCCTTGAACAGGTCCTCCATTCTCCCGAAGTATGGTCTTTAGCCCCAGGTTGAGCTTTCAGTCCCAGACTGAATGTTGATCAACCACCTGGAGAATCTACTTGGTCCTCATGACCAAGAATCTGCATGGTCCCAGACCAGGAGGTCTCTGTCAATTTGCAGGATCTGCTTGGTCCTTGTGACCAAGAACCTGTCTAGTCCCAGACCAAAATACCCTAGAGACAAATAGGGGCCCTAGCCACATGCTAGGGACTTTGCCATGGCATCAACTTGCTTGGTCCCCGACCAAGAACCCCAGGAGATTGCTTGGGGCCCTAGGGTACCTTCTAGGGACTTACTCTTTACTACGGTTGGTTAACTGACAAGGAACCCTAGTTAACTGACTAGGGTACCATCCTCTCTGAGAATGGGTCTCGCAGGTGCACTAACTTTAACAATAGATCTACCACCTATCACTGGCAACCCCTACAACAAATCAACCACCTATCACAGGTCCTCCTAGGCATCAAACTTGCTGAAAATGCATCCATAACAGCTATCAATGTAGTTCATTCATCATCTCTCATCATAAGAGAAACAAGGATTTCACTTGTACAGGTGCAAGTGCTTATCTCAAGCAACCTAGAGTATCACACCTAACAACCTCAAACAAGGTCAAGCACATCTCCCAAGCACTCTCCAGCTGAAATAAAAACTCCCTCTTACACTTAGAATGATCTTAGCCACAACAATCTTTGATACCATGTAGAAATTTCCGATTCCTTGGACTTTAAAGCAAAACAAAAATTTCACCTCTTTGACTAGAGGTTTATTGGATATTACCCTTGTGAATTTTCAGTGTTGGAGATGTTATGAAATATAGAATAAAACAACAGTGGGAAAAGAACAATATTTCACATCTTACCAGTCCAATCTTCTAGGCAATCCACCAAGGAGAAATGATACCAAAGTGAATTGATAAGTTTCAGCCCTCTAGGGTAACTCATTTTTACATCAGATAAACATCCCTTGAGTGCTTCAATTACGATTCCAAATCACTCAACAAAAGTGTCATTTACTTATGTCAAATCAGCAATACATAGATAGCTATAAACTACAATTCATTAAGAACATATATGGATGGAAATCAAAGCTGCAATTTACACAACTGAAAACTTCATTAATATACACAAGATGACGTTGTTGAACAACTGAAAACTTCATTAATATACACAAGATGACGTTGTACATTCCACAGCCTTATCACAAGGCTAGTACAATCCACTAGCTCTCCAAAACCCTAGCTCAACCAAACAAGTCCAAGGCAAAACATCCTCTTCTCTTCTTCTTCCTCATCAAATACACCCTAAGGTTTCGTCACAAAACTCTAATCTCAAATATCCAAGGGATGAAACCCTAGCCCTAGACATCAAGATGCTCGAAGATCATGAAACCCTACCAACTCCAACAGAGAGAGGTCAAGTATAAATGAAGATACAATAATGAAAGATCATCACCAAAGTGTTCTTCTCATGAGTAAAGCGGAGTATCTCACAAGGATCAAGCTCCAAGCCAAGATGTACTCTCTAGACTTCATAACTCCTCCAAGGGTTTCTTCATCAACCCTAGCGACTTCCTCCATGAAGCCAAGGGAAAAGAGTGCGGTGATGATGATGACAATGACAACGAAAGAACCCATTCCCTTATATTTATGGGAGGAAAGGGAGGCCAGCAATATAATGTGGGTCCATGACCTTACAAGCAATCTACAATAAACTCATGTAGGCCACACAAGTGAAGTGCTCCACTCGAAGGGTACACATGTCACGATCCACGGTCATGTAGCTATAGAAGGTGTGTCCACACCTATCTGTTAGTTTTTGTATAATTCTAGCAGTATAATCAATTGCAGATAATAAGACAGGATCACTAAAAGAATAACCAAGCACAGAAACAATAGACACAGTTTTATCTTGGGAAACACAACAAGGAGAAAACCCAACAACCTTCGTATAGAGATAATCAGTCCTGAGAACATAATACAGATACAAGAGAGAGAAAGAGAAACTTCTCCAAGTGTAGATGCCCCAAAAACACTTCTCCTAGCTGCTACTGCGAACTTCTCTCTCTCCTTGAGCAAACTTGCTTGAGTTGAGTGAGTGACCAAATGAGGCATTCGACCTCTCTATTTATACACATGAAAAAGTGACTTTTTCCCTTACTGGGGCGGCTTGTCTAACTGACAGGGCCGACTTGTCTTTGGGGAAGAAAAAATAGCATTTAATAAATATTTTCTTTGTGTGATTTCACCGCAAGGTTTACATTGATTCTTTCAAGGGCTTTACATTATCAAATACATTAATATCTTATCCTGTAGGAGGTACAATAACAATATAATAAAATATAGTAAGAATAACTTCCGAAGTTGCACTATTTCCAACACTCCCTCTAGACAAGGAAGGTATTCTTCGGACACGATCATCATCAGCATCATGATCATCTGGATCTCATATGTACATCACATCTGTCTCGAACATTGCTATACATACAAAAGGTCTTCAACATAGTCTCAGTCCATCGAGAAATGTCATCATGCATCTGCTCCACTCAGTCCATCAGTGGATTCATACATCATCTCAACAACTCTACATAGTCCATCGGGAATCATGCATCAATACAATGTGCCTCAACTCCACCCAGTCCATCGGGGAACATGCGCAAGGACAACGTGCCTCAGCTCAACCTAGTCCATCGGGGAAAATGCACCAACTCAACCAGTCCATCGGTGAGTCCATACAAGCGTACCAATGTCCACAAGTGTGCACCAACCTCTCCATCCTCTCCATCCCATCTCAGGATGTCTGAGAGATCTCCTCACTCTTTTCAGAGTGATTGGGAGAATGCACTAAATCTCTCCATGAGAGATCTCCTCACTCCTTTCGGAGTGATTGGGAGTGTGCGCTAGCATCTCCACCCTTTTAAGGATGTCTGAGAGATCTTCTCACTCCATCTCAGAGTGATTAGGAGAATGCGGTGGCCTCTCCATCCCATCACAGGATGTATGAGAGATCTCCTGACTCCATCTCGGAGTGATCGAGAGAATGCAGTGGCCTCTCCATCCTACTAGGATGTCTAAGTGATCTTCTCACTCCATCTCGGAGTGATCGAGAGAATGCAGTGGCCTCTCCATCCTACTAGGATGTCTGAGAGATCTCCTCACTCCTTCTCGAAGTGATCAAGAGAATGCTTGGTCTCTGTATCATCTTTCCCTCTCCATGAGGGACACGTTCTCTGCCACACCAAGCCTTTCACGAAAGTATGCAAACTTTATCCTAGGAAAGAGGCTTGGTAAGAACATCTGCAGTGTGGTCATCAGTCGGGACTCGGAATATACTGTAGCTCGACCGCACCTTTCTGCACCATATCACATATGTAGTGATACCAAATCTCTATACGCTTCGACTTGTCGTGGAATACGGGATTCACTGACATCTGCACACAGCTATGGCTATCACAGTTGGCTCTGGAATCTGGCCAAACAATCCCGCAAGGAGTTTACGAAGCCACAAAGCGTTCCGAGCTGCAGTACTAACAGCCATGTACTCGGCCTCTACAGTGCTAAGTGCTATTGAGATCTGCTTCCTGCTGCACCAGGAAATCATGGCAGATCCCGGGTCGAAGAAACACACAGAGGTGCTCTTCCTATCTGCAGCACATCCGGCCCAATCTGAATCAAAAAATCCTTGCAATCTCAAGTCACACTCTGAAGCATATCTCAGGCCATACCTCACAGTGCCACGCAAGTATCTCAACACGTGTTTTGCAGCAACCCAATGAATCTGTCTCAGCTCGCACATGAACTGGCTGAGGGCATTCACTGCAAAACATATTTCTGGTATAGTGTTTGTTAGATACATCAAGGATCCAATCAGTTGGCGATACATAGTGAGATCAATCAAATATGTATCGGAAGCAAAGTCTCTCAGCTTCTTCAGATTTACATCCATCGGTGTGGCCATGGACTTACAGTCCAACATTCTGAATCTCTTCAGTATGTCAATGGTGTATTTTCCTTGACTCAAGAAAATCTCATTGTGCCTCTGCCATACTTCTAGTCCCAAGAAGTAATGCATTAATCCAAGATCCTGTTGGACACAATGGCACACTGAGGGGGGGGGTGAATCAATGTGCTAGCACATCTAGCAATTTTTACTTCTCAAAAACTTAGACAGAGTTCGTTATTTGCATAACACTACCAAGTACATTATCATTCATCAACTAATCAACTAATGTCATATATCCACATAAGCATGTCATCAACATATATCATAACAAGAGACACATCACAAGATAAGTATAGTAAACTTTTGTTTATAATTTTATATGAAGTACAATGGAAGACTTCAATCTTCGCGATTACATCAGCACCAACTCTTACAGCAAGACCCAACTTGGTTTTCTTAGCTCCAACTAAGAAGGGTTGAAGTATCCAAACCTCAAGGTGCAAGACTCATCTTGCAATGGAATACAATTCAATCACTATCACATCAACCGCTATCACTGTCACTATCATCACCTTGTTACTGTCATGTTCAACTGCTGTCAGCTGACACTAATCACAAGTCACTGTAAACTGTCCAACCACTGTTAGCTCAATCAACTATTATCATCCTCCTCAAGCAACTAGCCAATCTGCTCATACACATCATGCGAGGTCATTTAAACTTTCTGCCCAAACATCCAAGAAATCTGCCCATATAAGTGTTGCTCATCTCTATCAAATATGGTGTTGTCCTGCTGTAGATTGTCTTCACCAATTAGACTTGATGACAGTGCTACCAAATCACTCGCAAAAGGGTCACTTCATCACCGTGCAAAAGAATAACTTTAGCACTGTGCAAAAGAATCACTTCACCATTGTGCAATCCACTGCTGTCACTGTCACTGTTGCTCCATATGTTCAATGGATCTGCTTCATATTACACATACAAATCAACTTCAATCTCACACAATTAAAAGTTCAAATCTGCTCTAGACTTCCCAGTTAAATCTGCTCCAAACTTCTTGTCTCTGACTGTCCCGGATTTTCCTCATTGAAAAGCACAAAAAACCATCTCAAAAATTACATGTTAGTTACCTTTCCTTATCATAGGTTCGCTGCCTCAGTCTTCATAGGTTCGATGCCTCGGTGATCTGTCTTCTTTCACCCGAATTCGGAGCTATAATCATCACTCAAAGTTACCACAAATAAAATGAGGCAAGCTGCCTATTTATACAAATTTTCCATAATTTACTGGGCCAACCTATCCTTGAATAAATTTTAATTTTAAAAACTCTTTTGGAGTATTTTATGGAGCCAACCTGTTGAAGGGGTTGTTATAAGATTTTTGTTTTTATTTGATTGCTTGTAGGTTACTTCAATCATAAAGCTGGTTGACCTACCTCATTTTCTTATGTCTCCAAACGTGGCAACAACAAATGACCACAGTATGGGTCATTTGGGTCACCATAAGCCCAATTACATTTTTGAACTTGTTTTTCATGTGAATAGAATACTTGTAATGTATTTATGTGCATCAACGTGGAGTATAGTGTCATCCATGAGTGCTCCATTCATCATGTAGACATAAGCATGGGCTTCTTCTCTTTCACAATAATTCAAGAGCTCCATATGCCATGTTCAAGAGGTTCATGCAAATTTAGGTCTCTATGATCTCTTCATCAAGAGCAGGTGGACTCCATCATCAAGTTCAAATGTACATGCAAGCTCCATCATGAGCAAATCCCAAGCTCCATCATAGGTAAACATCCATGACAAGATCAAGAAGGATTTCATCAAAGGCTTCAAGCATCATGTATATCAACAAGGCAAGAGGGCTCCAGGTCTCCATATCATGCATATGTACATCAAGCCACCATCAAGTCTTTGTCCTAGTCATTCACTAAGTTTGCCATGTCATCATGCCCTTTGTTATTCTTTTGTCATTAATGGCTTGACATCAATGACAACCATGCTCAACAGTTCCTTCATTTCAAATTCAGAGGCAAGCTTCTTTTTACACCATACAATAAGTTTCTCATTCCCAGTGAGAAACAAATCATCAACATAAAGTACCAAAATCAGTGGCTCATCATCTACAACCTTGTAGTAAAGGTTGGGGTCTGCATAAGTCTTGGTGAGTCCCAATCTCACCAAGTATCCATCTATCCGACCATACCAAGCATGTGGTGCTTGCTTGAGTCCATATCAATCTTTTTCAGCCTACAGACATGGGACTCCTTTCCATGGATCACAAAACCCTCTGGTTGTTCAATATATACTTGTTCCTCGATCACACCGTTGAGGAAGGTGGTTTTGATATCCATCTAATGCAACTTCCATCTCATAGTTGAAGCAATAGCAATAATCGACCTGATGGAAGTATATCAAGCCACGGGTGCAAATGTCTCATCATAATCAACTCCCTCTTTCTAAGAGAATCCTCTAGCAACAAATCTAGCCTTGTGTTTCTCAACACTGCCATCTGCTCCATGCTTGATTTTGTAAAGCCACTTGGAAGTAACTACTGACTTCTCCTCAAGTCTAGGTACAACCTCCCATACGTCATTCTTCATGAGGGATTGATATTCTTCCATCATGGCATCCTTCCATACTTGGTGTTTGGAGGTCTCTTCATAGGTGGAGGGTTTTGAGTCAATAATGTGACTCATCAATGCTACATATCCAGAGAATCTCTGATGTCTCTTACTTTCTCGAAAGTACCATGTGGAGCCTCATGTCCTTCTGCATCCTGCAATGTCTGTTGTGCCCATCTAGGCCTCTTCCGGCCTACTGCAACATTTCTGGGATCAATCAGTTCACCCTTCTCTGCTAACTCCCTCTAAAATTTGGAGGGGGGTATGATCTCATCTCCTTCGGGTCTATCAGCTCCTCGTCATTGATCTCCATATCGGATCCTCTACCTATTATGATAGCCATCTCCTCTTCAAAGGTCACATCCCTGCTGACTTCGATCTGCCTCGATCCTGGGATGTAGATTATGTAAGCCTTTGAAGACTCACTGTATCCCACAAACGTCCCCTTCTTTCCTAAAGAATCTAACTTCGTCCTCTTTTCCTTGGGCATGTGTATGTATATTGGACAGCCAAAGATACGAAGATGGCCCACTTCTGGTTTCACTCCTGTGAAAGCTTCTTCCGGATTCATGTTCTTCAAGGTTGTATGAGGGCATCTACTTTGTACATAGACGGTTGTTCTAGAAGCTTTTGCCCACAAGAACATAGGTAGACTTTGGTCATGTATCATGGCTTTGGCTACCTCAACAATTGTTTTGTTCTTTCTTTCCGCAACCCCATTTTGTTGAGGGTTGTAGGGAACTTTAAGCTCCCTCTTAATCCCTGCTTCCTTGCAGAAATCATTGAATTATGTAGAGGTGTATTCTCCACCATTATCTGACCTCAAGATCTTAATCCTCTTTCCCGTCAGATTCTCGACTTGTGCCTTGAATTCTTTGAATTTACATAGCACCTCTTTGGATTCCTTGGTCTTGAGAAAGTATATCCAAGTCTTCCATGAATAATCGCCAATAAATGTCACATAGTAGTGATAGCCACCCAATGAAGCAACTGTCATGGGTCCGCACAAGTCAGAATGTGCTCGATCCAAAATTCCTTTGGATCTGCTTTCATTGTTAGGGAAGGAGCCCTTTGCACTCTTTCCAAGTGCACATCCTCTACATATCCCATTACTGTCTACATGAAGTACTGGTAGACCTGTCACCATATTTCTTAAGGTTGGAAGAGCTTTATAGTTCAGATGAGCAAAGTCTTTTGTGTCATAGCACACCCATACTGGAATAGTCATGTACTAGTGCTTGAGCTGGTGGAGTGCTCAGCCTATATAAACTCTCTTCTCGCACACCAATCACCCGTGTTGAATCCATGCTTGAATTTTTGTGCCAAGCAAGAACTTTCCCATCAGAAAATGCAACTTTATAACCCTTGTCCTCCAAAGTTGATATGGAGACAAGGTTCCTTTTCATACCAGGTACATATAACACATCACTTAAATGTAGGGTATCACTAGATTCCCATTGTAGTGAGGCAGCCCCAGATCCTTTCACATTATAATTTGCATCATCCCCAAGTGCAACACCTAGATGGGATTCTTTCTCAACTAAGTCTGAAAGATTCTCTTTATACCCAGTCATATGCCTAGATGCACCACTATCTATTAGCCATGTATCACTATTGGTGGGAACAGTACCTGATAAAGCTGATATGAAGAAGAATTTTGTACAATCTTCAACCTTCATTCCAATTATCTTGATTACAGATCTAGACCAGAAACCCTAGCAGAAGCTAGGTCAAAAATGAAGTTTGATCTTTTGCAAAACTGACTCCACAAAATAGATGCGCCCTATCAAGGCGAGTTGAGAGAAGGTAAGATCGAGCCAAATCTGTGTACCGAAAAGCACAAAACTTGAAACACTAATTTCTGCATTAACTGCAGCAGCTGTAGAATTACGTCAAAAATGAAACTTCTCGAAACTGGAATTTTCCTTCACCAAAAGATGCGCCTTCCCTAGAACGAAGTTTCCAATGCTCTTTTCAAGTCAAACTGATGAGGGAAGGCCTCGAGATGTGAAACCCTACTTTCCGACAATGGCTTCTTCTAGTACTGCTCTAATACCATGTTAGTTTTTGTATAATTCTAGCAGTATAATCAATTGTAGATAATAAGACAGGATCACTAAAAGAATAACCAAGCATAGAAACAATAGACACAAAGTTTTATCCTGGGAAACCCAACAGGGAGAAAACCCAGCAACCTTCGTATAGAGATAATCAGTCCTGAGAACAAAATACAGATACAAGAGAGAGAAAGAGAAACTTCTCCAAGTGTAGATGCCCCAAAAACACTTTCTTAGCTGCTGCTACGAACTTATCTCTCTCCTTAAGCGAACTTGCTTGAGTTGAGTGAGTGACCAACTGAGGCCTTCGACCTCTCTATTTATACAAATGAAAAAGTGACTTTTTCCCTTACTAGGCCAACTTGTCTAACTGACAGGGCTGACTTGTGTTGGGGGAAATATAAAATAACATTTAATAAATCTTTTCTTTGTGTGATTTCACCCCAAGGTTTACATTGATTCTTTCAAGGGTTTTACATTATCAAATACACTAATATCTTCTCCCGTAGGAGGTACAATAACAATATAATAAAATACAGTCAGAATAACTTCCGAAGTTACAATATTTCCAACACTATCCATCACAAGCCCACATGGACTCCATCGCACTTAAACCATGTGCTCCACAGGATCGACTACCCTTGCATGAACATTATCGTAGCTAGGGCATCCTCAAGCCAACTGCAAGCCTCCGTCCAAGATTACAAGCAACTCCATGATGTCTAGGGCCCGATGCCCTCCTCTAAGATACACAACGCTCCTCCTAAACAGGGCATTCACCAAGCATGTGGCCACAATGGACATCCGCGAAGTTTTCAAGAGAACTCCAACACCCTAGGTAAGATTGCCATGGCAACCACTAAGCAAGTTGTCTCCAATGTGCAAATCCATCATCGACCATCTCCCATGTGCAATGTCACAAGGTTCGGGTTCGGGTTCGGGTTCAACGACCTTCAGGTTCGACTCGGGTTCGAATTTTCCGATAAGGTTCGGATGGGGTTCGGCATAGGTTCGTCTATATACATTTTTCAAAAAAATAATATATATATATACTATATTATGAATTATAACATAAAACATTTAAAAATAAATAGTAACCATGATAAGGTCCGATCATCAATGCTCTTAAAATTAAAAAAATACAATGGCAAATAAAATTTATAATACAAATTTTAAAAAAATACAATGGCAAATAAAATTTATAATACAAATTTTAAAAAAATACAATGGCAAATAAAATTTATAATACAAATTTTTAAAAAATAAAAAATAAAACATACAATATTTTATTATTATGTTACACTCACATCAATGCTCTTAAAATTAAAAAAATACAATGGCAAATAAAATTTATAATACAAATTTAAAAAAAATAAAAATAAAACATACAATATTTTATTATTATGTTACACTCAGTCACAATGTACGCTGTAGGCTTGTAGTTGTGGTCTATGGATGGCACTGGCGGCCTGCGGGATGTTGGTGTAGAGTCGTAGACTGTAGTCACAGGCTCGTAGGCTGAGATGGCTGTGTAGAGTGGTAGACCGGCATACTTAGGCAGCTGACGCTGGAGAGTCAAGACCAGGAACCCAACAGCATGTGGTGGTCGGATGGAAAGCACACGCAGCAGCTCGGAGTCGTGGGCCGTAGCTGGAGCCTGGAACACGCAGCAGATCGGTATCGAGGGTCGACGGGTCGCAGAGATCGGGAGTTTATCGCAGAGACAAGTTCGCTCGTGGAGAAAAAACCCACCGAAAACTGAAAAAGCCGCCAAAAAAATTCGTATGAGGTTCGATTCGAATAGGTTCGGCGAACCTGATAACCGAACCTGTTCGCCTTCTGGATCGGCATTAGGTTCGGCTATCAGGTTCGCCGAACCTGAACGAACTTTTTAAATTTTTTTAGGTTCGCCGAATTCCGAACCTGGAGGTTCAGGTTCGGCAAACCCTGTGACTTAGCATGTGCCAATCCATCTCGAACCATTTAAGGGTTGAACATACACCATGTACCTCAAATCTCATGAAGCACCCCAAAGCATGATGTAAACACGTATGGAGTAACCCAAAAGCTAACATATCAAGATAAATCTAATTAAGAAAAATGCACTCCTTTGAATTATATTAAACTTTCATACCCATTGACCTATTAAAATATTCAAAATATGGAATTTGATAGAGGATTACTTTGAATGGGTATGACTACCATGAGAGTTGAATTGACAAGTTCAATGAATGCTTGTACGGCCACAAATTTGGATCAGTCCTGGCTGTGGCATCTTAGGTATGGTCACTTGCATTTTGGTGACTTGGACTTACTGCATAAGAAACAAATGGTGAAAGGCTTGCCTCGCATTCAGCACCCTGATAATTCTTGTGAAAGTTGCATCTTGGCTAAAGATCACAAGGAGAAGTTTGATTCAGGGGTCTCTTATAGAGCTAAAGCTCCATTGTAGCTAATGCACACAGATTTGTGTGGGCCAATGCAAAAACCCTCATTGGCTGGAAATTTGTATTTCCTCACATTCATAGATGATTGCAGTCGAAAGACATGGATATACTATCTGAAAAATAAGTCTGATTCTTTTGGATTGTTCAAGAGGTTCAAGGCTATGGTTGAGAAAGAATCTGGCCACTGCATCAAGGTTCTGAGATCAGACAAAGGAGAGTTCACATCTAATGGTTTCATTGATTATTGCAAGTTTCATGGAATCAAAAGACAGTATACTACTAGGTACACTCCTTAGCAGAATGGTGTAGCTGAAAGCAAGAATTGGACCATAATGGAAATGGCTCGAAGTATGCTGGAGAGGCATCTGCCTAATGACAATTGGGGTGATGTTGTTGTATGTTCAGTCTACATACTGAACAGAAGTCCAACAAAGAGTGTTCAAGATAAAATTCTAGAGGAAGCATGGAGTGGTAAGGGCTGCAATGTATCCCACCTGACAATTTTTGGATGTGTTTCCTACGCACATGTCCTTGAGCAAATTCGAAGGAAGCTTGATGACAGGAGTGAAAAATGTATTTTCCATGGGCATAGTGATGAGTCTAAAGCCTATAGGCTCTATAACCCTATCACCAAAAAGTTTGAGATCAGCGGTGATGTTCAATTCCATGAACACAAAGCATGGGATGGAAGCATTGTTGAAGCTGTTGCAGGGGCTGAGTTGAATTTTAATGATGAAGATGTTCAAGATCAGCAGGCTGTTAATGGAGGACAGCAAATCCCGCAGCCTGTTACACCTGTTGAAAATGCACCTGGACCACACTCTCATGAAGTTAGTTCAAGACTGTTCAGGATACCCAGAACACGGGAGTGTGGACAACCATCAAATCTTGATGGGCAACATTCCATAAGCCCTCAGGTAAGCACTGATTCAAACCCCACTTTAGCAACTTTGAGAGATAGAATAAGGGGGCAGAAAACTCAGAGTTTAAGGGACCTAAATCAGCAAGAGGATGAAGTGGACCAGTTTACAAATTTTTCCCTGCTTGCTTGTGATCCCTTGAGTTTTGATGAAGCAGTGCATGAGGAAGTTTGGGTAGATGCAATGGATGCTGAGATTGCATCAATTGAAAAGAATAAAACATGGGAACTAGTAGAGTTACCTGAAGGGAAGAAATCCAATGGGGTAAAGTGGATTTATAAAACTAAGTTGAATGCTGACGGAGAGATTGATAAACATAAAGCAAGATTGGTAGTCCAAGGAATTAGTCAAAGGCCTGGGATTGACTATAATGAAACGTTTGCACCTGTGGCTAGACTAGACACAGTGAGGATGGTTTTAGCCATTGCTGCCCATAATTGTTGGAGTGTGCACCAAACAGATGTCAAAAATCGACATTCTTAAATGGTTTCTTGGAGAAAGATGTGTATATAAAACAACCTCCTGGATATGAGGTTGAAGGGAAAAAGGACAAGGTTTATAGGCTGAAGAAAGCCTTGTATGGCTTGAAGCAGGCACCCAGGGTATGGTATACCTGCATTGATAAATATTTGATTAGGAATGGATTTCGTAGAAGTCCAAGTGGGCCTACCCTGTACACCAAACTGAATCAACAAGGTGAAATTTTAATTGTCTGCTTGTATGTTGATGATCTGATCTTCACTGGTAATATTTCCATTGATGATTTTAAATCAGCTATGAAAACTGAGTTTGAAATGACAGACTTGGGGCTGATGCAGTATTTTCTTGGCATTGAGGTAAATCAGTCTTCAACTGGTATTTTTAGTTGTCAAACCAAATATGCCAAGAATATAATAAAAAGGTTTAGGATGGAGACTTGCAAGCCAATTGCAACCCCAATTGCAACTAGTTCAACAAATTTAATAATGGGTCAAGTGTTGATCCAACCCTATATAAGAGGCTGGTTGGCAGCCTTATGTATTTGACTGCAACTAGACCTGACATTATGTGTTGAGCATGGTTGTCATAGATGACAAGCCATTAATGACAAAGGAGTGACAAAGGTTGATGACATGGCAAGCATGACATGGTTGTTTGGGCATTGGAGACCATTCACAGTTGGTGTGTGCCTTGGAGCACTAGGTAGTCCAAATGACCCATTCCGTGGTCATTTGTGGCTTGATGGGGTCATGAAGCCCACACACTTGGTTGCTTGTTGATTTTTTTCCCACAAGCTAAATGGAGGTACTTTGATGATGTTCTTGTAGCCCATGCTCATGTCGAGGGTTTGAAAAACCCACGCACATGATGATGAAGCCTTGAACAACATGTTGAAGCCCATGCCCACTTAGAAGCCTGTTATCACATATATAGTAGCCGGGCTACCATACACTATTTTTCAGATTCCAGTACACTTTTCAGCCAGTTCCCTTACATTGAGATGCTGAGATGAGCATCTATTATGGATCACTATCAGATTATGGACAGCAGTTTTGATTCCCTATGCCATGACTGAGTCTCGAGACACTCAGAGAGATGACTGATGTAGTTATTTAGCCATTTGTACAGAGCAGTCAATATTGCCCAGATTTATAGCAGCAGTTTCAGAGGACAGATGTTGGTTCGGATGATGAGCATTCTGTTAAAATTTAATATGCTAAGACAGAAAATAGCAGCATTACATTCCATTTCACAATAATAGCATATACAGGATCACTGAAGAAACAACAAGCATAGCATAAACACAAGAGACACAGATTTATCCTGGGAAACCCTCATGGGGTAGAAAACCCAGTAAAGCTTCCTCAATATAGATGACCAGCAATATACAAAGATGCAAACCAAAGACATGATCTCCTCCTCCACCATAGCAGACCTCTCCTCCACAAGTGCACCTCTCTCAAGTGTGTGAGTGTATCAAATGAGGAATACACCTCCTCTATTTATACACTACTCTGACATATCTTTTACACAAGTACATGTAGGCTCGTATTTAACCAATGGGTTAAATACCCCACTACAACTGACTGGGCCGACCCCTCTAGGGTGGTCTAATAACCCTTTGACCCACATAACACATACAGGGCCGACCTCCACTAGGGAAGTCTAATAACCCGAGTTACCACATTCCGACGGAGGAATAAACATCTCCGGATATACAATAAGATCTTTACGGAGGAATGAAACATCTCCGGAATAATAAAGTACAATTATAATATTCTTTGAAGTTACAATATCTCAACACTCCCCCTTAACTAGAAGGATATTATAACAGCATCTGCACGAGCAAGGAGTCATCAACATCATACATGATACATCTATAAATCATTGGAAGCTTTCTCAACATCATCAGTAACTCAACCAGTTACTGGAACATCTTCAATATTGGAACATCAACATCTTCAGTACTGAGTCTTTATCTTCTGCAGTACTCAAACAGCTACAGTAATATCAATATCTGAATCCTCACGATCGTCAGCATCGTCATCACACGATCATCAGCATCGTCATCACACGATCATCAGCGTCGTCACATCATCTTGATCTACAACATCTGGTTCATCACGATCTACAGCATCGTCATCATACGATCATCAGTATCGTCATCATACGAACATCAGCATCGTCATCATACGATCAACAGCATCGTCATCAGCATCGTCATCATACGATCAACATTTTCCAGGGTGATCAATCCTGCTCTCTTTAGGACATACGTCCATGGATGATGCAATCCAGTCATGTACCTTTTGAACCGAAGTCCAGGGACGATCCAGTCCTGTCATGTACCTTTTGAACCGAAGTCCAGGGACGATCCAGTCCTGTCATGTACCTTTTGAACCGAAGTCCAGGGACGATCCAGTCCTGTCATGTACCTTTTGAACCGAAGTCCAGGGACGATCCAGTCCTATCAATTCTCGGAGACCTCATGTCTACGGCTCAGTTCACAGGACCAAAGTCCAAGGATGATCCAATCCTTACCGTACATTTAGGACCACGTCCAAGGATGACTTAATCCTCCACCGTACATTTAGGACCACGTCCAAGGATGACTTAATCCTCCACCGTACATTTAGGACCACGTCCAAGGATGACTTAATCCTCCACCGTACATTTAGGACCACGTCCAAGGATGACTTAAACCGTACATTTAGGACCACATCCAAGGATGACTTAATCCTCCACCGTACATTTAGGACCACGTCCAAGGATGACTTAATCCTCAACCGTACATTTAGGACTACGTCCAAGGATGACTTAATCCTCAACCGTACATTTAGGACCACGTCCAAGGATGACTTAATCCTCCACCGTACATTTAGGACTACGTCCAAGGATGACTTAATCCTCCACCGTACATTTAGGACTACATCCAAGGATGACTTAATCCTCAACCGTACATTTAGGACCACGTCCAAGGATGACTTAATCCTCAACTGTCCACCAAGGACTTCATTCTCGAAGACATACGTCTACGGCTCTTCTTTCGGACTGAAGTCCAGGGATGATCCAATCCCCTCACATGTTCACCAAGAACTTCATTCTCGAAGACATACGTCTACGGCTCTTCTTTCGGACTGAAGTCCAGGGATGATCCAATCCCCTCACATGTTCACCAAGAACTTCATTCTCGAAGACATACGTCTACGGCTCTTCTTTCGGACTGAAGTCCAGGGATGATCCAATCCCCTCACATGTTCACCAAGAACTTCATTCTCGAAGACATACGTCTACGGTTCTTCTTTCGGACTGAAGTCCATGGATGATCCAATCCCCTCACATGTTCACCAAGAACTTCATTCTCGAAGACATACGTCTACGGCTCTTCTTTCGAACTGAAGTCCAGGGATGATCCAATCCCCTCACATGTTCACCAAGAACTTCATCAAAACGTGTCAATCATGTATCCTCATCATCAAAACATGTATAGCAAAACATGCATCCTCATCATCAAAACATGTATAACAAAACATGTATCCTCATGCATAGCATCTATCATCAAAAGCATGTATACATCTATCATCAAAAGCATGTATATCTAACATCAAAAGCATGTATGCATCTATCATCAAAAGCATGTATATCTAACATCAAAAGCATGTGTACATCTATCATCAAAAGAAAAAATATAAGATTCCTAAATCTAAATAATTCTAAGTAACTAAGTGCAGTAAATAGGTAACCTCATCATTGATGAGACAGACTTGTTATCAGATACTATGCTACTCCCCCTTTCGAGGAGAGTTCTTTTGAACTATACCAAGCTTGTCTCGAAAGTATTCAAACTTCACTCGAGACAGAGGTTTAATCAAGATATCAGCAGTCTGTCCTCAGTGCTTATATATACGAGCTTGATAGCTCCTCTTTGCACCATATCTCGTATATAGAAGTATCGGATCTCTATGTGTTTTGACTTATCGTGGAACACAGGATTTTCAGTCATCTTAATGCAGCTTTGATTGTCACACATAATCACAGTGGGATCCATTTCTAAGTCAAACACTCCATATAATAGCTTCTGAAGCCACACCGCTTCACAGCTGGCAGAGCAGACAGCCATATATTCTGCTTCAGTAATACTGAGAGCCACACTAGATTGTTTCTTGCTGAACCATGAGATCATGGCAGATTCAAGACTATAACATCCACCTGATGTACTCTTTCTGTCTGAGACACTTCTTGCCCAATCAGAATCTGAGTAACCATGTAAACGGAGTTCATGACCTCCAAGATAATATAGACCAAAAAATTTAATGTACCTTTTAGGTACCTCACTACATGCTTTGTAGCTATTAAGTGAACCTTTCTAGGTTCTACTAGATACTGACTTAGGGTATTTGCAGCAAAGCATATATCTGGCATAGTATGACCCAATGATTTGTCTATATAGGGTTAGGTCCACTAAATACGATGAGTCATTAACTAACAACTTCAAGTTGGAGTCCATGGGAGTGGCCATGGCTTTATACTCCAACATATCAAATCTTTTTAGAAACTTTACAGCATACTTACCTTGATTTAAAAGATTCCTTTTGGATCTTGCCATGCTTCTAGACCTAAGAAGTAGTGCATTAATCCGAGATCTTTCATTTTCATTTCTGCAGCCATTTTCATGACCTGTTTCTCATTCCTTGTCAGAAAGAGATCATCGTCATACAATAATGGTATGATAGGTTCATCATCCACAACCTTAAGGTAAAGGTTAGGAACAGCTTTACTTCTGGTAAAGCCCAAGCTTTGTCATGAAGCTGTCAATTGTCCATTATTCACACTCTGCATTGAGTGATCTTCTGCATATCTATCTGTGCCATCTCTCGTCAGATGGGTCTACTAATATGAGCCTCAAAATTATTCGAACTCTGTGGTGAGTTCCTTCTTGCATCCATGTCATATGTGTATAGAACCCATATTCAACCTTGTAGCAAAGGTTGAGATGCACATCACCCATGATGATCATTAAGCTCATCAATTGACTACCGATCCTGGGAACCCATACAGAACCTGATTACATTATTAAGATAATGGTCTTATCTAGTCCCTTGGAGCAAAACATCTCATCATGATTCTCTTCCTCTTTCTAAGAGAATCTCTTAACCACAAGCTTTCTATAGTGTGTTTGATTTGTAAATCTTTTGTTGAACATCCATCGCTTGTTTAGAGTTCATCATTCATCATGATCTTTCCTACAAATCAAAATTAAGTACATGATTAGTAATACTTCATAATCATCAAATCATATTGACATGATAACCTATTATGCATACAGATATCATTTACATAGTTATGCAACTATTTTGACCAATACTTTGGCACAACACTTTCCCATATCCTGTATGCATACAGTGGCTATCTAGATGCCTTCCATCTCTACCAGAACATACTATCGAGAGTGTGCACAACTCTCAGCATGTCAGCAAAGAGGTTTCATTCTAGACAAGCAACAATGGAATGTTTGTCCAACTTACCAATCATATGCATATTAGTAGTATACTGTTCAATGCTTTATGAATGTTTACACTCAGCATGATATATTCTAGGAATACAAATATGCATACAAGCAATATCATTTACTATTTCTAATAACAACTCAAATACTTATCTTTTATGTTTGTGTGGTTGCCTCCCGCTTGATCTTATGTATGTCTTCTGAACTTCTATTCATTCTGTACCACTGTGCATGCTCAAGTGTACACTAGTGTCATCCTCATGATCTCATACACAAACATACATTCATTAGTATATTCTCAATATTATCAAAACATTCTAATTCTAAATAATCTTGAATATGTACAGTCATGATCATTAGTATTCAGGGTTTCAAGGAAGTCTTCTTTTACTCATGCATATTCTTGTTTGATCTAGTTAGTTAAATCATCAACCAAGATTAGAGACATAATATGCATAAACCCTTGATTACTAACCAATCATACCAAGTATACTTACACAAGGTAAGATTCTAACATGACATAGGAAAACATACCTGGATTAGTATACCTGCTTAGTTATGTACAACATACCTAAATAATCTCTTCAATGATTTAGAGATCCTGAGCTAGAACCTACATGTCTCGTAGGTTAAACATAATATAACAAAGTCATACATACCTCGTGAGTCTTTGTCTTCATGTTGTCATGGTCATGGAACTTGATTTGTCTTTTGTGATGTACCTGTGTCTTGTTAGCAGACAACATCAACCTCACACAACACCATAATGCATAAGTACAATCATATAGCCCTAATCAATGAATGTCTTCGATCATTCACATGCATTCACACTGTTACTAGGGTGATAAGACAATTAATAACATTAATCAAGATTGTACTAATAAATAATATGAAGACAAACACATTATGAACTTAATCAAGAATCAGATTTCAAGGCATACCTGAACCTCCTTAAGTCATACCTGTCGAGACTTTTTGTAGTCCTCTTATGTAAGGCCTTAACCTCAACTCCCCCTGAAACTTGATCTGGAGCTTCATTAGGGTTTGCTAGAGAAACCCTAAAAATTCAATCTTTGACTTTCACACTTCTGAATGGATGGAAGAATGTGTCTTGCTGAGCTGATCAACCTAGCATTCTTCAATTTTGAAATCTCCAAAATTTGACCCCTCAAAATTGCCTTCGAAACTTCTGGATCTTCTAGACAGGAACCCGAACTAGGGTTTGATGAAGCCCACCCTTCTGTCCAATCAAAAGGTTCGATCCAAGGCTCTAAACTCTTATTTTTCTAAGGAGCTTCCAGCCGTGGTTACAGACTTCAAAAATTCCAACTTTTGTTGAAGCCCTAAATTCCGGAAGCCATGAATAAAGGTGCTCCAAAAATAATTCTGTTTTGACAGAAATATGCACCTGATTGTTTCTGCTATAACTCTGAAATTTTTGCTCCACATGGTCTGAAAACTTTTTCTGCAGTAGCCTGACCTGTCATCTTTCCATCCTGACAGGTCTGACCTCAATTGGATTTTCTGAGAGAGAGTTATGCCAAGTGTCGCAACGTGACCTGTTTATGGGATAAAACAGGAGAGCGAACTTGTACGGCATGCCACGTGTCACTGTTTGAACTTTGGCCTCTGAAAACTTTTCCTGAGATAGCTCGCCCTGTTATCTTTCCATCTTGATAGGTCTGACCTCAATTGGACTCTCAGAGAGACAGTTATGCCAAGTGTCGCAACGTGACCTGTTTATGGGATAAAACAGGAGAGCAAACTTGTACGGCGTGCCACGTGTCACTGGTTCACCTTCGGCCTCTGAAAAAGTTTCCTGAGATAGTACAGTCTGTGCAATACCTGTCACTTTTTACGAAATTTCATTTGGAGCTTCCTAGCCCAAGTTATGACCTTTTTTCCAAGGTCACCTGATTTTGACTGAGATCTGGAGGAGGCAGAAACCCTAACTTGTACTGATCATAACTCATAAAGTACAATGAATCTGAGGGTGCCCTTTGGACACAAGGTACCTGGGGATGTTAGCTTCGACCTGTAAACTTTTCAGACCCTGAACCTTCGCAGAAATGGATTTATAGCGAAAGTTCCACGATGACTGGTTTTGCTATGTAAAACCCTAACCTTCAAATTGTCGTAAGTAAAGCAAGTGTCGTAAGTGCCATATCTTGTCTTCCTTCAGGTTAGCTCTGATACCATGTTAAAATTTAATATGCTAAGACAGAAAATAGCAGCATTACATTCCATTTCACAATAATAGCATATACAGGATCACTGAAGAAACAACAAGCATAGCATAAACACAAGAGACACAGATTTATCCTGGGAAACCCTCATGTGGTAGAAAACCCAGTAAAGTTTCCTCAATATAGATGACCAGCAATATACAAAGATGCAAACCAAAGACATGATCTCCTCCTCCACCATAGCAGACCTCTCCTCCACAAGTGCGCCTCTCTCAAGTGTGTGAGTTTATCAAATGAGGAATACACCTCCTCTATTTATACACTACTCTGACATATCTTTTACACAAGTACATGTAGGCTCGTATTTAACCAATGGGTTAAATACCCCACTACAACTGACTGGGCCGACCCCTCTAGGGTGGTCTAATAACCCTTTGACCCACATAACACATACAGGGCCGACCTCCACTAGGGAAGTCTAATAACTCGAGTTACCACATTCTGACGGAGGAATAAACATCTCCGGATATACAATAAGATCTTTACGGAGGAATGAAACATCTCCGGAATAATAAAGTACAATTATAATATTCTTTGAAGTTACAATATCTCAACACATTCAGGTATATGACTCAGCAGGTATATTATGGTGTTAGGGTTATATTGTTTTTATTTTCATTCTTATAGCATGTCTTAGCATTTAGTATCATGATCTGGCGATCATATAGATATGTGGACCTGGTTGTACTTTTATATATATATATCATATTTGTCCCTACTCAGACTTAGAAGTTCTTGACCTATACTCATTGGTTTTACCCTCCCTAAGGAGAATAGAGGTGATCATTCCCCCCATACTTTGGCTTGCTAGTGTTGGTCTCATTATTCACTATCTTCATCCATCCATTACCTACCCAGTTTGTTCATTACCTTGACTTACTACTTGACTAGTGGCATGGAGGACCTTTCCCCGTTGTAGCCTCTATATTGGATGAGCTTCCTTGTTGACAAAACTTACCTTTGGTGAGTTGGATTAGTCCCCCTAGTCACTAAAGATGTTGTTGGCTAAACCTGAAACAGATAGTGCTGCCATAAATACAAAATTGTGAAAAGAAAGTGTTATATCTATTGTGAAAAAGGCCAAATGAATCTGGCACAAAAATATCAAATGTTATATCTATTGTGAAATGTAATACCAAGTAAACAAGTTGTCTAAAAACACACCTGGAAATGCCCAGGTAAACAAGATGTCTAAAAAACACACCTGGAAGTGCTCAGGTAAACAAGTGCCTTAAAAACACACCTGCAGCAAGAAGCCTAATGAAAATGTAAATCTATGCAATGTGTTTGTAAACACACATAGATCAAAGGCTGTGGAAACTAAAGGCCCAAAAAAGCAATGGAACTTGAATTCTATATCAAAAATATTGTTGGCCTCATTTGTATTATGGATTGTGAGCATCTGCCAAGGTGAATAAACACTCTTTGAACAACTTACCCATTTGTGAGACACCGCCATTCCCTGTGTTATTGCTCATTCAGTATATGCTATGAGCAATAACATCTTAAGTGTTAAGTCAGTATTCCCTTGTCCATTTCCAAAGTGTCACAGTGTTAAGTCAGTAAATAATTTAGTTGTGAAAGAAAAAAGTTGTAGTGGCAAGTATTTATGAGGTCTGCTCCTAAAAATGTGAAAATAAATAACCCAGTACATGAAGTCGGCCAGGTAAGGAAAGGGGATTAATTAAAATCTTAATTATTTAATGACAAGTCGTCCTACTTGAAAATTATTGTCCACAACTTATTGTATAAATAAGTAGACGCCCAGCTCTCATTTGAATGATCAACAAGAAGGTGCAGCTCTGAAATTTGGATCTCTCTGAGGCAAATTTCGGTGGTGAAACAGTTGTTTTGGTGAAGGTTCTATCTCTGACTTTCGGTGGGATGAAATGACTAAGGCTGGCCGTAGGAGTAAAGTTCAAGTAGTTTGATGTGAAAGTTTATTTTAAGCTTTGATTTCAGGTATCCACAGCAGCAAATCCGCAGATGTCAAGTGAATTTATGATTTGATCTTTTAGCTTTGGGTTATATGGCAACAGTAAAAATGTTGTTGTGAAGTTGGTTTCTTACAAGAGGCAACCAAACAACAGCATCATCTCTGTACACAGTTCGGACAGTCAAGAAGCTAGAAATGTTTTGTTAAGACAAGATATGCGAAGCTGATGAAGATTATGATGAGAAGTTTTGATATACTCTAAATTAGCAATAGTATAAAGGACAGTTCGAGGGTCTTGTTTTGATGAAGTATACATCTCTAAGCATTTATATGAAGCACTGGTCATCTCAAATAATTTGCACTCCCTCATAAAGCACCTACAGAGTGAAGTCATTGGTGACAGTGGTGACAAGTTGATGACAGCTTTTGAATGAGCAGCATTCATAGTTGGGCAGACTTGAAGACTTGATTGTGACAGAAGTGAAAGGTGGATGACAGTGACAAAGTGATAACATGTGGCATGACAATGATCAGTATGTGAATGCAAGCTGGGTCTTGCACCTCTTCTTAGTTGGAGCTAAGAAAACCAGGTTGGGCCCTGCTGTTAGAGTTGGTGCTCTTTAGTCAATTGGTGCTAATGTAATCGGAAGATTGAAGTCTTCATTGTAATTCATATCTAATTATAAATAAAGTTTACTATACTTGTTTTGTGATGTGTCTCTATGATCTATGTTGATGACATGCTTAATTGATGAATGTTGATGTACTTAGTAGCTTAATGTGAATGATGAACTCTCCTTAAGTTTTGAGAAGGAAAAATTAGGTAATGGTGCTAGCACACTAATTCACCCCCCCCCTCTCAGTGTGCCATTGTGTCCAACATTATGTACGTTGTTAGCCTGATTTCCAAGTTCATGGAGTTACCCAAGAACAGCCATTGGCAGGTTGGAAAAGGAATCATAAGATATGTTGCAGGGACAGCTGAGTTTGGTATCTTTTATGCTGCCGATTCAAATTTCAATTTGACATGTTACTGTGACAGTGATTTTGCTGGCAGATGTGATGATAGGAAAAGCACATTTGGGTATGTGTTCAACTATGGATCAGGGGTTGTAGCTTGGGCATCAAAGAAACAGCCTATAGTAACTTTGTCTTCAGCTGAGGCAGAGTATGTGGAAGCTACAGGGGCTACCTGTTGGCTAGTACGGATGAGGATAATTCTTCAGGAGCTGTTGCATAGACAGGAAGGGCCTACAAAAGTGTTGTGTGACAATAAATCCACCATAGCTCTATCACGAAATCATGTATTTCACAAAAAGAGTAAGCATATAGACACCACGTATCACTTCATCAGATAATTGGTTAATGCAAACGAAATCTCAGTTGAGTTTTGTAGGTCTGATTCCTGAAGATCAATTAGCAGACATTTTAACAAAACCTCTAGCAGGTGACTTGTTTGAGTTTCACAGAATGAACTTGGGAGTTTGCTCACTGCAGGCTGCGGCTGCATCCTCTCAACAAATCTCTATTGGAGAATTAATTAAGGGGGAGATTGTTAGAACTAATTGTTAATTTTTTAGTGCAGCTGCAAGACCCATTCTCAAAGAGAATGGTACCCTAGTCAGTTAACTAGGGTTCCTAGTCAAGTTAACCAGGCAAAGTAAAGAGTAAGACCCTAGAATGTACCCTAGGGCCCCCAGCTGTCTCCTGGGGTTCTTGGTCAAGGACCAAGCAGGTTGATGCCATGGCAAAGTCCCTAGCATGTGGCTAGGGCCCCTATTTGTCTCTAGGGTATTCTGGTCTGGGACCAGACAGTTTCTTGGTCACGAGGACCAAGCACATCCTGCAAGTTGAGACAGAGACATCCTAGTCTAGAACCAGGCAGATTCTTGGTCAAGGACCAAGCAGGTCCTGCAGATGGTTGATCAACATTCAGTCTGGGAATGAAAGCTCAGCTTGAGGCTGAGGACAATTCTCTGGGAGAATGGAGGACCTGGTCATGGACCAGAGGTTGATAAACATGACTTAGTCTAGGACTGAAGCTCAGCCTTGGGGGGAGACTCAGCCTGAGAGCCATTCCTTGAGAATGGAGGCACTTGGTCAGTTACCAAGATTATGATGTGTGATGTCCTCTTCTCCTAGGTCTTCGAGATGGATGAGTAAGTTGGTCTTCTCAAGGGACTGGCCACCCCTTGATGAAGCCACTGACATTTGACCTTAGGAGCAGTATAGAGGACCACATGATCACATCATCTGTGTGAACCCTTCCTTATACAGTGATGATGAACTTTCAGGTTATATGGAACATTTGTACATTTGAGAGAGAGATGATTGGTTGTACCTCCCCCACCTTGGTTGAATTATCTTTTGATCCTTACACCTTGTTGGTTATTGGTCTTGTGGTACCTTGTATTTGACTTGTGTTAATTAGGGTCATTTACCCACCTTGAGTTATTTTTTTATTTATACCATATTTGATGTTTTGGTCTTATGGTTAACTTGGTTATTTGACCACACTTATATTATATTGGGTCATGTTATGGTGATTATTATATATGACCATAGAATCTTTTTTTATATAACTAATGTTTTAATTATAACACTTTACTTTTTATTCTTTAATTTTACTTTTATTTTTACTTTGTGACTTTATTATAATTTAACCCAAGTCACTTTATTTCTTTTATTTTATTATTTTATTTTCCTAATTCCTTATTTTGTTGAAACGTTAATCTACCTTGTTCTTCTATTTAATATGAAGACTAAACTTCATCTAAAATCACCTTTATGCTTTACACATTTGTTATCTTCACGGATCAACATCTTTTGATTTTTTCACGGTTTCCATTGTTCACGTGTTTTCCTACTTCACGTGTCTGTTTTTTACGGCTCGGCTTGCTTACGGGTTTGCTCTTTTTGGTTCAGCCTGATCACGGGTTTTGCTCCACGCTTTCTCCACGAGTCTGCTCACTTTCTCCACGGGTCTGCTCACGGATTTGCTCCACATTTTTTTTCTTTCCACGAGTCTGCTCGTTTTCTCCACGGGTTTGCTCCACGTTTTTTTTTCTACGGGTCTGCTCATTTAGGGTCTGTTGAAGTCCGTTTTACTTGCTAGGGTTTGGCTGAGTTCTGATCTGCCTGGAAATAGGTTCGAGTTGAGTGTTGTAGTTTTATTTTAGTCTGATTTGCCCTTGTGTGACTCAGTCGTGAGTCCTAGAGCACTGTCTTGGGTGAACGCAACTTCATGCTGCCTTGTGACATTGTTCCTACCTATTGTAAGTCTATCTCCTGAACCTTGGCTCTAATGAGGGTTTGCTGAAGTATGTTATGCTACTCTGTGCAGGTCGTAACCCTCTGAAGTCTGTTCTATGGACAACTAGTTTTTTATTTTGTGCAAACCCTATGTGTTGAGGTCTAATCTTCTTTTCTAAGACCTTATTGAGGTCTAGGTTATTGTGTTGATTCTTGTTTCCATTTAACCCTTGTGCCTTCTCTTATTGTGACTTTATTTGTGTTGAGTTTTTGTACTGTCATTGACCATCTCTAATTGTCTGTACCTCACAACAGTCATCCCTCTCTCTTAGGTTTGTACTGACTCTTTAATAGAGTCCTTTTGGTTCTTAGAGTTAACAGGCCTCTTTGAGGCACAGTCTTTTCTGAAAGTAACTTTTCTGAGTATTTCTACAGGAAGGGTTTCACACCCAGGTAAGTATCTTCAACTTTATCTTTTTTACTACCATATGATCAATTTGTTTATTACATGTTACTGAAGATTACTTTAACACAGTGATCTAACTGGTAGTGTTAAAGGATTGAAAAATTACTTTAACACAGTGACCTACCTGATAGTGTTAAGTTGAAAGAGATGAAAATTATGTTACGTTAGAAATTACTACTGCACTATTTCATATTCAATTTTTGTAATTGTTTACTAAATGTATTTTTTTTGCATTAAAGTGTATTGAATTGTTATTCTTTTGCATATAACCCTAACTTGGTGAAAATTTAACACTAATTACTTCTCCAACAACCCCACTACTAGTGTGGTGTAGTTTTGTCTCAGACCCTTGGCGGGGTAGTTGATGACAGGGGTTTTCGCAGCATGGTTCGAATTGCTTTTGGTTTATGGTACAGGGCAGCCATGTTGGTTTTAGTATATGTGAAGGACAAAGGATGGGCTCCGTGGTTCATTGGTGGGTTTATTTATTTCCCCTCATCAACCATCTTAATATTGTAGGCATTTATTGCCACTTTTGAAACTTATCCTTCGGGGTTTTGTATAAATGTTTTGTAATTTGTCTTTCTATGGCAATGGATGAAGCGATTTTTTCCCTTTGTCACTGTATTTTTCGCTCTCCACTTTCTCACATCGTTTTCATAGTGATTTAAAAAAAAATTAAATATTTTTTTAAGTCGTGGTTCCAAACGCTTGGAATTGTAACCCAAAAAAGAAAGGGGTGCTATTGGTAGCACCTCTTTTCGATTTGGGGGTCGATTTTGGCATTTTGATTGCAATAGTGTTAGTTGTTAATGCCATGGTTTCAAACAGTCGTGATTTTAACCTCGGAAAGAAAAACGGGGGTGCCATGGTGGCACTACCTACGGGCCACAGTTTCAAGCAGGGTGTAATTTTAAGGTTTTGATTCCAATGATGCCAGCTTTTAAGGTCGACGTTTCAAACAAGATGTAATTTAAACCCGGGAAAAAAGGGGTGCTACTGGTAGCATGCATTTTCGATTCGGGGGTCAATTTACGGTTTTGATTGCAATGGCACCGGCCAAGGTTTCAAAAAAGTTGTAAATTTAGCCATACATTGACGAGGTAGTAATGGAGGTTGATAAGTTGGTTATTCTATGGACATCTTTTGGTGGAGGGTTTTTATTTCACATTCTTTACAATTTTACCACTTGATGAGGTCAAAAGGAAGATAGCACCCTCTTACATGGTACTGGTACCAGCGCACCTTCAGATGTGCCCCAGGGAGAGAGGGTCATTTTTCCTGACCATGAGGGGTGTTTTCCAATATTTTCTGAGGAAGGGTTATGGCCAGACCCTTTGGTTCTTCTCTTGGGAGTATTATGGCTTAGTGGCATTGCTAACTGCCTCATGAAAGGGCTCGAAGCCCTGAGATTGGTGTCCGGGGCTCCTAGGGGTGGGTCACTGGGTCACATGACCCCCCACCTATTTTATCATTCTGGTGACATTTCTCTCAGCACTGAAGCTTTTGTCTCTCTTCCAGGTCACCATTTACACCCTCATGGCCTCTTTGTATCACAGCACCCTCTCTCCTAAGGCTCCTTGTCATGATGACGTCATCCTTTGTACCAGGTCACATTGCTTGATATGGGGGGGGGGGCGTTGAGGGATTTTCACTACTGTTGCATTTTGATGGGGCATGACGTCCCCCCCCCTGCCCACTCCTTCAGTTTGGAGTGATTTGCTCATTTTTAGTCATTTTAGTCATTTTTGGGTAAACTCTGGGAAAAATGCCCCCAAGTTACCCACAAATTTGATTATTTTATATTATTTTATGTTATAATTTTCAAACATATAGACTTGGTTATTTTAAGGCATATAGACTTGGTTATTTTTTTAAAAAGTGAGTGTCAGATCATATAAATACAATCTCCTCACTTCATTTTTACACACAACTTATGGGATAAAATTCATGATGTTACTTTTTTACCTTAGAATGGGTCTTTTTGGAGTGATGTGCACCTCTTGGACGAAGATCTTTTTGTCTCTTAGATGAAAGTTGGATGCACTCTTTGTCTTGCAAATGCTATGTTGATGCTAGAATAGTTGGAATAACTCATGCGCATGTAAGTCTTTTTCCTTTTGAAGGTTTGCTTGTTGAATAGTAGGTAGATTTTCCATCTTGAAGGATTTAATGGAAGCCCTAGGGCTACATTCTCTTTGAATAAGGTCATT
Source organism: Larix kaempferi (assembly GCA_027924585.1). NCBI lineage: Eukaryota > Viridiplantae > Streptophyta > Pinopsida > Pinales > Pinaceae > Larix > Larix kaempferi. The sequence goes on from BSBM01000510.1 coordinate 2,792,369, forward strand.
TATCTACTTTTCTATCTCTTAGCATAGTAGAAACACTCCCAAGAGGAGGTTCTTACATAGCTTATCCTTGGAGCTCCAACTTTGCCCTAGTTGGGGTTGTTTCAAGAAGGCCTAATCTAGTGACAAAGAGATTTTCCCTCCAAGAGGAAGGTTGGTCACCTTCCTCTAAGGCTAGGGTTTGGGGTAACATCCATTAAAACCCTAAGTTGGTCAATCTTTTACCTAATTTCATTTGCATTTTCATGGTAGAATGAGGGTTAGAATTAGGTCTGCAATTTTAAGACAAAAACCCTAAAACTAAAAAAAAAAAAAAAACAATTTTTGGCCTCCCTATAATTTCGTCCCTCCTCCCTATAATTTCGACCTGCCATTTTAAGCCCCAAAAACATAAAAATATTAAAAATTCCTAAGAAAAACCCTATATTCAATATTGTAAGTTTGTATTTATTATTCTAGCGTAGATTTTATTATTTTTGTAATTAGGTCTGATTTTGTTAATTTTGTAGCTAAAATGTCATAAAATAAAAGACAAACTAAAACCCTGGCTTTTAAACCCTAGCTGCAGCTACACCTAAAACCCTAACGGCTCCCTTTCTTCCTCCTCTCCTTCCACCTTCCTATCCTCTTCTCCCTCTCTTTCCAACCTCGCTCTCTCTTCTTTCTTTCCCTAAACCTTCGCTTTCTCCCTTTCTTCCCCTTATCTCTCCCCCTTTCTATCCCTTGTCCTTTCCTTCTCCAAAGCCACGACCTACCCTAACAGGGGCTCAGCCTTCCCCTTTTGGACCTAGGTCCTCTTCCCTTTGGCTTCCCTTTATTCCAAGCTTTGGCCAGCAGCCTCGGCCTCTCATTTGGGCCTCATCTAAGGCCTCAAACCTACCTTTTTGCGGACTTATTTACTGCTGCCATAGGTCTGCTCCTTTTTGCAGACTGTCACCATAGGACAGCCATAACTCTCAAGCCCTCATATCTGCACATATAAGCAACAGAGAAGGTTAATAATTGGTGTTGTCAAGTGCATTTAAGGGCTAATAAACAGTGTTTAGAAGGTCTGAAATTTACCTAAACAGTGGTCTGAAATCATTTATTACAGTCTGCTATATTGACCTACTCATGTGACAAAACTAATTGAAATTTGAAGTACTCATTATAAGCATCTCTTTTGATATTGGTTGTTACAAACTTGACGTTCAAGGAAGGTAGCCTAGTGCTGTTATAAATCTAGCATACTGACTGCTATAATTCTGAAATATTTGATGCATAAAAGCTAGAAGTGAAATTGGTTTGAAGTGGAATTACTTTTCTTGTCACTGCTGCTACCTTGTAATTGTTACAAATTACTATACTGTGCTAATATCTGAAACTAGTGTTTTTAGGCAGCTGTTGGACATATGGTGATCACTTGATTGTGCTTCTAAGAGTTTTTACTATTTGATCATCATACTCATATTCATTGACCATAATTGCTAAAGTTGATCACACACTCTTAATTGCAGGTGTTAAAGTTAATGCAGCTGTGAGATCCATTCTCTATGAGGATGCCACCCTAGTCAGTTAACTAGGGTTCCTGGTCAGTTAACCAGTCCCTAGAAGGTACCCTAGGGCCCCCGGCAATCTATTGGGGTTCTTGGTCTGGGACCAAGCCGGTTGATGCTATGGCAAAGTCCCTAGCATATGGTTAGGGCCCCTATCTATCTCTAGGGTATTCTGGTCTGGGACCAGATAGTTTCTTGGTCACGAGGACCAAGCAGATCCTGCAGACTGAGACAGAGACATCCTGGTCTGGGACCAGGTTGATTCTTGGTCTAGGACCAAGCAGTTCCTGCAGGTACATACCTGATCAGTTAACCAACTGGATCTTAGTCAGTTAACCAAGATGATGATGTGTGATGCCCTCCTCTCCTAGGTCTTCGAGATGGTTGAGCTAGGTTGTCTTCTTAAGGGACTAGCCACCCCTTGATGGAAACCACTAGCACTTGACCTCAAGAGCAGTCAGGAGGACCACAGGATCACATCATCCAGTGGGGACCTTCCTTATATGGTGATGATGAACTTTCAGTTAGTGTATGGAACACTTGTACATTTGAGAGAGAGATAAATGGGTTGTATCCCCACCTTGTTATTTCACCCTTGGTCTTGCTTCTCACCTTGTTGTTCCTTGTCTTGTGGTTAGAAGGGTTGCCTTACCACCTTATCTTGTGGTTAGAAGGGTTGTCTTCCCACCATGTGGTTACACCTTTGGTCTTGTGGTTTGAGGGGTGTTTACCCATCCTTGATTTATGGTGGTTTAGCCTTGTGTTGATTTGATCTTGTGATTGACCCTTCCCTTATTGGTTCTTATGCTAGCGTCCCTCCTTGGTTGGGTCATCCTATCCTTAGCCATGACCTTGATACCCTTTCCTAAAACACCATAATATTAATTTTTAAGTTGTATGAGTGGCATCCCTCCTAAAAAGAGGGTGATGTCTTGACTCTTTTCAGAAACCCTAAGTCAATAAAGAATTAGAAGGGGCTCCTTCTAGAAGCCACTAAGAGCCTATAAATTCAAGTCTAATTCTCTTCTCCATTTGCTTTATCATCAAAAGACATAACTCAGCTCTGATTTACTTGGGTATGACATCAAGGGTTTAGTGGATTGTTCTGTTGCTGCTAGGGTTTGATTCTTTTGAAGTTTACTGCCCTGTTGATTTTTGTACCTAGGAGGTGTTTTCCTTAGTGACTTTTGCCTAAGTCACTTAAAGGGGGAAATAAAGTGACCCTTGTATTAAATGACTTGTGAAAAGCATTTAATGTGACTTTATAACTTAAAGTCACTTATGGTAAAAATTTGAGTGAAATTAATTCTTTTTAAATATTAAATGTGAGCATTTAATCTCACCCATTCATCTTGGCTAATCTCAGCCATTGATTTGGATGGACCCTCACACACCTAGGGTTTTCATCAAAAAGGAAAAGGGAGGCAAAGAGACTCACTTTTGAGAGAAGAGTGAAGAGAAGAGAGCGCTGAGAGAGGGGCACGAATTTCGAGGAGCAGGTTTAGGGCATTTTTGCACAGCACAAAAATCGAGGCATCAGCATTTAATATTCGGCACAGTTCCCAAGGCATCGTACATCATTGAAGTGGGCACAAATTTCGAGGCACCGTACAGCTGATTAGTGGCACAAAAATCAAGGGCCGTACACAGCATTATTGTTGTACCGTACAGCTGCATAGAAATCGAGGAATTTCCTGGGCACGATTTTCTAGAAATTTGGGCACTGTTTTCGAGGTCCGTACAGCCTGTACGGACTGTACCTGTTGGCACAGAAATCGAGACTTTAATTTCTGTAAGGATTTCGAGGTTGGGCACAGTTTTCGAGGTGCTAGGATTTGGCACAGAAATCGAGGCAGCAGTTTGACACAGAAATCGAGGCAACTTCTGGGTATTTTTTTATGGTGGAGATAAGTACATTTTTGCTGTAAAATTACTGTACTGAAAATATTGCTGAAGATATAAAAATCTCTCTCTCTCTAACTGGTTTTCCCCGTGGGGGTTTTTCCAGGGCCATTGGCTAAATTTCTAAGTCTGATATGTTTTCTTGGCGTGCATGTGCATTTATTTTTCTACCTGTTAAAGTGTTTTTCAGCGTGTTTAATTGTCTGAAAATTTTTATAATTTATTTCCAGCAGTATGAGAAATGTTGTTGGGCATTAAAACTATGAAAACTTGACATAAACCAGCAAGCTGATTTAAACACAGAAAATTTACATGGTGTCAGAGCTTGGGGGCAGAAAACATTAAAACTTGCAGACAGTCAGAAATTTCCAAAATTCAGTATTTTCTTCTGTTAGTGAACAGCACCTTGTTGGGTTGACAGTGAGATGGCTACAGGACTTAGGTTGGGGGATAGGCTAGATAGGACAGGAAACTTTGTGCCATGGAAGGCTAGGATTTTGCTGATTTTAGAGGAAAATGAACTGTGGGAGGAGGTGGTAAGAAACACTATAGCAAACCCTGTTCAGATTCCCGCTGCTACAGATGCAGCAGCATTATCAGCCTTCAACAAGAAGGACTGTAAGGCTAGAAGAATAATTCTTGATGCAGTTAAAGACCACATCATTCCTCACATTTCAGGTAAAGTTAGGGCACATTTGATGTGGAGTGCCTTAACCAGTTTATACAAGAGTACTAATGAGAACTGGAAGATGGTTCTCAAGGAGAAACTGAAAAGTATAAAGATGAAAGGTGGAGAGGGAGTGACATCTTACCTACCAGGATATCTGCAATTAGATATGAGCTAGCAGCAGTTGGGGAGGTGGTCACTGCTACTGAGCTTGTACGGACAAACAGTGAATGGGGTTTTCAAGCCCTAGGGTGTATTTGTGCAGGCTATAGTGGGCAGAGACAACTTACCTTCATGGGAGAGACTGTGGGATGATTTTGTGCAGGAGGAGACTAGGAGAGGTCTTCTACAGGGCAACTCTTCACAGGGTAGGGAAAATGAGGAGAATGTGGCATTGACAGCAAAGGGAAAGAAGAAAAAGAAGGGCCCCAAGCAGGGTGGGGCCAACCAGCAGCAGTAGCAACAGGGTGGCCAGAAGAAGGACTTGAGTAAAATCAAGTGTTATGGTTGTCAGACATTTGGGCACTATGCTTCACAGTGTCCAAGCAAGAAGAAAAAGAGACAGTAGACTGCAGCTTCAGCGGAGGTTAATGACTTCGGAGATAGATTTCAGAGAGAGTTTTCTCTGTATGCTGGACAGATTGAGAGAGAGAGAGCCTCTATAGTTACCAGCACTGATGTGGATATGGAGATGGAGTATTCCTTATTGACAGGCCATCAGATGAGTGCATCCACCACTGGCACTTGGTATATTGACAGCGGAGCTTCGAGTCACATGATAGGTGCTCAAGAGATGTTCTCCGAGCTTTCACAGACAGGTACAGATGTGGAGGTTGTACTAGGCGATGACGCCATTGTCAGAGTAGTTGGTCGTGGGACCATTACATTTCAGAGGGAGTCTATGAGTCCTATGACTCTGAGGGATGTGTTATTTGTCCCTAGGCTGAAGAAGAACCTTGTATCAGTTTCCACCATTGAGGACAGGGGTTTTGGGGTTTGTTTCTTGGATGGACGAGTACAGGTATTCCCCAAGACTACAGGATTATCTACAATGTTCCCCCAAGTTTCCGGGACGCGGGAGCGTGGGAGCGGGGAAACGCACATTGGGGACGTGTGGAGACCACCCCCAAATTTTAGGGAAATTTGGGGGGGACGGGGGGGCGTTAAGGTCATAAAAATTATAAAAAATATAGAGGTTTTAAATACCAGCAACAACAATTCATCGCATGTAAATACAATTTAAGCTGCTCCCTGTAAATACAGTCTAATTCTTCAATGTTTCAATACACTTCAACATTGTGTGAATCCATGGCATAGATGTTGTAATGGGGAACTGTGACTTGAGGATCCTATTTCTTCATGATTCTAGAGGAAATCACATTATTTGAGGCTTTCAAGTCCAACATACAATTATGTAGGAGTGAACTATTAATCCTATAATGGGATCCTATTCATCAATAACACCCTGTGCCCCCCTCCTCTAGGCTCTTAGCCCTTGACTCTACCTTGAATTTCGAAGTTGATCCTCGAGGGACATTACTCAACGCCCTACAATTTTGATGAAACTTCCTAAATCAAGCATTAAAATAAGGTAGAATTAGAAAAAATTTCCCATGCTTAATAAGTGATTTTTGCTTGACTAAAGGGAACATTTTGATTAAGGTCATGATAGAGAAGTTCAACAATCAACACCACCAACATCAAGGTACATAGAGAGGTTGATGCGCTTGATTAAATGCCAATCCCTTAACCTCATACATGATAGAATCCAGTGGAAACGTTGCAATCCTGAAATCCTGAAAACTGTTAAGTCTGTTGAATTATGAATGGGATCTAAAATTCTACTTTTTGCATATGAACTCCGATAAGGTTGGAACCACTCTCAAACATCCTGAAACAATTAATGGTAATGTTAAAAATTTAAGTAAAAGGATAGAAAATGAAAGATAAGGAAAATACCACTTTTACTTTAAGAATTTAATATTACCATTACTACTGAACAACTCTAGTAAGGAAGGAGCGCCTAAGCGCCCCCCACTTCATCGGTGCGCGATTCAAAATAGGGGACGAGCTCCCCCATGCGTTTCCTGAAGTTTCTCCAAATTGGGGACGAGGGGAAACGTTTCGCTACGAGCCCCCAAGTCCCCGGGGCGCGGGGAGCGAGGGGGGCGCGCCCCCAACCCTAGGGAACGCGTCCCCGTGTAACACTGATTATCTACCTCCATGGACATTTGGGTTAGATGTGGAAAACTATACAAGCTCTTGTTTCAACTGTAGCACGCTTTGGCACACAACAGCAGCAGTGAGCTTTGTGAGCTATGGCATCAGAGGATGGCCCACTTGCATCACCCAGCTTTGAGATTGTTGAGGAGCATGGTTACAGGTTTACCCGAGTTCAGCATAGAGCAGAGTGATGTGTGCAAGGGGTGTGCTCTGGGAAAGTACACCAAGACTGCTTTTTCAAGCAGTGACAGCAGAGCAGCAGGAGTACTTGATTTGATCCATACTGATATTTGTGGTCCCATGTCATCAATTTCTTTGACTGGATTTGAGTATTATATCTCCTTCATCGATGACTACTCCAGGAAGACCTGGATCTACTTCTTGAGGAGCAAGAAGTCACCCTTAGTATTGAGAGTCTTCCAAGGGTTCAAAGCCCTTGTGGAGAATCAAACAGGGAGGAGGATTCAGGTGTTGAGATCGGACAATGGGGGTGAGTATACCTCCAACGAGTTCGATGGGTTTTGCATTCAGGAGGGCATTCAGAGACAGCTGACAGTTCCATACACTCCTGAGCATAATGGAGTTGCAGAGAGGAAGAACAGGTCGATTGTGGGAGCAGCGAAAGCAATGCTTCATGATCAGAGTTTACCGTTCTTTCTTTGGGCAGAGGCATGCAGTACTGCAGTTTATCTGCAGAACAAGAGTCCCCATCGTGCCTTGGGGAGGAAGACTCCTGAGGAGATGTTCACAAGCAAGAAGCCTGAGGTTGGCCATTTTCGCATATTTGGTAGCTTGACTTACTCTCATGTCCCTTCTGAGAAGAGGACAAAGCTTGATCCCACTGCAGAGAGAGGCATCTTTGTGGGATATGATGAGACTTTGAAGGCTTACCGCATTTATCTTCCTGGCCAGAAGAAGGTTGTTGTGACGCGGGAAGTGAAGTTTAATGAGGAGAGGGCCTTCAAGAAGTCCAAAGAGTTGGAGCATGGGGAGACACCAGCTTCCACACCTCAGGTGACTCAGGCTTCTTCAGTACAAATCACAGGTCCACAGGTTTCCGGAGTGACTGCATCACAGGTGACAGGCACAGGTTCTTCAAGTTCAATGGTTCAGCCAGCAGGTACTCCAGGGACAGGTTCTAGTTCTCAGGTTACAGGTTCTTTAGTGACTGGTTCACGGACTACTAGTCCACAGGTTGTTGGGCCATCTACTTCTGGGAGTTCTTCAGATGAGGGTAGACTAATATGGGAGGAGCCTTCAAGGAAGAGGAAGCCTAAATGGATTCGTGATACCTTCGAGGAGGCAGAGGCATTTGGTAGGCCCCAGGAGGAGGTCAAGACAATAGTGATGCCGGATAGATTGGGTATGGCTCTTGTTGCGAGTCTTCGTGATTCAGAGCCTTCCACATTTGAGGAGGCCTCTCAGCATCGAGTTTGGAGAGATGCCATGATGGAAGAGTACCATTCCATCATGAAGAATGATGCATGGGAGATAGTACCGAGACCAGAGGGGAAGTCTGTTGTGACTTCCAAGTGGATCTACAAGGTGAAGCATGTTGCGGATGGCAATGTGGAGAAGTACAAGGCTCGATTTGTGGCACTGGGGTTTTCACAGGTTGAGGGAGTTGATTATGATGAGACCTTTGCGCCGATTGCTCGTTATTCTTCCATCAGGGCAGTGATTTCTATAGCAACAGAGATGGGTTGGAAGATCCACCAGATGGATGTGAAGACCGCATTTCTCAATGGTCTTCTGCAGGAGGAGGTTTACTTAGAGCAGCCACAGGGATTTGAGATTCATGGGAGAGATTCTCATGTGTGCAGGCTGAGGAAAGCCTTGTATGAACTAAAGCATGCTCCTAGAGCTTGGTACTCCAGGATTAATGCGTATTTGACATCGATGGGTTTTCAAAAGGGTGAGGTTGATCCCAACCTTTACTACATTATGGTTGGTGGAGATCCTCTCATTCTTTTGTTATATGTTGATGATTTGTTTATCATTGGGGAGGAGCGTCTCATTGCACATTGCAAGAGAGACCTTGTTGCAGAGTACGAGATGACAGACATTGGGTTGATGCATTATTATCTGGGGATGGAGGTTTGGCAGGAGCCTGGTCATATTTTCCTGGGACAGGGGAAGTATGCAGTTGATATTCTGAGGAGATTTCGGATGGAGGATTGCAGGCCGATGTCCACACCTATGATCACCAACTGGAAGCAGCTTCATGCTTCTAAGGGTAATATGGTCGATCCTACACTATACCGTTAGCTCATTGGGTCGTTGATGTATCTAGTCAACACCAGGCCAGACTTGTGTTTTGCGGTGAACACTCTTAGCCAGTTCATGGTGGAGCCTAGGAGTGTACACTGGACTCCCGCAAAACATGTGTTGAGATACCTTGCAGGTACAGTGGACTATGTATTGGACTATAGGGGTTCGGGTGGAGTCAGTTTGGTTGGTTTCACAGATTCAGACTGGGCAGGCAATGTGAGGGATTAGAAGAGCACTTCCAGTTGTTGTTTCAGTTTGGGCTCGGCGGTAGTGTCGTGGCTCAGTCGGAAACAGAAGTCTGTTGCGTTGAGTTCTGTCGAGGCTGAGTATATGGCAGCCAGTCAGGCTACTTGCGAGGCATTGTGGCTTCGTAAGTTGTTGGTAGATTTGTTTGATCAAGAGCTTAGACCTACGGTGATTTACTATGACAATCAGAATTGCATCCAGCTCTCTGAGACTCCAGTTTTCCATGACAGGTCCAAGCACATAGAGATCAGGTACCATTTCATTCGTGACTACATTCAAAGAGGAGCTGTGGAGTTGTAGTACATTTCCACTGCTGAGTAGGTAGCAGATATTCTGACGAAATCTTTGGGGAGGGGCAAGTTTGTCTTCTTTAGAAACAAGTTGGGAGTGATGCAGAACACCTTCCTCGGTAAGAGGGAGTGTTGATTTTTGTACCTAGGAGATGTTTTCCCTAGTGACTTTTGCCTAAGTCACTTAAAGGGGGAAATAAAGTGACCCTTGCATTAAATGACTTGTGAAAAGCATTTAATGTGACTTTATAACTTAAAGTCGCTTTTGGTAAAAAATTGAGTGAAATTAATTATTTTTAAATATTAAATGTGAGCATTTAATCTCACCCATTCATCTTGGCTAATCTCAGCCATTGATTTGGATGGGCCCTCACTCACCTAGGGTTTTCATCAAAAAGGAAAAGGGAGGCAAAGAGACCCACTTTTGAGAGAAGTGTGAAGAGAAGAGAGAGCTGAGAGAGGGGCACGAATTTCGAGGAGCAGGTTCAGGGCATTTTTGCACAGCATGAAAATCGAGGCATTAGCATTTCATATTCAGCACAGTTCCCAAGGCACTGTACAGCATTGAAGTGGGCACAAATTTCGAGGCACCGTACAGCTGAGTAGTGGCACAAAAATCAAGGGTCGTACACAGCATTTATTGTTGTACCGTACAGCTGCACAGAAATCGAGGAATTTCCTGGGCACGGTTTTCTAGAAATTTGGGCACTGTTTTCGAGGTCCATACAGCCTGTACGGACTGTACCTGTCGGCACAGAAATCGAGACTTTAATTTCTACATGGATTTCGAGGTTGGGCACAGTTTTCGAGGTGCTGGGATTTGGCACAGAAATCGAGGCAACTTCTGGGTGATTTTTTTATGGTGGAGATAAGTACATTTTTGCTGTAAAATTACTATACTGAAAATATTGCTGAAGATATAAAAATCTCTCTCTCTCTCTGACTGGTTTTTCCCGTGGGGGTTTTTCCAGAGCCATTGGCTAAATTTCTGAGCCTAATATATTTTCATGGCGTGCATGTGCATTTATTTTTCTGCCTGTTAAAGTGTTTTTCAGCGTGTTTAATTGTCTGAAAATTTTATAATTTATTTCCAGCAGTATGAGAAATGTTGTTGGGCATTAAAACTATGAAAACTTGACATAAACCAGCAAGCTGATTTAAACCAGTGTTCCACGGGGACGCGTCCCGAAGGGTCGGGGACGCGTTTCGGCGTTTCTTGCGCCCCGGGGACTCCGAAACTCCATGCGAAACGTTTCGGGACGTCCCGCTTTGGGCGAAACTTGGCGAAACGCACAGCGAAACGTTTCGGTGGGCGGCGAGACTTGTGGGCGTCCCCCCCGAAACTCCGAGACTTGTGGGCGTCCCCCCCGAAACTCCGAGACTTGTGGGCGTCCCCCCCCGAAACTCCGAAACTCCGGCGAGACTCAAAACTGAAATATCAAATGACAAAGACTCAAAAGTGACAAACATGAAATATGATGTTCATGTTAATCATAGATTCATATATTAATATAATTATGATGAATCGTGTAATTTGTTTGAACTTTGCATTTACATTGCATGATTGCACAATGATAAATGTAGTGTTTAGTAATCCACTAATTTGCATGGGATGGTTTGTTATTGTTGGGATTTATATTTTGCATATTTTTAATATTTTAAAAAAAATTTATAACTCTCGCGTCCCGCCGTCCCCCCGAATTTCTCTAAAATTTGGGGGTGGTCTCCACACGTCCCGAATGTGCGTCTCCCCGCACCCGCGTCCCGCCGTCTCGGAACCTTGGGGGAACATTGATTTAAACACAGAAAATTTACATGCCCACCATAAAGTCTGATTGTGGATGCTGCTAGGTTATCGCTGCCTTATTCTATGAGTGCCTAGATCTGGTTAGGGTCTGCTATTGTTTGTTTGCTAGGGTGCCACTGACTTTTCTAAGCCTGTAAAGGGAGCCTGCTGCCATTATTGGACTGCCTGCTGCCATTGTGGTTTGTTTTGTGGAGGCCGCTGCCCTTGTGGGCTGCCTCCTATCCCACCGTCGACTGTTTGGGTAGGGTCACTGCCCTTGTGGACTGATTTGCTGCCACAGTGGACTGTTTGGGTAGGGTCACTGCCCTTCTGGACTGATTTGCTGCCACAGTGGACTGTTTGGGTAGGGTAGCTGCCCTTGTGGACTAATTTGCTGCCACAGTGGACTGTTTGGGACCTGGGTAGGGCCGCTGCCCTTGTGGACTGATTTGCTGCCACAGTGGACTGTCTGGGTAGAGTCACTGCCCTTGTGGACTGTTTTGCTGCCATTGTGGACTGGTTGTGTAGGTCGCTGGCTTGTGGACTGCTTTAGGGCTATCTTGTTTGTCATTTGGAGGCCGTTGCCTGCTTGGACTTTGTTTGGGTCAGATCTAAAGTTTTAGAGCTGCCTCCTGTTGATAACACCTGATCTAGGTCTGTGAACTACTTGTTGAAGACGGCCACATGCTTTGTTGAGGTCTGTTTGGGTCTATAAGGTTGCTACTGCCTATTGAGGGTTGCTTGGGGCTGCCATTCAACTGTTGGGTAACTATTGACTGTCTTGAGCCTTTACCGTAACTAACTAGTCCTTTCCTACAGCACATTATCTCTCTCAGGTTTGTACATACCCTTAGGTAAGGGTCAGTTTTGTTCCAGTTGATTGACTTGCCTTTGAGAGGCAAAGTCTGTTCTGAAAGTTAAATTTTTGAGTATAAGGTCTCAACTCACCGAGTAAGTTATCAGATTTGTTCTTTTGTATTGTGAGTTAAATCTATTACTGCTGCTATAGTTTTGTTTAATTAGTCTTACAGTTTACTACTATTGCTGCTCTATATCTGCAATTGTTAAATGTGTGCTTCAACTTTAACACAATGATCTTTGGGAGTGTTCAAGTTGAAAGAGATGAAAATTATGTCTTAATTTATTAGATCTAAATTTTGTCTTGTTACAACTGTACTATTTTTGTTTCAGTACTAGTTTAGAAATTTATTTTTTGCATTAAAGCATAAAAATTTTAATTTTCTGCTTCAAACCCTAACATAACCCTAATTTTAACAACAGGATGTCTATTCCACATTTATGATGACATAGTCCACTTTGGAGTTGTTATATTGTATTTGTTATGGAGGTTTCTTGGTTTTGGAGGAGATCTAGGTAGTCAAACCCTAGATCTAGGGTCATTCATTGCTTATTAAACTTGATCTCTTGGAGCACTACACCTGGCAAGCCTTTGGCGGCTACATATTTGGTCTTGACTTGTCATTGGTCCCTCATTTGATGGAGGCGCACTACTCTTTCTCTCATGGAGACTTTTATATGTGTCTTTGATCACCTCAATTATTGCATTTGGTTGACTAGTTGGAGTGTTTCGTTTGTTTACTCCTCCCTAGGCCAGATCTAGGAGTTTATTAATATTTTATTGTAGAGGCAAGATGAGTTTAAAGGTATATAAGGCTTTGCTCTCTCCATTTTTCATGGTTGGATTTGGGGAGAAATCCCATTGAACCTAACTGAATATCTATTGGTTTCTTTGGAGGGCGAATTGATAGTGTTAATTGAATGGTAATGTGCTCCTCAAGCTTTACTTATGGATGAAATTTTCAATTGATTGTGCTTTTGGGCTAAACAACTCAGTAAGCTTTTTCTTCGTCTATGTGATAGTTGTTGATTGGAAGTGATTGGTGTAGTATGTTTCTCAGCTCTTGGTTATATACTATCTTGCCCTTCCTAATAATTATCCTCCTAAAATCGCTTGAAAGTATATGCTCTAGCATTTCCCATCGCAAGATTTCTAAAATAAGTAAATCCAATAGAAATGAATAGGGTAGGTGCTCTACTATCCCATTCCTTCTAATCTTTCATTTTAAAATCCTTCATATTGACCTTTGTTGACCCCATTGCCCAATGGATAAGACACTAGTCTCCAATCCATTCATCCTTCTTTCTTAATTAACTATCATAAACCATTTTGCTAAAGCTATCTCTTCATTTCACCTTGAACCTAATTGCAAGCTTTAGTAATCTTATCCTAGGGAAGCCTTCCTTGAGTTGGAGAAGAGCCAACCTAAAGAGTAAAAGAAAGATTGGTGTGGTCACATTGGCCTCCCTCTTAGTTTCACGAAGCCCATACCTAGAGCTTTAGGAGTTTATTTTGAAATGTATAAGTTTTTGTGATAACAAGAAGAACAGGAGTTTGCAAGCCAACCTGTGGAATGCAGACTCTTCTTCCCAAGGGCACCCTCGACTCTGGGATCGATGAAGATAAGGAACCTCCTCTTTTATTTTACAGTTCTGTTTGTTCTTGCACAATCAACTTCTACCATAGATAGTGGATTAAAAGAATTATCAATTAGTGGTTTTGCTTATTAAATGGACTATCATATTCACTACCATCTTTGGATTTTCAATGCTGGGCATATTGTGATAATTTGCAAAACAAGTGTAAGTATGCTGAATCTGGGAAGGCCCTATAATCTTTTTTGTTTCATCTAAATGGGACCCTCAGATTCCTTTAAAAGGCCCAGGACTTGATACTACGATACTCCTGAGACCAGTACCATATTAAAATAGGATGATATAAAAAGAGCTTTTTACTGATTTATTTATAAAAAACAAAAGATAAAAGTGTCAACTCATTGCCCTGCAGCTCATAATATAATGGGATATATGAAAAATAAAAAAGATAAAAACTTTATTGTCCATCTTCTGATGCTTAAATGATGACGTCAAAGTGGAAGCTAATGCGTAGAGACAAGTTTAACATTCTCTTGATTAAGTTCTCTTGGCCAATTTTTTTGGATTGCTTTTCGCATTTTACAATATTTAAACATTTCTGTAGATTTGCAACTTTTAGCATGGCACATATTCTGCTCAAGCCTTCAAACAAAGACCTAAAAAACATATGCAACGTGCATCAAAAAAATGCCAAGCATGTTAATTAATCAAACTAAGGCATACATTAAAAAAGGCATCAAAGGAAAGCAGACCCTGAAGAAGGCAGCTCAATACTTGCAAGAATTGCTTGGCATATATCAGCAACATGAACACGAGATGTGTAGCGTTTTGATGCACGTGTCTTCCGACCTCTTGAGAGCTTCTGCTGTTTAATAATGGTGTCTAAAGCACTGCATCAACAAAGTAAATCATCTATCACCTAATCTGTGATATAGAATGATTGCCTCAACATGCATGGAATAACAACAGCAATACAAAAATACATTAGAAAACTCACTGAAATTTTGTCTAATTGAACATGCTTATGAGTATTTCTTTGACAGTCTGTTGCGTTTTGTCCAGTTTGCATTAATTTAAATTTATGGTTGATGGCATTGCTAGAACAAAAGCGAAAAGTCTAGCAACAAACAAAAATATGGGGCATGCAGATCCTGTACAAATTCATAACATAGGCATATGTGCAATCCTCATAACACCAATGTGTGGAAAATCCACTATGCACAGATACTACTCATCATTGACCTGCTAAGGAGTATCAAAAATGGTATAAAACTGGCCAAGAAGCAGATTTTCAACATTAATAGTTTAGAAATTACAAACAATTGCATTATCAAAAACTATTTTGTACCATGAGGCTAAATATTGTTGTTTTTTGGGGTATTATGCTTTCTAACTGCCTCAAATCATGAGAACATATCAAATTGTAATTCTCATTAAAAATGCTTCTGATTCCAACAATAGAACAAACAAGAATATCTTTAGGCTTTTTTCACAACATTACTTCCAGAATGAAACTCAACATCATCTCAAACAACATCAAAGATGTCCCATTTTTCAAAAGTTAAAGGCAGTTATACTTTATCACATAAGGCTTAAGACTTGAATTAAAGTTCTGTGGATAGCCTGAAATAATCCAATTAATTGGACAGGAATAATGAGTTTAGAATTTTCATTGTCCAGCCAAGTATGTCTCTTGTTTGTAACTAACATTGAAAGATTTTCTCAATTATATTTTCTACTGTATTTAATGCAGATTAATATGGATCCAACAAGCCTGCATCTAAAACCTAATCAAGTCAAAGAAGACAGAAAGATATGAAAAACTATTTATGTGAAAGGAAAATGATGAATTCCTGAAAACCAACGAAACATTTCTGCATAGGTTGAAGAGCTGCATAGTGTTTGATAGAACTGAGAAATTGAGTTATACAACTTCAAGTGTAAGCAATCCCTACAACAAATATGTTATAAACTCCAAAGTTTGCATGAACTAAAAAATAAAGAAGAAACAGCCAAAGCTATCTTAAGCTGTTTGAGAATAATGACGAATCATACCAGGGAATTCAAATAATCAAAAACATTTTATCATAGACATGATTATGGAACTGTTATCACATTCATAATAGCCCGGGCTACCATGTCTTCAGACCAGATTCCAGTACTTTTCTGAGCCAATCCTTTTGCTATGAGATCCATGAGATCGGCAGATGATGAGCAACTATTCTATGATCGCTCATATTTTCAGCAGACCTAGAGCAGATGTTTTCAGCCTTATGCCATGACTGAGCATCATGCCCCCAATTTGATGACTAAGCCTTAAGGTGGCCATTGTCTTCCATCCAGAGATATGACAGTGCCCAAAGTTATGCAGCATCAGTGTTCCAGTGATAGTTGATGGTTCAGATGATGGATACAGGTATATGAACCCAGCAGGTATATGGTCGTGCATTGGATATCTATGTTGTGCTCTTTTACTTATTTTAGTAGCTTGACTGGGTATTTAGTAGTCATGATATGGCGATATATATATATATGTGTGTGTGTGTGTGTGTGTGTGTGTGGTTATTGGTTGACTGTTTAGAATAGAAGTGATTTAATTGCTAGGAATTAGAATTTCTTGTGTATACTCATTGGTCTTACGGTCTTACCCTCTTAGTAGTATGGACTTGGTCATTCCCACCATTTATGGCTTGTTAGTTATGGCATCAATTGTCACCTTCCCCATCCATTCGTTATCATCCGTTCTCGGTTGTGACCTGACTTACACTTTAGCCTGTGATATGGAGGACTTCCCCACTTATGCCTCTATGTTGGATAGACTCCCTGTTATTATGTGTTTCAGCTCTGAGTTGTGCAACAGAACTTGCCGAAGCGTTAATCCTTTTGGGCCAGGAGAACCCGCTGGTGTTGGTTCCTGAGCTTAGGTGAGTTGGTTTATGAAGCCTTGACCTCTCTGGTCGGTTGCCCCCAATGTTTGGTCTTGATTGTGGACGATTCCCCCTAGTTGCCTGAGTTGTGTTAGCTAAGACTTGAAGCAAATTGTTCTACCATCATTACATGCATTATGTGATTCATTGTTCTATCTTCTCAAATGCAAACCCATAATAAATATAAAGTAAAACTGTGCTTTTAAGCACAATGAAAAGGGCTATGAAATGAAATGTAAAGCACCCTGGATGAAAGCTGCAATTAGTTGTGTTTCTAAGCACATGCAAAATCCTAAGGGTCATAAGGCCTAAAAAGCAATGATTAAATGTATGCTAAATCTAAAGGCTGCTAGCCATGATTGAAATCTAATGATTATTTCCTCACGGAGCCTACGGGTTGAAATGTCAGATGGAGTAAGGGATAGCTAATTCTAAGTCTCCCCTAGAACCTCAAGTTACAGTTAACTGTGCAGCTAGTCACAGTGGTTCTAGAAAAGACCCTCACGGAGCTGGATTCAAGCTTGGATGTGAGTTGTAGACATTTGCTAAAGTTGAATGGGCACTCCTCAAATCAACTTATTCCATTTGTGAGACACCACCATTCCTTGTGTGTTTTCTGTCCAACATATGCCTAGGTAGTTTTCCCTTTCCCTTTATCCAAAGTGTCACAGTGTTGAAGTTGTAAAGTCATCCCCTTGTCCTAGCCTTGTCTTTTCCACCTTCACCCATTTCTAGCAAAATGGTCACGTCCATAAAATGAGTATACACTTGAGGGTCTTTTTCTAAGTAATTGATTGCTTTAATCTAGATTTATGCTTGATGTTTTATTTGCTTAATCGCCAGTAGAATGCCATTTTATGCTTTGGTTTTGCTATTGACATATTTAAAGGAGCATATCATATCCATTTGCACTTGCAGCATCAGTCAAGTTGAGCCTGGGTCATTATTTTGATCAACTTTGACCTGGTCAACCAAGCTTGACCAAGTCAACCGCAAGATTCGGGATGAGTTGGACCGATGATGTTCGAGATTGATTATTTGCGGTCCTATGGTGCCTATTTGATGGTTCCATGCATCAGACACAGGTTTCATGTGATAGTTTGATGGATTTTTATTATTATTATTATTTACAGACCATTATTTTTATTGTTCGGGCATGGTTGAGCTTACAGATGATTATCCATGTGGTCACATGATGTATGAGTACTCATCCTTACTAGATTTGGACCTTTTGAGTTCATTGGTACACTCAGATATCAGTTGCAGGCACTTGCAGATGAGGTTATGGTCACTTTATCACATTATTGCATATTTGCCATCTGAAATTGCCTATCAGCACATTTTGAGATCTTTTTGGTTCTCCTAGGGCGCTAAAGAGGGAGTATGGGGTCCAGCCACTCGTTATTACCATATTACCATGCTCCAAGACATTTTGGTGTAGTCATATTGGTGCCCGAGGCACTTGGCAGAGAGTTACAGGCATTTTATTATTTTACAGGTGATATTCCAGCAATAAAATATGGAAGAAATGGTCACTGAGGAAATCGATTTGGGAAAATGAGGAAAGGAAATGGCATGAGGTTTGATCAGAGTTATCGTGATCCATCCCACACCTTCTAGCACAGTCTACAGCTTTAGTGGGGTCCACATGTCCTCTGGGTTATATTTGGGGGTTTTATATTGTATTATTGGGACAGAACGTCCTAGTGATTTTATCACTTTATAATGTATATGTTATTTGATGTAGTTGGGGCATTAGTCTAGTGAAGATAGTATCTCCTAGACCCCCCCAACAAAGTGTTTTGTTGTGTTTCCTAGTCATGTTATGTCACATGCCCCCCATAGGACATCATTGAGGAAACACATCCCCCTCTCTTAGAGTGATCCATGTATTATTGTTACAGGTCATCTTAGTCGTTGATTATCATTGTTGTATCTTATGATCTCAACCACTCATTCAAAAAGTGGTTAGCATTTTGGTCTCTCTCATTCCTATTTAAAGAAGAGACCCCCCTCATTGTAAGGGGACTTTTGCCTCTTGGCTACTAGGATAGAAAAAACATTTTGTGAGAAATTCTTGTGATCTTGGGTTGGATGTTTGGCTATGGTGATTGAAACTACTTTTCCATTGCACTGAAAGATCTTGGCGGATATCTTGCATATTTTCAATCCATATTTTTACTTGCAAGTGAAGAGGGCGATTTGGAAGAGGGGCACACTGGCTGGGGAGACTCACCTTGTCTCTCTCTCTCTCAGATCCGGTTTATTCAGGGAGTAGTTTTGTCTTTGTACCAATTATTCTCTGCATTTTACCTCTTGCTTGCATTTACCCTCATTGTTTACTGATTGAGTTTATCTCCTTGGTTTGCAAGAAGAGAGGGGCGCACTTGTGGACTTGGGCAAATCATGGGAGCAAGAGAACACGTCAAATCTTCATTTGATCTTTGCGACAATAGTCATCGTCATTTTGGCATCCATTCTCATCATCTAGGTACACTCTCAAGGTACGTATTTTATTCCTTTAACTTACCCATCTGTCATTTACTTTCAAACCCTACTTGCTAAATCTTATAAAAATTCCCTGGCTCATTTAATTTCAAATCTTGGCGAAAGATTTCTGGGGTTTTCACTTTAGGCCTAGCCCAAAGTGGGTTCTCAAGGGCCTCACCATTGGTGGACTCCATCTGGCCCTAATCCCTAGGCACCAATCATTTACCCTTGTGCCCTCCTTGATTTTTCCTTGTTTCTCTGTTGTTTGAGCATCTTTTTGACTCGTGAGCTAAGACATTGTCATATCCTTCACCAAGTCTCGGTCTAAAGGTACTAGATAGCCTCATCTTGATCTTAACCCGTCTACCTTGGACACGTTTCCCAAGGCAGAAGAAATCTTTCTCATTTGTTAGTGCCTTGATCCTGGATCTAGTTCTTATATTCATAAGTCGCTTGAACTTCCATAATGGGTCAACATTTACATCTTTTAAGCCTCTTGATTCAAACT
Source organism: Larix kaempferi (assembly GCA_027924585.1). Lineage (NCBI taxonomy): Eukaryota > Viridiplantae > Streptophyta > Pinopsida > Pinales > Pinaceae > Larix > Larix kaempferi. The sequence goes on from BSBM01000510.1 coordinate 2,811,665, forward strand.
TAATTCACCTAGTGACTTGATCCATCGATCTAGGGTTTATCATAACTAACACCTTGCGTACTCTAGTTTGTTGGTTTGATTTGGTGTTCTGGTTAGATCTCTCCTCTCAACAGTTGATCTGGGTCTCCCCCATTTGCTATCTAGGGCTTGGATAGCAAGAAGGGAAGAGTGCCTCGATTGGCGTGACAACCAATTCATCTTGGGGATCGAGGCCCTCTTAGGTCACCTCTTTAGTTCCCTATCCCTTCTACCGTCCTGAATAGGATCATCATTAGGGGCAACTACAAGTTGTGTGATAACAAGAATCTTCCCTTTCCTTGAATTGTTGGAGTAATAACTAGTGTCCCACGGGGACGTGTCCCGTAGGTTTGGGGGCGTGCCCCCCGGGACGGGGGGTCACCCCCTTAGTTTCCCATGCCCCTAGGACGGAGGGTGCTTGGAGAAACATTTCGCCACGTCCCCATTTTTGCGAAACCTCGTGAAACACATGGTGAGGCGTTTCCCAGAAAGGGGGACATTTGGGCACCCCCTCCCGAACTAAAAAATAAAGAAGAAACAGCCAAAGCCATCTTAAGTTGTTTGAGAATAATGACGAATCATACCAGGGACTTCAAATAATCAAAAACATTTTATCATAGACATGATTATGGAACCTTCCCTTTCCTTGAACTGCTGGAGTAATAACCACGGTTCCACGGGGACGCATCCTGCAGGGTTGGGGGCACGCCCCCGGGACGGGAGGGAACCCCCTTGGTTTCACATTCCCTTGGGACGAAGGTGCTTGGCGAAACATTACTCGACCACAATGAATGAGAGTCTATGCATTTGGGCCCTAGTTGAATATTGTTCCAGAATAAATATTGTTCCAGCAGTTTTATATTGACCTTGCCATTTGTGGCGCCTCCCAAAATTGAGCACGTGGATTTTCTTGTGTGGAGCCACACTTAGTGAGTCTGGACACATTCCCCGTACGTTCTGGGTATATTGGGAATCCCCCTCCCATTAATCAACTCATCTTGTAATAAACTGAAACTAACCAATAGCTTTCGCAAAACATCTACCATTTCAGCAACACTTTATTTCTTTACAATTTTCGGCACTGGTCTACAATATCATTTGCTTAAATTATCACATGTCGTGAACATTTGATTTTTATATGTTGCTTAGCTAAGTCATATTCTTACAATATCTTGTTTAGTAAATCACTTTAACTCCTAAAAAACAACTTCACATTTAAAACTAAACGCTAAATAGCCTTAGTAAACTTTAGGGACTACCCCCCTTGGCTTCGTTAGGAGTTTTGCCTAAATGGAGGAGTCAAAATCAAGTGACAGTACTTGGCTCGAGACCTTCCCCCAAAGAACGCACCAAGCAGCTTGAAGATTTATGTGCAATAACCCTTAGGTGTGTGTTCCAGCGGCAACAGTCCCTTAGCGGTGCATTTATTTGTCTAGGGGCCACATTGTTGTACTTACTAGGGTACTTTAGTGGAGCATTTACGTGGCTCCTTCTCACTTAATAATAAATATACATGGCCAAGTGATTTGGTAACCGAGTACTTTTATTATCCCATGTTTATTATGTGAAGCAATCTACTCATTACTGCAGCCTCTATATACATGAGGTCTCAACTTCAAGGTCACAATTATCCACCCATTCGTCTGAATCATCCATCAAGATGGCTCAATGTACACTCCTGTGCAAGGTGTCTCATCAGAATGCCTTATCAATGTACACCATTGAGAGCTTTGTGATTAAGGGCCATCAAAGGTTTCCTTGTAACAAGATTTGGTGATTGATAAAAAAGAACATTGATGGTGAATGTTTGCCATACACATTGTCGGGGTTTTATCACTATAAATTCTGGTACTTTTGTCTCATGTATTGTATCTCTTGATTTTCTTTATATTAATGGTGCATACTCATAGGAGAATAGACAATTATTGCTTAAAGTAGTTTTCCTTTTTAATATAGTCAATGAATGAGAAGAAATCATTACATTTGAACCTCTTTGTTTATAAGTTGCAACATCAATGATACACTTAACCTTCTTTCAACCACTGTGGAGCTCACATGTTGCATTATTAGGTTTCTTGAATATTACTTTCTAACATCATAGTATGTGATGCTTTCTTCCTTTCCCATTCATATATTCCTTTTATTTCCAGTTGTTAGTTAAAGGAAAAGAATTGCACCTTCGTCCAGGCCCATATATACCTCCCAGACGGAATACTTGTATTGGAATCTCCATACATTGGCCTAAACTTATCCATGCTTTCTCAGCATCCAACCTTGCCAAAGCTCCTTCATCCACTGGCTTTGATGGGGAACTGCACATAAACATCTATCAAGGATGTCAAAAGCAAATGGACTTTAAATAGGTGACCAAGTTCAAACTGTCTGAAAAAAAAGGAAATGTGGATTATTATACTTACTCTTCATCAACCCAATCACCACCCCAATCCCCATAGACACCTGGAAAAAAGGGCAAAAAAAATATTACAAAAAAAAATCTCAGACGAGCATTTGAAATGTGCAAAGAAATAATTCACTTATTCACAAATCATATTGGAAAATGTGCAAAGAAGGAATGTAGCTTCAACTAGAATTCTTCATTTTGCTACCTGCGAAATGCCCATGAATTCACTTCATTTTGCTTACCCCAAAGCACCAAAGGGTTGTCCACTATGCTATAAATACTAAACATGGCCATCAAACACAACAGTTGCTTGAGTAGGAAGGCATCCACACAAACACTATAGCAATCATTATCTGTTATTTGTGCTTTTGTTTAAGTATGGAGAATAGGTCCTCTAACAGTTAAGGTAGCATTAAGGTGTGTAGAATAGGTCCTTCAGCAATAAAGGTCTCATTAAAGTCTAGAGAAAAGCTCAATAATTGAAGTCTCATTAACAAGATGCCAAAAATTAGTAAAATATTCAAGCTTCATCCACAAAGAAATCACACAATGCAGAAGTAGATGTCTATGTCTCAAGACTCATAATTAGATATCTATGTATCATGGCTCATTAGGCACATCAACTCTTGCCACTTTCAAAAGGTAAGCACACTAAATATTACTTAGTAGTCCCAAGATAATCCCTTTAGAAATCTCTTCCTAAAACATGATATCCATTCAACACTTTAGTCTATACACGTCATGTGTGCTTCACTGACTAAAGGTGTTGAAACTTGAAACACAGTTTCATCTTTCTTTTCACTTACTTATACACTATAAATGACAAGTTTAGAGGCCCCATTGAGGTCTTGAATATGATGTATTTAGCCCTCCCATTCACTGCTTTGATGCCATTTAGACATTGATAAATTTCTTTCTTTTTTAAATTGTGTTTGAAGCGTACACAACCCAAATCACAATATAAACCTAAATCCTATAAACAATTAGTTAAGTACAAAAATAGAGTATTTATGAAATGAAATAACCAGACAATAATGTTACACATAAAATGAATGAGTATATGAGGAAGTGTCCAACCCATATGAGTTACTAATACATGTCATGCGGCTCTTGACAATTGGCCTATGTTTGGGCCAACAACACGACTAATAATTACTATGTCATATAAGTGCCATCTTCATTTACATACTAGCCTCCGAACATGCTCACAACCTACATTGCCTATTATGATGGTCTTGGAGCTGGTTTATAGAAGATCAATTCCCACATTGGAGCAAAGAAAAAGTCACATATTCATGCATACTGTTTCATGTATTTATGTTCCTACAAAATCCCAACAATATACTTGTACTGGTGATTCTGGCATGCTTGATGCCCATCCCATCCCATGGAGAGGATCATTGGCACAGATCATATCCAAAAGATATGAAGACATGAGAAACTTGGGAGTGGTAGCTGGAGTAGGATATCTAACCTTGGTCAATGCCTACAGCCACAATGTCTAAGTGTGACCTTTGGACGTTCAGGTATACATCCTCATCCTTATTTTCATTCTAGTTTGGGTCAACTAGTACAAGTAGAGGATAATCTCTTCTTTGAAAATTTGAAATAGTTCACCACATTCAGGGTAAGTAGACAATATTTCATGGTTGGATGAACCTGAGTAAAACTGCCTTTATGGACTCTTTGGGCTTTGTTCCATGGATGTGTTCTTCCTTGCCTTTCATTTTCTTTTCTTTGATTTTGGCTTTTGTCTCTTAGGAGCCATATATATAGTATCGCATATCAACCATTACAAGAACATAACACATTAATAAAATTAGAACAAAGGTTAAATGTTTTGAGATGGTCGTATCATTCAAATGTATTATGAAATTGGTTATGTAATACATTCCGCATTGACTATCCAAAATATATCCTAGGGAGAAAACAAATGTAATCAAAATTCAAACAGAGTTGCACCCTAATTTCAAACAAACCCCCTTTTGAAATCTTCACAAGTTCAAGATTCAAAACTATTACATGTAGACTTTCAAAGGTGGGAGTTTGTCTAAGTAGGGCTAAGAGGTAAGGTGGTTGCGTCAAGATAGGTTCTAAAGGTTTGAAAGTCAATTCACAAGAAATCCCATTCAAAAGAACTGATATTGTGTATAGCGTGTGAACACACCTTCGAATTGCCTAAATGGATTTAGCGGAAATGGATATCAATTTGAAGTCCAATAATTTAGGGAAAGAAACATGTTTTCATTCAAGGAAATGTTGTCTAACTCTACCTATATTTAACCATCCTCTAATATGATTTATCTTTCTGAATTCGAAAGATAGTTAAACCTGACATAGAGTAACACAAGAAAACAAGGAAGGTTTAGCATGCTTACCTATCGAATTTAGCTAAAAGTATGGTCATGTAGGCAGAAGACAAACGAAATCCTAAGAATGATGGAGATTGTTCGAGTGTTAGTAAGATGATCGAACAATTGACAGGCAGTATTTACTATTAGATTCAAGATTTGAAAATGCTTTGTTATTTACTTCTTTCTCAATAATAATCCAAAAATTCACAATGATTTATTCAAATGTTATATGATATTAAGTAGGCCATGGAAGACATGTTTGAACTTGGGAAGACATATTCAAAGGTTGATAAAGGATTTGCTCAATTTAGAAACCCATGAGGCATCTAATCCAAATTAACTCGAAAGATTGTGCATAGATATCCTCATTAGATACAAACATTCGAATTTGTAGGTCGATCTAATATCCCATTGAGAATATTAAAAAGATGAAGCATTTGAATTTCTAAAGCCCCTCAATGAACTATCAAGTGCCTTCAAAAGATATCCAAGATGAAATTCTCAAGTGGCCCGATGAACCATTAAGCTCTTCCAAATGATGTAACATTCTAGCTTTAGGAATGCCCTGTGAACCATTAAGAGACTCTTAAAGAATATATTTTGCATCAAACCAATGAACCATCAAAAAAATCCAAAAGATGCAACTTTCAAATGCTAGATACTTTTCTGATGAACCATTGATGTGTTTTGAGAGAAACGGCATTTGAATGATTTTGGAAATGACCCAATACACCATCAAAGAGATTCTAATGGAGATCGTTAGTTATCTCTCCATGAGTCATTGAGAGCTTCAAAAATTCTTTTGAAACCTCTCAATGAATTACAAGGGAATATTAATAGATGATAGATTTGAAATTTTAGATCTTCCTGATGAACCATTGAGAGAGTTCGAAAGATAGTAACATTCAAATCCTCATAATGTTTCAATGAATCATTTAGAGAATTCAAAAGAATCTGAAATAACAACCTTCAAAACATCTTGATTAATCATCGACAAACTTTTGAAGATGCTAAAATACTTATTTAGAAAATCCCCAATGAACCATCACAGATGATCAAAATATGGGGTGTTCAAGATCTTAAATCCGACCTATGAACTATCGAGGGCATTCATAAGATGTTGAATTGGTATCTATTGAAGTAGCCCAATGAATCATGAGGACAAACCAAAAGATGGGGCATTAAAAATCTAGAACCCTCCCAATGAAATCTTAGAGATCTTCAAAAGATCTTGAAAAACAACTTTCTAACAAGCTCAATGAACTTTGGGAGACTTTCAAAGATGTAAAATCTGAAAGTTTAGATTTTGATATTTTGTGAAGGACCAAGAATTGTCAAGATACTTTTGAAAGAGTGATAAAAAAGACATAAACAATGCTCAATCAAATTTCAAACAAAGACATTCAAAATTCATGATCATCTAACATACATGAAGCCTCCAATACATGATGAATAAGGGAATCAAAAAATTTTGAATGTGAAATCCAAAAGGATCTAAATTCTAGGTTGAAAATGGACAAGGGTATTTATGAGATGTCACTGTGACCAAACTGCAAATAATTTTCTGAAACGACGCCCAGAATTCATCCAACGCTGTGAGGGTGGCGGCTTCAAAAACAAGTAGAATAGACCACGGCCCTGTATAAGCACGATTTTCAACGATGACATCTGGATCGTATTCGCAAAGTATGACAGCCTTGGGACCGATTCCAGTCGCCTTTGGAAAACCCACAGTATTTTCACAACGAATATCTCCAGCGGATTTCCAAGTATACTGTGATTCGAAACTGAGATGCATTTTGATATGGAAACCTTGTAGTTGCTGTAGCGGCTACCCTTTATTCTCAGCTTGTCCCCTTTATTCTAGAATGCTGCTACAGGGATATATGCGGATGTCTCACACTTATCTGGGCTACTCAAAAGCACATCAAACTGAGAAGTATCTCCACTTTGTCTCCAGCAGTCCTAGATTTGCCACATTCACAGGGGATATCTCTAATCTTCTCTGCTTTGAATGTATATTTGCCACATCAATGCTTATTTTATTGGCTGTTAGACTCTGTGTTGTTTTCATCATTTGGATGGCTGTTCTGCATGATGACTCCAGTAAAAAAACGATTTGTTTCGAGTATAAACTGCATTCCTGAGATGTGGCCTTATCTGATGATTCTCTTAATGCCCCAGTTTCTGGCTTCTAGCAAAAGTTGAAATAAACATGTTTCTGTGCCACTGTGTGCACAAAAATTTAGAAGAAACCTCTGCAAAAGTTCTTTATCTAATGACTGGGCCAGCCTCAAAGGCTTTCCTTCAAATTCCTTCACCTTTATGCCATTGACAAGTGAGGAACTGAGTTTGCTCCCTAATGACAGACCAACACTGCGAAGAGTCTTTGGGTCTATCACCGGTTAGCCATCTTTTGCCATACTGTTTTGTCTGCCTCCAAACCTATGGTCTGCTCTAAACAAACTATCAGGCTGAGTGACTCCTTGCTCTGCCCCTTCAAACAGTTCTCATTTATTTCAGATCTATAAACCTTCAACCATGGACAACAATTTTGGATTAGGCATTTCTCCTGTAGCCTTTGATGGCTGCAAATACAATATCCAGCTGTCAGATACATGCCCAGAAACTTCTTCTGCTGCTGCTACAGGAAGCGAAATGTCAATTTTGCAGCAAACCCCTGTGTCATCATAAGTTGAAAATTCCACCCTTGTCACCCCCTCGCAAAGTGGGGGTTAACACAGTATGGAGCAGGGGAAGAGTAGAAAAGTAGGCACCAACAAAAGCTCAAGAATGAGAAACTCAAGGTAGAGACATCACTATCATGGAGTGAAGAAGGAAGTATGGGGTCGTGGTTGGTTCAGTAACACAGAGATCAAGTCATTGGTGCATTTTAACATGCAGGAAAATAGATATATGAGACATGGAATTGTAGCAAGGGAAAGGCAATTCACAACAAGGCATTGTAATGGCTTTGCTTCTATGGAGATAAGGTCACAACTAGGGTTTTTCTGGAGGGTTTTGATGGAGTTATGGAAGAATGTTTATGCACCTAATCTTTCTTCCAAAAAAACAAAAATTCTCCTTTGAAAAGACTTCAAATTTTTTGTATGCAAAGTGGAATTTTCCAAACATGGCTCTAATACTACTTGAACAGTCCACAACCCAAATCACACTATAAACCCAGATTTTATAAACAATAACCGGTCGAGTATTAACACTAAGTATTACAGAAGTGAAATAATCATACAAGAAAGCAATTGATAAGATGGACTGAATAATAAGCAACTGTACAATCCATAAAAGTTATGAATACATGTCATGTGACACTTGCAATTGGCCTACGTATGAGCCGACAATGTAATTAATTATTAATGTAACCTACTTACTAGCCCTAGTAATGAACATTTATGTTTGTTACAATGTTTATTGAATGTTTTCAACTGGAGTCGCCCTAGGGTTGCCAAAGACATACAGAAGGTCAAGTTTCTCAGTTTTTCAATCTTTCAACCACTTGACCCTAACTTTGCTTATTTTGTCCTTCTAACTTAACCTTTAAAAAACTATTTAAATTTCTTTCATAATAAGACTAACTGCAGGTTGACAATAATTATGGCATTGAGCAACATAAGACAAGGAGGAATAAAGTAATGAAACATCAAGAAAACAAAGAACAGTGGATATTAAGTTTAGGAATATTTTCTCGCAGAGAAAAATGGATTCTGTACAATACCAATGAAAAAAATCCATATACATACTAGTTGATGACAAGTAACCTATCCAAGAGACTTTCCCACTAGAAACTGCCTGTCGTAATAGTTGTCCAAGTTGAAATACTACCTGCATATACGTTAGGCATGATTAGCATAACAATGTGGGAGGAAACAGATTTCTATAGGTTGAAATAGATTAACAAGTTGAACTATTCATTGCATTTCAAACTTCCTTGTAGGGAACAGTCTTTTTCTAGATCATTCAACTGTCTTCATAATGCTTTAAAAACAAAAGGTTTACTATAAATGGAAGACATTCTAACCGGATCCTCCCTACCGCCAAGACTTGGAGGAATGGAACTGATAATGTGAGTTGTTTCCCATAGAGCTTTTCCTAATCCAGTTAGTCTGCATTTAAATTAATGTAAATATGAATTCCAGAATGCCAAGAAAAGAAACAAGAGAAATAATACGAGGTGAAAGTGTATGATTCTGTATAACATCTAAGTGGCAATCCCAAAAGAGAAGCCATCATTCAAACAGCTTTAAAACCGAAGATAAATTATAGTATTGTTAAAACACTTTCCAAAACAACAGAAATCTGTTGGCTTAGACTATGTTTTGTGGAACTAGCAAGTGAGACAAACAAAATATGATTTACAACTATATGATTCATCCCAATGTTCTTTTCTAGCAGAAAACCACTAAGAAGTTAATTGACATAGGAAACAAAGATTCTTAAAATTCAATGTGCCTGTTGCCAATCATATTTAAATAGAAACCTTAGACTCGAAGAAGTTTCATTATAATTAAATATAGGTATTCAACGTTTCAAGCAGTGCTAAAAAGGAATGAAAGGAAAAATGCACTTTTTACCACTAGAAAAATCAACTAACAAAGTTCAGTGTTTCTTGGGCTTATGCTATTAGTTATTATTTACTAAATTAGTAATACTTAAGTCACTCTTGGATTTATCTTCATAAACTAAACATCAATAAAAATGACACTATCTGATTTAGGTTAATCAGAAATTATGTCAAAGAACCCAATGTTTCAAACCCGTAGAACTTTTCCAAATTGTGTTTCATTAACAGGACTTTTTAGGAACATCCAAGAAATGGAAAAGATTGAAGCTTTTCAAAGCAAATGTGAAAAGTCAAGTCAACTGAAAAATATAAATAGAGTGCTCTCACACTTCATTTGCACACATACGCTCATCTCACATCATCTCTCTCCACTTGTGCACACTTCCAAGGAAGGTCTAGCAAAGGCAAGAAGCATAATTTTTGGGTACTCTTATTCTCTTGGAAGATTTGCTACCTTTACTAGGGTTTTCTGTGAAGGAGGGAGAACCTATCTTGTGCTAAATGTTAAATTTTTGAACCAAGGCAAATGTTTTTCGTCCTTGTGATGCCTAAGGGTGGAAAACATTAATTGTGGTCCCTAGTCACAATTAATGAGAGCACTTTATATTTTTTAAAGTCACTTTATAAAGTTTGCTCATGGTTCTAATTTTTAATTGACTTTATGAAAAATAAAGTGGGTGAGTATTTAAAAAGCTCATTACGTATTTAAATGATAAAAGTGCACTAAATATCATTTAATGAGTTAATAATGAGCAATTAATGAGAGCCCTAGATCTATTTGGTTCAAGATTTAATCTTGACCATTAGATTAAAAGAAGGAAGTTTGCCATGAACAAAAAGGGAGACGTTAGGGATTGAAGGCATTATTATCACTTTTGCTTCCATGAGATTTGGAGAGAAGAAGAGCAAGAGAGGAGAGGTCGATTTTGAGAGAGAAAGGACAAACCCTTGCACAGAAATCGAGCTGGCTGAATAAAAGCACGATTTTCAATGAGGGCTCGATTTTCTAGACAGTTTGGACAGCATTAAATGCAGGCCGTACAGCAGCAGATTTGGCACAGTTTTCAAGGGAGAAGTCTGACTGTACAGCAGCAGGAAGAGGCAGAGTTTTCGAGATAGAATACCGACCAGAAATCGAGGAGGCTGTACAAGCCATAAAACAGCAAATCAGGCACAGGTTTCGAGATAAAGTCTGCCACAGATTTTGAGGAGGCCGTACAGGCTGTTACAGGCACAAAAATCAAGAAGGCCGTACAGCAATTAATGCAGCCGTACTGCTGTACTTTTCTGGGCACATTTTCCTAGGCATTCTGCTGAAATAAATGATGGCACATGTGGGTTGTACTGCTGTCAGTAATGTAAATTTTCTTGAGTTTTCTGCTTGCTGGTTTATGTCAACATTTCAGTGGTTTTCATTTACAGCCGGTTTTGCATAGGCTGCAAACTACTTATGAAATTTTTCTGAGACAATTAAACATGCTGAAAATTCATACAACAGACAGAAAATTAAAATCACATGCACACCATTAAAATTTCAGACTCAGGATTTTCGGCAACTGTGCCCTGGAAAAACCCCCACGGGGAAAACCAGTAAGAGAGGGAGAGATTCTTATTTCTTCAGTAAATCTTAGTACATAAATTTTACTTATCTCCACCATGAAATTTCACCCAGCAATTTATCTTGAAAACTGTGCCAAACTGCAACCTCGATTTCTGTGCATGGGTGCCTCGATTTCTGTGCTGAAAGTACAGTCCTCGAAATCTGTGCAAAATACTGTCTCGAAATCTGTGCCCCAAAACTGCCTCGAAATGTGTGCAGCAGTTCTCGAATTCTGTGCCACTCAACCTCCTCGAAACTCGTGCTGAATATTTCCGGAAATGTGCCCAGAATGTGCCTCGGGCTGCGTGCAAACTATCTCGAAACTTGTGCCCAGATTTGCCTCGAAACTTGTGCCCAGATTTACTCGAAACTCGTGCCAATAAATGACTACTGTACCAACAGACCTCGGGATGTGTGCCACTCCTTGAAACTTGTGCCAAGTTGACTGCCTCAGATTCTGTGCTATACGGCCAGCATTAAATGCTGCTGTACAAAACCTCGATATCTGTGCAAATGTGGCTGCCTCGTGATGTGTGCCTGTTATGAAGAAATATGGCTGTTCACAAATCCATACAGTGCAATAAATGCCCAGCTGAATGCCTCGAAGTTCGTGCCAACTGAAAACTGCATTAAATGCCTCCTTGATATGCGTGCCCTCTCCAAGCTCTCTCTCTTTCTCTTCTCTTCACTTCAATCAGCAAAAGTGAAAGTGAAATGCCTCCCTCAAGCTTTTTGATCAAACCCTAGGGTTTCCCTAAATCCAATGGATGAGATAGATTTAGATCTATGGTTGAAATTAAATGCTCCATTTATTTCTCATAAATTATTAATTTCACTCACCCACTTAAATTTATCAAAAAGTGACTTTGATGTTACAAAGTCTCATTAAGTGCATTTAATGTGAGGGTCACCTTTTTCCCCCTCTAAGTGACTTTAAGCAAAAGTCACTTGGGGAACACTTCCCTAGGTACAAAAACTAACAAGTAACTTCCAGAATTGAGATTGAGTTTGGCACACTTTTCGAGATGAAAAGTTGAGATAAGTACTGCTGTTCTGAATTGTAAATTGTCTCTGAAAATTAAAAATCTCTCTCATATCAGGTTTTCCCTTCGGGGTTTTATCCTGGACCAATTTGGTCAAAAATTCCCAAGTCTAAATTTTATGGTGTGGTTGATTTAAATTTCCGAGTTTTAAAGTTTGTAAAAATTTCACGTTTTTCAAGTCAGTTTGAAATTTTTATGCATGAGAAGCTAATTTGCAGCAGTGGGTTTGGGCATTAAACTCTATGTGAAAACAAAACTTGAAACCGGGTTGGGATTTTGAAAAATTTACACTAAAGTTCATCTTCATGATTGGTAGTGTACTTGTATTGGATTGATTTCTTCTAAGAAAAGTTTTCTGGGTTTTCTCCCGTTTGGGTTTCCTAGGATAAATCTTTGTGTCTCTTGTGCATGGTTATCTTTCAGTGATCCTTCTTTTATTTCCGCTGCAAATGAATAATGTTATAATTTTGGGATGAAATTAATTATGAAATAAAGTTGAAAGAGATGAAAATTATACTGCTAAGTTAAAATTCAACAAGAGGCAGTCATTACCACCCAGTTTGCACAAGGAAGATTGCAAGGACAGAAGATGACAAAGTACCAAGGGACTTGCAGTTCCAAGGCTTATCTCAAGCATTCTTCTTCTTGTTCTTCTTCATCTTCTATATCTCTTTTGCCCATGGTGAAAAGATGATAATTGTAAAAATGGCATGATATCTACATTAGATGTGTAAAAGGGCTAACCCAACTATAACACTTAAATTAAACAGTGCTCTGGACTGATTTTTTTACTTAGATAAATTTAGATCCTTTTGATCTACATTGTCGAAAAATTTTCACTCAGTCATGCCTCCAAAGCTATGAGCATTCTTAGTATATCTATCATAGGTTGGTGTTCTTAGCCCTTAGTTTATTTGTCATGCATTACTAGTGTCACCATGTTTTTCATGTTTTAGGTGAGAAATTAGGTCCCTTGGGGGGTAAATATCATAAAGTTGTATTATTTAATGAAAGGGGGTGTCAAATTTAATTAACTTCTTTGGCCCCCTTCATGAATTCTAACACACCTCTCTAGGACAAAATCCCACGATTTATGCACCTTAGAGACCAAATCCTAGATTTTAGGAGTTAAGTGAAAAGGATTATTCTTTTTGAGGGTGGCGCACTCTCTTCTTTCTTAGTCAACTGAAGAGGTGTTGCATGTGAGTGGAATTTTCTCTAGTTCACTGCTTTTGTCCCCTAGTCCATTGTAGAGGTGGCGCATGGGTACCTACTCAGCTCCAGTTCACTTCAGTGGTTTTCCCTCTCTCTCCCAGTTGACTCTAGAGGTGGCGCATAAGGTCCTAGTTCACTCTAGGTGTGGCACATGGACGTTTAGTTGGCTCCTAGAGGTGGCCAATTGGCTCATGTATGAGTGGGAGAAATGGAGGGGCACCTCCCTTGCTCCTTTTCCTATTTAAAAGTTTTATATACATGCAAATAGCTTGATGTCACATATCTAAAGTACTCAATTCATTGATTATCTTGTAGCATAGATCTGCTTTCATTTCAGGAACAGGTCTTTTATTTGAATATCATATTTTGAATGCTTATAAATGTGTAGATCTAAATACTTGTATTATTGTTTTATCTTAGATAAAATCTACTTTCCAAACGCGTGCTTTATTTCTGCAGTATCTCTTTGTACTTGCATTTAAAATTAACTCCTATAGTTCTAATCCTTGGCTTTGTTTATTTTATTAGGGTCTACCTCCCTTGGCTTTGTTTAGGAGTTGACCTAAACAAAGGGGTTGAGAATTGTGGTGGCAATTGTATCCCAACCCGAACTTGCACCAAGGCCGTGCCCAGTGAGTTGAAGGTTTTTCTCACCTAGGTGCGGATTAAATGACAACCGTAGGCACACACGCATGCATTTGCTAGTCAAAGGTTCAGTTTGGCTTTAGTTGTGGTAAATTATATTCCTGAGTTTGGCTTAGGATAAAGCAAATTCTATTTCTGACGTTGAATCATATGCAAACCTATTTCGTAAACCCTAGTACACCCTTCTCAGATGTATGAGAGAGAGGGCAGAGGTATGGATTCATTAATTAAGTCTTGAATCTAGCATTTAGCAGTTTAAAGGTATTTTTCCTGTCGCATATTTTTTTATGTTCATAATTAATAAATGTAGTAGCAGCTGTTGACAGTGACTGAATTGAGTTATCATTACATTCTCAAACTTTATGTGTTCATAGATTCTAGCGTAATTTACAGAATGTTGTTTTGAGTAGTGTTTATTTCAGACTGTTTTAGTTTCCTGTGAAAACAGTTTACAAAGTGCAGAATCCATGTACCATGTGTTAGATCATTTCTACATGGTATCAGAGAGGTTTGCTGAAATCTTCTAGGAATCATTGAATGGATAGTAGGGTTGCTACCTGTGAGAGGGAGCTGTCAGGATGTTTCAAAGGTGAGATGTCCATGATCCATGCTTGAGAAAAGCACAGTGGACCTGAGATAAGGTTGCTGTTTTTTTTTGTTTTTTAAGTCGCTAATCTGTTTTATTTAGCAGAATATTCCAGTGTAGCGATATGACTACATTTAATCACAAATACAAAGACAGATTGGAAGGTCCCTTTAACTTAACCCCGTGGAAGTGTCGGGTGAAGATGTCGTTAGAGAAAATTTATTTGTGGGATTTTTTGAGAAAGAGTTGTACAGCCTACTAATACCAGATTGTTGGCAGATCATAACAAGAATATGGCAAGGTTAAGCAAGTCATCATTAACCCTGTGAACGATCATTGATTCGTCACATTGCTGAGAAGACCATGGGAAAGGACATATTTGATACTCTAGTCGGATCATTTGATCAGTCACATTGCTAAGAAGACCGTGGGAAAGGACATGTTTGATACTCTAGCACTATATCGGAGTGAGAAGATCAATCAGAAGATGTTGAGGAATATGCTTAAAGCCATGCAGATGAACAAAACAATATTGTAACTGCCTACTTAACAAAGATAACTGAATTCCGTGATCAGCTTGTAGCAGCTGGGGAGAAGGTCAAGGGTGAAGAGTTAGTACCTGTTGCCACACAAACTAGCTCCCTAGACAAAGTCTCCTAATAGGTTCTAGCTAGGTGCAACTATGGAAGTATTGCCACTGCCACCTAAGCAATCACTTCCCTTCACTTTATGTGAGGATATCCAATCCTACACTAAGGGGGATTCTCTAAGGCAACTAAGGTTGATTGATTAAGTGATGAGAGATGAATAATCCCTTAGATTGCTTGTGAAAGGTTGTGAGTGAATTAATACATGTGAGTTTAAGTTGTTTGTATCAAATGGCAGATATCCATACAATGATAACTGACAAAAGATGAGCTTACTCACAAATAACTTGCTTAAACCATCCACATGAGAAAGATGAAATGAAATGTGAAGGTGTGTTTCATTAATCATGTAAAACAGTCGTGCATTAGATTTGAGCAAATGATGAAGATAAGTGTCCTTTGATTATTCACCAAGTTAATATAAATTAAACATGTTGCATGACCATTGTTTCAAGTAAATGAGCAAAGCATCACATGAAAATGTAACATTATTGTTAAAGCAAATGAACTTTAGCTTTAAAACATGTAAAAGTTGATTACATAGCATTAAGATTGGAATGTAGATTGCGAATTAAACCAAGATTTAAAATATTTGAAACACATGTAATTTCCAGCCAAACAAAAATGAAGTGAGTTCTTAAAACAACCAGAAAATTGAAAAGTTTAACTTAGTGCAAGTATGGTGTTAGAAAACTTAATTTCTTATGCTTAAGATCATATTAACTTGAACTGTTAAAAAAAGAAGAAACCATGAAAAAGTTCATTGAGTGAATCTGATATAGCATATGTGCATTGCTTAAAACCTTAGAAATAAAGCATTAAGAGTGAGACTGTAAGCAAAAGGGAGCAAGCTAATTTTACTTTGAATATTTGAAAATTTATGCACCAAAATCAACTTGAATGACTTGTTGTTATGTGCTTGCAAGAGCTATAAAACAACAACTAATTTATATTTCACGTGATATATAAGATATTGTATAGAAATGAAATTTGGATCCCATGAAGCTCATCTTTTGTTAATTTGTCTAGATCAATTCTATCTTCTAGAACTGAAACCTTGGAGTCAAATCTCAGAGGCAGAGTTCTCAATATCTTTTGTACAATCGCTTCTTCGGCTATTTGGACTCCAAGACCTTTGATGGCGTTGACTATCTCATCGACTCAAACAAGATATGATGCAATATTTTCTTCTTCTTTCATCTTCAAAGACTCAAATAATCCAAAATAAGTCTATAGTTTTTCCTTCTTGACTTTTTCATCTCCTTCGTAGATATGTTTGAGTTTGTCCCATACTTCTTTTGTTGAAGTACAATGCATGACCTTGGTGAATTCAAAGTCTGCCAATCCACATAACAGTGCATTCCTATCCCTTGCATTATATTCATACTGTCTTCTTTCAACTGGATCGATTGGTGCAGTTGTGCGAACATTATAACCATTTTCAACCGACTGCCAAACATCAACACCAAGAGACTATATATATACCTCCATTCTTATTCTCCAGAAAGTGTAGTTTGAGCCATCAAACCTAGGTGCTCTGTTGGTAGAGAATCCTTCCATGTCATGTTTGCGCAAAGATCTCTCTTCCAGTTGTTAAACGGTTACTGAAGACACCCTCTCTCATACGAATTGTTGGAAATCTTATTAATACTAAGAGGGGGGGTGAACCAGTATTAAGCGCAGTTTAAACAATTTTTCACTTCTACCAAATTCAAATATTACTTATATTATGTATTCACTATGAGCAATGTCATTCATCAACACATGCATATGACACAGAACACAAAGATTTAACATGGAAACCCAAACAGGAGAAAACCACAGAATGTTTTCGTATATAATAAAGATTACATTCATAGGAAGCACCAACTTCCAAAATTCTCCAGCACCGACTACAAGGAGGCTCCAACCCCCCGATTTACAGGCTTCAACCTAAAGGAAGCAACGACTCCCTCATTTACTAGCACCAACTGGAACAAGGCACCAACCACCTAATTTACAGGCTCCAACCTGAAGGAAGCTCCAACTCCTTGTCCTTGCCCCATCCTGCCACCCTGATATGACTGTAGAATTTCTTCTTGTTGTCTGTTGATCTACGATGACCTCAAACTTGTTGCATTACTTTTCTTTGCGCGCACTTGCTACATGCTCTGTTCTACACAGCTGTTGTACTTCATCATCAGTTTTTTTCTTACTTCATTTCTTTTGCTCTAGTATCGCACACTAGTTCTCATATTTCATATACTTCTGCAATCTGCGCGTTGTTTAGCATACTGTTTTGGTTCTGCGCATCTGCATATTCATCCAATTCTGCGCATCGTCTGTTGTACTGCTCTTCTATTCTTACGCATTTGTCTTATACACTATATCATCATAAGCATCATCTGTTGTACGGCTCTTTTGTTCTTACGCACTTGGCTCTCTTCTAGAACATGTTATTCCGGATCAATGAGCCATTGATACCCCAATAATTCGAAGCTTGCCAATTCAGAATACTATCTCTTGTTCATCTTCAAGCTCACTTTCCACTCACCAACTTGGCTTCTTATTTATACTCGACTTGTTCAGACGATGTGTCCACAAGTTGGACGATAGCATCCCTTCTTCCTTTCTTCACGGTCAAGCTTACTCACGCATTTGCCACTTGTCTTGATCTGCACAAATGAGGTATCATGACTTGTGGGTCATGCGCATACTAGTTCCTTAACATAGTGGGACTTGCGCACTTAGGAACCACTACTTGTTGGATCTTGCGCCCTTGAAGTACCGTTGCTTGATGGGTCTTGGGCACTTCTAAGACTTGAGACTCTTACGCACTTTCGGGACTTGTCCAACCAACGAAGTACCACGACTACATGGATTAGGGACTTGAGCACATAGTTTTATGTACTTCTTCAAACCGGCATATGAATACTAAGTCCTCTTTGACATCGATGAAAACCAAAGTTCAACACCAACTGAGGAAGTATGACCCAGCTAAAGTACAGTATGGCCCTTAGCAATAAATGCAGTCAGCTACCTTGGGAATCATGCCCCACTCCTTGGGAGCTCCCTTCTCAACAACTCAAATCTCACAACAAAATGCTCACTCTTGGAAAATTGTGTCTTGCACACTACCCTAGGCTTGCTCTTATAATCTGAAAGTGACTTTTCACCTTCCCCATTCCTAAATCCAATGGCCAAGATCTAATCTTTTCATTACAAGATCAAGGGACATGATTCATTCCCACCAAAATGAATCACTTAAATTTTTAAGTATTTCTCACTTGATGAAATAAGTGCACTTTATGTCATAAAGTCACTTTATAAAAATAATTAGGACACATTACAAAAAGTCACTTTATAAAAAGAGCCAGTTTATTACAACTTTATGAACGACAAAGTCAAGTGCCTAGGTAATGTAATTTCATGGTCACTTTCGCATACAAGACAAACATGCGGAGTGCCTCCTGAGCTAAAAAGCTAACACTCCCTCTTAGCGAGGGAGGTACTCACTACCACCACCATCAGCTGGACCAATCCTCAGGTCCACCACATTGTTCATAGTAGGAGCTCCCTCTGAACTTAGAGTCAACGCCACCACCTGCACAGAACTCAAATCTGAAGACATCCTCCTGGTAGCAACCATGAACCCTAAGCTCCTAGGAGAATCCAATCTCCAATCCGGAGCTTTGGTCCTCTCATACCAGCTGAGCCTTCTACTGGTACTCTGAAGAGACTCCCTCTCTTCCCTCGAAAATTGAGACTGAAACCTTAGTACCACTGCAGCCTCAGGAGCCTCCTGCTCCTCTTCCGACTCTAAATCATCAACCGTGGATTGTCCACCTAACATGTACAGCTCATCGAATCGATCACCAATCAACTGTGTCTCAATCAGATCCGCTCCCACTGGGTATATATAAACATGTCCCCCCGAACAGTGTCGAATACCCTGCATCCTCCAAGGCTGACACCGATATCAGGTTAACTCTCATCCCTGAAACAAACAGAAATCCATCTTGCTCTAGGAGTCCTTCATGATGAAACTGGAATCAGACTCTTTAAATTCCACGCACTACACGTGTCGTTCCCCCTTCACTCTTAACCATCCGGTCTGGATCTATCTCAGTAATACTGCGGAAAATATGCCATATTTCGGTCATGTGACGAGAGGCTCCACTATCAATGAACCAACTACTGTTCTACACAAATCCATTACTATCGGCACTCGATACAAGAGAGAACATTCACATAGTCCTCTATCTCTATTGTTGCTACAACAGTCACATCCTCCTCCTCCTTCTTCTTCTTCTCATAACACCGAGAAGCAAGGTGGCCATACTGGTTGTAAGAAAAGCATCTGACTCTGCTCAAGTCCTTACCAGACTTCTTACTCTTAGCAGAAATTAGCTCCCTCCTATCCACTGCCCTAAGATCCTTCCTGGATATCTTCCTGCGTGAAATCGTCCCACAACCTGCTTCAATCTGGAAGTTTTTCCTGACCAACCACACACTTCACAAAGACTTCCTAGTCCTTGGTGAAGCCTTTCAAGGCTATCCTCACCAACTCAAAATCAGAGATGACCTCCCCAACTGCAGCCAACTCATCTTTCACCTATGCCACCCAGGTGAGATAGGATACCACACCCGCACCCTTGGCCATCTTGGTCCCATGCAGTTTATCTTTCAGTGCCATCTTTTGTTTCTCATTCTTCGCCTCATACAAGTTTTTCAGTGTGTCCCACATCTCATAAGCTGACTTCTTCTCAGCCAAGTGTGGGATAAGATGGTCCTTAACACCATCCCGAATAACCCTCTGTGCTCTGGCCTCTTTCACTTCATGAATGTCGAGAACAACAGGGTCTAATGTGGGAGGAGGTACCACAGTGCTGACATTAATCCATAGTCGACTTTCCTTAAGCACAGCAGTCATCCTAACTTTCCATTGCAAATAGATGGAAATGCCATCCAATCGGTCCTCAAATCCAATGCAAGCAACCATTTTCCGTCTGCTACCCAAAAGAAAACAAACACAAGTTTCCCCCTTCTACCCAACACCTGCAAAACACTTGCAGATAAGGTCTACCAACAATAAAGTTGTCAAAACCAGCAATAAACTCTTGCTCAACAACTCAACAACACTGCTGCACCAACAATCTACTGTTATCTCAGAACCCTAGCTCTAATACCATGTTGAAGCAAACTTCTTCCTTATGTTGGAGCGAACTTGCTTAATATGTCAAATGAGGAGGGCGACCCCTCTATTTATACTTGTTTTCTGACTGCCTTTTTCACTGTGGGGCAGACTTGTCTATCTTCACCAGGCTGACTTGTCTTTTTGAAAGGATAGGCCGACGTGTCTTTTTGAAAGGATAAAATACAATATCATTTTATTTCTTGAGACGATATTCCAAATATGTTTTAGCATTATTCTTTTAGGGTTTTGACTTGATAAGAATATCTTTCGAAGCTACATAATACATCAACACTACCTCTTAGCAAGGAAGGTATTCTTCTAACATAATCTTCAACATTGCTTCTGCTGCTTTGTACTTGACCATTTACTTGTTGACCTTTCGCAAATCTATCCATCACTAGAAGTTATGTACGAGCAAGCCCTTAATCACATCATGCATTCAGGATCTCAGCATAGCATCTCACTAGTGGGTGCAGCCTCATCGTCCTTTCGGACCTTATGTCATTTCACAACTTCACCTAACTCACACCGAATCTAGGCAACTAGTCCGTGAATGACTACATACTGCTGCCACACTCAGTGTGCTACTGCCTCCTGAAATCGCATAAGTAACTCATCACTCCCTCTCACGAGCGAAGTCCATTTGGACCACTCCAAGCTTGTCCCTGAAGTATTAAAACTTTACCCTTGACAGAGGCTTGGTCAACACATCAGCTATCTGCTCATCAGTCACAATATACTAGAGCTTCACAACTCCCTTTTGTACCATGTCACGAATGTAATGGTACCTGATCTCGACGTGCTTGGACTTGTCATGAAACACAGGGTTCTCTGACAACTTTATGCAACTCTGGTTGTCACAAAAGATACAAGTCACCTCTAACTCGAGATCAAACAACCCTGCAAGCAACTTTGGAATCCACAAAGCTTCGCTACTGGATGAACATGTTGAAACATACTCTACCACGGCCGTACTAAGTGCCACAATAGTCTGCTTCCTGCTGAGCCGTGAAATCATAGCTGACCCCAGACTGAAGCAACATCCTAATGTACTCTTTCGATCTGCGACACTACCGGCCCAATCTGAATCAGCATAGCCATGCAATCTTATCTCACAATCTGAAACATATTTGAGTCCATAATCCATTGTACCTTTCAGATACCTCATCACAGGCTTTGCCGCAACCAAGTGAACACATCTCAGGTCAA
Organism: Larix kaempferi; assembly: GCA_027924585.1. NCBI lineage: Eukaryota > Viridiplantae > Streptophyta > Pinopsida > Pinales > Pinaceae > Larix > Larix kaempferi. The sequence goes on from BSBM01000510.1 coordinate 2,833,138, forward strand.
CCATGTACTGACTCAAAGTGTTCACCGCAAAGCATATATCAGGCCTCATGTTCGTCAAATACATCAATGAACCAATCATTTGTCTATACATGATGTCATCCATTGTCTCTGATGAAGTATCACTCAATAACTTCATGTTTGTCACCATCAGTGTAGGCATGGCTTTATAATCCATCATTCCAAACCTCTTCAGGATTTCCACAACATATTTTCCTTAGTTAAGGAAAATCTCATTCGGTTTTTGCCATACCTTTAGACCCAAGAAATAGTGCATCATACCCAGGTCTTTCATCTCGAACTCTACAGCAAGCTTCCTCTTACATTCAGTGATGAGTTTTTCGTCCCCTATTAAAAACAAGTCATCCACATATAATAGTAGTATCATTGGTCCACCATTCACAACCTTGCAGTAAAGGTTGGAATCTGCTTTACTCTTGGTAAAGTCCAAGCTCATCAAAAAGATGTTAATTCTGTTGAAACCATGCCCTAAGTGCTTGCTTCAATCCATACAAGGCCTTCTTTAATCTGCACACATGTGTCTATCTGTCATGTGTCTCGAATCCTTGTGGCTACTCCACATACACTTCCTCTTCCACTACACCATTCAGAAAAGTTGTCTTCACGTCCATGTGGTGTACCTTCCATTTCATTTTTGCAATTATAGCAAGTATAGCTCTAATCGAAGTGTATCTTGCTACTGGAGCAAAAGTCTCCTCATAATCTATTCCTTCTTTTTGGGAGAATCCACGTGCCACGAATCTTGCCTTATACTTCTTGATACTGCCATCAGTTGAATGCTTCGTCTTGAAGATCCACTTTGAAGATACCACTGACTTATCTTTCGGTCTTGGCACCACATCCCAAACATCATTCTTTATAATAGACTGGTATTCTTCAATCATGGCATCCTTCCATACTTTCTTCTCTGGAGCCTCTTCATAATAGGTAGGCTCTTCATCAATGATATCACATAACAATGCCACATAACTGGAATATGGTCTCAGTATCTTGATTCCTCTTAAAATTTCCATCTGGAGCACCATACTTCTCAGCATCCTGAATAATCTCACGAGCCCAAGTTGGTCTCCTCTTATGTGTAGTCATCTCTAGAGGTGGATCTACAGGTCTTTGTGGTTCTATCATGTCACGATCCTCCGGTTCATACTCTTTTGGCATAACATCATCATTTCTACCTATCTCTGCAACTCTAAGAGCTTCAGGCTCCTCATCATGGACCTCATCTGAATGATTCTGTTTGGATTTGTTGAAAGTTGCATCTTCATCAAAGGTAACATCTCTGCTAATCTCAATTCGTCTGTAACCAGGGATGTAGACTCTGTATGCCTTCAATATCTCACTATATCCAACAAATATACCCTTCTTGCTTGAAGGATCCAACTTCGATCTTTTCTCCTTGGGAACATGCACATCCACTGGACAACCAAATATCTTCACCTCGTTGACCTCTGGCTTTTCTCCTGTAAATATTTCTTCTAGTGTCTTGTTCCCAAATGCACTGTGAGAAATTCTATTCTATACATATACAGTAGTCCTGGCTGCTTCTGCCCACAAATGCATCAGTAAGTCTTGATCATGAATCATAGCCTTCACTGCGTCCATTATCATCTGGTTCTTTCTTTCTACTACACCATTCTGCTGCAGATTGTAGGGAGTAGTGAGCTCCCTCTTAATCCCAACTTCTCTACAGAAAGCTTTTAAGCCATCTTATGTAAACTCTCCTCCATTATCTGACCTCAAGATCTTTTTCTTCCTTTCAGAAAGATTTTCTACAAGGGCCTTGAATTCTTTGAACTTACTAAACACTTCACTTTTTGCTTTTAAGAAATTAATCCAAGTTTTACAAAAATAATCATCAATAAATGAAACATAGTATACATAACCGCTTAATGAAGTAGCTGACATAGGTCCACATACGTCTGAATGTACGATGTCCAAGATTCCTTTGGCTTTGTTGTCACTGCTTGGAAACAGCTTCTTCACATTCTTTCCTTGTGCACATCGTTTGCAAACACCATCATGATCTTCCTGGATCTCTGGGAAACCTGTTACCACTTTGCTCACGATCGACAAAGCTTTGTAATTCAAATGAGCAAGTATTCTATGCCATAGCTCACTTGGGTTCACGGTACTATGTGCTAGAGTTGAATCTGAGTGTCCCTTTAACTTGTATAGTCCCCCTTCTTCAATACCAATCAAAACTACATCATCAATGGTCTTTCCTTTTGGCCACATGAGAACTTCTCCATCCACGAAGGCAACTCTGAATCTTTTCTTATCCAATGCTAAAATGGATAGAAGATTATTCTTCAAACCAGGTACATATAACACATCCTTCATCTTCATAGGCTTTTCGGAATCCAACCCGTAGGAGGCTTCTCCGACTCCTTTAATAGGATACTGATAATCATCTCCAAGCTTCACTTTATGAGGTGAATCCTTCTGAATCAAACTTATGAGAGAATCCTTGTAACCAGTCATGTGCTTAGAAGCACCATTATCAACAAGCCATGTGTTGTTGTAATTGTAACTTCGGAAGATATTCTTCTATTTATTATTATTATATTATTATTGTACCTCCCTCGGAGATGTTTTTCCTCAGTTCGGGGATGCCATTATTATATTTGGTTAGGCTAGAATATCGAGGTAAAACCTCCATTGTAAGTCGGGACAATAGCACCCCAAAAGATAAATGTAAATTGTATTATTGAGTCTCCCTGGGACAAGTGGGGCCAGACAAGATAGTGAGGTTGGCCCCATTATAGGTAAAAAGGTCACCCACACATAAAGTATAAATAGAGAGCTTGCTCTCTCATTTGCACACGACACTCACTCGCTCAAGTTCACATAAGAAGAGAGAGAAGACAAGTTCGCTGGAGGAGAAAGAGAGAGAGAGTTGCAGAAGACATCTTACATTTTGGTTTTCTATCTTGGTTGATATTATATTAGTGACTAATCTATTTCTGAGGAAGTTGAGGGCTTTTCTCCTTTATGGTTTCCTCGAGGAAAATTATTGTGTCTCTTGTGTTTTGTTGTGCTTGTCTATCTTCCAATTAAGATCTAATTAGAATTGAATTAAAGTGCAAGATCTAACATGGTATCAGAGCCAACCTGAAAAGAAGGCATTGTTCAGCAGCAGGAAACTAGGGCTTCCTAGTTCAAGGTCTTCTCTCCACATATCATCAGAAAAAGAGGGCTAGGCTAAATCGACCTAGGAGGGTGCATCTTTTGGAGGAAGCAAAATCAAGTTTGAAGAATTTTCATTTTTGACCCAGACACTAGTGACGGGAGAAAACTAGGGCATCAAACTTTTTGGGTTTTCCTCCATCAATCTGGACAAAGGAGTACATTGGACAACTCACCTAAAGGAGGCGCATCTTTTTGTCCAATCAGAAGTTCAAAATTCCAACTTTGGAAAACTAGGGTTTCTCTAACAAACCCTAGGCGAGACAGCTTGAGAACCAAGTTGGGCATCTCAAATTGGTAAGACCTAAATCTTTGCTATTTTTATTTGAGGTTCTCATTTCAAAATGACTCACCACGCCAAGCTTGAGGATAAGCTTGAGGGAGCTGACAACTTCTGAGCATGGAAGTATAGAATCTCTCGTCCTAGAAGAAAATGATTTGGACAAGTATGTTAGTGAGGAGGTTCCAGCACCAGAGGGAGATGAGGCAAAGGCTATTCACAAGAAGAACTTGGTCAAGGCCAAGACGATTATTGCGGACTCCATTAAAGATCATCTCATCCCTCATGTGTCATCCCCGAAGACACCCAAGGAGATGTTCGATGCTTTGACAAAGATATTTGAAGTGAAGAACATCAATCTAAAGATGACATTAGGGAATCAGCTCAAGAATGTGAAGATCCAACCTTCAAAGACCATGCAATCTTACTTCACAGGGGTCTCTCAAATCAAGGAGCAACTTGAAGTAGTTGAAGACAAAGTAGAAGGAGAGATTGTTATGACCACCTTGAATGGTCTCCCAAGATCATGGGACTCATTCATTCAAGGAATATGTGCCAGGAAGAAGTTGATCACTTTCAATAGACTATGGGAAGAATGCACCCAAGAAGAATCTTGACTAGTAGCAAGAGAAGAGAAGATGGGAGCTGATGATTGTAAATATTAGATCCAGAGATCACTACTCCCTTTGGATCGCCCTGAGATCTCAAGTGGTATGAGTCTCAATGTAAGTAAATACTCATACAAACATAAACTCAAACAACTAGATCTGCATTTACCAACTGAAATATAAATGCAATCAACCACATAAACAACAGATGTACCCTGGAACCCTTGTGGGAAAAACAAGCTAACTATGGGGCTATCTTCTCTCTCAAGCCCAGAGCATATAGATGTATAAATGACAATACAATACAGGATTACCTCAGTCGGTAACTCAATCCCTCTGAAACAGGACAGACTTCAAATTTGCATGCATCCAGTTGATGCATGCACTGAAGAAGTAAGCCCTAACTACCAAAATGGATCTGAGTGCTCTAACGGTACCTCTGACTGATCTGCCCTCTCTAGATCGCTCTGTTCTTATCTGCTCGCTCTAAAGATTGCCCTCTGATGAAATCGACCTCCTCTACATGCACAAGTGCGCCCTCCCCTCTGGATGTCAAATGCGCGTACTAGTCCAGATCTCAACAGATCTAAGCTCTGATCGTCCCTAACCTTCCTCAAATGCTGAGGCAAGGCTATCCTAGAAGTCACAGACTCCAAATCGATCAATCTAGCTCACAACGAGCTTCTCCTCCCTCAAGAAAAACGTCCTCCTCCAAGAGAACTCGGCCTCCTCCAATATCCACAGTAATCACACTGTTGAGCTCTCTCAGCTCACAGTACTGGGTGTCTAGCCTCTCTGGAACTGAAGGTCACTGATCTAGCTCAGATCTGACCTTCCTAGCTCCTGCAACAACTCCTCTCTATCTCAGAAAGTCGTCCCACATGTGCAGCTACGCCCTCCTCACTCTAGCAGTATCTCTCTCCAACAATACAACTGAGTAACCTCATCTGGGGACCCCCTGCCTCTATAAATAATCTCACCGATGAATTAGGTTTGCCAAAACCCTCATTCCGGTGCATGCAAAAAGTCACTTTTGCATGCAGTCTCTGAATGCTGACAGGTCATGCAAAACTCATGCATGCAAAGGTCAATCTCCCCTGAAGCTCCACATGCAACCCCTACTGGACTCATGCCACTGAGTAGAGTGCCTCTACTCCATCCTGATGCCTATGCAACTAATGTACCTCCATGTAAGGCATCTGAACCATGGAGGACATCCCAAAGTTACCATAATCTAACAATGATGACCAAGCCCTAACTGCTCATACTAAGAAGAATCATAACAAGAGAGAGGACCATCATCACAAAAGATCCAGAAGGCCCAATAGGAATCATGGACCTAGAAGGGATCTTTCCAGTATCAGATGTTTTACTTGTGATGAGAAGGGAAATTACTCAAGAAATTGTCCCAGAAACCAAGGATCCTTCAGCAAAATCAACAAGAAGAGACATCATGCTCACACCGCAGAAGACGATGAACCTACAAGCAAAAGAACAAAAGAAGATTCTTCAAGTGATGAAGAATATGTATTGTAATAAATAAAGGTGACCAGTTACAATGATTCATTCAGTAGATTCCACCTCATAAGGTGAAGCTAGAGATGACTCTCAGTATTACATGAAAGAAGTAGGAGAAGCTCCTACAGAGTTGGACTCCGAAAAACAAATAAAGATCAATGCTCTATCCATTCCAGCATCGGTTAAGGGACACACAAAGTCTACTCCAGTACAAAGAACAAGTGTAGAATACTTGCTCAACATTTATGATCATAAGCAAGAAAGACAAAGGACCTCAGAATCAGACGATGAAGAAGAACACACTGTCAAAGACTCCAGTAGTTCCTGCAAGGAAGCAAAGATCAAGAGGGAGTCCACCCAACAACCAAACAAAGATAAGTATTTAATTTCTTGTATATCTAATAATGATATTGTTCAGTGGTGTACATACTTATGCTCCTAGATTTAGGATGTGTATTATGCATGTTAGAATGTTTACATGATGAACTGTACACTACTAATATGCATGTGATGGGTAAGTGGCCTATGGTACTGTACAACATTCCATTGCTACTTATCTAGAATGAAACCTCTTTGCTGACATGTTGGGAGTAGTGCACACTCTTAACAATGATCCGGTAGAGATGGAAGGAATCTAGAAAGTTACCGTATGAATGCGGGATATGAATGAATGTTGTGTTGAAGCCTTGGCTAAGCTAGTTTCATGACTGTGTGACCTATGTCTTTATGCATAAGAATTTGTTCTGAAAATCATGAAATGTTTCTAATCATGCCACTAAATTTGACTTGTAGGAAAATCGTGCACCATCACCTACAAGAGAATAATGATGAGACTTGTTCCGACGATTCAAGAGACAATTCCAGAAGATCGTAAAGACCACGACTTCACAGAACCACGGGAGCCTGTAGATCCACCTCATGAGAAGAACTCCCACAAGAGAAGACCAGCATAGGCACGGGAAGCAATACAAGATGCAAAGAAGTATGGCGCTCCAGATGGGATGCATAGAGAAAGCAAGAGACCCAGACCATACTCCAACTATGTAGCCCTGCTATGTGACATCATTGAGAAAGAACCTTCCAACTACGAAGAAGCAGCAAAGAAGAAGGAATGGAAGGATGCCATGATCGAGGAGTACCATTCGATTACAAAGAATGATGTTTGGGAGATAGTTCTGAGACCAGAAGGGAAGTCTGTTGTGACTTCGAAGTGGATCTACAAGATCAAGCATGCTGCAGATGGTAGCATTGAAAAACACAAGGCAAGATTTATGGCACGTGGCCTCTCCTAGAAGGAAGGCATAGACTACAAGGAGACATTTGCACCTGTAGCAAGATACACTTCCATCAAATCTATACTTGCATTGGCTGCAGTAATAAAATGGAAGGTACACCAGATGGACGTCAAGATAGCATTCTTGAATGGTGTAGTTGAAGAGGAAGTGTATGTGGAGCAGCCACTGGGATTCAAGACACATGACAGACAAACGCATGTGTGCAAGTTGAAGAAAGCCTTGTACGGACTAAAGCAGGCACCCAGGACATGGCACGGCAGGATGGACAGCTTTCTGATGAGCTTAGTCTTTACCAAGAGTAAAGCAAATTCCAACCTTTATTTCAAGGTTGAAGGCGGAAGACCAGTGATACTTCTGCTATATGTAGATGGCCTGTTTCTGACAGGTGAGGATGAGCTCATTGTAGATGCAATGAGAAGGCTTGCCACAGAGTTCGAGATGAAGGACCTGGGGATGATGCATTACTTCCTAGGCATGGAGGTGTGGCAGAGTGCAGATGGAATTTTCCTTGGTCAAGGAAAGTATGTAGTGGAGATTCTGAAGAAGTTTAGAATGATGAACTGCAAGGCAATGGCCACACCAATGGCATTGAACTTGAAGCTACTGTGTGATGCTTCATCAGAGACAGTTGATGCCACGATGTACCGGCAGATGATTGGTTCATTGATGTATTTGACGAACACGAGACCAGACATATGATTTGCTGTGAACACCCTGAGCCAGTTCCTAACGGATCCGAGACATGTTCACCTAACGGTTGCAAAACATATATTGAGGTACCTGAAGGATACAGTTGAGTATGGACTCAAGTATGAGGAGAATCAGAAGATTAACCTACATGGTTATGTTGATTCGGATTGGGCAGGCAGTGCCACAAATAGGAAGAGCACTTCGGGATGCTGCTTCAGTTTGGGATCCGATATGATCTCTTGGTTTAACAAGAAGCAGTCATGCGTGGCGCTGAGTACAGCCGAAGCAGAGTATGTTGCAGCTTGTTCGGCTAGTTGTGAGGCAGTATGGCTACGGAAGCTACTGTCAAATTTGTTTGATCTCGAGCTCGAGGTGACTTGTATCTTCTATGACAACCAGAGTTGCGTGAAGTTGTTTGAGAACCCGGTGTTCCATGACAAGTCGAAGCATATTGAGATCAAGTATCACTGTATCCGGGATATGGTGCAGAGAGGACCAGTGAAGCTCCAGTATATGGCAACAGACAAGCAAATAGCCGATGTGTTGACCAACTCGTTAGCCAGAGTGATGTTTGAATACTTCAGAGAGAGGCTCAGTGTTATCCAAATCGAGGTTCCTCGAAAGAGGGAGTGATGAGACCGGAAGACGTAGATCCACTGGGGCTAGATCTCACATGGTGGAAGACGTAGGTGGTCCTTGGGACGTCGTGCACCGGGGGTGCTCCTGGGCTGTATCCACATGTTGGAGTCGTTGAGAGGTCCACCGGTCACAAAGACACCTGGGGTGTGCCTAGGCTGGTTCTCGCATGGTGGAAGACGCAGGTTGTCCTTGGGACGTAATGCACCTAGGGTGCTCCTGGGCTATATCCACATGCTGGAGACGCAGGCTGACCGTGAGAGACGTAATGCACCTGGGGTGCTCCTAGGCTGTACCCATTAGGTGGGCGACACAGGTGGTCTGTTGGACATGAGGTGTGCATCTGGGCTGCTCTCTGTGTGTGATGATGAGATGATCTGGATACGATGAGATGATAGTAGGAGACGCAAGTGATTGATGTGGCAATGTAATATGTGGTCTTGGGCTGTACCTACTTAATGGCTTGCTCGTGGAGATGATGAAGACCTAGATGAGAGCTAGTCCTACATCCAACATGAAAAAGGGTTGGCTCTATAGAACTTCTCATGACAGATAGATTAGAGAGATGTCACTAGTCAATGATCAACTAGATGAGGATTGATGCAGCAGCGACGATGATGATCCAGTGTTGATAATGTTCCAGCGATGATGATCTAGAGTACGTGTCTAGCTGTGATGATGACTGTGGTGAGAGAATACCTTCCTAGTTAAGAGGGAGTGTTGTTGTAATTGTACCTTCGGAATATATTCTTTTGTTTATTATTATTGTATTTTTATTGTACCTCCGTCGGAGATGTTTTTCCTCCGTTCGGGGATGTCATTATTATATTTGGTTAGGCTAGAATATCAAGGTAAAACCTCCATTGTAAGTTGAGGCAATAGCACCCCAAAAGATAAATGTAAATTGTATTATTGAGTCTCCCTACGACAGGACGGCCCAGTCAAGATAGTGAGGTAGGCCCCATTAGGTAAAAAGGTCACCCACACATAAAGCATAAATAGAGAGCTTGCTCTCTCATTTGCACACAACACTCACTCACTCAAGTTCGCATAAGGAGAGAAAGAAGACAAGTTCGTTGGAGGAGAAAGAGAGAGAGATGCAGAAGACATCTTACATTTTTGTTTTCATCTTGGTTGATATTGTATTAGTGACTAATCTATTTCTGAGGAAGTTGCAGGGTTTTCTCCTTTATGGTTTCCCCGAGGAAAATTATTGTGTCTCTTGTGTTTTGTTGTGCTTGTCTATCTTTCAGTTAAGATCTAATTAGAATTGAATTAAAGTGCAAACTCTAACACCATGTGTCACTTCCATGAGTGACTATCCCTATAAGAGCTGCTATCAATACATATTCTTCACTTGAATCATCTTCTCTTGTTTTCTTTTGAACATGTTCATCATCTTCTACTGTATGAGCATGATGTCTTTTTCCTCTTCTAATTTGATCTTTTATTTGAGCGCAATTTCTTGCAATATGTCACATCTTCTGGCAGTTGTAGCATATGAAGATTGAGTAATCCCTTTAAGCCTTTTGAGACTTCGGAAACTTTTGAGACTTCTTTTCTGGTCTTTTCTTTCTTTGTGTGTGCTGCTAGTACTTGATCTTCATCATTACCCAACTTTTCTTCTCTTGCTAACAATCTAGCTTCTACTTGTGTGCATTCTTCCCATAACCTACTAAACTTTGTTAGCTTTCTTCTAGAACAGATTCCTTGAATAAATGATTCCCAAGACCTTGGGAGACCATTTAATGTAGTCATCACTAGCTCAACTTCTTCAACTGTATCTCTAATGGCTTGGCTGATATCAATACATATTCTTCACTTGAATCGTCTTCTCTTCTTTTCTTTTGAATAAGTTCATCATCTTCTACTGTATGAGCATGATATCTTTTTCCTCTTCTGATTTGATCTTTTATTTGAGGACAATTTCTTGCAATATGTCCCATCTTCTGGCAGCTGTAGCATCTAAAGATTGAGTAATCCCTTTAAGCCTTTTGAGACTTCGAAAACTTTTGAGACTTCTTTGAAGAATGAACTTCTTTTCTGCTCTTTTCTTTCTTTGTGTGTGTTGCTAGTACTTGATCTTCATCATTAGCCAACTTTTCTTCTCTTGCTACCAATCTAGCTTCTACTTGTGTGCATTCTTCCCATAACCTGCTAAACTTTGTTAGCTTTCTTCTGGAACAGATTCCTTGAATAAATGATTCCCAAGACCTTGGGAGACCATTTAATGTAGTCATCACTAGCTCAACTTCTTCAACTGTATCTCCAATGGCTTCAAGTTGTTCTTTGATTTGAGATACCCTTGTGAAGTAGGACTGGATTGTTTCTAAGTTCTGCATCTTCACATTCTTGAGTTGTGATCTTAATGTCATCTTCTGATTGATATTTTTGCCTTCATATAATCGGTTCAAAGCATCAAACATTTGTTTTGGGGTCTTCAAATATGAGACATGAGGGATCAAGTGATCCTTGATAGAACCTGCAATGATTCTCTTTGCCCTAACCATGTTCTTCTTGTGCCTTTCCTTAGCCTCATCTCCCTCTGGCTCTGCAACCTCTTCTTCAACATACGTTTCCAAGTCATTTTCTTCTAAGATGAGCAGCATCCTATACTTCCATGCTCTGAAGTTATCAGCCCCTTCAAGCTTCTCATCAAGCTTGGTGTTGTTTGTCATCTTGCCAAATCTGATTCTAGAAACCCTAGTAGGAGGAGGGTCAAAATTGAAAGTTCTTCAATGGAAAATATGATCCATTGGAAAGATGCACCCTCCCAAGGCGAGTTGAGCAAACCTTCTTTTCACTCAGATCTGTGGACAGAACAGGCAAAAACTTGATGCCCTAGTTTTCCGATCTTGCAAAGACTAGGTCAAAAATGAAAATTCTCAGATCTGAAAACTGCTTGGACCGGAAAAGTGCGCCCTCCTAGGGCGAGTTGCAATGCTTTGCAATCCAATCTGTGGAGAGAAATGCCCGAATTTGGAAGCCCTAGTTTCAAATTGTCGCAAGTATTTGTCGCAATGCTTTCTTTTAGTCCTGCTCTGATACCATGTGAGAATTTTACTTAAGAGCAATTATGTTGGACTTTCATTCAATTATCATATCACATCATAATAATTGCATGCATAAGGATCCCTGAAAGAAATACATTCAACAACAGACACAAAGATTTATCCTGGGAAAACCCAATAGAACTTCTTTAGTATAGATTCGTTAACAAAGTACAATGTCATAGTATAACAAGGAGCTAAAGCTCTCTTACAGAAAAATAAACAAACTCTAGACAAACCCTAGAGCCAAAGATAGAAGTCTTCCAACAATAGCGAACCCAGAAAAGTCTTCTACAACCCAGAAACAGTCTTCTTCTAGCTGGAGCAAACTTCTTCCTTGTGTTGGAGCGAACTTGCTTGATATGTCAAATGAGGAGGGCGGCCCCTCTATTTATACTTGTTTTCTGACTACCTTTTTCACAGTGGAGCCGACTTGTCTATCTTCATTGGGCCAACTTGTCTTTTTGAAAGGATAAAATATAATATCATTTTATTTCTTGAGCTGATATTCCAAATATGTTTTAGCATTATTCTTTTAGGGTTTCGACTTTGATAAGAATATCTTCCGAAGCTACATAATACATCAACAAGATCTAATCTTGTCATTACAAGATCAAGGGACGTGATTCATTCCCACCAAAATGAATCGCTTAAATTTTTAATAAAGTATTTCTCACTTTATGAAATAAGTGCACTTTATGTCATAAAGTCACTTTATAAAAATAATTAAGACACATTACAAAAAGTCACTTTATAAAAAGAGCCACTTTATTACAACTTTATAAAAGACAAAGTCAAGTGCCTCCTGAGCTAAAAAGCTAACAACTTCAAACAATTTTTTTAAATGGGACTTAACTGTTTGATTTCTCAGCTTTGAGGGCAATGATTTTTAAGGGGAAGGGCATACAGTTTATCTAACCACATCTTTATTTGGTATTAGACCCTATATACATGAGCTATTTTGTAAGTATGCATGTGATTTTGTAAAAATGTTCTAGTACCATGCCCTTATAATATCATATTTTAATATTTGTTAAAAGTCACTTTTATGTAATAAGAGCCTTATCACTTTTGTTAGTAGCTAACTATTAAGTTAGGTTTTTGCTTTTTTTTTATATAAGTAGGGTTGCCCCCTCTCGTTTGTAATTCTATCATTTTATCAATACAAACAACTAGTTTACTGGAGAAGTTTTCCTACATTACTTCAATTTGCAAGTGCACTGCACTCTTGAGTGTGCAAGTGCCCTCACTATTTTCTCTAGTTTTGCGGCTTTGCCTATTAATTTATGCTCCTCTTAGTTTTTTGTTTCAGTTATATCAATAGTTGCAGTAGCAGTAGTTCCATTATGAGTACAAGAACACCAAACATAATAAAGCAAGGAAAAGTCGGCTTAAGCACTGCATTTGTCAAAGTAATATCATTATTTAAATAGTAAAATGAATGCTAATTTCCTGCCAATGCAACTAGTAGTTGAGTAGTAGTTCCATTATTATTACAAGAACACCAGACATAATAAAGCATGGAAAAGTCAGCTTAAGCATTGCACTTGTCAAAGCAATATAATTATTTAAATAGTAAAATGAATGCCAATTTCCTGCCATGCAACTACCCACTGTTAAGATTTTGAAACTCAGTGTCCCTTGAGGTTTAATAACAGTACATTTCACTTGTCAAAGTAATATAATTATTTAAATAGTAAAATGAATGCCAATTTCCTGACAATTCAACTACCCACTATTGAAATTTTGAAACTCAGTGTCCCTTGAAGTTTAATAACAGTACCTTGTTATGACATTGAGGGGTTTAATAACAGTACCTTGTTATGACATTGAGGTTTTACTACAATAAAAACAAGGGACCTCAAACTTCCATGCATAATAGGTAACGTATAAACTTACATGAGTTCTTCCACCGTGGCCTCCGCCTTGAATATAAATACTTCATGTCCTTTCTCCTCAAGTTTCTTCTTCTTTTCTTCACTTGTACATGTTCCTAAGACTTTCCTAAATTGCATTGGTCATCACACCCAACCAATTGATTGTAAGAATTAAAACCTAATTGCAAACAACAATGAAATCTTTCGCCTCCGATTACTTTCAATTCCAAATGCATAACCTATTTATTAACACTGAAAACTTTGTACCTATAAGTTATTAATTTATTATATTTCCCAAAGTTCATGATCATGGCCATTCTTATCTCGAATGTAGATTTCATCAATCCAACAGGCATGGAACAAGAATTAAAACCCAAATGCAAACAACAATGAAATCTTTCGCCTCCAATTACTTTCAACTCCAAATGCATAACCTATTTATTAGCATTGAAAACTTTGTACCATAAGTTATTAATTTATTATATTTCCCAAAGTTCATTATCATGGTCATCCTTATCTTGATTGTAGATTCCATCAATCCAACAGGCACGGAATAGGATGGGTGGTTAGAGTGGACAAAAATGTTTCCAACAGGATGGGTGGAATTTGGTTAGGGTGGACAAGAATGTTTCCAACAGGATGGGTGGAATTTGGTTAGGGTAGACAAAAATGTTTCCAAGATAAAATATTATTCTTAAATAATGTAATAAATTGAAGCATGTTATTTAACCAAAAAAATAACTAAAAATGAAGAGGAAAGAAACAGTATACCCGTACTATAGTAGGAATATCCTCTGAATTTTATGTATCCCCGCCAAAAACAAGAGGCAGAGAGAGGAAATATTCACATGTTTTGATTCCTAAAAAAATAAGTGTGTGCATGTATTAATCTAAACTAATCAAATGTTTTGAACATTTTGATAGGTAATGTACTCTTTAAAAAAAATAAGTGTGTGCACGTATTAATCTAAACTAATCAAATGTTTTGAACATTTTGATAGGTAATGTACTCTTTAGAAAAGAAATTTGAAAATAAAATAAAATAAAGAAAATAATGAGATCATGTCACAACAGCAATATTATCACTTCTTAGACTAGTGTTGTTAGAATCAGTTTTAGTAGCATATTCTGGGTGATACAGACACCACATCAGAGTTATGTAGGTTGATGTTTCAGGCCAGTCTAATAGGACTCAACATCACGACAAAGAGGGTGAAGAGATGATACAAAAGAGAAAACCCAGATCTCCACATTAATACAAACCAAATTACCTCATTACAGTTAAACCACACTTCTGTGGACATTAATCCTTATTACTAAGCCAAAAACAAGAGGCAGAGAGAGGAAATATTCACATGTTTTGATTCCTAAAAAATAAGTGTTTGCATGTATTAATCTAAACTAATCAAATGTTTTGAACATTTTGATAGGTAATGTACTCTTTAGAAAAGAAATTTGAAAATAAAATAAAGAAAATAATGAGATCATGTCACAATAGCAATATTATCACTTCTTAGAATAGTGTTGTTAGAATCAGTTTTAGTAGGCATATTCTGGGTGATACAGACACCGCATCAGACTCATGTAGGTTGATGTTTCAGGCCAGTCTAATTGGACTCAACATCACGACAAAGAGGGTGAAGAGATGATACAAAAGAGAAAACCCAGATCTCCACATTAATACAAACCAAATTATTTCATTACAGTTAAACCACACTTCTGTGGACATTAATCTTTATTATTAATATGTTTATCTTATTAAAATTAAGTTTTCGTCAACAGAGTCTACTGGATGTAGAATAGTGAATAGATATACTGTTAAGACACTCCTTGTGATAGGTCATTGGTTACAAAAACAAAAAAGTTGCTGCTAACATAAATCTTAAATTACTAAAATTAAAATACACATAAAAGAAAACCATAAATTAAAATAATCACAGATAAAAGAAAAATGGAAAAAGAAAAGAAAAACAATAAAGTGAATATTTACACATGTTGTCCTTTCAAATGTTGGTAAAATTGTAAATAGTACAGTTGCATGTATTGACACAAAATAAGTAAATAATGAAACATTTTGACTAACAAAAATTTATTTGAAAGACCGAAGGTAGAGCCATTTCCACCGAACTTTAAAGGATTATTGGCCACCACAACTTAGAGACATGGTTTTACCTACCCCTCATCTTATCAATTATTATTTCAGTCTTCTAAGTTCAAAACTACTCCTCGAACTATGGAACCCTGATAGACTTTTGGCTTCTTTAGAGGTCCTACACACCCTACTTTAAAGGCTTATTGGCCACAATTATTTAGAGACATGGTTTTGCACACCCCTTCAACTCATGATTTCAGTCTTCAAAACTCCTTCTTAAAGTTCAAAAAGGATGAATCCGGGTACAAATCCTCCAAACAAACCAATTTAATGATAAGCAAGTATTGGAAAAGTTTTGAAGCGCAAGAGGACGGCACGGCATTTAGATGCTGTAAGCAAATATCTACATGTTTTAACCCAGAACGGAATTCTGAAATTAAAACATATTGATCATCTATCGTTTTGCATTTTCTTTTTGTATTTGGTAAATAGCACTTCGTTGACCAAGTAGGCCCTGCCTTTAGAATAGATGCCCCACCAAGGGTTATCTATTCTGTCAAATTCTCCCAAACAACCTTATAAATAGGCATCGTTGACTAGTTTTTCACCTGGTAACTACGTTGACCGCATTAACACGTTGAAATATGTCTTCAGGGCATTTGAACCTGAGTCACTAGATAACAACCCACTTGACCTTTTTCATCTCTCAAACTGGATTTTCCTAAATCATTATTCTAAGATTGCATTTTAAAGGATGTAATTCAATCAGCAAAAGCTCCATAAAGAAAAATAACACAAAGGAGAAATAAAGCAAAAACTGAACCTGGATACATCCTAACTAAAGGACGTGACGAACAAGAGATTACAACTGATGGCCTTTTGGAGGAGATAGCTAGGGTTCACTAAAAATGGTGGAACCCTAGCCACGGATGGCCGCTTGCGGCCTGTTGCTGTCAGGCTGTGGAGTCTATCGAACTGACAGGGCCTTCAGCGACGTGGAGGCCTCCCTTTTTCGTTATCAGCGCCTTCAGTCTTGGGTTAAGCGTCTATGAAGACTAAACCCTAGGTTTTTACTACCGGTTTTCTTCTTACTGCTCTTGTTACCTGTAACTAGGTTCACTGTGTTCCCGTTTTTACCTGTCATGGCAAACTATGAAGATCAAGTGGATTACTCTTTTGACCCGTCAGATGAACTGCCTATCTGGACCCAGCCATCTGGCGCTGGGTGGCAAGAAGTGGCATATAATACAGGGTGTGGGCTGGGTGGTTTAACGGCCGGTGAGACTCGTTTGGAACCGGGGTTTTCACCATCAAGTTTTCTTGCATTATCCCCTGGCACTTTGTTAAATAATGCCACATCGCCTCGTTTACCATCGATTCTTCCCCTGAAGAATACTGTGACACCACTCTGGTCTTCTGAACAGGTGATACAGGCCATTGAAGGTTCGACGGCGGTTGACAAGGGCACTTGTTCTACATTTGGTGGTCTCCATGGAACTGGCAGTTTTACACATCCCCTCTGCGGACTCACTCCCTGGTATGAACGTTGAAGAGCCGAGGGAAGATCCGGGCTTGGGTTTACTGGAGATTCATGAACAACGTGGTTTTTCTAGCCCTTGTGTGGGTTCTGGTACCAGTTCTGAAGATTGGGGAGGGTGTACATCGGATGATGCATCCCAACGAGCGAAGCGAGGCAGGAAACGTTGGCTGAAGTTGAGCAGAACTAAATACAACTACGCCCTTGGGGAAGATATAGAGTGGCATCAATTGGTCAAGATGACCAATATCACCTTGGTAGGTAAGGCTCTGGGTAGATCCTTCTCCCTTCATACTATTGAGGCCTGGGTGGCTGAGCATTGGGTTGCAGAGCTGGGTTATACCCCTGAGGTGGTGGAATTAACCCGAAACTGGTTTGCATTCAACTTCCAAAATGAAGACCATGCAAAATGGGTTCTTAACTCCAACTGGAGTTGGGATCATTGTCCGGTTATGATTAAACCCTGGCATCCGATGTTTGATGCAAGTCGCGAACGTCTGGATCTTGTTCCTATTTGGGTACGGCTACCCGGGCTACCTCTTCATTACTAGTCGGAGCGGCATTTCAAAGGTATTGGGAACTTGACTGGCACTTATTTGGATGGTGATTATAGTTTTCTGCATACTAGACAGAGGAAGATTGCTCGCATATTGGTTAATTTAAATATCAGGGATGGGCTGGCACCGGATGTCACTCTCAGTTGGGGGCCCTATGCATATGTTCAGAAACTTGACTACGAAAATGTCCCCTTTCGATGCCGTCGTTGCCATGCTTATGGTCATCCGGTTGCTGATTGTAAACTACCCTTACGACGAAAAAATGGTGGTAGTCACAAATCTAATATTGCTATGGAGGCTCCTCCTATTGTTGGATTTCCATCATCAGAGCCCACCAATAAGGGGGTTCTGGAGACGGCTGCAGAGCATGAACATTCCCGGGCCTTGGATGCACCTACCCCTACTGGTCCTGTTCCTTCGAATCCCACTATTAATGCGAAAATGGCTGGAGGATCACAACTGGAACCGATCAGGTTTGCGACTGGAATGGAAAGACCGGCTCTTATTTCAGCACCTATAGGGATATCTCAACCTGCTACCTTCTCGGCCTCCGGGACTCCGGTTGCGGGTATTCCTTCTTCCTTAAATCCCCTTTCCTTTCATTTTGTTTTTATAAACTTCTATAAGGAGAATCCGGATTGGCTGGAGGCTTTAAAAAATTTGAATATCTCTCCCTCTTTGGAGATGGTTGACATCACTTGCAATGTTCCTGAACCCTCAACTGCTCCTCAAACCTCTCCGAATCATGGTGTGATGCTTATTGATCTAACCCCTGAACCAGATCCTACCCCTGAGGAAGCTCCTTCTTCTTCTTCCCCAACCAACTCCTCGGACTCTGGCTATTTTTTACGATCCCTTACAAAGATTTCCCCTGGGGAGCTGGGTGCTGGGGTTTGTAAACCGGGAAAAGGCAAAGGCAAGAAGTCTCATCTATCAAAAGCTCAATCCAAGGCTAAGATGGATCTGCTGGAAGGTAAACAGGTAACTATTGATCGGGCGCTTATTGAGCGGTGCGTTAATGAAAATTATGTCTTTCAATTGTTGCGGTCTGGCTGGTCCCCATAAAAGATCAGCATTGCGTAGAGTGGTATCTCTTGAACACCCGGATATCATTCTACTTCAAGAAACTTTGGGTGTTGGTGAGGTGATTAAGTCGATGTTAGAAAGTTGGTTTGGTGGTTGGTCTTTTGCTACCTTGGATGTTCGTGGCAGGTCTGGTGGTCAAGCTATTGGCTGGAATACTAGAACGGTGAGGTGTCACAACCTGTGGAGGATGGACTCTGTTTTGGGATTGTCCTGCTCGTCTCTTGATTTTGGTGAATTTTTCACTGTGGTAAATATCTATGGCCCTTATTTGAACCGAGTTCCTTTCTGGGATACTCTCCTCTCCAATCCTTTGTTACAGGATGGGAACCTTATGATCGGAGGTGACTTAAACTTCTCCCTCGGCCCGGCTGAAGTTTGGGGTAGCAGAGCCCGCTCTGACCCTTTGGCCGATTACTTCACACACAAGCTAGTCACACATAATTTGTCGGATATTGAGCCTTCTCTCCTTAAGCCAACTTGGAGAAATAACAGAACTGGAGAAAACCGAGTCGAGAAGCGATTGGATAGATTTTTGGTGTCTGACCCATTTGTGGACAAGAACTACTTACTGAGGCAGTGGGTAGCCTCGGGGGGATCTTCTGATCACTTCCCTATTTTTCTTGAATTCCGAGATGGACCTACTAAACCGGCTAGGCCATTTAAGTTCAATAAAATTTGGTTAAATGATGAGACCTTCACTGAACTTGTTGGTTCTCTTTGGGTCCCTTTTAACCCTAGGGATGCTCTATCAGCCTCACATCATTTTACTACAAATATCAAAAGAATTAAAGGACCGGTTAAGGAGTGGGCTCATGAAAAGAATAGACGAGATGACAGAGAATTAAAGTTGATTGAACTGGAACTACAGTCAATTTATGAATCTGGATCCGGGGGCCTGGGAACCTTGGAGGAAAAAGCCCACCTTGTTGCAATGGAAGGGAGGAGGAACACGCTCTTATTGGAAAGAGAGGAAACTTGGCGCTTGAAAAGTAGGGCAGTTTGGCTTGCAGCAGGCGATGAGAATACAAAAATTTTCCATGCATATGCAAAAGGAAGAAAGGTGTCCAACACCATATGGAACCTCGAGGACTCAATGGGGGATTTACAGACCTCCTTTGATGGCATGGCGGAGGTGGGGGTAAATCATTTCCAGACACTATTTAAAGCACCGGCACAGGTTAATATTGCTGAAGTTATTAGGACGGCTCAACTCTTTCCCCAGTTCGTGGAAGCGGAGGATAATCAATCCTTGATGGTGGATGTTACGGAAGAAGAATTGAAGGAGGTTTTGCAGAGCTTTCAGAAAGACAAAAGCCCCGGACCAGATGGTTGGACTGTTGAATTTCTACTGGCCCTTTTTTATCTTATTGGGAATGATCTCCTGATGTTGGTAGAAGATACTAAAATTTCAGGGTGTATACCAGCTGCCCTCAATCCCACCTTTATTGCCCTTATCCCTAAAACTGATAACTCTTCCTCTCTTGGGGATTTCAGACCTATCTCTCTGTGCAATTGTGTGTATAAGGTTGTGTCCAAGATTATCACCAAGAGGTTAAAAGTTATTCTGTCCAAGCATATTTCAGCAGAACAATTTGGGTTCCTGGAAGGAAGACAAATTCATGAGGCAATAGGAGTGGCACAAGAAGGCATACATAGTATGAAATCACGGAAAATCAAAGGAGCCATTATCAAGATTGATTTGTCTAAAGCATATGACAAGGTGAGTTGGATGTATATTCATTTACTACTTACTCAGCTGGGCTTTGCTATGGACTTTATCAGGTGGCTCATGAGCTGTATCACTACAGTCTCTTTTGCGGTCCTCATCAATGGGGCAGCCTCTCCCTTCTTCTGTTCGGAAAGAGGTCTGCGTCAAGGTTGTCCTTTATCACCTTTACTTTTCCTCCTGGTTGCAGAAGGACTAAGTAGGGCTCTGAAAAAAGCTTGTAGGGAAGGCAACCTAAAAGGAATACAGGTGGCTCCAGATTTATTTATAACACATCTGCTTTTTGTGGATGATATTCTCATTTTCTGTTCTGGTTCAATTGAGGACATTGAAACCCTACAGGGCATTTTCCACCTTTTTTCTCAGGCTACGAGTATGGAGATTAATGAAAGGAAATCCACTATGTTGGCTCATCTGCTTAGTGATAATGAGATCGAGGTTATTCGAAGGATTTTTCCCTATAATTATTTGTTTCTTGAAGCTGGTTTGAGCTACCTTGGGTTTCAGTTAAAACCTAATGCATACACTAAACAGGACTGGAACTGACTTATTGAGAAAATCCACAAACGTTTGAAGAATTGGAGTCACAAATGGCTATCGAGAGCAGGAAGGCTGGTTTTGGTGAAATCAGTCCTAGAGGCCATTCCGGTTTACTGGATGTCTCTATCCTGGATTCCCAAAGGGACATTGGAGAAAGCCCGGAAACTATGTTTTCGTTTTCTTTGGAGCGGTAAAGGAGACTTTGTTTCCCCTTGGGTTCGTTGGCAGAAAATAGCTATACCGAAGACTTTAGGAGGGTGGGGACTGAAAAATATCCATCTCTTCTCTAAAGCCCTGGCTGCCAAAGGGGTGTGGAGAATACTAAAAACGGACAGTCTTTGGACAAGAGTTGTTATTCAAAAATACATTACACCTGTAACCGTTATGGACTGGGTCCGGAATCCGAATAAGTCTCACCGTGGTGGCTCTGTTATTTGGAAAGCTGTTATTAAATCTTTTTCTGTTGTTGGTGACCTCTTGGCTTGGAATATTGGGAATGGACAGTCTCTTCAGGTTGGGGAAGACCCCTGGTTCGGGAGCGAAGGTCGACATATTTTATCAGTAAGATTGATTACATCACTTCGTGATAGAGGTATCACTTATCTATCACAGCTTGCTAATGGAGATTTGGTTCACCCATGGACTCAATCACGGATTGATGTCAACGCCTTGGATTTTTCAGTCATGGAACAGGATGAATTAAGGAATTACTACAGGGCTTTTATTCTTTCACAAATCCTCATTCGTGACAGGAAGGACGTTTTGGTATGGGAAGGAGCGTCGAATGGTGTGTTTTCACCAAAGAATGGGTACATCAGTTTGAGTTACTACATTAATCCACGTGAAGCGGTCTGGTGGTGGAAACCACTTTGGAAGTTAAATTGTCCAATGAAACACAGACTATTCATGTGGAATATTCTTGAAAACTCCATTCCTACCTGGGATTATTTACAACGAAAGAGTAGGATAGGACCGGGGTGGTGTATTTTGTGTAAGGCAAATGAGGAAACCTGTCTTCACCTTTTTCTACAATGCCCATACACGGTGCAGGTATGGGCAGAATGCTCCAGAATCTCAAATGTTCAGTTTAAATGGGAGGGGGACACGATGCTACAGGCCTGGTTACAGTGGGGTAATGATCCTATCGGCATCTCTTTCAAAGCCCTTCCTTTGATGGTGGCCTGGGGGATATGGTTGGCGCGGAACAGAATGATTTTCACGGATAAACCTTGTACACCGGCAGTCTCAACCATAATCATCTGTGGCTTCATGACGGCATATCCCCAGCATATCAGAGTCGTGAATCAACGAACCATCCTTGAACTTGACATTGACCACTCGGTACCTTGGGGATACTACGATGGCTTAGCTCAGGGAAACATCTGTGGGGGAGGGGCGGTTTTACATCTTACTTTAACCCATTATTATCACCTGTTCTGGGGTCTCGGGGAGGGTGGGAATAACTATGCTGAAATCATGAGCCTCAAGCTTCTTCTCTTGTTCGCTATTGAGACCGGCTGTCAATCTCTAAATGTCTTTGGAGACTCTATGAACGTCACAAACTGGACACTAGGCACACAACATTGCAGAGATCTTAGACTTGCAAATATTCTACAAGACATTCAAGAACTAAAACTTTCCTTCTTAAACTTTTCTTGCAGACATGTTTACACAGAGAATAACAAGGAGGCGGACAAGGCTTCTAAAGCTGGCAGGGTCATGGCAATGGGGGTGTGGAAAATAAGAGAATACCGTGAAGGACACAATATGAGTACTATCATCGGCCTTTCGTTGATGATCTGGCTATACAGGAATAGCAGTGTTGTTAATACAATTTTTTGGAGAAGACTAACAGCTTTGTGGCGACTTTCAGAAAAATCAGATTACTGTGTTTCTTAAAAGACTTTTTCTTGGTATAATAGGAGGCTCGGGGAGCCCCCGGTATATTATGTTCTGATTTCTCTTTTAGACCTTTAAATATGTTGATGTTTAACACACCAGACAGATGTAATGAAGATCCTACACTTTACAGTTTTGATTGTCCTTAAATGGATATCCGCATGCATACTTGCATATACATAATGTAATTTTGTTCACCTCTGCTGAAATAAAATTACGCTTTTTTTCTTGGAAAAAAAAAAAGCAAAAACTGAACCAGGGCTAATTCATGAGGCGCTGAATAAAAATTAATTTTAAGCTAAAATGGAAATCGTTAGGTTTCCAGAACACTAACGAAAAGTTCGTCAAGTAAAAAGCAAATAAAATTTCAAAAAAAATCGTATGTCTTACCAGCCTCTGCCTTTGAGTTGATCTGCCAGATACTGCCCAACGAAACCCATGCCAAATATAAGCATTCTTCTATTCTCACGGTGATCTTCAATTTCCCCATGGCCTGAAACGATGCAAACATTTTTTTGGCTTTGAATTTTTCTAGGTCTTGTAGTCCTTAAAACTGCACAGTTTCTGGAGCTTAAACCGTCAAAATGCAGCCCTGAAATCCTCCACCACGGTTGCCCCGGTAGACGAGGAGGATAAGAAGCAAAATTTGCAGAAGGGTGGGACACACCGTAAAACGAGGATTTACTGTACGGGACTGCAGGATACATTAGTCGAAATATGTAAGAATCTCATAGATTAAAAATTTGGAGTGCATTAAATATGTTGAGAAATTCAAATACGTAACGGAGGGTGTTAAACCCTCCAACAATTCTCGAGCCCACTGTGACTTTCGTTTGTATCTTTAAGTCGACTCGTAGCAAACCCGGGTTCTTACATGAGTGCGATTTGGATTTCTGTCCCTATTTATAGGTCTCACATGGAGTGACTTGGATGCTTTTTCACAAATTAAAATTATATTATAATGGAAAATTATAAACATATGTAACTGGATCTTGATGTGTAAATAAACAATTTCCAAATAAATGGAATCTTTGTGAATTTTTAAAGCTTATTTCATGGTGACCTTTTTTTGTTTTTTAAAGAAAAAACAGTTTCTTGATATTTATAAAGTGAATTAAAGAAACTACATCGTATCATTTTTATATGTAAGGTGTGTTTTCACTGTTTTGAAGGTTTTTTACAAAGTGTTTTATTACATGCGTGAAAAAAGACTTTATATACTTTGATTCACTAAAGAACATCAAGTATAGGGCTTTTCTTTTGTGGAAAAAAAAAATTAAGAACATAGAAAGATCTTGATATTGATTGACCATCTATATATCATAAGATTATTTTAAGTAGGTGACATATCAAGCCATTTACCAAAGTTTATAAATAATGGTGACATGTTAAGTTATTTATTAAAATTTATAAATATTTAAGATTATGATATTCTTGTGATAAGTATGTAAGTAATATATGTCCATTGGTTGTAGCTTGGGTGGTTGGGAAGAATTGTTGTCCTCCCCACCCAGGTTCATTTCTTGTAAGTGACATGATGCTCTTATTGAGCCCTATTGTAATGATTGTATTTCAAGCTTTCCTTGATTCCTTCGGAATAGCATTTCCACTAAAAAAAAAAGTTTATAAGTAATATATCAAGGTTAAATGTAGAGTGTGTGTTGAAACAACTTTATTTGAAAGTGTTTTGGTGAATTACTTTTTAAGAATCTCCTTCCTAAATCATTTATATATGAATGAAGAAGTAAAAGAATTTATCTACTCCTCATGAAAATATATGTATCTATTCAAAGTGGCTCCTTATAAAACCTTTCTATATAAGGGAATTAATAATCACTCCCATGAATCGGTAGCTAACTCCTCAATTATACCAAAGCAAGAAAGATGAGGATATTGTTTTACAACATGATTCAATCATCCAAGTTAAAATCATGGTCGCAAGGCTTAATTGTATTTGGAGTGAGAATATTTTCCCCAGACATGGGATAGAATATACCTCATGTGTTATTCCACTATCCATCATAGTCCATAGCCCCAATGGAATCACCACGACACCATAAACCTTGCTCCACTTCTACTCAAATATCCATAGCACAAGTGGATATTGTTTGTATTACCCCACCATTAGCTATGCTTCCTTTCTCAACCCTTTTTTTAATTTTCTAGAGATGTTGCTTTAGAAATTCATTGATGGGGAAGCAATGGCCCTTTACACACTTGATGGGCATTAATTGCCTTCTATTGGAATTTATTATTGAAATATTTGTCATGATTGGGTATTAAAGCATCCTTTTTTATTTTTTAGCCCTAGACTTATGATTTATCACCTTTCACATGATCGACTCCTTTAATGTATGAATGGATTCCGTTGACCCATTGACTTGTTAAATAGACTAACTTGCAGAAACAGCCAAAAGTTAATCACTCATGACATTCAAGTCCGAACACTATTTGAAACAATCTTACAACATCCATTGTTTGCATTCAAAGCCTCCTCCTTCAAAGTTGAACATAAACCAAAAAGAGTTTGTTAAGCTTGACATCTAGGTGCAAAATGTTGAATTAATGTAACTTCGAAGAATATTCTACTTGTACTTTATTATTGTAACTCCGTTGGGGATGTTTTACCTCCGTTTGGGGATGTCATTATTATATTTGGTCATGTAAAAGTCATGAGGTAAAACCTCCATTGTAAGTCGGGTCGTTAGTACCCAAAAGAATGTAATATTATATTATTTGAGTCTTTCTAGGAGAGGTTGGCCTAGTCAGTTAAGTAAGGCCGACCTAGCTAGGTTAAAAGTCAAGAGAAAAGTAAACTATAAATAGAGAGTGACTTCCTCTCATTTGTACCATTCATTCATTCATGCATTGCACATTAGAGGAGAGAGAGAAGTCTGCGAAGGAGGAGGAGGATTGGCTTGGCTCTAGAGTTTGGGTTTGTCTCTCTTATTGTGAGACCTATTTTGGGCATTGTACTTTGGTAATCTATATTGAGGAAGTTATTGTTGGGTTTTCTTCCCCTTGAGCATTTCCCAGGATATATTGTTGTGTACCTTGTGATTGTGTATCATTCAGAGATCCTTGTTATGCTGCTATTGTGAAAATGTATTAAATGCTCATGAAGTTACAATTTAGTCTTTAGTAGCATATAATCTTAACACAAACTACTAATGCCAGTTGAAAGTTGAAAATAAGATGATGTCGAAGATTGCATTCAAAGAAAAACAATAGTTATAGCAAAGCCTAAGCATGCCAATTTTTCATGTCCTGTGGACCCTTAGTAGGTTCCTATTGAAGCCAGGGATGTGCTGGAAGTACCCCAAGAAACAACGCAAAAGAGATAGCCCAATCTGAAGGCTTCAAATAAACACACGCAAGGATTATTCTATCCTTAGAATGTTTGGTATAGCTAACTCAGACGGATATCAGGCCTCCATTAGCACTATGAAAGTAATACAAATGGATCTCTCTTCCTTCTAGGGAAAAGCAAGAAAATTTATCAATAAACATGTGCAGAAAGAAGACAAGTAAAATAAAAATTAAGTTAATCTACTTAAACCAAATTAAATAAAGGAATTGTAGTTGTAGATTCTCAGAATAATCAGATCTTGAAAATTAGATAGGTGCCATACCAATCAATAAACATATGGATCAGATCTGACATAATCTGCTTTGAAATAACGAGATGGTGAAAACCAATTTGTTTTATTCAAAGAATTATATTGGATGACTATTTTGCAAATAACATGCTAATTGACAAATTAACACATGATAATGACTTTTCTGTAATTGCAAAAATGAATTAGACAATGTGAATCAGATAAAAAAAATTCACTATTACATTATTTACATGCAAATCCTAGATGAAAAATCAACATACAGATTTATATGTTTATAATTATGCAACACAAAAAACAGAGTTATAGAATAAGTGTATGAAAACTAGTATTCATCAAGGAAACTTGATAAACATATTGAAAAAAGAAAGGAAGAGATAATCTAACTGAAATTCATTAAATATTGCAAGAAATTACAATGCTCCAAATACATAGTGTGTCTCCAGTTCTTTCCTTTGATGGTTCCCCCCCCCCTCCTTTTCATGAGATCTTAGTCTCTTTAAATAATAATTACAGAACGTTACAAAGAAACAAATTTCCCATGAAGTTAGGGATTACAAACTATTGGTTCAAGGTTTTCCAAGGGCGGATTGCCATTTGGAAAACACATCCAAAAGATCATCAACATCCTGATAATGGGCATGTTCGAGCTGTAGATGGGCCTTGCACATTAAAGCTTCAATTTCCCTTTTCTTGGCCTTTGACCATTCCCGTAAGAAGACATTTATTTTCATCCCTGAAGACACAAGTGATTCAACCAATTCTTTAATTTATGTTATCTGAATATGCTCCAACTGCTTAATTCACTCCTTAGATTTCAAACACTTTTCTTCAACCTATTCAATCATGAGCTTGGGTGGAAGGGCACTTTCTATCTGATCCATAATAGGGAAATTCAATAGACCAAGCAAATTATCAGAGGCAAACCATCTTTTCTATTAGTTTTTTAGAATTTACTTCAATTTGATCTAGGATCTTAACTGAGAGAACAACATGTACAACATATCAATCATGGACATAATAATGCAATCACACAAGAGACAATAGACACACAGAGTTTCACTGGGGAAAACCATAAAGGTGAAAAACCCCACAACTTCCTCAGAGATAGATAGAGCAATGATACAACCCAAGCATAAGAGATATACTCCTAGCAGCAGCTTCTCCTCCTCCACTAGTGTGCCACTCTCCAATGAGTGTAAGAGTGAGTAAGTGAATGATCAAATAGAGTGCCTCTCGCACTCTATTTATACTTGAATTGACTTGCCTAATAACCTTTACTAGGTCGGCCTTAACTTAACCACATAACATAATGCTGACAGGGCCGACCCCCAATAGGGTGGTCTAATAACCCTTTTACCCACATGACTCATACAGGGCCGACCCCATCAAGGTGGTCTAATAACCCATCAAGTATAAGTTACGACACTTACAATATAAATGACGACACTTCCATATAGAGGAATAATAACATCTATATAGGAATACAAACACTTCTATATAGAGGAATAATAACATCTCTATAGGAATACAATATACATATATGAAATACATTCTTAAGTCACAAATACATCAACACTCCCTCTTAACTAGGAAGGTATTTCTCGACACAGGTCTTCTAGCACAAGTCTTCTTCTCTAGATCATCGTCACTGGATCATCAACATCGAATCATCGTCATCGTCACTGCAGCTGCTATCTCAATCAATCTCTGAACTACTCGTCATAGGAAGTTGTACAGAGCCAGTCCTTTTTCATATTGGATGTAGGCCCACCACCTGCAGGTCTTCATCATCACTGGCCATACTGTGGAATCCTCAGGACTTATTACGTGCGTCACAAAACCGCGCAAGAGCGTCCCAAGCTGTTACAAGCACACAGCTCTACCTGTAGGATCTCCCAGGTACATATTATATGTGACCTCACCACAAAACCTCGCAAGAGCATCCCAAGCTGTTACGAGCACACAGCTCTACCTATAGGATCTCCCAGGGACATATTACATGTGGTGACCACAAAACCTAGCAAGAACATCCCAGGACTTATTACGGGCACACAGCCCAACCTATCGAATCTCCCAGGGCCATATTACATGTGGTCATGGCAAAACCTCGCAAGAGCATCCCAGGACTTATTACGGGCACACAGCCCAACCTATCAGATCTCCCAGGGACATATTATATGCCATAGGACAAAACCTCGCAAGAGCATCCCAGGACTTATTACGGACACACAACCCAACCTATCGGATCTCCTAGGGCCATATTATATGTCCTCCCAAGCAAAACCTCGAAAGAGCATTTGCCAGATATCCCAGGGCCATATTACATGCCATAGGAAAAACCTCGAAAGAGTATCTGCAAACCTCCCAGGGCCATATTATATGCTTATCTGCACAACCTGTCCACAGCCATAGAGTATCAACCTGATACTCACCATACATCATTCTGATGTACATCATCACATGATCATCCTGATCATCATCATAGCATCATCCTGATGCATATCATCTAGAGCAACATCCTAAAGCTCATCATCCATGATCATCCTGATCATCATCGTAGCATCATCCTGATGCATATCATCTGGAGCAACTTCCTGAATCTTATCATCCATGATCATCCTGATCATACAATGCATCCACCTAATGCATACACAATATCTACCTGATACATATCATCATACATGATCTACCTGATCATACAATGTATCCACCTGATACATACACAGTATCTACCTGATACATATCATCATACATGATCTACCTGATCATCACAAGCATCCAACATGATGCATATACATATACATGATCAAACTGATCATAACAAGCATCCAACATGATGCATATACATATACATGATCCAACTGATCATAACAAGCATCCAACATGATGCATATACATATACATGATCCAACTAATCATAACAAGCATCCAACATGATGCATATACAGAGCAGTAACTGGAGCATCGTTCTGATGCTCATCATCTAGCGCTTACATCCACAACCATGGAAGGATCCTCCTCTCACCATGCTTGGAATGGCTCCTGCAAATGTGTCCATCACTTCTTCCTCGAAGTGTCATCAATCTGAAGAACACCAAGCCTCTCTCTGAAGTACTCGAACTTTACTCTGGTTAGTGGCTTTGTCAGCACATCTGCAACCTGCTCATCCGTCGCAACATACAGGAGCTTCACTGCTCCTCTCTGCACCATATCCCTGATATAGTGATATTTGATCTCTATGTGCTTCGACCTGTCGTGGAACACCGGGTTCTCAGACAACTTCACACAACTCTAGTTGTCACAAAAGATACCAGTAGCATCCAACGGGAGATCAAATAACTCAGACAGTAGCTTCCGGAGCCATACTGCCTCACAACTAGCCGAACAAGCTGCAACATACTCTGCTTCGGTTGTACTCAGTGCTACACAGGACTGCTTCCTGCTAAACCAAGAGATCACACCTGATACCATACTGAAGCAACACCCAGAAGTGTTCTTCCTATCTGCAGCATTACCTGCCCAATCTGAATCAACATAACCCTGCAGGTTAAACTTTTGATTTGCATCATCATGCTTTACAGCAACCAGGTGAACACCTCTGGGATCCGTCAGGAATTGGCTCAATGTGTTCACCGCAAAGTAAATATCTAGTCTCGTGTTCGTCGGGTACATCAAGGATCCAATCATCTGACGATACATCGTGACATCAACCGATTCAGATGAAGCATCACACAAAAGCTTCAGGTTTGATGCCATAGGTGTGGCCATGGCCTTGCAGTCCATCATCCCGAACCTCTTCGGGATCTCTACTGCATACTTCCCTTGTCCAAGGAAGATTCCATCTACACCTTGCCACACCTCCATGCCTAGAAAATAGTGCATCATCCCCAAGTCCTTCATCTCAAACTTGGCAGCAAACTTCCTCTTCATGTCGGCAATCAAACTATCCTCACCTGTAACAAACAGGTCATCCACATACAAGAGTAGAATCACAGGATTGCCTTCCTCAACCTTGTAGTAAAGGTTGGAATCCGCTTTACTCTTGGTAAAGCCCAAACTGGATAGAAAGTTGTATATCCTACCATACCAAGTCCTAGGAGCTTGCTTCAAGCCATACAAGGCTTTCTTCATCCTGCACACATATGACTCCCTGTCATATGTCTCAAAACCAAGTGGGTGCTCCACATACACTTCCTCCTCGACTACACCATTCAAGAAAGTTGTCTTGACATCCATCTGGTGTATCTTCCATTTCATCACTGCAGCCAGGGCAAGTACTGGTCTGATGGAAGTGTATCTGGCTACCGGAGCAAAAGTCTCTTCATATTCTATTCTCTCTTTCTGGGAGAATCCACGAGCTACCAACCTTGCTTTGTAATTTTCCTATGTTACCATCTGCAGCATGTTTGATCTTATAGATCCACATGGAAGTCACGACAGACTTCCCTTCTGGTCTAGGACCACATCCCAACCATCATTCTTCATGATTGATGGATCATGGAATTCTTCCATTACTTCATCCTGGATCCTGGGAACTTCAATATCTTCAATAGATAGCTTTGTTACTTGAACAAATGTTGTAGTCCTTCTTTTGTAGGTGATGGTATACGATCTTTCCTACAAGACAAGTTAAATTGCATGATTAGAAACATCTCATAGTTTTCAGAACAATTTCTTACACATAAAGAAATATGTCATGCAGTCATGCAATTATTTTAGCCAATGCTTCAATACAACATTTATCTCGTAACTTTCTATATGCCTTCCAATCTCTACTAGAACATTGTTAAGAGTGTGCACAACTCCTAACATGTCAGCAAAGAGGTTTCATTCTATATAAGTAGCAATGGAATGTTGTACAGTGCCATAGGCCACTTACCCATTACATGCGTATTAGTAGTATACTGTTCATCAATGCAATTATTCTAATATGCTTAATACACAACCTAAGTCTAGGAACATAAGTATATACATTATTGAACAGTATTATTTAAACAATTAAATATACAAGAAATGACAATTCAAATACTTATCTTTGTTTGTTTGTTGGGTGGACTCCCACTCAATCTTTGTTTCCTTGCAGGAACTACTGGAGTATGCTCCCTCTTGATCTTTGCTTCCTGGATTACATGTCCTTGAACTTATATCTATTCTCAATCACTATGCATGCTTACTAGTATCATCATTGTGTTATCCTCGAGATCTCATACATAATCATACATTTATTAGTATAATCTTAATACTATCAAAACACAATAATCTTAAACATGTATAGTCATGATCATTTCAAACACAGATAGTAAGCATTGGCATTTGAAGTTTCAGGGAAGACTTCTCTTACTCATGCATATTCATATTTGACCATAGAACTCTTCTGGTTAGTCATATCATCAATCAAAGTAAGAAGCATAATATGCCTAAACCCATGATTACTAACTTCAATGAATAATCATTATTAATCATGCCATGTATACTTATATAAGAGATCCTAACACAAGGTAGGATTCTAACTTGATATAGGAAAAACATACCTGGATTAATGTGTTAGTTAGTTATGTCTAACATACCCACATCATGTCTTCTTGTTTTCTTCGATGACTTGTGCTAGTAACCTACATATATCATAGGTTAAGCATTGTAGAACCAAATTATACATACCTCGTAAGTAGAGCTTCTATGTGATCCGTGACAATGGATGAATCTTTGTCTTCATGTCACCATGGTCATATGTTCTTGAACTAGAACATGATTTGTCTTTCTTGATGTACCTTTCATGTTAGCGGACAACATCAACCTCATACAACACCACAATGCATTAGTACAATCATAAGTGTCAAAACCCTAATCAATGAATATCTGCATTCATAATTTTATTAAGATGATACAACAAGTCTAAAGTTAATCAAGATTGTACTAATCATAATGAAGACAAACATACCATAAACTTAATCATGAACAGATCTCGAAACATACCTGGATAAGTCATACCTGTCAAGATTGCTTGTAATCTTCTTATGTAAGGCCTTAGCCTCATCTCCCTCTGAAACTGGAACTTCTTCACTTATGCAGGTGACCAATCCATTCTCTTCTAGGATTAACCCAATCCACTTGATTTGCAGAAACTGGATCTGGAGTTGGATTAGGGTTTGTCAGAGAAACCCTAAAAATTCAAACTTTGAATTTCAAACTTCTGAAAGGATAGAAAGATGCACCTTTATGAGCTGGTCAAGCTGGTATACTTAGAATTTGAAAACTGCAAAGTTTCACCCCTCAAAATTGCCTTTTAGATTTATGGATTCACTAGGGAGGACCCTGAATTAGGGTTTGAGTTTCCTGGAGCTTCACCCAACCAAATAGTTTGATCCAAAGCTCTAAACTTTGATTTTTCCAAGGAGCTTCCAACTATGGTCACATATTTCAAAAATTCCCATTTTTGCAGAAGCCCTAATTTTTCACTTTTTCGATCAAAGTCCCGAACTAGGGTTTGATCAAGCCCGGCCTTCTACCCAACCAAAAAATTTGATCTTGGTCTCTAAATTTTGATTTTGATGAGGAGTATCTAGTCGTGGTCTCTGATACAAAAAATTCCAACATTCTTCGAAACCCTAAATTCCCGGAGCCATGAATGAAGGTGCTCAAAATCCAATTCTATTTTGACAGAAATATGCACCTGATTGTTTCTGGTGTAACTCCAAAATTTCAGATCTATAGGGTCTGAAAATTCTACATGTGGTAGCCTAACCTGTTAACTTTCCAACCCCACAGGTCTGACCTCAAATGGATTCTCTGAGAGAGAGTTATGCAAGTGTCGCAATGTTACCTGTTTATGGGATAAAACAGGAGAGCGAACTTGTACGGAGTGCCACATGTCACTGGCTCAATTTCAGCCTCAGAAAACCTTACCTAAGAAACTACAATCCGTGCCCTACCTGTCACTTTTTACGAAATTTCATTTGGAGCTTCCTAGCCCAAGTTGTGACCTTTTTTCCTAGGTCACTTGTTTATGACTGAGATCTGGAAGAGGTAGAAACCCTAGATTGTACATATCATAAAACACAAAGTACAACGAATTAGAAGTTGTGCTTTGGACACAAGATACATTGGGATCTTATCTTAGACCTGTAAAAGTTTCAGATACTGAAACTTCCCCAAAATGGATTTATAGCGAAAGTTCTATGATGACTGGTTTTTGCTATATCAAGCCCTAGCTTCGCAAGTGCAACAAGTGTCATAAACATTCTCCAAGGATGCTCAAGAGATTTGTATCCTCCTTAGTTTGATATTGTCTAAAAAAGGAACTGCTTCAGGTTTATCTTTAATTTATTTTTGCCTATCAATAATATCTTCAAAAGCTCTAGTGGCATCATTTCTTTTTTGGTTATGATCACAAATAATATATGAAAATGTTCAAATGAGTTGAATACATCCTGAATCTCATTCAATCCCTCAAACAATTCAACTAAAATATTTATGAAGTCATCATTTATTCTCAGAGTGAATTCTTTAAACTCCTCTTTGGAAAACTGTGAAAATGAAGAAGCAATAGAAATTGACCGTGATGCCTCCAATTGTTGCTCAAGAACCATCAAATTCTTAGCATATTTAGTATTATTCCCTTGTGCTTCTAGAAGTTGTTTCCTCCAACCTTTATTCTGTGATTGTACTTTCTGAATTTGATCTTCATAACTTTCCTTCAATCCCTATAACTGAGATTGATATTGTTCATCCATTTGAGTCTGTTTCCGCTTGAGATCTTGCAAATCCTCTTCTTTCTTCTCAATTTCTCTGTTTCCGCTTGAGATCTTGCAAATCAAAATTGGTGCCAACAAAGGCTCCCATTGATCCACTCGGGGACAGGAAGCACAAGGGGGACAACAGTTCGATTGAATCAGTCGACTCTGTTATGGCGGAAGCATAAGAAAGAGAATAAGCAAAGCAGGAATACACTATGCAGATAAACACATATAGACAGACAATATGCAGGAATGCGAATTGATTTCTCTATTACTGGATGTAAATATCATAAAACTCTGCTTCTATAATACAATAGTTTACATGGTTATATAGAGATTGTTGAGACGCTTGGGTGCCTTCCCATTACATTTAGATACAAGATAAGTTAGAATGGTTTCGACAGTTCAACCGTTACAGTCGACTGGAAGACAGAGAGACAGTCTATCGAAGTTCGACAGATGCAAGTCGCAAGTCAAGGCTACATGTCGACGTCGCGATACTGTGAGGTCGTTGAACTTGTCAAAGTTGCGGAAGTTGTTGAAGTCGAAACTTGTCAAAGTTGTGTTGACGTCGATGACTTGTCGCAATAGATGTTAGCATTCGACAATAATGCTAACTGCGATATGGATCACCCATTGCAGCAACTATTTCCAAGGATTCCTGTTTAACATATGTGTAATCTCTTTTCCATATAATTTGATTAGGAACAGTAACCTGCACCAGTGTCCCTTCCTTGGCTCTTTTGGAACTTTTCTTTACCATTGCCTTTTCAGATTTACTCCATAAATACTCACCAAGTGAGACTACTGCATCTTCACCAAAATCTGCAATTTCTTTAGAATGGGATGATGACACTCCTGAAACAGTGACCAAGGAGACAGGTTGTGAAGCAGCAGGGGTCGGGATAGGCATGCTTATTTGAGGTATGGATATGGAAGTTGTTGTAGTAGTGGAGACTAAAGGAGAAGAAATGGGGATTATGGATGAAGTGACATGATCTAAAGATGCAGAAGAAACTTACATTCCAACAGGATTGAGGGAAACCTCCATAGGGGTAGCAAGTTGATCAGATGGAGGAGTTGGAGGGACAATGAGTTTTGATGATAATGGAGGTGGCACAATGGTAGGGATGGTAAGAAGTGGAGAGGATGTTACAGCAAGAGTGGTGGTGATTTTGGGAAAGTGGATATCTGGAAAAGCATCCTCTACCAATGGATTTCAATTTGCTCATGGAAAATCAAAGTGACAATTTGGTGAAAGGAAAAGAAAATTTGGTGAAAGGAAACTCATCTTCCAAGTCACTGTCATCAATATGCAGCAATGCAGCCCCTACCAGTGACACTTATGTTTTATGCTTCTTGGCTGGAGGTGTTGAAGCAATAGTCTTGGTTTCAATTGCAGAACTCATCAAAGCTAAGCTTTTTCTCATGTCTTCAGCATATTTGATTAAGACATTAATATTTTACAGGGGTTGAGGCTATTGAGAATCCTCATTCATAGCTTTTCCTTTATCTTCTGGTTGATAGGTCAAAAGCAAAGGAGTTTTAACTTGAGTTTTCTGAGCTTCTTTTTCTATTAATTCCTTCTGAGCCTTGTCTTCATATGACAACTTGAGCTTTCTGTCTTGTAGCAATTTCACCTTGACTTCTTGCTGGTGCTGGTGAATGAAACCTTTTTCCTCCTGAGAGGTGACTTTGTTTAATACATCCTGAAAAGAATTGACACCTTCATAAATGGAATTATCGGGATCTATTTGATGCGCATAGCCACTCTTTATGTGTTCTTTTGTGAAGTGATTGGCCAAGAAATACTTAGGAT
Source organism: Larix kaempferi (assembly GCA_027924585.1). NCBI lineage: Eukaryota > Viridiplantae > Streptophyta > Pinopsida > Pinales > Pinaceae > Larix > Larix kaempferi. Next base: position 2,868,905 of record BSBM01000510.1, read on the forward strand.
CATGCATCCTTTTGTGGGCCTCCCCAAGCTTCAGGTTTGTAATCCTTTTCCCAAGAAAAGTAGCATGTGTGGAATTCTAAATAACTAAAAGTCCAAGGGTAAGAGGAAATTTAGGCCAACCTTTCCTCTTTGCTCCAAGGAGCCAAGGGAACACACCATCTATAACAGTTTGAAAAGACATCTCTTCAATAACCATCCTATCAGGTAAAATTCTGGGCAAAAGATGAATTGTTTTGCTGCCCCAAATTCTGATGTAAGATAAATATTCCCTAACATACCAATCTCCAATAGTGGCAATCAATGCCTTGGCCTGTGAAGAAAAGGTAGGGGCATCCTCTTTGAAAATATTGTAATAAATAGAACCCAGAAAAATGATCACGGATATCATAGACGAGGGGTACAAAGTTGTCTTCCCACAATGCTTAACAATAGATATGGATAGGAGGTCCTTCTCTGGTCCAATTCCATCCCATGCCAGGAAAAGGGAAGGCTGAACAAAACACATCCATGACATAGCCAAACAGATAGAACGCTGGTTTCTTGGAGGCAGGGTTTTTCTTGTACTTCTCAATAGCTTCCTTAAAAAACACTGATAATATATGTGCCCAGTTGAAGGATTCCCCGGTAGTGAGAATATGATGTGCCACAGGTGCCCATTCTGCTTTGAAGACTGCACAATTGGGTAACCCATACAACCTACATAACATGGTTGCCAATAAAGAAAAAGGTTCTCTAAACCATGAAACAGGGTGTTTCCTATCAGTTTTAGGAGCATAAATGGTAGGATTTTCCATCCAAGATTTAATCATTTCATTAAAATTAAAGCGGGTTGAAGAAGACTCTAGGAATTGTTTCGATAGAAGTTGTTGAGGATTTCTAAGTGCATAAACCTTGGAAAAAACTTCAGGTCGAAAGGATGCCAACAAGGTTTGGTTTATATCGTTGAAGTAAAGATCCTCGGGATTGGCATTATCTATAATCCACTTAAATGCATCGGTGTAAGGCATTAGAGACAGCCTGGCTGCAATTGCATGAATTTGGGATTAACTAATGTTGACATACGCCATTTGGTCGTGTTGGATTTCAGAGAAATCGTCATTGTCAAAAATGGAATAAATCCATGACCAGTCTAAGGAGTAGGTTTCATAAACCCTCCTGTCGGTGTTAGAGAAGATTCCACTGTTGGGATCTTTTTTCCTCAGTTCATCCATGGCCGTTTTGGATCTAGTATTCCTTGACATGGCTGGAAATAAGTTCTTTTGGTAAAATGGCGAAAAGAAAATTTAATTAAGACTGAATTTAATTTCCGATTATTGTGCAAATAATTGGCATGGAACAAGGGAACTTACTTGTAAACCGATGAAGAATACCAAAGCCAGTAGCAAGGTAAAATCCGTAGTGAAATTTGTTCGCGAAAGGTAAAATTGCAGTGTAAAAATGGTAAAAGAGCAGTTTATTTGAAGTATTTAAACCTAAAAAATGTGAATGGTAAAGTCAAAATAGGACCGTAGATCTAAAGCACATCAACGGTCAAGATTGTAAACAAAATTTAAAAGGGGAAAGTGGAATTGGAAAGTTGGAAACGCTTTTTCGAAAACTAACGATTTTATCCTCCTGCAACCCGCATTGCGGGATTGGACTCGAGGACATTAATCATTTCCGCAATCCGCAACACGAAAGTCAGAAATGTGGGGCGTCATATTTATGGAGGAAGTTCGGCCTTCCCACAATCCGCATTGGAGGAATGATTTTAGAAATTTTAACTATCCGCAATTCGCAAAATATTTGCGGGTTCGAAAATGACGATCCGATTTTATTTTCTAATATGGTTTCCGATTTTTGCAACCCGAATTGCGGACTCGAAAATCAAAGTTTTATTACTCAAAGGCTTTCCGACTTCTGTAATCCGATTTGCGGAATGTGGAAGTGCGGAAGCGAGAAATTCAAACTTTTAAAATTGGGATTCCCGCAACCCGATTGCAGATTGTGGGAATGCGGAAACGACGTTGTATTTTAAAGAAACATTAGGTTATCTGCAACTCACAAAAAATGCATAAAACTTCAAAACAAAAACTAGAGTTTTTTGCAATTTTTTATCACGATTCAAAGCATGCAAAGATGAGTTTATCATAATCCCAAAATGAAGATGAAAATAACCCTAGATTACCTCAATCAATTAGAAATAGGGGCTCCCACTTCCATAAAACAAAAATGGGATCTGTTGTGCCTACAACAAATGGTGATTGGCTGGGCAAAGCAGTTATCTCTGTAAAAATAATCTTCAAAGTTGAGGAAGGGGCATATCAGCATGAGAAAGTTTTTTTAGTCTGTAACCTGAAAATGTTTTCATAAAATTTAACAGAATCTGCAAAGTTAATTAATACCTAATTGATCTTTCATCACTTAAAAACAAATGCAATGATACCCAATTGAAAATTAACCTAGAAGCAAATGGTATTCTCTTTACTAATATGCAAGCATGAGAGGGAAGTTTAAAATAAGCCTTAGGATAAACCTTCTCCCAATTCCAAATCACCCTATCATCAATCATCTTGAGTTATTGTTAATTTATTGATGTATTTATTGACTTTATTTATTAATTTGACTTTTTTTTAAGAGAGAAACTAAAAAAAACAACCATTGAGATTTTGTTGAAATAAGACCACTACCCTTACTTGGTGATCAGATTTTGGCAATGCCATTCACAAATCCTACCTAGAAACTGAACAAGCTAGCTCTGTCAAGAGACTCCTTGTCTTTTAGCTTTTCACTAAAAGCAATTACCATGGCTTGGTGACCACATAGCAGTTATTTCGATCCAGAATAGAAGCCATGATCATGGTCAAGATGTCTTGCAATAAGACCCCCTGTCCTTGAGTTCAACAGAATGTCTTAACAAAGAAAACAAAATTTATTAGATTGTAAATTACAAGACACTACCTTGACTTGGTAACCAAATTTTAGTAGCGCCATTCACCGATGCATGCAGATCATGAATGAACCAACCTGTGATAGGATCTTCCATCTTCCAACAAATAACTGAAAGCCATCCCCCTAACTTGATGACCAGATATGGAGATGTCATTCCACCAATATCTATGGTCATGATAGGATGACTTGCAATAAGACCCCCTATCTTGCAATTTACAATCGTTTAGGTGAATTTTATTTAATTCCAAGATGATCAAGATGGGAACCAGATTAGCAGAAGACTCACCAGACTATAGAAATTTACTGCCAATCACTAATGGAACATATGACAAGAAGACCAAGTTACTCCTATGGCTTATTTATCAAATGAGATATTTCTGAAATGGTGGTTCAAACGAGAAAGTATCAATTCATAGTCTGCATAAATTGCTTGCTAGATTTTATAGAAAGAACACCTCCATGTATAGACCAAGTACAGTATACCCTCCCAAATTTTCAAATTCAATTGATTTGAAATAGACCGATTAACCAACTTTGGACAAAATTATTATTGTCAAAGAAAGCAAAATTTCAGAAAGAAAAAAGAAAAACCAAAAAGATAAATAAAAGAACAAACCACTCCTATGTACAGGTAAGCCAATGCTTACCTCAAACAAAATACTTCTTCAAAAGCTGTATGTTTATTGGGTAGATTTCAGGGAAACCCTCCATTATCTATAATCGGACAGTGCTAGGGCCAAGATTTTCTGTAATAATGAATGGCCCTAGCCACAAGCGCTGAAACTTAGTATATTCATTTTTGTCCTTGTGTTGTTTGTCTCATTTTAAGACCAAATCCACTACTTGAAAATCTCTCTGAGTTGAAGATTTCTCATCAAACCATCTTTTAACTAGTTGTTGATGTTGGTATAATTTATTTTTGGATGTCTCCTTCTCTTCTTCTAATTTAAGCAATGAATTAATTCTGTTTTGAAGAGGAGAAGAGTCATCCTGTTGTAATGATTGGGCCATCTGTAATGAAGGAAGTAAGAGGTTCGAAGGTAAAATAGCTTCCTTACCATAAACCAAGCAGTAAGGGGAATTTCCAATAGCGGCATTTGGAGTTACTTGGTTTGCCCAAAGAGCATTGAAGAGTTGAGTATGCCAATTATTATGATGAGTGGCCACAGTCTTCTTCAAGATATTATTCAGATTTTTATTTGAAGACTCAGCTAGTCCATTTCCCTGTGGGTAATAATTGGCAGAGTATTTAAGCTTAATCCCTCTCTCCAGGGCATATTGAGTGAGATCGATAGAGGAAAAATAAGATGCATTATCAAAAACCAAAGATTAAGGAACCCCAAACCTAGTGACAATGTTAATCTCAAGGAAATATATCACCTGGTTTGTATTTGCAACCCTAAGTGGGATTGCTTCTATTCATCTGGAAAAATAATCTGTCACAGTAAGGATATACCGATGTTGTAGTGAAGAGGTAGGGGTGATAGGACCTACAAAATCTAAACTTCTTTGCTGAAAGGGAAACTGGACAGTGACTGGATGAAGGGGAAAAGCTGATTTCTTGACTTTACCAGCACATCTTTGACATGCTTCACACCTTCTAGCGAAGGCATGTGCATCTTTGAGCAAAGTTGGCCAATAATAACTAGCCCACAAGATTTTATGGGTTTCTGTTTCTCCAGAATAATGTCCTCCAGCAAGTCCTGTGTGTAGTTGCAACAAGATATCATCAGTCTCTGGTTTATCAAGACACCTGAGAAAAACTCCATCATAATTTATTCTAAACAAAACACCATCAATGAACTGATAAGTTGCAAACTTTAATCTCAAAGCTATGCGCTTCTTGAAGTCTAAAGTTTGAGGAGCAAACCCGTGTGTGAGAAAGAATTTAATTTCATCATACCATTCGGGTGTTGGGGCAGAAATCACATTAACAGTGTCTTCAGAAACACCTTCTCCTTGGTTCCATTCAAGCTGTTCTTGTCGAGGATCATTAGATTGGGCAACGAGTAAACACAAACCTTGTCCTTTAACAATTTTATCACGCTTGATTTCCAAATCAAACTCTTGAAGGGCGGTCATCCAATGGGCACGGTTTTCACCAAGTTCTTTCTGGATCAAGACATTTCATATTGCTGCATAAGGAACAATGACTTTAGTTCTAGACTTTAGGAGATATGGCCTAAAATGTTTTATAGATTTGTAAACTACATAAGCTTGTTTATCAATCTTAGAATAATTTATCTCAATGCCTTTGAATGTAGAACTCATAAAGAAATGGGAATTTCAATCTCCTCATCCTATTTCTGTGTTAACACAACAACGTAAGAAAAGTCAGTGGTGAATGTATAAAGAATAAAATCTTTTGTGAAATATGGTGACATTATTGCAAGAGCTTCTATAATAGCTTTTCAAATTTCAGCAAAAGAATCCCTTTGAATATCAAACCACTTGAACTGGATATCCTTTTTAATCAGATCTTGTAAAGGTCTAACTATATGAGCAAAGTTAGGAACAAACCTTCTGACAAAGTTGATCTTCCCCAAAAAGGACTGCATAGCTTTCTTATAACTTGGGAGTCCAATTTTAGCAATAACATCTGTTCTTTCAGGATCAATAATCATATCGTGTTTTGAAACTATAAACCCCAAAAATTTACCTTCTATGACTGTAAAAATGGACTTCTTCAAGTTCAAAGAGATACCGTACTTTCGACACCTTTCAAAAACCTGTTTGAGAGAAAATAGATGATCAAGTCTCTTTTTAGAATAAATAGTTATATCGTCAAGATAAACTACTACAAAATTATGCATCAGGCCTCTGGAAGTAATGTCCATAGCCCTCTGGAAAGTAGCACCTACATTAATTAGCCCAAAAGGCATTTTTTTGTAAGCAAAAGTTCCCCAAGGTGTGTCCTGAATGCAATTTTAAGTTAATCAAAAGGGGTAACCAAGACCTGATTGTACCCAGAGAAACCATCTGACAAAGAAAACATCTCTGCACCTGCAACCTTCTGCAAAATTTGTTCCATAGGAGGAACAAGATAGTTGTCCTTTTCGGATGCTTTATTCAAATTCATGAAGTCTACACACAATCTTATCTCCCCATTCTTTTTGCGAACATGGACTAAATTGGCAATCCATTGTGTGTGTCTTACTGAAAAAATGATGCTTGCTGCCAATAATTTCTCTAATTCTTTCTTTACAGATGGTTCCAGGTTAGGATGCATTTTCCTTAGTTTTTGTTGGTAGGGTTTGACATGAGGCTTCATAGGGATGTTGTGCTGGATGATTTTTGTGTCAAACATCTTAAGATCGTCATAAATCCATGCAAAAACATCCTTAAATTCCTTGCATAGTTTGATGTGAGCTTTTTTCTCATTGGGAGAACAATCAATCCCTAGATTAATCAATTTAGGATTTTGCTTAGTTCCTAAGTTGACAGGCTGATAATTTAGAGAAGAGCTATGCGTCTTGCAGTTGGTTGCATTTTTGAATTTATCCCGCAAATCATAATATTTCTCTAAATTGATTACTGATTTAGGAATCAAGTTGGAAGGAGAATGGGAATCTGATAATGATTTTTCATGTTCAACTTCATCAATTGCTATGTCTTTGAAGGTGTCTTGAGCGGTTAGGAAATCCAGGATTTGTTGATCATCATCAAACACCTTCCAGTTGGTAACATTGTTTGGGATTGAAGGTTTGTATATCAATTCAATGGTAAAAGTATCTGGAGATAGACCTTCAGGAGGAATGAGCCTAGAAGCAGTGTTTGCCAACATATCAGCATCAAATTTTTGTGATCTAGGAACAACCTTAATGTTAAATGTTTTGAAAGAATTAGTCAAGTCCTTGACTAGTTTCTGATAATTTACCAAATGAAGGGATATACAATGGATTTTATTTCTAACCTGTTTCACAATAATCTCAAAATCTCCATAGCACTCTATAATCTGAGCACCTAAATCAATTTCCTTCATGAGGCCCTGGACAAGAGCTTCATATTCAACAACATTATTAGTACACTCAAATTATAACCTACAAGCAATCATAATTTTGGTGCCCTTGGGATCTATCAGTACACACCCTGCACCAACACCTTCTTTTGATTTAGATCCATTAGAAAACAAAGTCCAAGAATTTATTTCTACTCTAAAATTTGTATTCACACTATGCACATTATGTACAATTGTACTAGAGAAAGGGACAAGATTATAATTAACGATTTAATATTGATTTTCAACATTCTCAATGGGTGAAGAATCAACATGCAAATTCCTGAAAAATGTGTCAAAAGTGTAATGTTCAATATGTGAGATAAAGTAAACAACAGGCTCACTGGGGTCATTCAGATCACTAACTGTCTGTTTCATGTATAGCTCTCTTTTTATTTTAATTTTGTTAGGTTTACCATTATATGGGAGCCATAAATGGGACCAATCAGTGGCGAAGTAAACCTTCGGTTTCTCTGACCAGTCTCTACTTAGCCACATGCCATAGGATTCGGGAATATCAACAATTACGATCTCAATAGTTTGATGAGTTCTTGGATCAACAGATAATGTAATAAGGACGTTTTTCAATTCCCCCACTACCCTGAATTTTGACCTATCCAGTTGGACAATCTAGGTAGGAGAGGGTTCCCAACATACATTAAGATTTTTACACATAGACAGTGGCATAACATTGGATGAAGCACCTGAGTCTATCATGCAATTATGCACATCACTATTGAATATCTCAAAGGTAAGTAAGAATGGAGGCGTCTTCTTCCCATGTGGCTTTTGGCTATTAGGCTTCGAAGAATTTTCCAAATTATTATTTTGAACTTCCCTTGATTTATTTAGAACAATGCTTTTAGGCAGTTTTTCCCTCATGGAGGGTATTTTCAGGAGTTCAAATAAAGAGATATTAGCCTTCATCCTTTTTAGGTCATCAACTAAGTTATACTCAATTTCAGGAATGATTGTTTCCTTCTGCATTATCGCTTTGATTTTGTTGGGATTGGATGATGATGATGGATATTCCTATGAAGCTTGTCCTTTACTGTGGGTATTATAAGGGTGTTGCACATTAAAAAATGTTTCGGGTTCACATTCTTCTTCGGCCATAGGTAATTCTGAAAAAATAATTGATTGTATTAACAGGATGATCTTGCTCTTCATCAGGAGGTTCAAATTCCTCTGCTTCTTTAGGGACTTCCTCATTGTTATCAGGAACAATTTGAGATTCAATAGCCAGGGCTCTGAAAATGGAATAAAGTTATTCATAAGACAATCCTTCATCAAGAGTGGGTGGGAATTTATGTTGAGGAGGTTGATAAGGTATCCTGAAAGGTTGCCTTACGAATCCTCTGTTATTGGATTGACCTTCAGTGCTAGTTTTCCTCAAATCCACCATTTCATTGGAAATATTTTGTAAAAATGTATTCATATTGTCCATATCAAAAGGGTCTTTGTTTTGTGTAGTGGGTTTAGGGATGTTTTCCTGTTTCTTGTGAGATGTGGAGGGTTGATCAACTTGAATATTTGGATTGTCTTTCAAACCAAACATATAATTTTCTACTAATATTGCTTCTGCAAAAGCTTCTTGCAGATTATTCTTGTGTGCGCGTTTGAACCACATGGAAATAGGGATGGGTAGACCTTTGATATAGTAGGCAACCAATAATTCTTCTGCTGGAAGAACATTGTTAGGAATTCTGTTTTTCAAATAGGAAAACCTCTGGTTAAAATCCTTGACCCTTTCTTTCCCTTTTATTTTTAATGAGGAAAGATCCATGACCGGATCTTTAGGAGTTCGGTCATCCCCAAATTTATGGAGAAATAGGGTTTCGAAATCAACCCAGGAAGTAATAGATCCAGCTTCTAAGGCAAAGTACCATGTGGCAACTTTCCCTTGAAAAGTGTAAGGGAATAACCTACATACCACATCTTCATGTATTACACTTTTGAGCCTAATAGCCTACATAAAAGTTTTGATATGATCTTCTACGGTAACTTATCACCAGGATTGAACTTAGGGATCCTTTTATCTGGATTTTTTGGTAGTCTATGTTTTTCTCTAGGGACGAATATAACATCCTGATCCAACCAGGGTCTATTGGGTTGATCAGCCATTAGCCTATCCGATGAAGTGGAAGAACTTGAGGATGAATCACTATCAGATGAATCCTCTAATGATGATGAAGATTAAGAAGGAGGTGATGGTGGTGGGCCACCAGATATTATGTTTGGTTTTGGATTATCCTGAGGTTGAATTGTTTCTTCAAACAATGGATTAACTTGAATTTTAGGGAATAGTTCCTGATGGACTGTATTCTGATTTTTTGTATCAATCTGTGAGATGTTGTTGAGACAATAAGTGTCTCAGGTTCTGAGTTATTTCAATCCCCTGCTCTACCATGGAGGTGATATCTTGAGTACTCTTCCTCAGTTGCTCAAGAGTTAAAGTTCCTATGGTTGGTGATACAAAGATAGCCTCCGGCCTTCTAATTTCTTGTTATGTTATAGGAGTAGCAGGGATTGTATTTTGAACCTCAATTTCTGGGATCGTTGATGTAGATTCTTCCGTTTGAATTCTGGTAACGACCGGTGTCCTAGTAGGAGGATGTTTGCTAGTGTTTCGTTTAGGCATGACTAATCATGGACCTCCTTCTAGCGCCATTTGTTGAATCCAGGGATGTGCTAGAAGTACCCCAGGAAACAACGCAAAAGAGATAGCCTAATCTGAAGGCTTCAAATAACCTGACGCAAGGATTATTCTATCCTTAGAATGTTTGGTATAGCTAAATCAGACAGATATCAGGCCTCCATTGTCACTGTGAAAGTAATCCAAATGGATCTCTCTTCCTTCTAGGGAAAAGCAAGAAAATTTATCAATAAACATGTGTAGAAAGAAGACAAGTAAAATAAAAATTAAAGTTAACCCACTTAAACCAAATTAAATAAAGGAACTGTAGTTCTAGATTCTCAGAATAATTAGATCTTGAAAATTAGATAGATGTCATACCAATCAATAAACATATGGATCAGATCTGACATAATCTGCTTTGAAACAACCAGATGGTGAAAACCAATTTGTTTTATTCAAAGAATTATATTGGATGACTATTCTACAAATAACATGCTAATTGACAAATTAACACAAGATAATGACTTTTCTGTAATTGCAAAAATGAATTAGACAATGTGAACTAGATAAAAAAAATTCACTATTACATTATCTACATACAAATCCTAGATGAAAAATCAACATACAGATTTATATGTTTATAATTATGCAAACCAAAAAACAGAGTCATAGAATAAGTGTATGAAAACCAGTATTCATCAAGGAAACTTGATAAACATAATATTAACAAAAGAAAGGAAGAGAGAAACTAACTGAAATTCTTTAAAGATTGGAAGAAATTACAATGCTCCAAATACATAGTGTGTCTCCAGTTATTTCCTTTGATGGTCCCCCCCCTCCTTTTCATGAGATATTAGTCTCTTTAAATAATAATTACAGAAAGTTACAAAGAAACAAATTTCCCATGAAGTTAGGGATTACAAACTATTGGTTCAAGATTTTCCAAGGGCATATTGCCACTTGGAAAACACATCCAAAAGATCATCAACATCCTGATAATGGGCATGTTCGAGCTACAGTTGGGCCATGCACATCAAAGCTTTAATTTCCCTTTTCTTGGCCTTTGACCATTCCCGTAAGAAGACATTTATTTTCATCCTTGAAGACACGGGTGATTCAACCAATTCTTTAATTTCTATTATCTGAATCTGCTCTAGCTGCTTAATTCGCTCCTTAGATTTCAAACACTTTTCTTCAACCTATGCAATCATGATATTGGGTGGAAGGGCACTTTCTATCTGATCCATAACAGGGAAATTCAATAGACCAAGCAAATTATCAGAGGCAAACGATCTCTTCATGCAAAATTTCTAACCTTCTTCAATGGTAGATCCAACCATGTCACAGACATTCTCCTAGGATGCTAAAGAGATTTGTATCCTCCTTAGTTTGATATTGTCTAAAAAAGGAACTGCTTCAGGTTTATCCTTAATGTATTTCTGCCAATCAATAATATCTTCAAAATCTCTAGTAGCATCATTTCTTTTTTGGTTATGATCACAAAGAATATCTGAAAAATGTTCAAAGGAGTTGAAGACATCCTGAATCTCATTCAGTCCCTCAAACAATTCAACTAAAAGATTCATGAAGTCATCATTTATTCTCAGAGTGAATGCTTTAAACTCCTCTTTGGAAAACTGTGAAAAGGAAGAAGCAACAGAAATTGACCCTGATGCCTCCAACTGTTGCTCAAGAACCGTCAACTTCTCAGCATATTTAGTATTCTGCCCTTGTGCTTCTAGAAGTTGTTGCCTCAGACGTTCATTCTGTGATTGTACTTTCTGGATTTGATCTTCATAACTGTCCTTCAATTCCTGCAACTGAGATTGATATTGTTCATCCATTTGAGTTTGTTTCCGCTTGAGATCTTGCAATTCCTCTTCTTTCTTCTCAATTTTTCTATTGAGTGAGGTAACATAATCAAAATTGGCACCAACAAAGGCCCCCATTGCAACAGTTGTTTCCAAGGATTCCTGTTTAACATCTGTGGAATCTCTTTTCCATATAATTTGATTAGGAACAATACCCTACACCAGTGTCCTGTCCCTGGTTCTTTTGGAGCTTCTCTTTACCACTGCCTTTTCAGATTTACTTTAGAAATACTCACCAAGTGAGACTACTGCATCTTCACCAAAATATGCAATTTCTTCAGAAGGGGATGATGGCACTCCTGAAACAGTGACCAAGGAGACAGGTTGTGAAGCAGCAGGGGTAGGGATAGGCATGCTTATTTGAGGTATGGAGATGGAAGTTGTTGTAGTAGTGGAGACTAAAGGAGAAGAAATGGGGATTATGGATGAAGTGACAGGATTTGAAGATGCAAAAGAAACTTGCATTCCAATAGGATTGAGGGAAACCTCCATAGGGGTAGCAAGTTGATCAGCTGGAGGAGTTGGAGGGACAATGAGGTTTGACGATAATGGAGGTGGCACAATGGTAGGGATGGTAAGAAGTGGAGAGGATGTTACAGTAAGAGTGGTGGCGATTTTGGGAAAGTGGATATCTGGAAAAGCATCCTCTACCAATGGATTTTCAATTTGCTCAGGGAAAATCAGAGTGATTGAGGTGACCATTGTCAAATCAACATAAATAATTACTGGAACAGATAAGTTGGTGAAAGGCAACTCATATTCCAAGTCACTGTCATCAATATGCAACAATTCATCCCCTGCCACTAACACTTCTGTTTTCTAATTCTTGGCTGGAGTTGTTGAAGCAATAGTCTTGGTTTCAATTGCAGAACTCATCAAAGCTAAGTTTTTTATAATGTCTTCAACATATTTGAATAAGTCATTAAGGTTTTCCAAGGGTTGAGGCTGTTGAGAATCCTCAATTAGAGCTTTTCCTTTATCTTCTGGTTGATAGGTCAAAAGCAAAGGAGTTTTAACTTGAGTTTTATGGGATTCTTTTTCTATTAATTCCTTCTGAGCATTGTCTTCATCCAACAACTTGATATTTCTGTCTTGTAGCACTTTCACCTTGACTTCTTGCTGGTACTGGTGAATGAAACATTTTTCCTCCTGAGAGGTTACCCTGTTTAATACATCTTGAAAATAATTGACACCTTCATAAATGGAATCATCAGGCTCTGTTTGATGCACATAGCCACTCTTTATGTGTTCTTTTGTGAAGTGATTGGCCAAGAAAGACTTAGGATCATGCATCCTTTTGTGGGCCTCCCCAAGCTTCAGGGTTGTAATCCTTTTCCCAAGAAACAAAGCATGTATAGAATTCTGAATAACTAAAATTCCAAGGGTAAGAGGAAATTTAGGCCAACCTTTCCTCTTTGCTCCAAGGAGCCGAGGGAACACACCATCTATAACAATTTGAAAAGATATATCTTCCATAACCATACTATGAGGTACAATTCTGGGCAAAAGATGAACTGTTTTGTTGCCCCAAATTCTGATGTAAGAGAAATATTCCCCAACACCAATCTCCCATAGTGGCAATCAATGCCTTGGCCTGTGAAGAAAAGGTAGGGGCATCCTCTTTGAAAATATTGTAATAAATAGAACCCTGAAAATGATCACAGATATCATAGATGAGGGGTACAAAGTTGTCTTCCCACAATGTTGAACAATAGATATCGACAGGAGGTCCTTCTCTGGTCTAATTCCATCCCATGGCAGGAAAAGGGAAGGATGAACAAAACACATCCATGACATAGCGAGACAGATAGAACGTTGGTTTCTTGGATGCAGGGGTTTTCTTGTACATCTCAATAGCTTCCTTCAAAACCACTGATAATATCTGTGCCTAGTTGAAGGATTCCCCATTAGTGAGAATATGATGTGCCATAGGTTCCCATTTTGCTTTGAAGACTACACAATTGGGTAACCCATACAACCTGCATAACATGGATGCCAATAAAGAAAAAGGTTCTCTAAACCAAGCAACAGGGTATTGCCTATGAGTTTTAGGAGCATAAATGGCAGGATTTTCCATCCAATATTTAATCATTTCATTAAAATTAAAGCGGGTTGAAGAAGACTCTAAGAATTGTTTCGATAGAAGTTGTAGAGGACTTCTAAGTGCATAAACCCTGACAAAAACTTCAGGTCAAAAGGAATCCAACAAGGTTTGGTTTATATCGTTGAAGGAAAGGTCCTGGGGATTGACATTGCCTATAATCCACTTAACCGCATCGATGTGAGGCATTAGAGATGGCTTGGATGCAATTGCATGAATTTAGGATTTACTAATGTTGACATAGGCCATTTGGTCGTGTTGGATTTCAGAGAAATTGTCATTGTAAAAAATGGAATAAATCCATGACCAGTCTAAGGACTAGGTTTCAAAAACCCTCCCATAGGTTTCAGAGAAGATTCCCCTATTGGGGTCTTTTTCCTTAGTTCATCCATGGCCGTTTTGCATCTAGTATTCTTCGACATGGCTGGAAATAAGTTTTTTCTGGTAAAATGGCAAAAATAAAATTTAATCAAGACTGAATTTAATTTCCGATTATTGTTCAAATAATTGGCATGGAATAGGGAACTTACTTGTAAACCGATGAAGAATACCAAAGCTAGTAGCAGGGTAAAATCCGCAGTGAAATTTGTTCGCGGAAGGTAAAATTAATTTCCGATTATTGTTCAAATAATTGGCATGGAATAGGGAGCTTACTTGTAAACCGATGAAGAATACCAAAGCCAGTAGCAGGGTAAAATCCGCAGTGAAATTTGTTCGCGGAAGGTAAAATTGCAGCGTAAAAATGGTAAAATAACAGTTTATTTGAAGTATTTAAACCTAAAAAATGTGAATGGTAAAGTCAAAATAGGACCATAGATCTAAAGCACATCAACGGTCAAGATTGAAAACAAAATTTAAAAGGGGAATGTGGAATTGGAAAGTCAGAAACACTTTTTTGAAAACTAACGATTTTATCCTTCCGCAATCCGCATTGCGGGTTACGGGATTGCGGATGCGCGGATTGGACTCTAGGACATTAAATATTTCCGAAATCTACAACCTGAAAGTCGGAAATGCGGGGCGTCATATTTATGGAGGAAGTTCGACTTTCCCCCAATCCGCATTGCGGGATACGGAATTGCGGGAATGATTTTAGAAATTTTAACTATTCCGCAATCCGCAAAATATTTGCGTGTTCAGAAATGGCGATCTGATTTTATTTTCTAATTTGGTTTCCAATTTCCACAACCCGAATTGCAGAATGCGGACTTGAAAATCAAAGTTTTATTACTCAAAGGATTTCCGACTTCCACAATTTGATTTTCGGAATGCGAAAGTGCAGAAGCGAGAAATTCAAACTTTTCAAATTGGGATTCCTACAACCCTATTAAAGATTGCGGGAATGTAGAAACGTTGTATTTTAAAGAAACACAAGGCTATCCGTAACTCACAAAAAATGCATAAAACTTCAAAACAAAAACTAGAGTTTTTTGCAAAATTTTATCATGATTCAAAGCATACAAAGATGTGTTTATCAGAATCCCAAAATGAAGATGAAAAGAAACCTAGATTAACTCAATCAATTAGAAAGAGGGATCCCATTTCCATAAGACAAAATGGGATCTGTTGTGCCTACAACAGTTTCCTTATGGGCACTATACGTCTTATCATCTTTTTCTACCCCTGGCAGTGTTTGGTTCAAGGTACGCTGGGATTTTAGGTTTTCTTCCTGGGTTTCCGGTCCATGGTAGATTGTTGGACCTCTGTTGGCCACTGATGGGGTTATGATGTTTATGTCTCTGAAGCTCTTGATGGAATAGCTAGGAATCCAACAACCAACTAAAACCTTTTTTCCCAGTTTTCTAAGTGGTTAGCACTTCTCCTTGTCTTGTCCCATCCTTCCGAAAAAAGGAACACCCTCTCGGATGCCAACTAGCTCGCTCCGGTCCAACCCTGGTGGGGATCACAAGGATGTCCTTATGACCGCCGACGCCCCAGTTTTCTTTGGAAATAAGCACTTTGCAACTGATATTTATTTTTCCCTTTTCTCTTCCTCATGGCTTTCAAGTGCTCCTGGTTTAGAGAAGGAAGGTATATTCTGATCATTTCCTACTTGGTGTTTCTTCATCGACCGATCTACCTGTTGGAGGTGGTGCTACAAACATTTCTAGAGAGGTTCAAATATTTTTGGAAGATTCCCAAAATGTGGCTCCTTTTTCTTCAAAAGACTCGACAGGCCAGATAGGAGAATGTGAGCCCAGTTCTCTACACATGCCATCCTTATTCACTAGACGAGTTCCCGACACCCCTACTAGCCATAAGAAAATAGGTAAGAAATGTGTCAAGAGAGCCATGAAGAAGTTCCTTGCATTGGGGGACGACATAGAGTTTAATGAGGCTGTTGCGATGTCCAAGCGTGCCCTAGTGGGGAATTTTGGGGGGAGGAGGATTAGTTTGGCCTCCTTCCACTCTTGGGTTAAAACCAATTGGTTCATTATGCTCGGTTATGATCCATACTCGTTCGCTTTAACCCGAGGGTGGCTCAGGGTCATCCTGGAGGAAGTCGAAGACACTAAAAGGATCTTGGAAGGTATCTGGGAACTGGATTCCTCTGTACTCAAACTGAAGAGATGGACTCCTTTTTTTAACTCTTGGATGGAAAGGTTCTTCTCCCAGGCATATTGGGTAAAATTGTCGGGCTTACCACCTGAACTTTGGTCTATAGCAGTGTTCCAATGCATTAGTGGCTCCATAGGCTCCTACACCAAAGCGGATATGGGATTCACGGAGACAGGAGTACTATCTGTGGCTCGCATTTTGGTTGATATAGATCTCAGGGATGGTCTTCTAGAGGACTTGAGATTTCCCTTAAAGGTAAAAACTGGACTCAACCTATAAACTGCGAAGGTGTTCCTTTCAAGTGCAGTTGTTGTCACAAATATGGTCACCTTGCCAAGAACTGTTCTCGGCCCTTCTGGAAAAAAGATCTGGAGATAGAAGTAGGTTTATCAAGAAAATGAAAGAGGGGTCCACTTGCCTTCGGACCATTCAACTCCGACCAACCCAGAGATAGAGAGGAATACTCTATTGGTTCCTACCACTCCCCTATCAACCGCACAGAAGCCATTATTCACGGACTCTAGCTATGTTTTGAAGGATGCAGAAGACTCTTTTCCAGGTAAGATATTTCATCCTACTCCTCAGGATTTTCTCGTCATTGCTTCGCTTTTGATCGACATGAGACCCTTTCTTACCTCTCAAACAAGCTATCGGCGTCCCTTTCTCTACTCGATGTTGGCCCACTAAAGCCTTACCGCTCCATATCTATGAAGGTTGTTCCGTTAAAATGGTTCCGTTATTTTCCTGACTTGGGGCAACATCTACCTTACCTTCATATCTTCTCTCCCTTAAATCCCCCCCTTTACAGTTATGCTCCCCGAACTCTCTGCTCCCCATATGCCCTCGAGCTCTCCTCTCCTTTTGCCTCCCCATCGTCCACCTTTAGGTTCAAGACTAGATGGACTTGACACTAATCCTCTTCTCATTTCCTCGGCGTTGGTTTTGGATCCTACTCCCCATCAGAATCAACAAAAGGTATTGAATGTTTATAACTTGAGATCAAATTATGGAACAAAACCTTCCAGTGGCTTCGGGTTGGGCAGGATCATAGGACTATCCAAAACGTCCCCTCATCTGCGACATAGACTGCCAATTATGGACTTTGCTAGGACTCAAGTTATTTTGGACATTAACAATGGTAGACAGAAAAGAATTACATGGCTGCTTAGAGCTTGTAAGGCCATAAAAGGGTTTCCTTGATTCCGGTTCTTTTCCTTGACTGTAGAGGGAATGAGATGCCCTCCAAAAAACTAGCCTTAAGATGACTGATTGCGAGTACAGGTTTTATGGTTGTAATGTTATAAGAGACTCTTGCCTTGGGTGATTGTATTATTGAGGATCTAAAAGTATTGTTTCCTGTGTGGTGTTTTGTTTGCATGGATGCTATTGGGAGGTCTAGAGGCCTTGTAACTGGATGGAACACCTATTTTTTCCTCTGCACCAACAGCTGGACCTTCCCATCAGGACTAGGTGTAGTCTTGTTTTCAAGGGAATTAGGTTGGCCTTCTCCCTTATTAATGTCTATGGGCCAAACCAGAATAAAGCTTTTTTCTGGGACAAATTTTTAGATGTTGGTTTTCTCAATGTTGAGCGACTGATTATAGGTGGTGATTAAAACTTCACTCTTAGGGAGACTGGGATATGGGGCAGGAATGCTTAAAGATATCCTCTCACTGAGTATTTCAGCAGACATCTAGAGGCACACTCCCTTATGGATATACCTCTGATTTCTCTCAGGCCTACTTGGAGAAATTTGAGATAAGGTGATGCCTACATTACCGAGAGATTGGATAGATTTTTAATAAATGAGGGTACTATGCGATCGAACTCCTTAGTCCAATAGTGGGTGGGTGTGGGTGGTGAATCCAACCACCAACCCATCTTCCTAGATATGGTCCAAAGGCTTAGGAATCCACCGAGCCCTTTCACATTCAATGTAATGGGGATAAAAGAAGTAAAATTCAGGGAAATGACATACAGGGATAGGACCCCATTTAACAATAACAGTCTTGTTTCTGCCGCCATATAATTTCACGAGAATCTCAAGAAGTTAAAGGTTTTGGAAATCCCTTGGATTGCATATAAGAGAAAGGAACTATCTCTCGAATTAAAAAATATTGAAGACACCCTTGAAGATTTTCATTCGAACCACCCAGAGGGGTACTCATCTGAAGCAGAGAGGAAGGAAATTGATACTTTGGAAAACAAAAAAAGATAGCTTCTGTCGAAGGAAGAGGCTTCGGCTAGACTTAAGAGCAGAGCCATCTAGCTTAGCCTTAGGGATAATAATACAAAGTTTTTACACAACCAAATTCAACATAGAAAAAACTGCAACTCTATTTGGCAATTGTCTATTGAGTATGGGAACGAGTATTCGGGATTTCAAGAGCTAGCTATCCCGGGGGTTGATCATTTAAATAGATTTATTTAGAAGTACAGGAGGTGCCCCTACTACAGAAGATGAGTCTAGCTTTAGCTATTCCAATTCTCATTACCGAGGATCATGATGAGAGTTTGCAGCAGCGTGTGAATATGGAGGAATGAAAAGAAGCTATAAGCTCTCTACAGAATGACAAGAGCCCCGGCCCCTACGACTAGCCAATGGATTTTTTTGAAAGCTTCTTGGATTTATTTGAAGATGATATTCTGGTTCTCATCGAGGAATCCATGATAAAGGGGAGAGTTCTAGCGATTTTCAACTCTACTTTTATTACTCTCATACCAAAGAAAGACAAAGGTGAATCTTTTAACGACTACAGGCCAATTTCCTTATGTAACTGTATCTACAAAATTATATCAAAGGCGATTGCTAGTCGAATCAAAGTGATTATGTCCAAGGTTGTATCTCTGGAACAGTTTTCCTTTCTAAAGGGTTGACAGATCCATGATGCTTGGGTACTGCACAGGAGGTGCTACACACTACAAAAATTAAGAAATTGCCAGCAACAATTATAAAAGTGAACCTCAAAAGTGCTTATGATCAGGTGAATTGGACATACCAGAGGTTGGTATTACTTCAAATTGGCTTCCACCTATCAATTGTTAACCGGATTATGTCACGTGTACAATCAGTTACCTTCACTATACTTATTAATGCATTATCATCTGCCTTTTTTAGATCGGTGAGAGGGCCAAGGCAAGGCTGCCCTTTAGCACCTATTATCTTCATACTAATTGTGGAAGGGATAAATAGATATATTAATAATGCAAATCCAAATGATTCTTTCAAAGGTATACTGGTGGCAGGTAACATCAGGTTATCACACCTACTATTTGTAGATGACATTCTCATTTTTATTGATGGCTCTAGAAGAGATATCACAAAATTGAAGAGGATCCTGGATTTATTTATCGAGGCCACAAGAATGACCATAAATTCCTCTAATTCAACGGTATCCTTTATGAATCAGGACATGGAATTTGCAATATGGATCAAATCACAATTCAACTATATAGTGGCAGAAGTGGAGAATGGTTTAAAATACCTAGGTTTCACTATCAAACCGAATGACTATGGTAAAAAGGACTGGACTTGGTTGATAAGTAGGGTGGAAAAAAGAATCCATCATTGGTGCAATATTTGGATCTCAAAAGGAGGAATATTTGTTCTTTTGAAAGTAGTTTTGGAATCTATACATGTTTATTGGGCTACCATAGCACACATCGCCAAAGGAACTATGAACATCACCAGGAAAATCTGCTTCAATTTTCTCTAGAACGGACATAAAGTGACAAATCCTTTTCATTGGGTTGCTTGGGACAAATTAAGATGGCCAAAATATTTGGGAGGATGGGGTTTGAAGCACCCCATGTTTTTTGCGTTATCTCTTTTTGCAAAAAATGTGTGGAGAATCCTCAAGGAAAATACCCTATGGACTCAGGTGTTGTACCATAAATATATCTCTCCACTCAGCATAGAATATTGGATCAAGAATCAATCCTTATGTTACAAGAACATTTCAAATATGTGGAAAGCAACCCTACATGCATTTTATCTAGTGGCAGATTGTCTACAGTGGAAAGTAGGAGACCGAAGGAAAGTCAAAATAGGCACACATTGGTGGATTGGATGCATGGGTGGTCATACTCTACCAGATCATATGGTAGAATATCTCCATGAACAAGGTATTTTTTTCCTACATAAAGTCAGTGATAGGGAGAATACAAATCAGTACAAACAGGCTTGGCTTACTACAAAGCACTTGGACATTCCACAGCCCAATCGAGACTCTTGGCAAAATTACATTTCCTCGTTACAGTTATCCCACATCAAATTGGTCGACTCGGCGGATTAAATTATATGGAGTATGAATTTTTTTGGGGGAAAATAAACCCCATGTTTGGATTTACAAAGTTCAGAGAGAGCAATAAGATATTCTTGATCTATATTGGTGGCACACAGAGATCTAAAAGATGAACGTTCCCTTAAAGGTAAAACTCTTCCCTTGGTAAGCATTATCCCCAAAAATACCAGTCTGGAGCATTCTATGCAAGAATATTTACGAGGGACCAAGCAGATGTCCCTTGTACAAAGTTGACAACGAAACTATTGAGTGCATTTTCATCCACTGCTCATATATTCAACATATGTGGAAGATAACACAACATGTTAAAGATTTTTTGCATCAATGGAATGGGACTGATTTGCAGGAAGCTTTAAAAGGTTGATTGGACGATCCAGTTTCTTCCAAGTTCAATTCGCTTCATTTTTTCTTTATTTAGAATACCTGGATGGCTCGTAACTATGTTACTTTTGAGGATCACAACATTCCTCCGGGAGTCTACGTATTTAAAAGTATTTCTACTATGGACTCCATGCCACCACAGAAAAAGAAAAAATCAGACAGAGTGATATTTGAGGAACAGGTGGACCAATCTTATCCTTGGTGTTTCTTTGACGAAGCCTCACAAGGCACTCCAAGGATTGGTGGAGCAGGGGGTATAATATATACCACAACCAATAATTAGTTGAAATTTACTACAGCTCTTGGTCCTAGCTCCAATAATAGAGCTGAAATGATTGCCTTAAAATGCACCTTACAATTATCTCTCTCCAAAGGTATCCAGAGCTTACAGGTCATAGGTGATTCAAAGATGGTTATTAATTGGATGAAATTCAGACGACCTCCCCAAAATATGCTCCGGAGGCCTATCTTCGAGGAACTCATCCGGTTATCAGGCCTTTTCACTAGCATCAATTTTCAACATGTTTACGGAGAAAGGAATAAGACAACAGATGGATTATCGAAAATTGGTCTTCAGTTCGACAACGGTATTTGGAAGAGATGGGAATGCACAAATGACACTATTGTAGAAGATTATCCAAGACCTATCTCTCTCTAATCCATATAGCCTCTAGAATGCTCCTTAATGGTAATCATGTATCCATACTGGCTTCTATATTGCTACTTTTTGTTAGATATGAACAATGAATACAACCTCATATGAGGATATATGACTGGAAAAAGTATAAAATTCTAGTGATGGTTGATGAGACAATATGAGAAAATCCTTAAATATTTATGGAAATACAATCACATAAAATGGAGGTTTTTATATAAAGACTAGTTGTATTCAAGCCTTTTGGCCCTAAATAATGTGATCTGTTTTATTTTTAATAAAATGAAATGCGATAATTTTCCTATGGAAAAAATGCCAATTTTCATGCAAATTCAAAATAATTGCAAGTAAAGTATTATATGAAAGTAATCTTAAAAGCCTTGATTGAAAGCAATAAAGCATAAAATAAAAAGAAATATACTATTCTCAAGCTAGCCGCCTTAGGGGCGAGCTAACTGAAATACACAAGAAATTCCTAAAGTGATACAAACTAAAAAATAAAGCAAGAAAATTACTCTATCCAATCAACTACAAGGCAAATGACCAAAAGCGAGAAGGCAGAAAAACAATAGAAATGAAATCATATTGATATACTCCTGTCCTAACTAGACCAATACATCAAATAACATGTGAAATCATAGTTCCCATGTAACCATCGAAGGATACTACTACCTCAAAGATTTCAAAGTGTTCTAAGGTATACAAGACTGGCACACCATGAAATGAAAAACTAGGAAGACTGAATATTATGGATTGTTTATTCAAAATGTATGAAGTGCTTGTTGACACGAGAAAATGCCCATTTTCAACTTTATAGGCCTACCCAACATGCTAGTAAATTTGATCCCCATGTTACATTTTGCATGCAAGTTATGTAATGTTTATTCATGAGTAGGTTATGCAACATTATAAGTTCATATTCTAAGCATCATATTGCACTTGTTGAAGCCCATTATTCATATCAATTCATGCCCATGGACAACTATTGTGCAATTGTCATATCTTTGGGATTATTTTGAAAAAGTACACGGTATATGTTATAATGTTTAAAGCTCTTTTAGAATATATTATACATGCATAATGAGCTATGCTTTTTCATGTTCAAGAGTCTAAAGTCGTTGATAGCCTTATACCACAATGCTAAATAATTTAAGCTTCGATCCACTTGCCTTTATGTTATTATTTTCATAGAATTGATGCATTTGCCCAATGTAATACAAATATAACACCTCTCCTTGCCTACTGGCATGTATACCTTCACTCATCCCTTGTCCCTATCTAGCATATGCATCTAAAGTCAATGCATTAGATAGATGTACTATTTTGTTCCAAGTGTAATTAATTTAATGTAAATTGTTTCAACTATATTGGCTTAATTGACAATAAGATATGCACTTGTATTTGATTTATTAGATGAGCTTTTGGAGTTGTGGCTCTTGTGACCCCAAAAGGGTACAAGTTAGTAAGACCTCAAGATATATGGAGGGGTGGCAAGATGAAGAGAATAAGATTATATGTTCATTTTATATATTTAACATATTTCATAATTTCCCATAACTTATTATCATACATGTCCATAGACATTTGCCTCTACTTAGGTCATGCAATTCACTTTTTTTCTTCTCATAATAATGCACAAAGGGATATTTGACTCAATCTCATATGAATGTGCCTAGATTACATAAGTAGGCCATTAGTACCTAAGAGATCCAAATGATCAACCACCCATCTCACCCTTTCCACCTAATTTACAGCCTCGCCCAAGTATACCAAATAGTAACCTAGATATCTCACATGTCAATCATTGATGGAATCCTAATCCCTCATCACCTTCCATTCATAATGATGGATGGGGAAATACTAAATTGGATCCTGTTTCTCCTAATGTCTCTATAGTTGCATCCTATAACTCTAATTCCACTGCTTTAGCTCACCTTAATAAGGATGTAGAAACCCCCACTCTTGAACCAATTAGTACATACAAAGGAAAATAACAAATGGACATGTAAGTACCACCCATGCCTCCTCAAAGTTCTTCGCATGATCCAATTATATCCCATGCAATTGTGACATTTGTTGATATGTATCTCATTGATGATCACACTACTATCTAGACTGTCTCACCATAAATAGTTTTCCATTGCAACCTTTATGTTTAGAATATGTATGAGGACGTGTTGGAATCTTATTAATACTGAGAGGGGGCGATGAATCAGTATTAGTGCAGCTATGAACAATTTTTACTTCTTATCAAATTGAATTGGTACTTAGATTATGCATTTACCGTAAACAAAACAGATTCATCCACATATGCGCAAAACACAAAACACAAAGTTTTTACGTGGGAACCCAGATGGGAGAAAACCACGAAATGCTCTCTTATATTAAAAAGATTGCATTCATGGAAGCACCAACTTCCGGAGTTCTCTAGCACCAACTGGAAGGAGGCACCAACCCCATGGTTTTATAGGATACGACCTGGAGGAAGCACCGACTCCCTGATTTACCAACTCTTACTAGAAGGAGGCACCAACCCCCTGTTCCTTGCCTTGTCCTACCGCCTTGATATGATTGTAGAAGATACTTCATTGTTGTTCTACTAATCCGCGCACTCTTTAGATTAACTGCAATTCATTCCATTGTGCACACCTTCTGTATATTGAGATCTTGCAATTGTTGAATTGTATCACATACTTCACTTCACTACATCACCATTACCCACTGGATTTCATACTTCATAACCTTCTGCTATCTATGTGTTGTTTTGAAATACTGTTCTGTGTCTGCACATATTTAAACTCAACTGATACTGCGCAACTTGTGTTGTGCTGCTGTTATGACTTCGTGCATCTGTATCATATCATTTCCATCATTCTGTGCACCCTCTGCTATGCTACACTTCTGTCTTGGTGCGTTTGTCTTGTTGTTGCTAGAAATGATGTGTTCCAGATGAAATATCTCGAGCCTCACATTTGGCTAGACTATGAAGAATGGGAATGAACACCCTAAATCTAAAGCCTTCATAAAATATGCAAATCTCCACCCTCATGCAAATCTCATGGGAGTAGTAATATGCAAATATTTTTTATATGTTTTTATGTCACAAAAGGCAAAGCTTAAATGGATAGTTCACAAAGAAAATAAACACATGTAAATTAAACAAGATTTGAAACACATACTAAATATGAGCAACTAATTAAATATAAATACAAACAAGGTTTAACAATCTTGAAATACATTCATTTATACAACTTAGAAGCTGAAATAAACAACACATGTTCAACCGTAAACAAGTCTGATATATAAAAAAAAATATGGCACCCAAGAGGTCTTTATATTAATGACTGCTTCAAAATTATACTCTAATAATTATTTGTATCTCTAGACCAAGATTTGTCTTTTTACAACTGATGAGCATTTCCAAACCACTTAATCAGTGTGCAATGATAAATACAACACAAAATGTAGATCAATAAAGCTGTCTGGTAGAATTAATCAATAATGACCAAAGCTGGAATAGTTCACTACAACCAAAGCTACCAGTTAATGGCAAGTTACAAGAAAACCTTATAAAATATCATCAACAAATGGCAGGGAAGATACCTTTCACAACACTTATCAATTCTAAATCACCAATTTACCACTTAGCAAAGACTCTTGCTATCACAAAAATATCAGATGTTAAAGACACACTATAATCTTGAAATATAAAATTTTATAAACTCAAAATCAAGCTCTCAACATACCATATCATAGGGATCATTAGCCTCTTCCCTTCGATGGTGGATCTCTTTATAGCTTTTTCCTCCAAGAAACAGCTAAGCAATTGATTCTTTAAAAACTTTTAAAATAATTCTTAGAGAATCAAGGATGAGAGAAGTGGAATGAGGATTCAACCTAATATAACCATCGAAAGGAAGGAAAATCTAACTAGCTTTAGACTTTATATATTTTAAAGAGTCTAGCAATATTAGGAATAGTCACTCGAAAGAGGGGACCCACTATGTATTCAAAGTCACATATGTAAACACTTCATACTCCTTGTGCCTCCCAAAACTTGTGTATAGCTTAAAACATAACCTGTTTATATCATAATTTAACTCAACCATCACAAAGTGTGCCACCTGTAGCATGACAATTTGGCATGTTTTCACATAAACCTGCTTTTAAATAAAAGTATGTTCAAAAGAGATTTCAGCCCAGTATGAATCAAACTTTAACAAAATGTCTTGCATAGACTGTTCACCAAAATTGCATCAGTTTACCAAGTTTAATACATCAAAATCACAAGCACTGTACCAACACAACTAAGATCTTTTCCCAAACAATTTAGATATAAACTGCCTAAATGGAAGACGAAACTCCTGAAAAATTGAAGATGATGTTGTAGCTGCATTCACTTATTCTTCTGCAATAACTGGAACTTCATATTCCTCTTCTTTCGGTTGTTCTGGAGCAGGAATTGGAGGAAGAAGGGGAACATCATCAACTACGGGCTCCAAGTTTGCAGGTTGTTCAATTGATTTTGGTGGATTTTCAGATACATGAAGTGCTTTTTCATAGTGGTCAGAGAATGTTGAACTAGCAACTGATGGTATGGCACGATTAGGTTCAAGGTCCCCCCATCCTGTTGTTTTACCTCGTGGAGAAGGAGGAAGTACATCCCAACCATAATTATAGACAAAGTAATGATGGGGCAATTCAATAGAATTGGGAAGAGGTAAAGGAGCTTGGGACACATGTGGAGGGACTGAATGATGGGAATGTGGAGCATGTTGAGGTCCAAGGTAAAGATGGCTGGTCCTTTCCAGTTGAGTGAGTTCATTGGAATTAACATCAAAGTGCACATAAAATCTTATTTTTCTATATCCCCCTTGATGCCACAAACTCCACCCTCTGCCACCTCTTCCTCTTATAGATCTTCTAGAACCTCTATTGTGCAAACTCATGGCTGAAAACACATCAATAATGAGTAAGCATTTTACATACACAAATTTTAATGAACAAAACATATATACATAAAGTGACAATCAACAACTCAGTCCTCTTTAATACATATCAATGCAATATTGACATCACATCATGCAAGTTCTACTATAACATTTGCATAGACAAGGTTGCGAATGAGGGATTGGGAAATGATATAATGGGAAAACAATTCTCTGAGATTGAATATACATGTTGCAACCCAAAACCATGTCTTATTCTTCATTCATCACTACCGAGTGAATCTAGCATGACAACCATTATTTAATTCTTGAAACCATCTGATATTGAATCACCATCTATATTTTCTGTAAATGAACCATAATTTCTTAATATCAACCTTGAGATTCCATAGATTTGTTTTGATTAAACCAATAGAACTACCATCCATGTTTATATTGCAAATTCGAGGACAACATTTGCAAACGATAATCCATATATAGTGAACCGTAATCATATTTGCTGAAACATTGAAATCCTTTGCTAACCCTTAACTTGAAATTATTTTAGTCCATAAGGATTATTGTGCTTCAACATAGATACAAAGGGAAAATTTGGATCAATCATGGATAGATTCGTTTTAATAATATCGTTGGGATATATCTTCTAAAAAGAGTGGGAGAGATTCGATATGGGATTAACTTGAAGAGCCCTCAAAGATATATATATATATTAAATGATGACTTTGGTAAAATGAAAAAGGGAAGGGACTGAACATAATAGAAGTAGGTAGGGGATAACTTTTAAATTGTGCAGGAATGAAATGGAGGTAGAATGAGTGAGGAGTTGAACAAGGGAATATTTTTGATGGCGACAATAGCTTAACCCATATGACTGCGATATGAACAAACTGAGCACTTGAAAAATTTCAAAATTATAATTTCCTTGATTATTTTCATCAATGATAGCTCGGTTTCTAAACTCGCCATGATTCAAATACATCGTCCTGGAATTCTTTCATAAAACCCTTGCTTCATAACTAGGTTGATAGTTATTTTTACATCAACTATGACATTCATACAATGACTGATTATTCAAACTTAAGAGTCAAACTTCATCAAAGGTATTTATCACTTAGGGTTTTAAGGTTGGAATCATTCAAAGCTCGACTGAGTGGAAGGCTTGTAAATTCAAATCGTGCATATCAAGAATTTAGCAATTGATAAACCCTAGACTCCTTTTTTGATAAATTCCATACATATATACTCATGAAAAACCTTACCATCATGCCAAAATTAACTACACAATATTTCTTTTATCATATTTCAATTTCCACTTAATAGCGTATCACCCCACTTATTTACAATATTTAGAGAATGGAGGGTGGCAAATTGAAGGAGGGGGTTCAAATTTTGGGGTTTTATGATTCCATGGCATTTAGGGCAATAAGATAAAAAATCAAACATGACTAGCCCAAACCAAAACGTGCCATATGGCAATTTGAAACGAATATATTTGGATTTCGATAGCGTGGGGAAAATAAGAACGTCAAAAGGGAGCTGCAAATGTAATTTAATAGCACATGCAATCAATCTCTATCAAAATGCATAGTAGGTAAACTAGGTGTCACTTTACATACCTGTCACAATGAATAATTATTGTGTTAATTTACCCAAGCTAATCCAAAGGCCGATCCTCCTAATGCATTGGTCTTACCTTGTTCCAATAGATGTGAAGAAGAAAGGTAACAAAACTCTGTCGTGACAAAACAATATGAATATGAAAACCCATGATAACCATTTGGAAAGTAAACCGCATTTACATTGATTCACGTTATGGTACAATGCATTAACGACCATCGTGACTGGATGAGCTAATGGAAAGCCCGATAATCAGGCTTGTAAATCTCGCCATACAACATATTTTTCCATGTTTTAAATCAATGGTGGATAGACAAACCAAATAAATGCGTCATTTGTACAACTACAACACTATATCATCGTGATCATGAATGATAAATGCAATATATTTTGGGCAGTGAGTTGTCAAAGCATGTGTTAGTAAAAAAAGAAAAAAAAATCAATGTTACATTCCCACTTTAACATCTAACACATCAAATTCATGCATCATTATATTAATCCATTGAATCCATTTGGATTGCGAAGGCGAAAAGCTTAATCAAATCGTGCCACATAAAACAACCAACTTGCAAAAGGTCTCGACATAATCACATTATCAATCTCACAGCTCAAATGTTTGTCATCTTGCTCTATAACACTGAATATGCTCTTTTTCCATGATGATATTTCCAATCTAATATCCATTCTTATAATGCCAACCATTTCCTAATAAACATAACCCTTTTTAATTGCAAGCCATACTAAAATCAAATCAATATTCCTTTCAAAAGGTGCATTCATACCAAACCCATTGATACAATGTGTTATCCTCAAAATAAAAGAAGCCAATAAACTTGCTATTCATATAAACCATAGTTTTTCCATTCGAAGCATCATTCATTTGGTCCTTCTTATACCACCATCTTTAGCAGGTCCCCCCTTTTTGTGACTTAAAGGCTTAGCTCTATGCTCTTTTGTTAAAAGAACAAAAGGTGTAATGGAGTCATAATTATGGTTAAGTAATACCTTCTAGGGGAGTCCATTGAACATGCAAAAAAAAAATGGAAGTGTTCGCAACATTTTGCAAAAAATGAATAGGATGCAGAATGAAAC
Source organism: Larix kaempferi (assembly GCA_027924585.1). Taxonomy (NCBI): domain Eukaryota; kingdom Viridiplantae; phylum Streptophyta; class Pinopsida; order Pinales; family Pinaceae; genus Larix; species Larix kaempferi. The sequence continues at coordinate 2,898,000 of BSBM01000510.1, forward strand.
ATCAACATGTCTTAGATAATTTGTGACCTTCTGCGTATCATCTGCAATTTTGCCTTTCTGTTCTTACGCACTTGTCTAAGATAAACCTCATCATACTATGCATCTTCTGCTATGCTACACTTCTGCCTTGGTGCATCTATCTTAGAAATATTTGACCTTCTGCGTACCATTTGCGATTCTGTCTTTCTGTTATTACGCACTTGTCTCAGATAAAACTCATCATACTACGCATCTTCTGTTGTGTTGCTCTTCTGTTGTTGTGCATCTCTCTTAGATAAACCACTTCATCTTTCTACGCATCATATGCTGTGCTGCATTTTGCGCATCTGGCTCTTCTGCTAGATTATGATGTTTCGGTTCCACGAGCCATTGATACCCCAAAATTAGAATCTTGCTAAATTAGGGTACTACCACTTTCACATCTTCAAGCTTACTTCAACTCTCCAACTTGGCTTCTTGTTTATACTTGGCTTCCTTCTTCCTTGCTTCATGGTTAAGCTTAATTCACGCTTCCGCCACTTGTCATGATATGTGCTACTGAGTTATCACACCTTGCAGGTCTTGCGCATACTTGGTCCTTTGCATAGTAGGTCTTGCGCACTTTGGAACCACTTCATGTGGGGTCTTGTGCCCTTGAAGTACCATCGCTTGTAGGTTTTGTGCACTCAACTTGTCTGACCGCCACTTTCTTTTGGGACTCTTGCATGCTTCAACAACTTGTATACTTCTTATAATTGGTGGGTCTTGCGCACTTCCAGGACTTGCATACATGTCCAATTGCTACTTTCTCCCAAGCCTCTTGTGAACTCCCGAACATTGTCTAACCAAATCTTCTTAAGTATCATGAGTAGATGGATTGGGACTTGTGCATGTACCTTATGTACTTCTTCAAACTCGATGTACTTCTGAATGTATTGGAAGTACTTCTTCAACTGGATTTCATATACTTCTTCAAACTGGCACACGGATATTGGGTCCTCTTTGACATTAGTTGACATCAATGACAACCAAAGTTCAATAGGACGGTGATATCATTTGAGGATATGCACTTGAAAGCATCTACCTTGCATGGTTTACACTATACACCCATCCTATTTATCTCAGCGCAGTCAGTATGGTGGACTATTTTGAATTGTATGGAAACTTATCTATGTTAATTTTTTGTACATATAAACATGCCCCATAGTTTTTTAGATTTATATTTATGTTTTAAGAGTTTTTGCCATGTATGGTCTTGATGATTATGTGAACATTCAATTATTTTTTCGTATATATGGATCCATGCTTGTATTTTATTTGATTATCTTATGGTTAAATTACATGCTATGGTTTTCATGTGCTTTAATATGGTGGAAGGAATTATAAAGGGAAATAAAACGATTTACAAGGAGGTTGTTTGGGATTTACAAGGCAACATATTATCCCTTGGAACTCATGACCCAGATAGGCTTAGGACCATCAAGTTTATTAGGTGACGGGACTCTCTTTTGATTTGTCCTAACTATTATCTTAGGCATGGTTGAAATTTGACGGGTAAATATACGTCATTTGCCACTTTACACGTCAAAATACTGCCACTTCATAAAATTAAATGTCATTAATGAAGTGTGAATTTTAATTTCACCCGTCATTTTGAAGTGCATTTTTATTTTTACACATCATATATATATATGTGTGTGGGTGGGTGTGTTGTCCATTAATATTACTAATTAGTTATTAGAAATAGTAATAGATAGCATACGTACATACATACATATATATTCTCTTTATATTTCTACTTCTAATATGGGAATTTTGATTTTGTCATGGTCTCGTTGTCTCCTAGGTAAACTTGACTCGGTCATGGTTTTTTGGGCCCATGGTAATGACTCGTTGTATTGCTTGTGAATAAGCCTATTTAAAGGTTTCCAAGATAAACCTTCTTTGTCATTGTGGGTGATTGGTTTAATCATTATTATGTTCATTATGTTTTTTTTGTTTATTATATTTTTTAAACTTTTTATTTTTATACTATATGAGGCAAGATATGAGATTTCAATGTTTGATATAGTTATTATAAATGTTATTTAAAAAAAAAACTATTCTTATGATGGGTAAAAGTAAGATTTAACGTCAAATGAAAGGCAATGTCAAAACTAAAACGTCATATAAAAATATCTTGACGTGCAAGGTAGGACGTCAAATTTCAACCTTGATCTTAGGTACTTTATATTTTAAAAGAGACTTTTGTTTTCTAATGTTCCTCATGTCACTTGTTATTATTACTTTATTCTTTAAAAAAAATTATAACTGCCAATTGACCTCCCAATATAAAAGAATTGGGGATATGCCTAAAATATATATGAGAGAGAAGAGAAGAGAGGTATGCAAAGGAGCTCAAACATATTTTGTATTTATTTCAATCCATTTGCCTTTTTTAGGATCAAATAACTTTGTTGATAGTAGGAATGTTCTCTAAGGGTGTAAAATAATGTGAGGGTCTGGAACTTCATTTTTTATTTGCAGGTATTGATTTTTTTCTGCAATCTTATGTAAGTGGTTGGTTGTTTGAGTTTTTTCTTAGCATTAACTAATGAGTAATTTGTAAAGGTCAAATGTATAAGCGAAATATTGTTATGTACTAAATATCCAAATAGCACAAAAATAGAAAAAATAAGTAACTTCACACCTTGAGAATAGAAAGTAATGAATGAATAAGAAGCCTCTTTTAGGAGGAAACCTCCTTTTACATCATAAAAAGTGCACAAGATGAGATTATCTCAAAACTAGGTCTCCTTGGTATATATAGGACACAAAGGGTGCAATTACAATTAAGGGGTCTAAACAGACAAATAGTGACAACACTAATATAACAAAAGGGTACAATTACAATTAAGGGGTCTAACCGACAAATAGTGACAACACTAATATAACAATAGAAATGTACGGTCTCAATATATAGGGCTTAACATGCCCCACCCTTTCAAACTAGTGTTGACCTCAACACTTGATTAGTTGTGGATGTTTCTGCATGAAGAGCTCATCTCCACATGTTGCATATTCTATTGGTAGGTTCTTTCTCTTGATGAGGTACTCAATAATTGCTCGATTTTGTAGTTGTTTGACGCATATCTCAAGGATTGTTTTAGGTTCTAGCATGATTGTCCTTTCTTCATTAATCTATAGAAAAATAGTCTAAACCAAGATCTTGTTACGATTACCTTTTGTAAAAAAAGAAACATGGAATACTAGAAGAACAAGTGAAGATGGAGGCAACTCCAATTCATAAACCATACCTCTAATTCTCCGTGACACCTTATAGGGACCATAGTACTTGGGTGTTAATTTATTGTCCTTCTTTTATTGCTTGAGGGACATATGCTTATATGGTTGCAACCTCATAAATACCTAATCACCCAGTTCAAAGTTCATTTTACTATGAATGTTGATCAACATGTTGTTTCATCGTACTCTGTGTTATAACCAAGTTGTTCTTTGATAGTTTGAGAAACTCTTGTTGGTGTTCTATGTGATCCTCCACTGCTTGAACCTTAGCTTTCCCTCTCAAGGGTGATGTGGCTCATGGAGGATGATACCCATAGAGTGCCATAAATGGGTACATTTTGGATGAAGTATGGAAGGAAGCATTGTATCATCATTCTCCTAACGGTAACCACTTTACCCATTGTGTCTATTTATCAAATGTGAAGCACTGAGATAACCTTCTAGACACGTATTCATAATCTTATTTTCTCCATCATATTGAGGATGGTAAGATGAGTTATGATCCAATTGAGTACCCAAAAGATAAACATGCTAGTTATATGTGAAAAATGGATCTCTATCACTTACAATAATCTTGGTGTTTCCTCGTAATTTTTAAATTGTTGCCATCATTGTTGCAGTTACTATACTTGCTTTAAAAGTATGATAAAGAGATCAAAAGTAGGCATCAAATTTGTGAATCAATCCACCACCACCATGATGAAATTATTCCCTTCACACTTTGGTAGAACTATAATAAATTGATTGAGACCTCTCCCAAGAACTAACTTGGTATGGATAATGGTTCTAGAAGACCTAAGGCATTGATTGACTCTCCTTTGCTTTGTTGGAAAACCAAAAATTATTGCACAAACTTTTGAATATCAGTTTTGATGCCTTCCAAAAAATATAATACTTGATGTTGTGGTGAGTATGCATGAATCCTAAGTGCACCCCTATAGGAGAGGTGTCTAGATGCAAAGGACCTTCTATTTGAATTGGTAACTCTTACATATGTGTACATAATCCTCATATCATAGTGAATCATTCTTCCATAAAATATTATATGATGCATTGGGGTCCTATTATCGTTGTCAAATGAGCTTCAATGCCTTATGGTCATATTACCATTCTATCCTTGCTCCTTCCACCCAATTAGCTTGTAGAATGGAATTAATACCGCAAAGTAAGGCCTGATTGTTTTCTTCTTTCCTTAAAAGTGCATTCGCCACTACATTGTGTTTCCATTTTTTGTAGATAATTTCAAAATCATAACTTACAATATTTGTAACCCATTTTTGTTTCTCTCTTGAAGATAATCTTTGTTCCAATAAATTTTCTAAACTACCATGATCTATTTTTACCTTGAAGTGTCTTCCTATTAGTTAAGGGCACCATTGCTTAATTGCATTAAGTATGTCCAACATCTCTTTCTCATAAAGGGGTTGTGTCACTTCATTTTTTAAGCTAGTGGATTTCGAAAGCAAGCGACCTTCCTTGTTGCATTAAAACTACACAAATTCCATATCCCAAGGCATCACACTCCACCATAAATGTTTTTGTGAAGTCAAGTGTGGCCAATATAGATGTTCTACACGTGGACTCCTTTAAGTTTTTCAAAATCTTGGACTTCCTCTCAAGTCCAAGAAATTGCATTCTTTTTCAATGATGTTGTTAGAGTTGTTGTTATTCCACCTGTAGTTAGTGACAAATTTGTGCTAATAACACATCAATCTTAAGAATCCTTTATGATTCTTCAAGGTTTTGGGAATTGGCCATTCCACCGTATATTTAATTTTATCAAGTGCCACTTTGATGCCTTCATGAGATACAATGTGACCTAAATGTTCCACTTCTTGAACACTAGAGGAACACTTGGAAAATTCTACATATAGCTTTTTATCCTCCATTATTTTTAACACCATGTCAACATGTTGTACATGTTCTTGCCAAGATTTGTTGAGGTGCCAATCTTGTAGGTTAAGTGAGATTAAGAGTGTTGGAAATTCCAAGAAATGACACTTCAATGAAACTCATAAAATTTACCTTCTTTCTAGAATCTTCCTCATATCTTAACCCCATATTTTTTTCCTTGGGAGTGCCTTAAATAAAAGTACACAAAAGTAGAAGAAATAAAACAATTCACGTTCAAACAAACCTAAACTTCATAGCAATTGAGGAGAAAAGACACCAACCGAGGGATAAGTTTTCAACCCTTCTAAGGCAACTTATAAGTCGATATTCAAATCTAAAAAATATTTTTACAATAGAAATAAGAACAATATCATGGTAGTAAAATCAACCCCCTTATCTTCTTCTTTAGATGTCAAATCACTTACAAATTTCCCTTTTACTTATGTTTATTCAACAAGATCATAAATATATGTAAATAACAAAATACGAAGAATAAATGTAGTTGAAAATCAAATATGAAATTGACACAAAATATGTATGACTAGAAACTTCATATATGAGCTCAATGATGAAGTACATACCATAGCCTCTTCTGAAGGCTACAGAATCCAAGCATTGAAAATGCCCTACCTAGATTAAATCATCAAACCCTAGTTCTACCAAGAATAACAAGTGCAAGAATCCCTCCAACACTATCTCCGAGTCAAGACAACTTCCCCTGCTCTTCTTCTTCATAAGTCCACCCTAGGGTTTTTTTCCCAAAACTCTAGTGTCCAATCTCCAAGGATAAAACCATAACCTTATAACTCCAATATGCTCCAAGAAAAAAATACGAAGAGACCAAGAAACCATAGTGCCCGAGAGAGAGAGATAAAACCATAACCTTATAACTCCAATATGCTCCATGAAAAAAATACGAAGAGACGAGAGAGAGAGAGAGAGAGAGAGAGAGAGAGAGAGAGAGAGAGAGAGAGAGAGAGAGAGAGAGAGAGAGAGGAAAAAAATACGAAGAGACCAAGAAACCATAGTGCCAGAGAGAGAGAGAGAGAGAGAGAGAGAGGTACAAGTGAAGACCGAGAGAGAGAGAGAGGATAAGTGTGCCCTTATTATTGGTCACATCTCTACACAAGAGCAAGAAGAATGACACAAGTCATACTAATGAATTAATCTCTCCTTACTCTATTTATCTGATAGGTAAGGGAGGCCAAAAATACTATGTGTGCACACACCCTTACAAGCAACATACATGAGCCCTTGTAAGCCACACAGGTGAGAAGTCCACTCTAGAGTATAAGTGTCATTCTCCTATTATGATTTCATGTACAATAAGGACTCCAAGGTGATGTATCTACACAAGGTAAGTCTACACCACTCCAACTTGAGCCTTTATGGACTCATCTATTTTCTAAATCAAAGTACTCCATCGGGTCAGTTACTTGCTACAAGAACATTGTTGAAGCCTCAGAAATCATTGATCCATCTACAATCCTCCAAATAGGAATCCAAGCCACCACATACCATATAGGGAATGAATCCGTCCTCCATTATGATAGTATTCCAAATCTCTTGTATGGCATTATCCCACCAAGTAGGTCCTTCAAGTGGTTATCATGAAGTGCATCCATCATCTAGGTAAGAGACCTGCAATGCCTAAGAGAATAACACTAAGCCAACAATCCACTAAATTCAAGCATTCAATGATCAAGCTATCTCAAGTGTGCATATCCATCATGGACGATCTCTCATTCTACAATCCATATCAGACCATTTAGGGGCTAAACATACACCACTTACCACATGTCTCATGAAGCACCACCAAACATAGTGTAAATACTTTTGTAGTATCCCAAAAATATAACACTCCCTATTTATGAGTAAATTATTTACACCAACACCTATCGAATCCATTTACAACTCCATGAAATCTACTATATACCAATCATCACTAGTTGTGATTTCATAATCAACTAGATATATAACTTGGTAGAGAGGGAACAATAAACTCTTACTATAACAACTAGATTCATTAACCTATAAAATACTACTAATAACAACAATAGGTCAGCTGTCATCTACAATAAGACTATTAACCATTCTATCACAATATCTTAATCCTCCAATGAGCAATGGATACCTATGAATATATAGGAATATCTCCCTAGAGAAACAACCAATTGCCAACCTCCACCATCCTCATCATCAGATAACACCACATCATAAACTCTATAGGACATCCTCCAAAGACAATCACATCTCCATACAAGATCAAGTTGATCTTTGAAGGAAAAACTCATGGCATAGTCATTGAACTATGTAAGGTCATCATCAACTTGCCATCATGAGAATCCCTCTCATGCACCTCAAATATTCTGGCAAATGAATTATCCTAAACTAGGTCTACACCCTCATATCAAGAGAATAATTAAGAGTATCATTAGGGGAAACTTCCTCTACCTGAGAGAATCCAAATTCCCTATCATTGTATTCCATAATACTCAAATCAGCTACAACTCTAGAATAAATCTTGGCAACATCAAGGCATCACACCTATCTAATGAATAATTTTAAGGCCCATGCATGAAGTCAATCTCATCATCACTCCTATGTACATGGAAGTCACATGAATGGAAGAAAACAATGCTACATGACTAGAACAAGTCACTCCTACATGATCCTAATCCATTAGATCATCAATCTCCTTAGTATCCGTGATCATGGGAGGAGAATTCTACACACTGAAAGATCTCATAATCATAGTGCAAGGATTGAAACCTAACTTGGCATGTGACTCTTAAGAAATAGAAGGTACTACCAACCTCTTGTTGGAATATGTGAGTGTCATTGGATCAACAAGTGACATAAAAAGACCACCCTCTTTCACCTCTCTAAACAAATCCCTCAAATTTGTTAGGCTACAATCACTAATGGGGAACTATTTTCCCTTAAAGGAAACTCTCCAATCTACATCGCCATACAAGAAACCGAAAGTAGGTTTTCTTCTCAAACTAAGAACAAATAAAATATTACTCAGCTCAAGAACATCACTAGAAGGCACATGGAATGAAATGGAACCAACTCCTCTCATAGGCTACATGGCATCCTCACCAAGCTCCACATTCATGCCTCCCTATTTCTCCTAAATCCTATTGAATAGTGCATGCCATATGTCATGTATCTCAAAGCTCTGTTATCCACATATCAACCAATACTAGACAAAATGTTAGATATAAGCAAGAATACATGGAAAAGGCAGTCTCAAATTGAGAGGCCACCTCCCCTACTCCTACTACAGTCCCAACTACAATCTACTTCGCACCCTTTCCCTTCTTCAATGGACATTATCTTGCATAGTGTCCCATCTCATGGAATCAAAAGCGCATGACCTTACTTAGGTCCTTATTCCATGTATATGTCCCATCCTTCCTCTTGAATAATTTATTATTACCCATCTCTGTCTTCTTGATGAGACCAATAACATCTACTTTCGCTTCTTGCTCCTAACAAGACTGCGATTTTATTTCTTCCCGCACAAGATATACCCAAAGCTTTGGTAAATTTGGTATATTTTCCTGAGCACAAATATCCTTAAAAAAAAAAGGACCAATCCCTTTAAAATCCATGAATACTAGCTTTTGATCCTCAACCTTAGTTCTAGTGGTGGTGAATTAATCCTCCAATTCATTGATCCCATTAAAAAATCTCACCGTAGTATTTGCCTTTCTCATATGAGCCACCAAAAGTTGGTTTCGTAAGAGCATATGTGGAGAAGCACAATAATTTTGAAATAACTTGACCAAAGCATCAAACATCCTCTTACTTGAATTCTTATTAGAAATGTGTGAAATGAAGTGATCCTTCACAAAATAAAAAATGATTCTCTTCACCTTGGATTCCTTCTTCCAATCAACAACCAACTGTGTTAGATCGATAGGTTATGAAATGTCTTACTTAACATTCTCCCAAAGATAAGGATCTTCCATAAGTATATGAAGCCTGAGATTCCATGGAATAAAATTTGAGGCTCCATCCAACCTTCTAGACTCTCTTATACCGAGAGTAACTCTACACATATTGAAAAAATCTCAAGTGCACAAAATCAATACTATATGAAGTAGACAAAGCAACCCTTCCAGGGGAAAATGTGCTTATCTCAAGCAGCACAAGGTTTCACATGCAATGATATCAATTATGTCAAGTACCTATCTTAGGTAATCACTAAATGAAATACAATTCTCTCTTACTCAAGAGTGATCTCAACCACAACCGCTTTCAAACCATGTTAGAAATTTTACCGAAATGATAGTTCAATGCAATTCAGAAATTTCACCTTCTTTCTAAAAGGCTCCTTGGATCTTAGCCCCATAATTTTATTTCCTTGGATTGTTGTAAACTAAAGTACAAAAAACACCGGAAGACATACAATAATTTATTTTCAAACAACCCTAAACTTCTTGGAAACTAAGGAGAAAAGACACCAACCAATGAATTTATTTTTCAACCCTTATAGGGAAACTTATCAGTCAATATTCAAATATGAATATGTACTTTTACAACAAAAATAACAATACCATTAAAACAATAAATCAAATCCTTTGTCTTCTTCTTTATATGTCAAATTAATTAACAATTTATAGTTTACTTAGCTCCAATCGATAGGATCGTAAATAGATGTACATAGCAAAATATGAAGAACACGTGTAGTAGAAAATCAAATCTCAAATTGACACAAGATATCTATGGATGGAATCCTTGTGTATAAGCTTAAGGATGAAGTACACACCAGAGCCTTCTCTCGAGGCTACACAACCCGACCATGTAAAATGCTTTGGCTATGGTAAATCATCAAACCCTAGCTCCACCAAGAGTAACAAGTGCAAGAACCCCTCCAACACTATCTCCAAGGCAAGAATTTTTCCTCTTCTCTTCTTCTTCACAATTCCACCCTATGGTTTTCTCTCAAAACCCTAGTCTCCAATATACAAGGGTAAACCATAATCCTAGAACTCTAAGATACTCCAAGAAATGCCAAAGAGACCAAGAAACCATATCACTATAAGAGAGAGAGAGAGAGAGAGAGAGAGAGAGAGAGAGAGAGAGGTACACATGAAGACTTAGAGAGAGAGAGATCAAGTCTTCTCCTCTTCTAGGTAACATCTCTGCAAAATAGTGAGAAAGAATTACCACATAAGTCATACTAATGAAAGACTCTCTCTACAATCCCTTGAATAGGAATCCAAGCTACCACATGTCGTCTAGGGCTTGAATCCCTCCTCTGAGATGCACAATTTTCCATATCCCATGTAGGGTGTTCTCCCACCAAGTGAATCCTCCATGTGGTCACCATGAAGTGTTTCCACCATTTAGGAAAGAAATCTTCGACACCCAAGGGAAGAACATTGAGCTAACAATCAATTAAGATTAAGCATCCACTAATAAAGATATCTCAAGTTTACATATCCATCACAGACCATCCCTTGTGTCGCACTCCATCTTAGACCATCCAGGGGTTGAACATACACCGTGTACCCCAAATCTTAGGAAGCACCCCAAAAAACAGTGTAAATACTTTTGAAGTAACCCCAAAAAATAACAACAAGAGGGAACATGGATCCTTATAGGTGTTAGTGACCACCCTTATAGTAGCAATACATTTAGTTTCAATTTTCCTTGATGCAGTAAAATCATGCTCTAGGGTGTTGTAGGGAAATATTACAGTGATCCTTAACCAAAAATTGAATCACAATAATGATATAGATCCCTTAAAATTCAGAAATACCAAGAAAATCACACCATAAAGAACACAAGAATGTAGAGAATAACCCTTATGGTAGGGTAACACCATCAATTACTCCTTAAAGAATGAATCACTACAAAGCAATGTTTGCCACAAAATAATTCATCCAGCATATCTCATACAATGATACTCATGTATACTTATACTCTCTCATGATTGTTCTTAGGGGGTCTATGCCAATTATCCCTTATTATTATATTATTTCTTCTAACTAGGAATTGGGGCTATTTATTACCAACCAACTACCAAGTAGTTCTATGGCCGTATTACATACATTATCCCACTGCAAAGAGAACACCTTGTAGCAGAGGTTTTTACAATTAAACCTCCTTGAAAAACTTATCCCTTCTTTGTTTATGCTAGAGGTTTTTACATCAGTGTGCCAAATCGTCATGATGCCTTAGTGCACTCACAAACATAATGCACTGGTGTTGAACTAATAAGGTGCATCGATAACTGTTATTATTATAAAATGCTAATATATATATATATAATAATAATAATAATAATAATAATAATAATAAAATGCATATCGATGCTACACACTTAATTAAGCACATCGATGCATGTATAAAGGACACACCGGATCATGTTAGAACAATTAGTTATTCAATAAAAAAATTAATTAAAAAAAACTTTTACTGGTGTGCTTAAAAAGCATAAATGCACCAATGCATATAAAATATTGGCACAACAAAAAATATTAATGGTGTGTTTAATAGTACAATAGCCTCAAGTTTTTTTAACATATAGCAAAAAATTCTTGTGATGTGTTCAAAATATTACTAAGCACAGGTGCATTATGATATATATATTGCATCACATGTTCAAGATTTTTGCCAAATAACATGGATCAAAGAGAGGGAGAGGGAGATGATCCCTTTCCCTATTTTACCTCACACTCATGCCATTTTGAGGAATTTTGGCCTCCTCAAGTTTTATGAGGAGGCGACATCCCTCAAGGGGAACTCGCCCTTTTATAGTAGTTGACCCATCGTTGGGATCATGCTAGATAAGCATTCAAGGTTGATCCCGATATGTGGTATCAACTCATAGAGAAGGACATTTATTTTATCACTAGGTTTTATAGGAGAGGGCAGCTTTGGCCCCAGTTCCCTATTCTACCACCTAAAAATAGAAGAGAGCCAACTAGCATATGTGCAAAGATATGTTAGTCATGACATTGTTGTCTCTATGGAATTCCAAGTTACTAGTGGCTAGTTGCGAATACATGCACTTGGTGCAGAGGATGTTAGGTGCCTATCCCTTATTGTCATGGTATTAGCACACTTTACCTCTGATGGACAATGCATTAGTTTCCCCATGTTTAGCTATCTTAGATCATAGGTCCTGACTGATTAGGTGGTCACAGATATTTTGTGATAGTTTTGTTTTACTTTGGATGATTGTCTCTCTATTTTTGATGGGAGGCTATACTTCTTATTTGCGTCAGAGCTATTTACTTTATTTTTGTATATGTTTCATATCACTTGACCGACAATAACCCACCTCCCTCCTAGGTATATGACTAATGCTCGCATGAGCATGTGGGTGCAATTGTTTCCCAAGAGGGGATAGTTAAAGTGGTTGTGTACTCCATTCAGTAGAGAGTTTTGTGACTTATTGGTTGGAGAGGACAATCCTATCATCGATCTTGTACAATACCCATATGCGGGGATGGATTGGCGAGGATGTCTGAACATCCCATTTACTCAGGACAAGCCACCAAATGATAGAGGTAATATTGTCATTATGTTTTGATAAATCTAGTTGTATATTTCTTTGTCTTATTTAATGCATATGTAATTTATTGTATCATTTTGTTTCAATTATCTGATTATTATTGTCTATTGTATTGTAGATATTGACACATGTGTTGGGGATGAGCCTCTCCAATAGGATGAGAAGATGGATTAGGAATTTCAACAACCTGTAGTACAAAGAGCCAACATGCCACACAGGTCATATCACAGAGTGCGAACTAAAGTATCGGATCACATACGTGATATGATTAATAGGGAGGGAGTGGTACGCGTACACGTTTGAGAGATCTTAGGGGTCCCAGATTTGTCTGATATATGGGTGACCCTTACTTGTGACATTAAATCACTAATAAATCATGTTGTCGGTGCCATCAACCTCATCCAGAGGTTGAGGGATGATACTCAATCCATTTCATGTAGACCATCCTCTAAGGATGATGCTCCTTGTCCTCCACCGCATGATTTTCCACCACCTGGTCCTCCACCAAACTGAGTGACATCCCCTTTTCCTCCTCCACATGTGTCATCGGATACACCATCCATTGATCCACCTTCTCCTCCTCTTCATCCTCATCCTCAACATGCATCACTAACTACACCATCCACCATTCCACCTCCTCCTCCACATGCATCATCAGCTACACCATGCATTGATCCTTCTCCTCCTCCACATGTGTCACTAGATACACCATCCACTGATCCTCCCCCTCCTCCTACACATGTGTCACTAGTTGCACCATATTCCATGTAATGTTCCCATCCCTCAATTCGATCAGCAGGAGGGGACATTAACTGAATCGGGGCCTCAAAATTTCGCCCATAAGCCACAATTATGAATTCATACAACTAAATGCATATGCAGACATGAAATAAAAACACACAGTGGAAATAAAATGATCCACACACACATAACATGCAAATTCCAAGCATAATTGTCACAGGCATATAAATAAAATCATTGCACATCAAACACACAAGAATGCTTATCTTTAAACAAAGAAGTTCCAAGCAATTGGCTGTGTAAGAGTGATTTTCCACCCATCCATAGGCACTCTGTCCAAAATATACTCTTTCTGCTAAGAGGCCACCCCCAAGCTGGGCTATGAGGTCACCAGAGCAAAGGAAACGCCTACAGGTTTCTATATCTCATCCCACAACCTATTTTGCTCACTATGATTAGCCAAAAAGCTCAACCAAAGCTCTACAGGGGTCTCACTATGCCATCACAACCATGACACCCCTTCCAACTACCCCACACAACAAAAGGAAGGAATTTCCCTTCACCGATCCATAGTTCCCTCAGGAAATCCAAACCTTATAGTGCTTACCAGCGTGTGCAGTAAGAGTCCAACCTGCTGTATGCTAGTGAAGAACCTCCTGCAACATTAATCCATTGCTTGTCAAGCATCCACAAGTAGCAGAAATCAATGGGTACATGTTCCTAGCTTGCCCAACCTCCATGCTCACCTACAACCATCTATTTTCCCTTCCAAAAATGCAGCTTTGTCTTCACTTTTGAATTTATGGGTTAAACACAGTCTGATAATGGTCATGAACAACAATGGAAATTTCGACATAGTGTAGAAGCTTGCATGAATATGAGAATGAGAGAATGATCAAAAGAGTGTTGACTCCAAGGATATGGGGTAAGGGTGAAAGGACAATTGACATGGCTTCTGACCATAGAAGAAATAGGACAACTGTCAGCTAACATCACTATCACAACCCCCATGCTTCAATAACTACATGAAATGACTTTCCCCACCAACCTCACACATGCATTCCATGATTGGGTTTAGTAGTCAAAAGAAGGTAATTGGCTCATTTAAGGCACATGGCAGATTTTGGATGAGTTCTAAGGTTGACACATGGAAACATATGATTTGGTTTTCCATAGGCCCCCTTCCTCTTCCCCTCTGGTGGAATCGTAGCCCCTCTAGTGCTCTTTACACAACCATCTTGGACCATTTTATTAATTTTCAACATAATATTTACATACATTTCGAATTGGAATGACAATCCAATCATGTGGTCCAAATAAAATTATATACATCATACATGCCTAGCCATTCACTAGTTGGGATTTGGCCTTGAGCTCCACACTAGGAATCCATACTAGCATATTTATATCATTTACATAATTTTGAGTAAATACATTCCAAGTCAAAATTGGGGGTATTACAATCCCCTCCCCCTTGGAATAACACCATCCTCGATGTTTGCTCAAAATCATAACAAAAATGGGTATGCCTCTTTCATGGCATCCTCCAACTCTCACGTAGCCTCATCTGTACCAAAGTGCTTCCAATGCACCTTTACTTGTCCAATGGCTCGGTTCCGGAGCAATGTCACCTTCCTGTCTAGGATGCATAGTGGCTCGGTTTGGAACTCTCCCTCGGGTTCCACCTGGATCACATCCCAATCAATTACATGGTTAGGATCATGTACATATTTCTTAAGCAAAGAAACATGAAAAACATTATGAGCTCTAGTGCTAACAGGCAATGCAATTCTATATGCAACTGGCCCTATTCTTTCAAGAACTTCAAATGGCCCACAATATCTTGGTGACAGCTTGACACAACTTCCAAGCTTCGAGGAACTCTTCCTTTGTCTCACTCTAAGGTAAACATGATCCCCAACACTGAATTCTCTATGCATTCTATTCTTATCTGCATACCTTTTCTACTTATCTTGGGTTGCCTTTAAATTCTGCCTAATTTTTGCAACCTCTTGTTCCATTTCCTTAAGCACTTCTGGCCCAATTACAATTATGTTCACTGGATTATCCCATGTCACTGGTGTCCTGCACTTTCTGCCATATAAAACTTCAAATGGACTCATGCCCAATGAAGCTTGCCACCCATTGTTATAAGTAAACTCTACCAAGTGTAGATAATCTTCCCACTTGCATGGTTTGTCCATCACATACATGCGAAGCATGTCTTCAAGAATCTGATTTACTCTTTTAGTTTGTCCATCTGTTTGCGGATGGTAGGAAGTGCTAAAATTCAGCTATGTTCTCAAGTCTGCAAAAAGACTTTTCCAAAAAATTAAAGTAAATTTGGTATCTCTGTCTGAAATTATTGCCTCAGGAAATCCATGCAATCTGAAAATTTCCTTCATGAAAATATTTGCAATGACATCTGCTTTATAAATGGATTTAACTGGTATAAAATGTGCTACCTTAGACAATTTATCCACCATAACCATGATAGAATCATGTTGTTTCACAGTCATTGGAAATGCTATAATAAAATCCATGGAAACTACTTCCCATTTCCATTATGGAATTAGAAAAGTATGCAACAAACATGTTGAGTGTTGATGCTCAAATTTCACTTGCTGACACTTCATGCATTTAGATATATACTTGGCAACATCCTTTTTCATCCTTGGCAAAAATATTGCTTCCTAGTTGTAGCAATTGTTTTCTTATATCCTGGGTGAATAGAATATGACATTTTATGGATTTTTTCCATAACAATTCTCCTCGAGTCTGGCACATTTGGAATACAAATTCTACTTTTATAAATAATAATTCCATCCTCTTCCAAATGATACCCTTCATACCTCTTTTTGAAATTTGCTGCTGCGAATTTTTCTTTTATTTGCACATACAATTCATCTTCAGCAAGAGAATTAACAACCTGCTGTCTTAAATCTGATTGGTAAGTTGTGATGGCTGCCACATGCATTTCATGCACCTTTCTGCTGAGTGAATCAACCACTTTATTCTCTTTCCCTTTTATGTGTTTGATTTCAAAATCAAACTCACATAAAAATTCCAACCATCTAGCTTGCCTTGCATTTAATGTTGGCTGCTCAAATAAATATTTCAAACCACAATGGTCTGTCATCAACTCAAATTTTCTGCCAATTAGATAATGCCTCCACGTCTTTAAATCTTGAACTATGCCTGCAAGTTCTAGATCAGGTGTGGCATAATTCTTTTCATGCTCCTTCAATTTTCTTGACTCATAACATGCCACACGATTTTCTTGCATAAGAACTCCTCCTAGTCCTTGTTTACATGCATCTCTACACACCACAAATTCTTTTTTTGGGTCTACAATTTTCAGAATTGGAGCATTTGTAAGAAGCTTCTTCAACATCTTGAAGCTTTCTTCACATTTATGTGTCCATTCAAATTTTGTTCCCTTCTTTTGAAAATAAGTGATTGGGTGTGCAACCTTGGAGAATCCTTCAATGAATATTCTACAGTAACCATCAAGGCCCATACAAGATCTCAAATTTGTCACATTCTTTGGAGTTGGCCAATTCATAACGGCTTCAATCTTTTCCGGATCCACTGATATTCCTTCTTCTGAAATGATGTGACCGAAATAATGAATTTCATTTTTATAAAAGTTACATTTGCTCAACTTTGCATACAACTTATGCTCCTTTAACAATTGCAAAGCCATTCTCAAATGTTCTTCATGCTCCTCTTCATTCTTAGAGTAAATAAGAATGTCATCTAGAAACACAAGAACAAACTTGTCCAAATATTTGTGGAAAACTCTATTCACAAGACACATGAAGGTAGATGGTGCATTAGTGAGACCAAATGGCACCACTACAAATTCATAGTGCCCATACCTTGTTCTGAAGGTTGTCTTGTGAATTCCATCTTCCTTGATCCTTACCTGATTGTAACTAGACCTCAAGTCAATCTTTGAAAATACTTTAGTTCCTCTCATTTGATAAAAAAATCATCAATTCGAGGTAATGGGTACTTGTTTTTCACTATCAATTTATTCAGCTTCCTATAATCAATACATAACCTGAGTGTGCCATCTTTCTTTTTCACAAATAATACAGGTTCTCCACATGGAGATACAATTGGCCTTATGTATTTCTTTTCCAATAATTCTTGCAATTTCATTTTCAGCTCTAACAATTCTGGTGTGCTCATTCTGTAAGGTGTCTTAGACACTGGTGCAACTCCTAGCACAAGGTCAATTGTGAATTCAATGTCCCTCTTAGGAGGAAGTCCTGGCACTTCATCGGGAGACACGTCCTTGAATTTTTGTAGCACATGATAGTCTTCCAATTTTGGAATTTCATTTTCTAATTTGTCCAATATATGGGTTGCATACAATTGACAACCTTTCCTACAAAACTTCTTCAGTTGCATGGCTGAAATATGCCTAACAAATTTTTTCTTTGGAATTACTTTCACAAACCTTGGGTTTCCTTCATCATCAATGCACTCAAAACTCTTGTTGTAGCAATCTAGTTTAACTTTATGGGCTTCCAACTAGTCCATTCCAATGAGAATATCATAGGAACCAAGCGAAAAAACATTCATATTTATAAAAAAGTGGACAGTCCACCCATTTCCAATGGACATTTCTCCACTACCTCACTAACTTTCCTCTTGGTTCTAGTGGCTAGTTGGACTAACCATGACTTACTACGCTTTGATTTCTTAAAAACACAAATCTCAACAATTTTAGAACTGATATATCTGTGAGTAGATCCAGGGTCAATCAAAATAGAAATAGATTGCTTATCAATCTTACCTTCAATCTCAACCACAGTTGATTGATGATCTACTTATCGGTCCTCTAATGCTGCATAAATCCTAGGGACATTCCTTGCCACTTGACCCACAGTTTCAGCTTCTTGAATGTTGTGAACTTGCTTTGCACTCCCATTTCGATGTGGACAATTTCTAAGAAAATGGTCCTCTCCACATCCCCAACATTGAAGTGGTTCTCTTGGTTTGTCTCTCATCATCTTAGATGGATTTGTCACAACTTGTGGTGGTTGTCTTGGCTGATTTCTGAAATGAGGAGGCTTGAACCCCTTCTTCCTTTGCTCAAACTTCTCATTCTTCTTGTCCTTCCATGCCTTATGGAAATATAGCTTGCTTTTGGCTTTGATCAAAACATTACCTATCCTTTCTTATGGTCTCATCTAGAGTTTGAGGCTGTAACATCCCGGAAATACCAAAATTTAAAATTTTTTAAATTAGCAATAATTATCAAAAGTCATTAATGTGGAAATATAATTTAAATAAATTCCTTACTAAGATAACAACAAAATAAACATGACACATCATACTTCCCATTTAAACATGATACGGTTACATTTACTATTCAGTTTCAAAAGGATGCTAATCTCCTTGACAACCTATCTTTTTATGATTATGCAAAGAATACAATTTACAGTTTTGCTCAAGATCTAAGTACAATTACATGCTGTATAAGGTTTGTACTATTATGATGATATTGCTGTTGTGCTGACAGTTTACTTGTGTGATGATGAAGGTGCCCTGCGAGGTACCCCGGAGTTTACTTAGCTATGATTAGCTAAGGCATTTGAATACAGTTTTCCATGTGCAGACCACAAGTAAGAAATTCTACGCCAACAAGTGTTATGAAAACAAGTGTCTTTCAATTCAACGTCAGTGTAAAAGTAGAATGTTATTTACTTCCTTATGAAACAAGATACTGAAGGTATGGATACATGGTTCGAATTCTAGTTTTATGTACTGACATCCAAGCTCTTTAGTGATACAATTTTTATGTCATCCGTGTGTTTTACTTTATTGCAATATAAAATATCATATGACTACTATTGCTACTATTAAGCTATGATACCGGATCTATATTTAAAGTTGTAGGAATCTGGTAGAAAATGATGTTTACGCTTTGGATCTATCATTATATCTTGTACTTACAGAACTTAGACTATTCTAAGTCCTGGATTTGTCTTTTGATTGCACGGTTAGTAGATGTAAGTATAGTGACTAGAGCTTGTACTAAGGACCTATCTTTAGAGTACATCTCGCCAATACTTAAACTTACGATGATACCATAGTCTCACACTATGGCAATTCCTATGCGATTTATTGCGAATTTAGTTTCTATGTTATGAACTAGCATCATCAAACTTCATCCTATAGCTTATTTAAAACTCTAGAAATGAATTAGAATTAAAATAGAATAATGTATGATTCTATGCATCTACCAAATACATTGATTATATAATTCCAATGTTACGATGCCTACGTTCAAAACTTATATCAAAAGTGCACTAATTATTTTTAATGATATGATTTTACAATATGCAATGTTACTATTATGAACTGTTACGAGTTAAAATTCAATGGAGTGATGAAAACATTAGGTATGGACCATGCATTAAGGCTAATCAAATAGTGGGTGATATTACTATTATCACCATACCTACATAACCTTCGAAAACCTATAACATTAGCACACAAAGGTCTAATATGCAATACTATGCTATTGATGGCAGGTGGTAATGGCTCGGTACTTGACATGATTTCCAATCTGGCGTTGACAGGTTTTGAATAACGTCGAACCACTTGGTGAATGAAGTGGAAGCCACGGTGTGGGGTCTTCACGTGCTAGAGGTTTGCAATGAGTGCCATATTGACCGAGTTGTGCCATGCACAAGCTTTTTGGTCCACTTACCTGGCAGTTGGTAGAGGCAGCTATTAAATAACATTGATTGTAATGTAGGTTTGGTTATCAACGTGCCCTCCTGGCAGTTGAACCACTGTCGATCTCCCTAAGATCTCGAGCTGTGGGAAAACCCTAAACTTACGATGGTAAGTGATGGAGGAAGGTTTTCATATTACCATTGTTATGCTTAGTGGTAAGATAGTGGAGCCAGCCGATTGCTGTAATGTAGGAGTGTTTGTTTTTCTGAGAGGAGGACTCCTCCCTGGTCTTGAACCCAAGACCTGTGTGAGATAGTTTTAAGGGTTACAGGCTTATGCATCATGCCAAAGAGCCACGCTACAGTCGTGGTAGTTGTGTATGATTCTTCTGTCAGTTGCTGAGAGTGATTTGAAGTTATGAGAGATTGTCTTCCGAGTTTTGAATTTGTAGTACCGTTATTGCTACCATGCCTCATCGTCTTTTCTACTAGTGTGATGTGCCACTGTTCCGAGCTTTGATAAAAGGTAATTGTTCACAATAATGTCATAGTATGGTGTTGCTTGCTTGCTTTCTTGTATCTTCTTTGTTTTAACCCCATTGAAATGTGACTTTGCAGGTACCCACTTCATAGGATGGTTCTGGTGCAAGCATGGGGAATGAAATATGTTGTGACTTCTCCTGGTAAGCTCTGGTGGTTCTCAAAACCTTATAGGTGCGCTTGAGCATGGTGTTGATGGTGACTATCGTATGCTGAGAGTTGGAACTTGTAGACTTGTTTTTGGTGATGGCCGAGTGTTGAGTTTTTGAGTCTTATTTGATGAATACGATACAGTGGATAGTCTTTACTAGTTTAAGTGGTCATTCGGCTCTTGATGCCTAGTTGTACTGTTCGTTAAGAACTTCGAAATCACAGTTTTTACATGTTATTTGATAAGGGTATAACCCTGGGTACTTTGTTGCTCCACGGTCTTGTTTCAAGTTTTTGGCTGATAAGATTTAAGCCATGTGTACTGTGGGACTTTAATAGGTCTGAGATGCAACTCAAACATACATTTGAATGGAAAAGACCAAGAACCTAGGGTTCTCTTGCACTTAAGAATGATGGTTTGATTTTTGCAAAGAATTGCTATGATTTTGAACTCAGGGTTAATAAATGTGCAAATAAATGTTATTGTAATAACGTACAACAATGGTTGCTGTAGGTAAAAGTTTTCTGTTGCTTCGCCGTCGTTGTTGCTGTTTTAAGTTATGGGATAGTTCGGCAATCAGAAGTCTTTTTTTTTAAATGAATAGGTCACAAATGAAAGGTTTTGAAGCTGTGAATGTTTTCAATGTTGAGATGTATTCTTACTAGGGTTATGAGTTGTCAATAGATATTAGAATTGAATCGTGTTTTTCTGCTAAATGGTGAATATTGTCCTGAAGAAGTTTTCGATATGCTATCTAGGGTTTGGAAAAGAAATGTCTAAAGCTCGCCATGAAAGGCTTATGAAGAAAAAAAAATATGCACTGTGCAAACGAAACTAGGGTTTGCAAAATCTTAGGGTTTGATAAAAGGGTTTTTATGCATCTGCATAACTAATGGTATTTTGATAAATGAAAAAATTACTGCGATAGTTAGTGGAGAAATGATATAGGTTCAACTATGATAATTCTGTGCATGGATATTACAGCTGCTATATTCTCTTGAAATAAAACATACTTGAAAACGTAGAGTTTGTAATTTGGAAATACATATTAATACTATCCGAATTAGATGGAGTGGAATGAAAAGTATAGATCTGTGCAAAAATAAAATGTGTTTTCTTTTAACATGAATGTTGTACCTCTATTTACATGATAGTACCTTTTTCCAACGTTTTTGCTTATAAATGAAATGGCAGAACTAAAAACAATACTGTATGAGTATAATGATTCACTTAGCTTTCTGTTTTAATGATTTATTCAATTTACTGCTACTTCCCTGTACTAGAGTGCGATGCAGAAACAAGCATGGAGAAAAATGCAGAGAAGTAGTTTCTAAATCTAACATTTTAATCAATCAATCATTAAAATTATAAATCACAGCAACCTGAGAAATAAAAGAAAACAATTGACAGAAGAACAAATAGAACCTAAACCAGTAGATAAGTGGACAAACACCCAAGGAGCCTGTTCCTCCCAACCTGCTCCTGAAGGCAGCCAATGTGCCTGCCTTAGGACCCCCGATCCTGTTCACTGAACCACCAAGAGGAAGAAACCTTAGAAGATTAGGTCATCAACTTGCATGCAGCAATTAGTTTTTCAGTCTTGAATACTCAGCAGTCAAAGGGACTTGCACCAGCACCTCTAGTTTTCCTTCTCAGGATAATTGGCAGACTTACAATTGCACCCTCACATAGCCTCCCTAATTCGAATATCTGAGTCATCACCTAATGCACATGAGGAATATTTATGCAGAAAATATTGTAAGAGCTGCCTGCACAATTCAAATTGCCTATATAGGCTGCCTAGGCCTTTTTGTGATTTAATTGGTCATTAAATGAGCTTCCTGCTCACTTCCCCACCTGGGAATAATGCCACAATTTTAGGGGTAGTTGTCCCATAACCAACAGCTAGTGGTGGAGTGCAAATGTTGCCATCTGTCCCATGCCTTCTAGCAGCTTCCATTCCTCCTAGTGGGTCAGTGAACACTCTTCTAACAACTTTCTTGAGTGTTTGTCTCCTTTTCTAATTTATTAAATAATAATAATGAGTCATTACAGTAATTTTTGACCAGATTTGGTCATAATTACAAAACTTTGAAATTATAATTTGACATAGAGTATTTTGAAAAATAAAATAATTATTCTCAAAATTTGGGTAGGTGACAGAGGCTCATCAAACTCAATTCTATCTTTGTAGGATTGAGGCAACCCACTTAGAAAAAGCTGAATTTTGACTTTATCATCCATGATATACTTGGCATATCTCAGCAACTCCAAAAATTTATTTGCATATTCCTCCATAGTCATTTGGACCAACTTCAACTCATGGAATTCTTTAATTTTTCCATCATAGTACCTATTAGAGAGGTACTTTTGCTTGAAGTATTTCTTGAATTGCTTCCACACGATCTTCCTCTCATTGATCTTCTTCACTTTCCTAAGGTGATCCCACCATATAGATGCTCTCCCATTTAGGTTGAAGATAGCCACTCTTGCTTTCATATTTCCAGAGTAGTCTTGGACTTGGAAATACTTCCTCATCCCAAGAAGCCAAGCCTCAGCTTCTTGACTAGATTTTATCTCACCATCAAATGTAGGAGGTTTCGCATTCCAAAATTCTTCATATGAGTTTTTCTTGGAATAAATCTTCCTATTCTTCCTATGAGATGAAGAGCTTGATCCTTTAGTGGAATCCTTAGAGTCAAATGACTCACTAGAAGATGTTTCTAGAGTATATGACCTATCTCTAGAAATTATTCTTGAACTGTGGGACCTCTTGTGAGAATGCCTCTTTGAGCTACTCCCACTCTTCTCCTGATTTTCCAAGTGATGTACAGAGTTAATATTCCTCTGAATGTCTGACAGAGTTTGAAGCATAGCTGCATTTGACTGATTCCGCTCTTCTTGAGCTCTAAGCAGTCGCTCATTGTCTACTCTATAACTCTGCAGCTCCACCCTTAGGCTCCTCATGGTTTCTGCAATGTCAGTGGGAGTCACTTGGTTTCTCCTACCATTGGATTATGTCTCTTCATTTTCAATCTATATATTCTCTCCCATTGCATCAGCTTCAACTTCATAACGATCTTGTGCATCATCCATGATAATGACCTTCTTGGACCAACCAAGATCAGAGGTTTCTCAACTGCACTATATTCACTGCTAAACCTTTTACAATCACTGATATGAGTTTGAATCTACACAATTGTTGATATAAATACACTTGTTATATTTATTACAAAGTAAAACTCAATTTTCATATATTATGGAAATTACCCATATTGACAATTTTTTGTCAATCATGGCTACAATCACTTTTATGATCAAATTATAGGATCATATGAATCACTAATTCATAATTTAACTCTGTAAAATTGTTCCCCATTGGAAAAACTTTCCAATGACTATAAATATGCCAAATTTTGATTCTTGAGGACAAAGTTACAGTCCTTCAAAATTGCTAATTTGGCCCAAATTCTGCGCTTTTCCTGTAGGTGCATTTAACTCAAAAGGCCAACTTCAAACACCTGCATAAGATCACCTATGGAGAATTAGGATAAATTCCTTATTGGATCAGATAATAGATGTGACCATGATTACTCAACAATTTTCAGTTCTCCAATCTAATGCTCCAGTCACCTGCTATAAAATTATTGAATTCACTTTGTATTTTCCACTTCTACCAGACTTAGAAAATTCTGCAGTCTTGTAGCATCCACCCTCATAGTCCAAAATGTGACCAAATTTACGTTGCTCTAATGGCCGCTGCTAAACCCCATATCCAACCTTGTTGATTAACAAAAAAGAAAATGGGGGTCAAGGGGGATTTCCCCTTTGTAGCACCGCTGCAGGGCGGGTCGAGGGCAACGCCCTTGTTTCTTGTTGTTATAAATAGTTCAATTTTACGCATAAAAAAATGTGATTTTTTTTCCTAATGTGTCAAGGGTGTCGACGTGGCCTAACATGTCCCTCTTGAGATGTCAAATATGCCTACCTGTCACCCTGTGACGTGACCATGTCACCTCCTCCCCGCCACTAGGCTGCCACACTATCAACCTTGAGCGGGAGTGCATCGACGCTTTTCCATTTTACCATAAGTGGTAGCGCGCCTCCATGAAGCGGTTTTGAAAAACAACTCTTGGGGAGGCATGGTCAATCAAAAGGGGCCATGTGTCCTGGGTGGTTTTGGGCATAATGCTTCCATCATCCTGAATTAACCATCGGTCACTTTATCGGTGCACAATTAGTCTGGGATGTTTATCTTCGATATGATTTGATGGCTAGACCTTCGCCCTCCTATATATAATCACCCTGCACTTTCCCAGGGCGCGGTGATGTGGCGGTGATCCTCGACCGCCGATCTGACCTTCCATCGAACGGTTAGATCTTCACCCGCCTCCACACTCCATGCTGGGAAACCTTCTACACGCTGGTCCAATGTGGTTGATCCACATCATGCCCTCCTACCCACGTGGGTCCTCCACATCACCCATCCACGTGGCATGGGTGGGGCCCACTAAAATTACCAAAATTTTTAAAATTTTGGATTCGTATGAAATTTCAATTTGGGGATAAGCGGACCGTTGTAAACTCTATGTCTGCCCCCTTATCCGTCTCTTAACAGTACTCGTCTCCCACATAGACGTTTTCTGATTTCTTCCTGTAACTATGCATTTGCGGCCCATACATCTTCGGTGTTGCAACTTGGCTCTGATACCACTCTGTAACGTCCCCATCCCTCAATCCGACCACCAGGAGGGGACATTAACTGAATTGGGGCCTCAAAATTTTTCCCATAAGCGATAATTATGAATTCATACAACTAAATGCATGTGCGGACATGAAATAAAAACACACAATGAAAATAAAATGATCCACACACACATAACATGCAAATTCCAAGCATAATTTTCACAGGCATATAAATAAAATCATTGCACATCAAACACACAAGGATACTTATCTTTAAACAAAGAAGATCCATGCAACTGGCTGTGTAAGAGCGATTTTCCACCCAGCCATAGGCACTCTGTCTAGGATATACTCTTACTGTTGAGAAGCCAACCCCAAGCCGGGCTATGAGGCCACAAGGGAAAAGGAAACACCCACAGGATTCTATCTCTCATCCCATAACCCATTCTGCCACTATGCTTAGACAAAAAGCTCAACTAGGACTCTACAGGGGTCTCACTATGCCATCACAACCATCGCACTCCTTCCAACTACCCCACACAAAAAAAGGAAGGCATTTCCCTTCACTGATCCATAGTTCCCTCAGGAAATCCAACCCTTATAGTGCTTACTGATGTGTGCAGTAAGAGTCCAACCTGCTGTATGCTAATGAATAACCTCCTGCAACATTAATCCATGGCTTGTTAAGCATCCACAAGTAGCAGAACTCAATGGGTATAGGTTCTTAGCTTGCCCAATCTCCATGCTCACCTACAACCATCTATTTTCCCTTCCAAAAATGCAGCTTTGTTTTCACTTTCGAATTTCTGGGTTAAACATAGTCTGATAATGGTCATGAACAACAATGGAAAATTCTACGTACTGTAGAAGCTTGCATGCGAATGAGATTGAGAATGAGAGAATGATCAAAAGAGTGTTGACTCTAAGGATATGAGGTAAGGATGAAATGACAACTAACATGGATTCTAACCATAGAATAAATAGGACTGCTGATAGCTGACATCACTGTCACAACCCCCATGCTTCAATAACTAAATGAAATGACTTTCCCCACCAACCTCACACATGCATTCAATGATTGGGTTTAATAGTCAAAATAAGGTAATTGGCTCATTTAAGGCACATGGTATATTTTGGATGAGTTCTAAGGTTGACACGTGGAAACACAGGATTTGGCTTCCCATAGGCCCCCTTCCTCTTCCCCTCTGGTGGAATCAATATAGCCCCTCTAGTGCTCTTTACACAACCATCTTGGACCATTTTATTAATTTTAAACATAATATTTACATACATTTTGAATTAGCATGACAAGCCAATCATGTGGTCCAAATAAAAATATATACATCATACACACCTAGCCATTCACTAATTGGGCCTTGACCTTGAGCTCCAAACTAGGAATCCATACTAGCATATTTACATCATTTACATAATTTTGAGTAAATACATTCCAAGTCAAAATTGAGGGTATTACATTCCATCAATCCACTCACTACCCCCCCTCCTCCTCCACATGTGTCACCAACGACACCATATTCCATTGATCCACCCACTACTCCCCCTCCTCCTCCACACGGGTCACTGGTTATTGATCCACTTATGCCACTGATTGCAACAACACCATCTGCTACACATGTTGCACTAACTATTGATTATATAGACACTATGGTCACATCGGGTGCTATACTTGATGGTGGAGAGATATATCATACTCTACTTTCATCATTGTTATTTGACATGGGTGTTGAGAGACCCTCTACCTCTAGTAGCAGAGGAATTGATGCCTCTGGCTCTAGTCACATACCTAGCTAGCAATGGTACTTGACATGTATATTTATTGTTGTGTATTTGACTTGAGATGTATAGATGACATTTTTACTGATTTTGATGAGATGTATATTTGACATGTATATTAATATGTATATCACTCATGGATATTATATTTTTTCGTATCATGTTAATGTTGTTGTTATTTGATTTCTAAAATGTATTATGGGTACACTAATGCTTAACATTATTAATGATTTCTTTGTTTTTAAATTAAATTTGAGATGTATTAGTCATTTAAATTTAGAGTTGCCATATAATGTTTAACTTTAGTTTTATGAAATATTTTAATTTAGATTATGATTGCAAAAACTTATAACCATTAATGCCATATAAAGTTTAACTCTTCTTCGAGGTGAATTGTTTGTTGTCTAGCAAGATACAATATGTTGATTAAAAAGTTTACAAAATTGATTAAATGATTCAATCAATTGCACAATATTTTTTACAAGCAAATAACTCTTATATTAAATGCTATTTCATAAATTCCCCACTGCGGGTGCCCAACACGTGCCGAGAGGGAGAGTCGGTGGAAGGCCACAGGGCTGGGCACATGCCCTCCACTGCAGACCACGTGCCTCCTGAAAATTTCATAAGTTGAGCATAGGATCCATCAGATGACCTCCACCGTACCAATTCTTAAGGCTTTCTCGTGCGAATTGGTCATGACATTACCTCTAGCCAATACTTCCATTACGAACTCGGAGATGGAAAATCTCCTTCCACGGCATCCCGAATCCCATTCGAGCTTGGAAGGTACTCTAGAGCTCAAGCACCAGCCTTCTACGTTCATGATTTGTAATGGTCGAGTGAAGAAAGAAGATTATTTATCCCCAGGAGAATGAAGCATTCACAGAAGTGGAGGTCTTGATAGAGATTGGGTTTCTCTCCTCTACTCAGTTGTCTTTCTTGAGGGGTTGCTTCCCGTTAGTATCTCAACCACAATCAAAATTCCGCTTGATAGAAGGGGCTATATTCGTCGCAAGACCAAACCCACTGGCTCTTCCCCCGGCCTGCCGGTGTGTTTCATGCGAGGCATTGTGGGTAAGGCTAAGCGTTACAAGCAGGAAACTCTGGAGCAGGTGCAAGCTGACATTCGAGAGGTTGAGTAGGAAGCTCAGGTTGATCGTGGCTATCTCTCAAACATGGAAATTCGAAAGGAATTCGAGACTCTAGTGCCAGACCCAGGGAACACCAAGGGTCGCACCACTCTGTATAAAAAAACCCTAGACTATCACTGGATGCAGAAGCTGGTTCTGGGCAGAACCCTGGTGGAAAAGGGAGAGGCTCATGCTGAAATACTCCTGCAACAGGATGAGATGGTCAGCCTTCTTAAGCAAATCATCCATAACTAGCGGGAAATCGCTCACCATCTAGGCATGGAATTTGCAAAGGATCCAGGTTCTCATAGCGGCCAGGATGACCTGAATTCTTAGCTCTGTTTTTTAGATGTATAGCCTCTGTATTTGTATTTTTGGTTTCATTAGGTCGCTACTGTTACTGTCTCTATTTTTAGTTTTATGGCAAACAATCATCGTAGGCAGGTCCATAACTCTCAAATTTTTTGGTTCAATCTTATTTCATTTCAGGGAAGATTGCTTATTTTTTGATATTGCATATGTTTTCCCAGTCTTGGGAGGACCCAACACCATCTATCTTTTTCTGATGGCAATATAAGGTTCTGCTCTAACTTACAAAAAAATGATATTTTATAAATTCAATCTTATATATTTTTATTGAACTTTTTATTAGTATTGATAAAATTAACATGTATGATAGTTAAATATATGAAAAAATTATTCCTCCAATTTTATATAATGACAACATCTTGCATATTAAACAATGAAAAAAATGATAAATAATATTTGATCAATTTTTTATATCAATTTGTTTTATTAAATATTTTTGTTAAATCTTGAAAAGAATTATATATTTTTATATTAAATATAAAATAAAAATAAAAATACCTTCAACTAAAGTGACTTAGATGATAATATCTCATATTATTAATATTGCAAATAGTGATAATATATTACTTATTAAAACACTAAAACAATCATAAATTAGATTTAATTGAATTTTTAAATTAATTTGTCTGAATAAATCTTCTCATATTAATTAATGAAAATAATTATAAATTCTTGCATCAAATATAAAAACATCTTTAATATAAAAACATTCAACTAAAGTGACATTGACACCAATTTCAATGATTTTCTCATGTACTATAATTATAGTTAGATTAGATGGCCAAATTGCTTATGCATCCATTGATGTGATACCATAAGCATTAAAGAATAATAATAACTGCGAGATATCCCATCTCATCCCATCAGCATTAAAGCATAATAATCACTATGAGGTATCCCATCTCATCCCATGAGCATTAAAGTGTAATAATCACTACGAGATATCCTATTGAGCATTGTAATTTCAATCTATTAATATTAATCAACAACACAATGGTCCGATCCACAAATAAAAATTAATTTTGAATCTTTGTTTGGCATGATTGAAAATCCATGCAATTAGTAGAAGTTCCATCCAAGTAATTATATTTGATTTTTTCAAACAATAAAAAAAAATAGGTTTGATTTTTTAATATTATCAATTTATTTGAATAAAATTTACTTTAAAATAAATCTTTATTATTGTATTATATGAATATGTTATCAACTTTGTGAGATATCAATTATTTGCTTTGTAATTCAAAAGCTAATTGTTATAAACATTTCAAAACTTAAGGATGTTTACACTCTTTGATAGCCATTACACATTATGAAATAATGCCAAATACTTCTAAAAAAAACATATTTTGGCTTGCATACACGTGATACCTATTAGCAACAAGCGTAACATATGCAAGTTACCCTTTGAGAACTCGCATACACATCTAAAGTGACAAAAAATTAAAAAGAGCGTGTGTTTCCGCGTGTGCTTAGGTTGTATTAGGTGGTTATTAGATTGGTTGGGCTTGGTTATACCCAATTCAACTCATTCAACCAATCAATGTATGTATAATAGCAAATCTAATGAGTGAAGGAAGGGGAGAATACCATGATTTTTCCCTCACGTTGAATATTTGGAATTAAGAGTGTCCAAAGGTTTTATAGTGCCACCCTCATAATCATTTATGTCTGATTTCCCTTTCCCATGACTGTGTTAGGAACTTGATCATCCTTGGTTATCTTTTTCGTTGAAGATTAAGAGAGAGCATTATGAGTGGAATTTTGTTATCGATCTGGGCATGAAGATTCCAAAATATGGAGAAGAAAGATTTGCAACAAGGAATTCAAGTATTGCTTTACTTTGTATCTTGTTGCTGGCTTTTTTAAGTAATATAGGAGATCCATCTTCTCCTCCCTCCCCAAATCCTTTGTACTTCATATGTATTGATGTGATGAATGTAATGATTTGGGATAATATACCATGATTTGATAATTAGATTACTCCATTACTCATGAATTTTATGTCAATTCTTGAATATTTTATTTAAAAGGTTGATTTGATTTGTGGAAGTTATTTTTCTAGTGTTGTGTGCGGGTCAGAGACAAGAGGAATTTGATTGAAGGACCAAGTCAAAGGCTAGCAAACCTCAACTAGAAAAGACAAACGTCGATATATGGGTATGCAATATCACCTTTTTCTCATTGAATTTGTGTTTGTATTGTTTGAGTTGGGATTGGGAATAGGTTATCTCCAACCCGATTTGTGAGTGACTTGAAGCCTGACCATTTGGGATAATTTTCCCTATAACATATATGGCGACTCCACTAGGGAACACCTCTTGGGAGTAATTCCTTGAAGGGTTCTTAGTTTTTCTCCAGTTTCTAGGTAGAATTAGTTGGTATATTTCATCTTTTAAACTTTCTATTAGTTAGATTCCCCTTATGTTAAGAAAAAAATGACTTTTATTGCCTTCTTTAATCTTGTGGATTCCTATACGTGCACCTATTTGCACACAGTGGCGAACATATGTGTGTTGTTTTCTATATAGTAGCATACATATGTTATTTGTCTATGTACAAGTCACGTATATAAGCGAGCTGCTTCATAACAACTAGCATATACCCTCCCTTGAGTGGAATTTGTTGAGCTGTAAGTGGTTGGGGTGAATTCTTTGGTTCCGTCTTCCAAGATTACACGGGTTGTCTGAGATAGTTAGTTGGTGTGACTCTTGATTTGTTCTGATTGACATTTCTTGGCTTTAGTGCATAAGAGTCTAGGATTGTAAAAGCATTATTGCCATTTGTGATCATTGTCTTTTTTTCAAAATCAAAATGAAATTTCTTGGTTATTGATGCACAACAGATGCACTTCTTGTTTTTGCATTGTAGGAAGAGTATTTGGTTTGCATTTGCAGTCTTTAGGAGCATTCCAATGAATGTGTTTTGTGTTTTGGTGTAAGTTTGCAATTTCATTTGTCTTTTTGGTTCATATAGGAATCTTGTAGGTCTCTTGATTACCTTGGGATTGTTTTCATGGAATCGTAAAAGATCATATGGCTTTGCATTCAATTGTTTTCATGAAGATCATATAGAATTGCTTGCTTTGGTTACAATAATTTCCTTAAAAAGTTGCATCTTGCTTAGGTTTTGAAAGGTTATGCTTGGTCCTTTTTTTTTGTAGGTTGTTTATGGTCAAGTATCTCTTTCAAAGTTTTAAGTGGCATTCTCCATTTGCACGTGGTATCTTTGGTATCTATTCCAGTTGAGAAACCATATTTTTCACACTTTTGCATCCCTATGAGTAACAACAACCTTTAAAAGCAATGTGACTAAAATGAACTAGACTTTTTTTTCTCTGATAAAAAACCAACATTAGTCTAGGTTCTAGGATCTTGGTTGGAGGTTTGGAGAGTAAAATTCTCCAAGGACATCGTTAACACCTAAATTTCACACACATGCAAGTACCTAAAGACTCTAATCTCCCAAAGTATGCTCTTCACCTCGCATTCCATGTGATCTTGGTGAATTAGAAAAATGAGAGAAGTGTGAAATACCTCCACTACACACTTTTCAATTTCGTAAGCATTGTTGATCAAAATTGTTAGTTGCAAGCACCTTTAACATCTTTTGAGTTGAAGTAGAAACTACATTTGCGTTTACTTTGAGATCTTGATGGATTATAAAGAAGTAGGATTGTGAAATACCTCTCTTACACTCCTTAATCAAATTTTAACCCTTAAAATCAACACTTGTAATTCTCAACCGACTAAATTCCTCCATAAGAGGAATTTAGTTGGTTTGAGTAGTTGAACACTGCAAACCCCCATAATCCTCAAAATTAGGGGAAGAAGAAAGGTAAGAACAAATGGAACCAATAGCTGGGGTAAGGGGGAAACCCACCACCCCAGCAGAACCAAAACCAGGGTAACTAAATGCGGAGACTAATAATCCCCCCAAACAAGGAAAAAACGTGAACTTGAGGACAAATTACTCATGCTTGATTTGTGGCGAGTATGGTCACTATACTCACCATTTTTCACTCATCCCCAACTGTCAACAGTTGGTAGAAGCAAAGAAAAAGATATTTGTAAACCCTCTGCAGGAACCTGGTGTTCCACAACCCCAACCAACTATCTTGCAGTAACCCTTTTCCAACCAAGGGGTCATTACCCATTAGTAGGAGCCCTGCCCCTCTACCGATGGCTCCTTTTAGAACATATACATGAACGTGACATATGTTAAACTACAAAATCGAGCCAATGGCTATGGCAGGCCTAAACCCCCCAAGTGGAAGATGTACCTACCCCTTCGGGGGGCCCTTTGCAAATACCACACCCAAGTGGTGAGTGAATCCCTAGGATCCCAAAGTTACCCCTTAGGCGCAACCTCCATAAACCTCACATGAAAGCCACACACAACTACAATATTGTGGATAACTTGGCCCAGTCACTAGCTGCCATGTCCACTTTAGAGGTTCTACAGTTGTACCCAACCCAATGCAAGGCATTAATTAACACACTTGGTGATTTCAACCCTTCAAACTCGCACCTTATGACCTTCAATATCGATAAAGGTGAACCGCGACTACCCTTGTCAGCCGCATTCCAAGTTCTAGTTACAATTAAAAAAATTATGATTAATCAATGCATTATCAATGAAGGTGCATCCACATGTGTCATGTCATCTAATGCATGGAAGCGATTGGGTTCACTGGAATTAGTTCCCTCATCTATTTCCCTTTGTGCACATGATGGAAGACCATCAGAACCTAGGGGTTTGTAGTAGTTGATGCACAACTTTACTACAATATTCTTTTGGGTCATAGTTATATGTATGCCATGAAGACGATCTCCTCTTTGATTTTCCACATCATGATGTTTCCCTTTAATGGGAAAATAGTCACCCTCGACCAACTTAATTAGTATGACCCTCATACCAACACCAACCCCGAAAATGTCCTACCCATGGTAGGAAAAACGAGTCAACCCCCTTACATTGATATATGCCCGGGAGTGTACAAAGACTCTAATTTGTTAAGGGTATATTCAGGTCCTCCACTTGAAATCCCTGCATCAACAGATGGCCTTATGTGCACCATTTCCACCTCTGAAAATGTCTCTACCGCTCCCTCGACATCATCATCAACACCTTCTATTAGTCATGGAACTGAACAAACATTGAGTTCATCACTGCCTCCCATATTTCAAATACCATTCTTGTACCCCCCCAAGGGAGTGCAAGGGACGTTGGTTATGGCTCAACTAACTCTACCTAGGCTCAATTTGGGAATACTTGTGTGGTACCTCACTCCACCCTACCCATAAATAACCTCAAAACTTGTATCCCATTATGAGTTTTCCCCGTTTCGGTAGTTATGCCATCTCGACCCGTTACGCCATCTATACCGCACGCTGATCCTGTGACACCTGTGACTAAACCACCACTGGCTGTCGCCAAACCCAATAACGGGGGCATACGATAACCCAAGTTGAAGGCCCTCATGGTAGCCAACCCTCCCCCTAAACCATCATTGAAAGTTGCTAAGCCTAAAGAAGGGGGCATAACCCAACATAGGTTGAAATCCTCAGTATTTCCAACCACTACTCCCGCAACAAGGGTCACCCCACCGTGTGCCCTATGAGAGCAACAAGGCAATGCGACCAACCTATGCCCCACCTTGCAAAAGCTTAGGAATCTTCTTAATACCCTTGTTAGTGTGATGCATGTGACATATACAATAATAGGGGGCACACCTTCAAATTCCTCTTCGTCCAATACAACTAAGTCCAAGCCGTTATGCACGAATCACGCGTGCTTGATTTGCTCTCAGTTTGGGCATTCCACGCACCATTGTCCCGACCTCCCTCGATTTCGGGACGCTTTGGCGACCATTTGCCTCACCTTCCCTTTGGTTGAGAGTGTTTCAACTCAAAAATAGGAAACCGCTTCCATAAATGTCATCACTACATCGACAAGAACACCCATTGTTTCCACATCAGAACTAGCCATCTCTGCGGTACAAAATACCGAGCCACCTATGCAACTAGAACCAAAACTTGAGGACCATGCACCAGAAGCACTACATGATGGATGTACATATTGTGGGAACCATAATCATATTATTCCTAATGATATCTACATAGTCATACCTGAACGTGCCAGTCCACCCTAAACTTTGGCACACGTGCCTACCCATGCTAGGATCCCACGCCCATGCAGATTGTGTGGTGACACTTCCCACTTCTCATTTTAGTGTCCCATATTACATGTCGAATGAGAAACCCAGCTCGAACTTATGCGGCTATAGGATCAAATTCCTCACCTTAGGGTCTTTCCGCAAGGATTCCCCATCGAGGAGACCATTCCTGCCTTACCATATACTATCGACATGACATTCTCCATAGACGGTCCACTCACTAGCGATGATTTATCATTCTCTGATGAAGACCAGGATCCACC
This sequence comes from Larix kaempferi, assembly GCA_027924585.1. Lineage (NCBI taxonomy): Eukaryota > Viridiplantae > Streptophyta > Pinopsida > Pinales > Pinaceae > Larix > Larix kaempferi. The sequence continues at coordinate 2,933,244 of BSBM01000510.1, forward strand.
ACATCCTTCGTATGCCACCTAGACACCATGGGATCTCAATTCAAGTCTTGGATGCCTGCCATTACATAGATAAAGCTTAAGGCTCCAATGGAAGTAGGGTCCCATTGTCAGAAAGGTGGAACCATCCTCCCCCCTTTTCATTGTCCATTTGTGTATAAAAAAGAACAATGTAGCACTTGATTTCTCGTATTTTCGATCCCTTTGGTTGAAAATAAGACCATCCTTTGATTGGAATGTAGATAGTATCCCACTCAGATAACTATGACGGCCTTGCAGATGGTGCAAGTTGTTGGTCAAAGAATCTAGCATCCACTACTTGGGCCATTTATACCCCATCCCAAAATCTATACCACACAGGAGGAGTTTGCTTGGGGGCATTTACTAATAGCCAAGCAGAATATGATGCAATCATTGGGTTGTTAAGTGATGCCATCCATCTCTGCATCCGTCATCTACATGTGCACCTAGATTCACAACTAGTTGTCTTCGAGATTAATAATGTATTCTGCGTCCTCAACCCACTTCTCTTTCGCAAGTTTTTGTGAGTGCACCTCTTAGTACGATAGTTTGAAACCATTACATTCACGCACATCCTAGGCAGGCCAATGCATTTTCCAATCTTGTCGCAAACAAAGTTTTGAACTGGCACCTAATACACCAAACATATCCATGACCCTGCATACAGGAACAAGCATGTATATATGTGTGTTATTCATCATACCAATCATGTGTAAGTACCTACCACTACACATAGAGAACATCAAGCACACACACACACACACACACACACACACACACACACACAAGCTACACCATCACATACATCACATCAATACATCAAAACACATAAAAGAGATCATACACATGCCGCCAAAATGGTATATATATATATATATATCCAAAAAAAGTGTGTCATATACATTGTGAGGCCTCATAGGCCATACATACATAGAATCGCACACCTTATGGGTGTATATCAAAAACATGCCTCCCATAGTCTCCCTCTATACATAGTACAAAATATGGCTCTCATCCCTATACTAAACAATGTGCTAAGCACTCAGTTGGCCCCTCACATTGCTGGATCTGGAGGTCCCCCAATAACTAAAGGCCGCACCACCTCAGCTGCTACTCTTGCTTATCTCACTGCCCCTCCTGTAGCTCCTAGGGCTAATTCTGGTCCTTGAAGCGATCTCTACTCAGTAGGGTGACCTTTTCCACCTTATGCTCCCCGTAATGCATGACATGCCACCACCACCTGTCGCATCAGCCGACGCCATCCAACTCCACACTATGATAGAAGTTGGAGGATCTGAGCCAAATCATCATCATCGAGATTGCCAACTCCTTAATCATCAATGCCTTCCGTCAAGAAACCTAACCGCCTCTATAGGTCAGCTAGGATGACTACAGTACGATTTCCCTTGGCTACTCTCCCTGTAGGAGCAACCGCACCTGCATCTCCACCAACAACTCTACCTGCCGCCCCAACAACCCTTGCAAGGCCAACAATCTCATCATGTTGCCGGCTCTACACCCCTCAGGGTGGTCTCACTCGTCCAATATCTACATCACCAATAGGAAATCAAGTCAGTATCGGATACACATAAAAAGTATGTGCATAATTAAACAAATGTACAACAACATATGTAAGCATAACATATACACGTACCTGAGGCATCCTACCCCTGTGTAGGAGGGGGTAGCTCCATGTCCCACCAATATTCCGTATTGATCCACATGTATCTCTCCATTGGGCTAATCCTTTGCTCCCACATGTCCAAAAATTGGATAGTGAAAACATGCCCCATAGGTCCACCACCCACATGAAGCATCACGCGCCCCCAAAACATCATCCGAGGCTCTTGAGGCCCCATTCGAGGCACCACCACCTGTGGCCTCAGGGATGGATACCGCTCAAAGAAATAGGAGTGCAACACACTCCCGTGATGAAAGGTAACTCCTTGTCCCTCTTATTGCATCTCAGTTAGTTGTTACCTCAATACACGTAGTAGCAGCAACATGGGCCCTCAGTGTTAGTTGTGGAGCCTGATCTTCCTTACTCAGAGGTCGTGTTTCAGCCATGTCTGGATCCCAGCCCATGACAGGGGGGTTTGAGGGGGCTTGCCCCCCAAAAATAGTCGCCATGGGGGTTCCATGGGGGCGATGACTACTTTTAGGAGCCCCCCCTCCCCGAGCGAGGGTTTGGGGGCAGCACCCCCGTAGTGAAAATTTTGAAAAAAATGCATTGTAAAATGTTGTAATTTCATAGTCACGAATTGGTCAATAATGGGTGATTTATGGGCCCATGGTATTGGGTGTCCCATTGTATTTTCCCATGGTAATCCCTCTTTAAAAGGAAGGCATTGTAATCCATTTGTGTATTGTAGCATTGTAAAGATCTCTATGATTTTGTAAGAGAGACCATGAGAGAATAAAGATGAAGTTGCAGCGGATGTGCTGTAGGTTGTATCCCTTTATTTGTTTGATGATATAATAATAAGGACTGTAAATTTTTGTGTGGACGTAGCCCATCTTGGGTGAACCATGTTATATTGGTGTCTCTTTATGTGATTTATATTTGCATCTTGTTTGTTGTTATTGCTCTATGATCCTATTTTTCTAACAATTGGTATCAGAGCCAAAGGTCTATTTGGCAGATAAACTTGCAAGAAAGAAGGGTTCCTGGTTTGAGTGGGAACAATGGTGGAAGAAGGAAAGTTTAAGGTCGATAAATTTAACAGCCAAAACTACAAGTTATGGAAGATGCAAATGGAGGACTATCTGTACCAGAATGATCTATTCCTACCATTGGGAGGAAAAACAAAACAACCGACGACTATGAAGGATGAAGAATGGGAGGTTCTTGACAGAAAGGAACTGGGAACAATATGGCTGTGCCTAGCTTCGTCGATGGCTTTCAATATTTCAAAAGAAAAGACAACAGAGGGTCTGATGAGCACATTAGGTAAGCTGTATGAAAAACCCTCGACCTCCAACAAGGTATTTCTAATGAAGGGTTGATCTAATATGAAGATGTCAAAAGGTGGATCCGTTGTTGATCATTTAATGAATTTAATACGATTACAAATCAACTAAGTTTTATAAAAGTAAACTTTGATGATGAGGTTAGGGCTCTTCCAATCTTGTGTTCATTGCTAGAAAGTTGGAACGACTTGGTCATGGTTGTAAGTAACTTTGTATCTGGTTCAAATACTTTGAAATTTGATGATGTCGTTGGTGTTATTCTTAGCGAGGAAATGCGAAGGAAAAGAATAGGTGAGACATTAGGTAATGCATTGACAATGGAGATCAGGGGAAGACAAAGGGAGAGAGGAAAGAGCCCAGCTAATTGCAGAAAGTCTAGGAAGGGCAGATCCAAGTCTAGAGTGGGGAAGATAGAGTGCTGGAATTGTGGAAAAAAAGGACATATGAAGAAAGACTGCAGATCTCTAAAGAAGAAAGGAGATGGACAACATGAGACTATTTAGGAAGCAAATGTAGCAGGTGATGTGTTACAAGATGATTTGATTCTGGCATTAGATAATACTAGTGATTACTGGTTAGTAGATTCAGGTGCTTCATGTCATGCTACACCCCATAGGAAATTCTTTCAAGATTATGTTCCAAGCGATTTTGGACATGTTTCAATGGGTGATGATGAACCATGTAAAATTCATGGAATGGGTAAGGTACGGATAAAGTTAAAGAATGGTGAATGGACGCTAAAAGAAGTAAGGCATATTCCTGCTATGAAAAGAAATCTGATCTCAACAGGGAAGTTGGGAGATAGTGGTTGTTTATCTATGTTTAGAGAAACGTGGTGGAATATCACTAAAGGATCAATGGTGATAGCAAAATGAGATAGGATAGGTATGTTGTATTTATGTCCTTATAATATTGATTGTTATATCTATTTAGCTTTCACAGGAACATATACAAAATTGTGGCATCATAGGCTTGACCACATGAGTGAGAAGGGGATGCAGATTATCCACTCAAGGAAGTTGTTGCCAGATTTGAAGTAGGTAAGTTTGGAATTTTGTGACAACTTTGTTTATGGAAAACATAAGAGTCAGATTTCTTAGGGTTGGGAAACAGAAGAAGAGTGAAAAGTTAGAGCTTGTGCATACAGTTGTATGGGGACCCACTTAGGTATAATATCTTGATGGTTCTCGTTATTATCGTTATTATGTTACTTTTATTGATGATGCAACTAGAAAAACCGTAGGTTTATTGCATTAGACAGAAATCTGATGTGTTTGCTACTTTTAAGAAGTAGAAAGCTTTGGTTGAGAATGAGACAAGAAAAAGGTTGAAGTGTCTCAAATATAATAATGGAGGTGAATACTGCGGCAAGGAGTTTGATAGTTACTATTCATACCATGGGATTTGTAGAGAGAAGACAGTCCCAGGAACACCACAAGAAAATGGTTTGTCATAAATGATGAACATAACAATCATGGAGAGTGCAAGGTGTATGAGATTGTATGCAGGATTGTCCTTACAGTTTTGGGAAGATGTTGTAGATATTGCTGTTTACTTAATAGACATAGGGCCTTGAAGTGCTTTGGATGGTGGTATTCCAGAGGAGGCATGGACATGTAAAAATCTAAACTACTCTTTTTTGAGAATTTTTGGTTATGAAGCATTTTTCCATATTGCTAAAGAAAATAGAACAAAGCTTGAGGATAAATCTAAGAAATGTACCTTTATTGGATACGGGGTTGATGATTTTGGTTATCGCTTATTGGATTATGAAAATAACAAAATCATTAGGAGTAGAGATGTGGTATTCAATGAAAAGGTAATGTATAAAGATCTGTTGCAGGGAAAGAAACAAGAAAATGAAAACCCATAGTACACAGTGCTTGATGAAATAAAATAAAATGAAGTTCTAAAGATGCCAAAAAATCAAGAACAACAGCAGGTACCTCAAACTACTACAAGTGTTAGAAGATCTACGGGGTTAAGTAGACCCCCTGAACAATACTCTCCTTCAATGTATTATTTATTGATGACTGATTCTGGTGAACCAGAATGTTATGAAGAAGCAATGCAGGTGGGAACTAGAAAGAAGTGGGAGCAATGCATGAATGAGGAGATGGACTCATTGGTAAGAAACCAGACTTCGGATTTGGTTCAATTGCTTGCAGGTAAAAGAGCATTGCAGAATAAATGGGTTTACAAGTTGAAGGAAGAAGATGGAGGAAAGAAACGGTACAAGGCTACATTTGTTGTAAAAGGGTTTGCACAAAAGAAATGTATAGATTTTGATGAAATATTTTCTCTTGTTGTTAAAATGATTTCAATTAGAACTATTTTAAGTCTACTGGTGGTAGAAGATTTGCATCTTGAATAGTTAGATGTAAAAACAACCTTTCTCCATGGGGATTTGGAGGAAGAGATTTATATGCAGTAAACACAGTGGTATGAGGTCAAAGGGAAGGAGAAATTGGTATGCACTATTAGGAGAGTTTTGAGGTAAAAAATGAGCCTCAAAACAAAAAATGTACTATCAAAATCAACTTTAAAAGAACCAATCACATTTTAGAGGATGACATCATCTATAATAGTTGAGGTGGCATTGGTTGAGTTAAATGTGCTTATTTGTCAAATTCTAAATGGGGAATAAAAACCTATAGTAAAGCATATCGATGTTATAAGTAAAGTACTCATAATGAAAATAGTATTTATAAATTACTTTTCAATATAATATAAATGTACTAAAATACTCTTAAAGTACTTAAAAAAAAGGTACTCTCTATATTTCAATATAAAATAAATTACAAATACCAAAAACATAAATGCTTTATTCAAAATCAAATCTGTAATTACTTTTCAATGTACATAATATATACTTTTAAATAATAAATTATTAATATAAAAAACATTGAAATCTCTTCAAAATCAAAATCATCTAAATACGTTTCAATATAAAATATAAAATTTATACTTTATAATATATATATATATATTTTACAACAACAGGTAACGAGCTTTTATATTAAAAAAGAGACGAGATTACAAAAAGGTGTGAAGATTGATCCCAAAAATGGAGAGTTGTCAAGACAAACTCATCACATCCCAGTCTTTGCATGTCATACATAATCCCTATTCTGCGATAACTGAAAAATTCTTACAAACATCCCTAGAATAAGACTACAGAAGAAAAACATATCGAGCTGTTGGACCAGCTTCTACAAGCTTAAACATAAAAAAGGAGAAGGTTATTACAAAAAAGTTCTAAAAAACCAAGAACGAGCTAACAGAGGAAACATCAATTGACATGGAGCTGGTGGACGTTCTTCTCTTGCTCCCAGCCGCAGCACCGACATTATCATCATCAATGCCATGGAGGGCAATGGGGTTGTTCCTGTTGTTGGTCCTGATGCAATCAACCTTAGCTTCGACAATTTTGAGACAACTATGAAGGGACTAAACCTTGCCAGTCATGATGTAAAAATAATCTTTCATCTTACCGCTGCTAGCTTCGAACTTCAAAGTTCGAGATCTGAATAAAGGTGGCAAGGTGAGAAATGGCTATTTTCAGGTCAGAGTATTCTCCTCTAAGCCAACGAACCCAATTTTCCAGCTCCAGAACATGCGAAAGTACCCCAGGGGATGGACTGTCAGGTCCTTGTGGGGGATCCCAAATTAGCGAACCCACTATTGTCACCAGCATGGTGCATCCAATTCCTGCCGCTGCCCGGCTCTTCAGAGTTGCCACGAATAAACTGCTGCACAGAACCACAATTGTTTTGGCCTTGTCCCACATTGATAAGATGCCAATTCTTGTCGCTTCTAGGCTTGCTTGAGTGGCCACAAAGGACATGCAACCCATAACCCTTATTTTTCAGTCCCTGCCCCATGTCGAGAGGAGCCTAGTTTCTGCCACTGCCAGATTCGTGCCCACGAAGGCCATGCTGCACTAGGCCACCACGAGAGGCCTGCTGCTCAGACCCACCGTGGCCCTGCACCGCATCAAGAGAAGACAGGTATATTTTCATGCCAACCCCCCCGAATTAGCTTGGAGATGTTTCCTGCAAAGTCTACACTGCAACGCAGGGGGATTCTGACCAGCATTATTACCTTCTTCCATGTTTACCTGCAGATACAAACTCAGCACATGGGGCAGAAGGTCTTGCAGAATGCCTAAAATTCCACCTTCAAGCATGATATAAGCAACATTCTCCTCGGAGCCTGGTCGCAATGAATTATCGCATGTGAGACAGGTGGAGTCGGTCAGGAGAGGCCACCGTTTGTGCCGAGAGGACACGTGAAAGGATCTAGGGGGGTAGGGAAATCCCAAGGAGATATTCACATTAAACACAATCAAAACAAAGTTGAGGCCATAGATTGAGAGGTAGGTGGATAAAACCCAAGTCAAGAGGGGGCACTTAGAAGGCGACGTCATAAGAAACAAAGGTAGACCATAAGGGGGAGGGTTACGGGACCCAGTTGTTGGCAAAGTTTTGTCCATTACTGATCACTAAACCACAGTCCAATCCAACACCTATGTTGGCCATCGTGTCAGCTGGCTGATTATTGTGCCTCAAGACATGAAGAAATGAGATAGAGTTGAAATCCTTAGCCATGAAGATGAAGTGATGTTGGAGTTTGGAGACCAGTTTTCGACGGTTTTTGGCTAGAGCCCTGGCTTCCCTAATAACCACCATTGAATCTCTAATGGCTACTAGATTTGTGACATCTACGTTCCTAGCGACCTCCATACCTTTGATTAATGCGAGCCATTCCGCATCATTATTAGTCCCTCTGCTGATTCCCTAGGCAAAGTCTTTCACATTGTTTCCCTTAGAGTCCAAAAGGACTCCTCCCGCACCTGCCAACCCAGTGTTTCCTTTAGAGGCACCATCGAAAAAAAGAATGTGACTTCCAAGAGTCTTGATCCATAGCTAGAGTTCACAGGGTTCCTTTCTGATGTGCCAATTTTGGGGTTTATGGATCTTGGAAGGAAGAGACGAAAGGGTGAAAAGAGGGGGATCAAGAGGTTAGCCACCCAGTTTTTCTCTTCCACATTTAGAGGTTCCTGGCATATGTTTTTCATACTTCTTGCAGAGAGGGAATCAATCCATAGTGCTTTATCATAAGAGAGGACTTTACCTAGGGTGGCCCTGATACCTTAAAAAATTTCTTTGTTTCTGGCGGTCCAAAGTTTCCAACAGATGAATTTGGGAAAGGTGACCCAAGCTCTTTTAAAGTTCAACTTCCTAGACAACGAGTTATGGTAGTAGAGTAGCCAATTTGCAAAGAGATCATTCCAATTGGTTGGAAGGGTAAGATTTGGTTGGATATCCCTGTAGGACCGGTTCCAAACCTCTTGGGAGAAATTGCATTCCAGAAAAAGGTGGTCGATCATTTCCTCAGCTTCCTTGCAAAGAATGCATCTAGCCGGCCCTTCAATCCCCCTTTTCCTAAGATTCTCGGTGGTGAGAGTATTTCTGTGAGCAAGAGTCCAATTGAAGACGTTTACTTTTGGAATCCCATCCCTATCCCAGACTCTGTTCCACTTGTTATCCTTGTTGTGCTGATTGCTAAGGGTGTCCAAAAGACCATAGCCCTCCTTAATAGAGTTAGTGCCCGCTTTTCCCCAGCCACGCTTTCCTCACAAATTTTGATGGATGGGGAGAGAACCATGAAACCGTGAGAGAAGCATACGATAGTCATGAAGAAGGTGCTCTGGGAGCTCAAGATTTAGCCATCCCATCCATCTGCCTTGGTTGGACCAAGAGGACAAGTCGAAAAGAGTGTGAATGTTAGCTTGCTCCATCCAACATCTCAAGTCGCGAAATTCATGCAATGAGTTCGCAGGAGGGATGGAGCAGTAGTTGTCCTTCCAAATTTGGATTCGCTTGCCGTTTCCTGGGATCCAAGACATGTTACCTTGAATGATGAAGGCCGCACGTTTGCAGAGGTTCCAAATAGAAGACCTCATTTCTCCTTATCAATATTATCCACACAACGTTTTCTGCTTCCAGTCATATATTTTTTATAGAAGATTTCCTTCCACCATGCCTTCTTCCCAGAAATGATCCTCCAAAGGATTTTGGCACTGAGGGCAAGGTTCATGAATGAAGGATATTTGATCCCCGCCCCACCATAAATTTTGGGTCTACACACTGTATCCCAGTTGATCAGTTGAAACTTTTTGGAAAGGTTGAATTTCCCTCCATGCCATAAGAATTTCTTGAGCTCTTTAGTTATTTCCATCATCATTGCTTTGGGGGCGAGAGAAATGGAATATGCATATAGAGGATAGGCAGAAATAACGGAGTTGATCAGGACTAGTTTACCAGCGGGATTTAGCCAACAAGAGCCCCAGGAGATGATTTTATTTTTGATTTTGTCAATTATCCCTTGCCAATCAACAACTCTTTTTCTACCCTTGAATATCAGAATGCTGAGGTAGTTAAAGGAGTTCTAGGCTCTAATTCCTTAAAAACCCAGAATTCTTGCAATTCTTTCAAGAACCCCAGGGGAGCAGTTCCAGCCATAGATTTTGGATTTGGCTGAGTTGACTTTGCCATCAGAAGCTTTGAGGGAGGTGGTAATGACGTGATTGAATCTAACAACAATTATAATGGAGGCGCCCCCAAGAAAAATGGTGTCATCAACAAAATGGGAGTGGTTAACCGGCTTGACTCCTCTGACAATTTTTATTCCCTTTAGGTCTCCTGAGGATTGTAGGGTGTGGAGTTTCCTACTCATAGATTCAACTACAAGGAGATAAAGAAAAGGAGACAAAGGGAAGCCTTGGCGCAGACCTCTGGAAGCCTGGAAGAAGTTGGTTGGTCTTCCATTTACTAAAGGGGCAATCCAGGGGCTGTTGATGCACGCTTTAATCCATCGCACGAATCTTCTATAGAAGAAAAATTTAATCATGATATCATAGAGAAAGTTATGGTTTACTCTATCAAAAGCATTTGCCATATCGAGCTTGATGGCCATACATTGATGCTTTTTTTCAATTCTGGAGTGGATTTCTTCTTGCACGATGATGATGTTGTCCAATATTTGATGATTGTCAATGAATCCCCCTTGGTATTCAGAGATGAGATTTCCAATAAATTTTTTCATTCTGGTGGCAAGAATCTTAGAGAGGATTTTATAGGAGGTATTGCAAAGAGAGATTGGTCTGAAGCGGTCGATGGAGCAAGGAGTTTTCTCTTTTGGGATTAAAGCAAGGAAGGAGGAATTGGTAGCCCCTCCGATTTTGTCTTTCTTCCTGGTCCAGTTGAGCATACACTTCAGGTCTTCTTTAATAATCTCTTAAGCGGCCCGGTAAAAGTTGATGGTGAAATCGTCGGGGCCAAGAGCCTTGTTGTTTGGAGAGACCGGATGGCATTCACAATCTTGTGCTCCAGAATCGGTTTGGAGAGCTCTCTGTTAGCGCTGTCCGAAACAAGGTTGGGGATGCCCGCCAAAAGATCAGCTTGTGCTTCAGGATCAGTATCCCCACCGTCCCTGAAGAGCTCACTAAAGTGATTGAAAGCATGTTGTTTTAAGTCCTCTTGTTTTATCTAAAATATTATAATACGTATGTTTATATATTTAATGTTTTTTATAATATATAATTTATACTTTTAAATAATAAATTAAAAATATAAAAAACATTGAAATATGTGTAAATACTTTTCAATATAGAATATATTATTTTAAATATTTACACATCTAATGAATACGTAGTATTCAACTTAAAAATCCATAATTGCTATGTCACGTGTTCTCACATAAAATAAAATAAATTAAATGAGAAGTAAATCCATTAAATAAATATTTAAAACAAATACATATTATATTAATCTATTGAATTTTTAATTTTATATCTAATTTATAATGCAATGGAATACTTGTTATGTCTATTAAATCCTTTATGTTATTGAATTAAATAAAACAAATGAAATTTATTGTTAAATGGATATTTTAAAAATATTTAATTTTATTAAGTATATTTAAATAATGCAAATATTGATATAAATATATTTTTAATATATTTAAAAATATTAATAATAATATAAATAAATGATTAAGTTAGATTTATAAAAAAATATAAATACGATTTATACGAATATATGATTGAGTTTTGTTTTAATGAGCAAGTTAGATTTATATAATAAATATATACTCTTAAAAATGATAATTTATTCATATAATATTACTTTATGTTTAAAATTCAAAATTATAAAAATATAGTTTTATAAATATATTTTGAATATTGAATAAGTTATATTTCAAAATTCAAACTTATAAGTACATTCATCATATTATATTTAAAAACAATTCATGTATTTAAAAGTACTCTTACTTTTAGTCACATCAAAGATGTTTTTTTAATTGTTTTTATTTTAAACATCTTTTCAATCTAATTTAACCATAGTTACATTGGTTGTAGTGTAAAAGTTGAGTTGTAAATATATCTCCCCCACAAAATGTCTCACTCATAATATTTTATTTATCTCTTAGGAGGCCTATTTTAGACCTCAAAATTCCTCTAAGTTGAAGAAGAGCTTGTATGGCCTGAAGCAAGCTCCAAGGCAGTGGTATTTGAAATTTGACAGGTTTATGACAGAACAAGGTTATAGTATATGTCATTCTGACCACTGTGTTTATTTCAAGAGGCTAGATAATAGAGGATATATTATCTTGTTATTGTATGTGAATGACGTGCTTGTTGCAGGGTTTAACATGCAAGCTATAAATGTGCTAAAAAACAAGTTAGCTAATTTATTTGTGATGGAGGATTTGGGTGCTACAAAGAAAATCCTTGGTATGAGAATAACAAGAGACAGGAAAAATCGCAAATTGACATTGTCTCAGGGTGAATACGTACAAAAGGTGTTGGATAGGTTTAGAATGCAGAATGCAAAACCAATTATTACACCTTTGGCCAACCATTTCAAACTAAGTAAGGAGATGTTTCCCAAGACATAGGAAGAGATAAATTACATGTCCAGGGTTCCTTATTCATTAGTAGTTGGTAGCTTGATGTATGCCATGGTGTGCACAAGACCAGATATTGCACATGCAGTGGGATCTGTGAGCAGGTATATGAACAATCCAAGTAAAGAACATTGGAAGGAAATACAGTGGATGCTCAGGTAGTTGAGAGGTACTACCACTCATGCATTATGTTTTGGAGGTTCAGACATTGTTCTACATGGATATGTTGATGCAGATATGGCAGGTGATAAAGATAGCAGAAGGAGCACCACATGGTATGTCTTTACTATAGGTGGAACAACAGTAAGTTGGATTTCGAAGCTGCAAAAGATTGTTGCACTTTCAACAACGGAAGCACAGTATGTTGCTGCCATAGAGGCTAGTAAAGAGATGATTTGGTTACAGAGGTTGATGGAGGAATTGAGTAAGAAGAAGAAGAATAGCAGGTTGTATAGTGATATCCAGAGTGCCATTTATCTTGCAAAGAACTCATCCTTCCATTCTAAGACTAAACATATACAACTCAAGTACCATTTCATACGATCTGCTGTGGAAGATGAATTGTTGAATTTGGAAAAGATACACACTAGCCAGAATCCTGCAGACATGTTAACAAAGGTGGTAACCACAGAGAAACTGAGTTCCTGCTCGGTTTCAGTTGGCCTTCAAGCATGAATGTGAAGATGAGAAATTTTTCATATCCAAGGTTCATAGCATAGTCCAACAAGTGCAACAACAATGGAGTTGTTGTGATCAGTCTTCAAGTGGGAGATTGTTGGTTGTGGAGCCTGATCTTCCTTATTCAGAGGTCATGGTTCAACCATGTTTGGATCCCATCCCATGATGAGGGGGGTTTGGAGGGGGCTTGCACCCCCAAAATAATCACCATGGGGGGCCCAGGGGGGGCGACGACTACTTTTAGGAGCCCCCCCTCCGGCGGGGGTTCAGGGAAAGCGCCCCTGTAGCGAAAATTTTGAAAGAAATGTCTTGTAAAATGTTGTAATTTCATAGTCATGACTTGGTCAATAATGGGTGATTTATGGGCCCATGGTATTGGGTGTCCCATGGTATTTTCCCATGGTAATCCCTCTTTAAAAGGAAGGCATTGTAATACAATTGTGTATTGTAGCATTGTAAAGATCTCTATGATTGTGTAAGAGAGATTTTGAGAGAGTGAAGAGGAAGTTGAAACTGATGTGCGACAGGTCAAGTATCCCTTCATTTGTTGGATGATATAATAATAAGGACTGGCAATTTGTGTGTGGGTGTATCCCATCTTGGGTGAATCACGTTATATTGGTGTCTCTCTTGTATTGTGTTTATGTGATTTATATTTGCATATTGCTTATTTTTATTGCTCTGCTATCTTGTTTTTCTAACACCCAAGCTACCCGGTGCCAACCTATCATCTGCTCCACCAACAACAACTGTCCCCCCATGATCCTGTTGGGAGATGCTACCCCCAACATCCTAACTACAATAGTCACCACGTCCTGCACCGCCAAACTTCTAATATGGATGATGAAGATCTACTCGAAGTTCAAGGCACTCATATCCCCACCGCAATACTGGTCAATGAGCCTTTGGATCAAGCAACTTCCCCCCATCAATGGTCAGGTCGACTCCTCTACTCCTTGTTGGGGCAGAACCATGAAGAAGTAAATATCCTGAGTAGTGATGCTCATGTCCTCAACTCCTACACGAAATACCCCCCTGTTAGGATCCCACATGAATACCAGCCGCTGCAGTGGGAATTCTATTGACCAAAGGAAGGGGCACTTGAAAAAATTCAAGAGCCCCACATCCCGTAGAGTTTGTGTAGCCACCAGATCCCCTGTCACCTAGGGAACTATGTCATCATAATGGTGCTCCCACAACTCTACCACACGAGTCATCGTGATCAACAAATAGAACCTACAAACACAAACAGTCACACATTAGGGTCCATCTCAGAATCTACAATTCAAAAATAACAAAAAACCCCACTTGCGGGAATTTCACTAAAAATAGGGCGTTACAACACTGGAACGCGTGTTTAGTCACGCTTATTGCGACTAAATGATGTTATCCCGTGTGGTCCTATACGTGTAGGGGATGAACGCTTCAGTTGCGCTATTTGCGCAATTGTTCAACAAACAGTCTTGTGAAACCAACATGATGTCGAAGCCAGCCTATCCCGCGTGGTGAATGACTATGTCCCTTTTTTCGCACATAGTAGCATGGGAGAATGGATTCTTCTGCGCTACTGCACGGGAAAAACAAAAACCCTGCGCGACCCATTTTATATACTAAAAATAGGTCGTACAACCATAGGTACCCCTACCCTAGAAAACTAACCTGATAAACTTCAAAAGGATGGGCTCAAGGCTTACCAGGATCTTGCAACACTAAAATTGGATGCATGGATCACCTGTAATCAACTAAAAATGCTCTGGAATGTGGAACAACGACCAATGCAAATGATCTCGAAAAGCAAGCCCCACCCCTAGTTATAGACATTTGAACCCCATGCTAAACCTTTTCCGTCCAAACCGTCACTCCGTTTGACGAACCATTTGCACCACCACGATCAACACAATGTGATCTTCCCAATGGCTATCCTCACTCGCTGATTCGAAAAGTTTCATCCTATGCCCATTTTCCACTGGTGCTCCACAAGTGTGCTTTGTTTTGGTTATTATTTCTACATTGTCAATACCTTTTTTATGTTCCCTATTACACTTTGGTATTGGTGCCATGTGTGTAGGAGAATGACCAATACACCAACAGATTGAGACTCCAACCCCTTCAACAACGGTGCAGGACTTGTATCACAAGTATGTTGGCCATATTTTCTGTCAAGCGACCAACTTAAGGAAAAACAACCCACACCAAAAGCTTAAAGCAACCTTCTGTGTGTTTGGGATAGTTGTTTTTCACATGATTGAGGCCCAGTTGCCTTTGCAAGTTGCTCTCAAAAGGGAGTCTTCGTTGTTTTTGTGTTGTCTATAATTAATTCCTACAGTTTAAACTAAACTTACAAACTAAAACTGTAATTAGAAAGAACAATTGATAAACCAACTACAAAACATAAATTAGTAGCTGCTAAACTACATATCTGTGAAAAAAAAACTAAATCTAATCATTTACAACCTACCATGGCCAGGAGCAATTCAAATTAGATACAAATGCTATCTTGAAACATGGTTTGAAGATCACATGCTATTCTGCCAAAACATTAACATGCAATTAATCATTCAAATCGAATCAACATTAATATTTAATCACATAAATCATAAAATACTAATAAACAATTATTACCTTATGATAATATAACTATTATAAAAATGTTCCAAAATAACATGTGTCCGAGAAGTAATAAATTTAATTCAAGCATAATCACATAGAAAGTATGTAGAGAATTTAAACAATTGCATAGATCAAATAACATGAGTTATATATCTATTGAAATAAAATTCAAAAAAATGATACTCATACTATAACAAGATGTTGTCTTCATTAGACTCACAGTTGTAATAAAGTAACATTTTTTTTCCATGGTTGTAATAAAGTAACATTATTAAGCTCTTATTAGTATTTCTCCATTCCAGAACTCAAACTCCTTTTCCAGACTGTATGAACTAGACTTTATAGGACCAAAGTTACAACAAACATACCCAAAATGTAGGATTTACTCATTAAACCAATTACAACTAACAACTCTCAAGATAGTTTGACAATAAAACTCATTAATAATGAGTGGTGACATTGCTAGTTTGTCATCATCTGAGAATAAATGTCATAACAAGAAGTGCCACTTGTCTCCCAAGGTGGAAAATTATGTTGAAGATGATCAATGTTTGGACTTACTGCATTATAAGTTTGAATAACTGTTGTAAAAGATGCTCGCAATATGATACCGAGTCTCCATAACCAAATGCGAATATTGGGCAGGCCTAAACTGATCTGGAAAATACAAATCCTGCTTGGTCATGATGTCAAAACTGAATAGAACACCTATCACAACAAGCAATTAAATTAGTGCTTTATCATTGAAATGAATATCCTTCTAATTTTAGTAATTGCAAAAGAAAGTTAATAATATAATATACGGATGCCTGCAAAATCGCTAATTCTATAGGTATCCTCATAAGAGCTATTTAACCAAAAGACTAAGAAAACAAAATAAAATACTTTACCTGTAGTGGCCGATGCGTGAGAAACCCTGTAGATAAAGGATAACAAAAATAATCCAAATAGAGCAAAATTGGATATTAATGAGTCCCAATGATCACTCTCTATGTGCATGATCAAATGACACTTGGACAGGGGTGGCTCTTCTTGCCTTTGTTAATTTGGATTTAAGCTTGAGTATCTTTGCTTTGCTAAGTTTGTCTTGCTTAAGTAACCTCTTATTCTTCCTGAACAATGTATTCCTAGAAGCCTTGTATTCATCCCTTTTAACTTTCATGTCTTTCCACTTGTCAGCTCAGGTGATTAATTTAGCCTTTAGACTAGTAATCTCATCCTTCATAATGCCATTGATTAATTCTATTTCTTTGAGTTCTGTTTCAAGTCATAAAACCCTTTGATCGAGAGTCTATTTTACAGATTGCTCCAGGGGTTCATTATTTTGGTCTTGAGCTACCTTGTAGATCTTATTAGGTTCATGATTCACTTCTTGATTGGATTGAACAGAGCGACGATTATTACGGGCGTTTCTAGCCCGGGTAGCAGAAGTAGAATAATACATAAATTTAGGGTCGATTTGATCTATCATATCACTGTTCTCTTGAACATTTAATGATTCGTTTTCAGACCCACTGATTTCAATGACAAGTGGTTTCTCATCTTGTAAATATCTCCTCGACAGGAGGGCGAAAACCATACTCCTATTCATCCTTCGAGCTACTACATTAGTCATTAATTTACTAGATTGGCCTTTACTCTCGACCTTGACTTTCTTTATTTTAGTATTGGGGTTTTCACAAATAACTCCTAACAATTCTTTACCTTGCTCCTTGCAGGATGAGGAATGAAGTTTGGAACCAGAGGAGACAGACTGAGATCGACCCCCATGGTTGGATTCTTCGATAGTCTCAATGGAAAAATGAAAATACATGTCATTTTCTACATTAGAAGCTATGTAATTCTTGGTGTTTAATTGAGTATCAAAACCCTTACCTTGAAAACACTATTCATGAGAGGGTTTAATTGGAACATGCACAACACTATCGACCTCTAACTCTTCCTTAGGCTTTTTTGTAGTAGGGGCTCTATGATTCCGACGAGTTTTAGGCCTATGTTTGGGCCAAGACTGATTCTCACTGAACTAATTACGAATGAGAAGTGATTCCCATCCATCCCCTAATTTTGATAGCATATATTGGATCAATATATTAACCAGACCAAAATGGAAAATACAAGTATCAACATCTCCCACTAGTCTCCATGCTGCATCGACCATCTTCCTATGACTATTTAATAGAAACTAGTTGAGATTCAATGACTTCCCTTTAAAAAGATAAAAATATGCAATGGAAAAGTGGCCATCACATGTAATGTACCTATTTACAAAGACAAGCATGTTTCTCTAAGATTTCTTGATGAGGTGGAATGGAATACCATGGGTAGTGTCAACTTCTTTTGTAGGGTGAGTTAAAAATTGTTTCCAAGACTGATTTGGAATCCGACCTCCTTTGAACCATCTTTCACCGTCAACAAGGAGGCATGTAGCACAAGCCACAAATTCCTCCGAGTGGAATAAATCGACATCTCCCACCCTAGTTGTTTCCCCATTGAAAGACATAACGAAAGCCTTCATAGCCTGTATATTAAAACCAGCCATTTGTTCTAGAAAGGGTGTCCATCCAATCTTATCAAACATCAGTTTACATTCCTCATGGGCTTCTAAGACTTCGATCTCAGATATCTCAAAATGAGATATGGGAGCCATTGCAGAAGAGGAGGGTTTGTGATAGAGGTAAAGAAACAAGCCATACGCAGAGTAAGAAAACATAGCCTCTCTCATACCTGCCTTCCAAGTTTTTTTTTTTTCTTCTGAAAAATCACCAAAATGACATCCACTTCCATAATTGACATGTACTGGGACAACCCTGAGACCAAATGATAATAACTAACGTTTGCAGACTAAAGTTTTTCGAATTTTGGGATCATTAAGATCTATGGTTTGTTTTGATCATGAATCGTTACACGTCTGTAGTTGAAAAGACAGTTGGTTTTGCCTTACATCCTAGTTGGCAATCAACTATCATCTTTGAAGGTTCTCAAATATATGGTCATTACTCAATTAATTCAATCAAACATCCCTAAAGCTTAATAACAAGGTTCATATAGCTCACATGTGAATAAAATTTATAATAAATTCAATTCACTAATACATATTTATGATGGACCTTAGTGAACCCTGCGCAAGGTTGGGTAATGAAGTTGGGATAGTAATTAAGTGCCAAAATAATCAACATGTATAGAGCACCAATATTTCAATTGATAATCCATGGTTGACAAGAAAGTCAAAACAAGGTGTAAGTTTGGAGTGTAAGAATATAAGGGATTAATAATAATAATAATAATATTAAAATGTAACATCTCTTATATCTTGTGAAGAATTAATCAATTACATCGCTAATAATAAAAAATAAAGGCTAGGTTATCCATATCCTTGCAAATGAAAATACTCCAACACTTTTTTATTATAAATTAGGAGCTACTAAATAAAACAGACAATGGATGGATCAATTATAACTTAAAATTAATTTCATAATATTTATGTGGAATTATATAGGATTAAATTTTTGATCCAAACCAAATTTGAAACGAGAATTTTAGAAGATACAAAATTAAAAAAAACTTAATGTCTGTCTCAACATAGATATTGATCAACAAATGAAGAAATTCATCATGAAAATGACCAAACAAAAGCCCGTCATTTAAACTTGCATAAAAGCATCTCTTCTTAAAAAAATGCATTATTGGGAGCAGCTTCATAATCAAAGATTCTGAAGGCACTCCTTAAATATACCCTTTAAAGTGTAATAATTTAAAGTTCATAACTAGCAACCCAATTGACTTGTGATGTGCCCTTTTTGTCAAAAACAAACTTTCATTTGGCAATGGTTAGGAACCTGGGGGGTTGTTGGTAGCCAACAAATGGTGACATGCCTGGGCAAACCAATTATCTTTGAGAATATACCTGAAAACGAAAGGAGGGGTGGCAAAGGTAGTGTATGGAAATATGAAATAACTTGATCTCATCAACTGGATAGCCTTTATAGTAAAATCAGAATTAAAATGCTATCATAGTCAAAATAAATTACCTTGACCATTACCTTGAAACTTCACAAAGATAAATGACCCTTTAATACATGAACAGTAAGATCGTCCGATCAAGATGGGATCTCCAGAAGTTAAAAGTAATAAGATAACACTAGTATAAAAATATGACCATCATATTTTCCAAGAAGACATATGAACAATCCATCCCATCATAAAAGTTATACATTTATTGACATTTTATATCCATTTTTTGGGATCAAATTATTTGCAAAAGAGGTTGATTAAGGACCACTACCTTAGCTTGGTGACTAAATAATGGAAGATTCATTCACAAGTACTATCAATAATGAGCGAGCTGGCTTGTAATGAGACCCCCCATCTCTCGGTTTGTCAACCGAGAGCCATTTCCTTGGCTTGGTAACTAGATGTTGGCAATGTCAGTCTCATAATACCCATGATCATGAGCAGAACGACTCATTTCTGAGACCTCATGTTTCTCAATTAAATTCTTCAGTTATTTACAAATAGGGTAATATAAGTAAGAACCTTGGTTAAAGACTACTACCCTGGATTGGTGGACAGATGCTGACAACATCATTCACGAGAACTGTTGGGAATGAACAGTCTGGCTCACAATGAGACCTCCCATCTCCTGATATTTCAACTAGGATACATCACCTTGGCTTGATGACCAGATATGGTAATGTCACTCACGACAAAACTGATGATCATGAATAGGCGGCTCTTATTCAGAGACCTCCTATCCTTCAACCAATATATTTAAATGATTTAATTTTGTTTACAAGAACAATTGATGGATGGGATAGAATTAGATGAAACTCCTCAAATTGTATGAATGACATAATGATAACTATTGTTTCTGACTCATATAGACTTTGAGAAAACATCTTGATTCGTGAACTTATTGACTATCAAGGTCATTTAAAATATGGAAGTCTAAGGGCAGTAACCGGGGCCTTAACTAACTGCTTGGGAAATTCCACAAAAGATATTTCAAGGTTGGAAGTAACTTGATCACAATAAGGAAATTTGATACATGACCATACACTATTCAAAGTGATTCTTCTTTTATTAAACACTAGGTTAAGAAGTGTGCCCCTATCAATGACATACCAACACAATATTATTTAGTTACAAATCCCCCATTAAGCGAAATTTCTCTAAATTGATGCGTGGAAAACTAAAAGACCAAACTTGTGAATCATGTACAAGATGGAAATGGATGGTATAAGGGCTATTTTCAAACACATACATTTTTTGAGAGTTAAATTCCATCCCTAGGAAAAATAATTAAGATTCAAAAAAAATTCCCAGCTGAATAAAAATAAAAATTAGAAAGATGTATGAACTTTTCTCAAGGCTGATTCATTGTAGGTGGATTAATTATCACATAAAATTTTAACCTGCTACAAAGCCAGCATAAAACAACTAATGATAAAACAAAATATGATTTTAAACAAAACAAGCTTTACAAAAGATCAATCCTTACTGATTTTTAATAAAACAAAAAAATATTGTAATGTCATTCACTTATTCAGGATGTGTAAAATGTTAAAATCAAGATAAAAATAAGTAATTACAAGGCTATACAATAAATAACAAAAGACTTGACATGTACACAAATATGTACAAAGTTATTTACATAAACAAACTTCATTTGAATTATCATTGGAAGTATTTTTTCAAGATTTTCCTATTTACCGGAAAGGTATCGGGCTGTCCTTCCAAAGTCTGTAAGCGAAAAGTGCTTGGGTCTAATTGTTCGGCGATGACATAGGGACCCAACCAGAGGCGTTGAAATTTAGAGTGTTCCCCTTTATCTTCGTGGGATTTATCCCACTTTAAAACTAGATCACCCACTTGTAATTCCCTGTTTGAAGAAGAACCCTGATCAAACCATTTTTTAACGATTTGTTGGTGTTTCACGAAATGTTGTTTCGCCTTCTCCTTATCTTCTTCCAATTTTAAAAACATATTGATCCTCTTCTCCGTAGTTGGAAAATCTACTTCTTGGACAGACTGTGCCAGTTGTAAAGATGGAAAAAGATATTGGGGAACGAATAGCCTCAGTGCCATATACTATGAAGAATGGTGAATTAACCATTGCTGATTTTGGAGTTACTCTGTCATCCCATAGTGCATTGTATAATTTAGTGTGCTAATTTTTGTGTTGTGGTGTGTGGCTATGGTCCTTTTTCAGAATTTTCAACAAATTCGTATTAGTAGATTCATCCAAGCCATTTCCCTAGGGGTAGTAACTTGCTGAATATCTGATCCTAATCCCCCTTTCCAAGGCAAATTTAGCCAATTCCATAGAGGAGAAGTAGGGTGCATTATCAAACACCAACGACTTTGGAAGATCAAATATGGTAATAATAGCAGTATGTAAAAAATTAATTACTTGATTCGTATTGATCACATGAAGAGGAGCATCCTCCGCCCATCGAGTAAAATAATTAGTTGCCATAATAATATACTTATGCTGCAAGGATGACAGAGGATTAATTGGACCTACCACGTCTAAACCCCACTGTTGAAATGGATTGTTAATGGATACTGATTGTAAAGGAAGGGCATGTTTTTTAAATCTACCAACAACCATTTGACGGTCTTGGCACTTCTGCACATGAGCATGGGCGTCATTAAACGAAGTAGGCCAAAAGTATCCGGCCCTAATAAATTTATGTGCAGTGGTATCACCACCGAAGTGGCCACCAACAGGATCATAATGCATTGGTTTAAGACTAAATCAGCTTCATCCTTTTCCAGACAACGGAGAAGGACACATCCGGATTTTTTTTTTCTGAACATGATGTTGTTTATCAGTTGGTATGGTTCCAATTTGAGTCTAACAACTCTCGTCTTTTTAGGCTCTAAATAATCAAGTGCACTCCCGGTTTCTAGATAAACTCTAATGTTTGTGTACCAAGAATCTTGAGGAATAAGAACATATCAGATTTCTTTCTAAAGCAAAGAATCATCAATATGAAAAATCAGGCTGATTAGCAGGAAAGTGTGATGATTCAACAACTAGCCTGCACAAACCTTTTGCCCTTACTACCTTTGAAGGTTTAATCTCCAGATCATACTCCTATAGGGTGGTCATCCAATGAGCCCCTTTCCCCCCCAATTCCCTTTGAACTAACATGTTTCTAACAGCAGGGTAAGGAACAATGATCTTTGTCCTAGATTTCAAAAGATAGGGATGGAAATGCTTGACTGCTTTAAACACAACAAAATCATGTTTATCGATTTCATGATAATTCAATTCACCCCCCTTAAAACTGGAGCTCATAAATGAAATGAGGACTTCCTGATCTTGGTGATTCTTTTGAGTAAGTATGTCAGCGTAGGCTAAATCTGATGCAAAGGTATAAAGAATAAAATCTTTCGAGAAGTCAGGGCTCAAGAGTGCGGGAGCTTCCGAGATAGGCTCTTTAATCTTCCTAAAATATTTTTTTCTTTGCTTCCCTAGGTAAAAATGGCATCCTCTTTTATCATGTGTTGGAGGGGTCGAACCATTTCAAAAAAGATTGGAATGATTCTTCTCAGAAAGTTAATTTTTCCCAAGAAAGATTGCATTGCTTTCTTGGTAGAAGGGTAGGTAATCTTGGAAATAGCCTTTATTCACTTAGGGTCAACCATGATCCCATCTTTCGATATGAAAAAATCGAGGAGAATCCCCTTAGTGTTAGCAAAGATAGTTTTCTTGGGGTTGAGGGAAATACTGAATCTCCTACAACGTTCAGAAACCTTCCTGAGTTGTGATATATGATCAGATCCGTGTTTAGAAAAGATATTCACGTCATTTAAATAGACAACGACTACATGGTTAATAATACCTCTAAAAGCAATGTCCATTTCCCATTGGATTGTAGCCCCAACGTTTACCAGGACAAAAGAAATCTTTCTGTACGCATAGGTCCCCCAAGGTGTCCTAATGGCATTTTTTAACGGGTCTGCTTGTGAGACGAGGATTTGATTGTAGCCCGAGGAACTGTCAAGTAATGACAACATCTTGGATCTAGATACCTTTTACAGGATCTGGTCCATGGGAGGGACTGGGTAGTTATCCTTTTTGGATGATCGGTTGAGGTTTCACAAATCGACACAAAGCCTAATGTATCTGTTCTTTTTTCTAACTCGAACAAGGTTAGAAACCCATTGTGTATGGCATACTGGAAAGATGATCCTAGTAGCCAAAATTTTGTTCAACTCTTTTTCATTGTTGGTTCTAAGGTGGGGTGCGTTTTCCTTAGCTTTTAATGAAAAGGCTTGGACTGAGGTTTCATGGGGATAGTGTGTTGCATGATTTGGGGGTCAAAGGTTTTTAAGTCAATATGTCCCTAAGTTTACATTTTAAGGATTAGATTCAGTTCCTAGATTGACAGTTTCATAACGCATGCAAGAACTATTAGTTTTGTAATTTGGGATACCTTTAAATTGATCTCGCGGGTCATAAAATATTTATAATCTAAGGACTGAGGCAAGGATAGGATTTACCGAATTAAAATAATTTTCGAATGAACAATGACGATGTATTACCGTAAAATTTTGTAAGTCTTTATCATGTGTTATTTCATCTATTGCTAAATCTTTGAAGGTGTCTTCCCCGGTGAAAAAATTAAAAATCTGTAGGTCATCATAAAAAACACGCCAATTAGTGACGTTATCAGGAATGGACGGCCTATATATTAACTCTATTGAAAAAGCATTAGGAAACAAATGTTCAAATGGGATAAGCCTTGAAGTGACATTAGCCAACAAGTCTGCTTCTTGATTTTGCAGACGAGGAATTGACTGTATATTGAAAGCATCTAACATAGAGATTAGATTCCATACCTCCTTTTGATAACTTTGTAGGTAATTCGAAACACAGTGTATAGAGTTATGTACCTTCTGAACAATAATTCCAGAATCTCCAAATGCAACCAACACTTTAACCTTTAAATCCAGTGCCTTTTTGATCCCCTAAATAAGGGGTTTGTACTCAACTATATTATTGGTATCGATAAATTCAAGGCTGCATGCTATGGAATGTTTATTACCCGTGGGGTCTAAAAGCATACATCCTGCCCCTACACCTTCCTTTGATCGAGATGTTGGGTATGTGTTATATTCTTTGCATATGTATGGGGGGGGGCTGTTCCTGTTAGCAGTGCGCCTAGCGATCCCTTTGACTATTTTTGGGGAATTTTCTAAAAATATGTAATTTAATGTCGGTTAAGGCATTGGGGTCTATTTTCTAATCCATGTTAACGGATTAGGGTATTGCATGTTATGGAATACTTATATTGTATTGTGAGTGATTCATAATGAGCATGAGAAATTAAGAGGTGCGGCTATAAGTTTTGTTGATTTTCCCGGTTAAGGGTTTCCAGGGTATGTAATCTTTGTTTTGCTTAAAAGAATCTGTATGCTTTGCTTCTCTACATAGGTTGAAAAATTCCACGAGAGCCATCAAAATATAAGGACCAATGATAGTTATTAATATTATCCACATAATATACATTATTTACAATATTTACAAGATGAGGTGGAGCTTCTGTAAAATCACAATGTAAGATTTCAAATTTCTTACGTGAATCTGCAAACACTGATTTTTTAGCAGGAAGAGTCCACAAAACTGAGTCAAAGCCATAATTTCCTAAAATATAGTCATTAAACATTACTGGTTCATTGGGAGCATTTATCCCGGTCACAGTATGTTTCATGTACCTCTCTCCGTCAATTCTAATTTTATTTGGTCGCCCATTTTTGGGCAACCACAAATGAGACCAGTCGGTTGAGAAATAACCTTTTAATGACTATGACTAGTCACGACTAAAAAACAACCTATATACATCAGGTATATGTACCACCACTATATCAATAACCTGGAAAATTTAAGGATTGACAACCATCCTAATCATTACTCCTTTATATTCCCCTAAGATTCTAACATTTGAGCGGTCAAGTTGACTTATCTAAGTTTCAGAAGGAGCGATTTAAACATTTAGCTTCATACATACCGAGTAAGGCATGACATTTGATGAAGATCCAAAATAAACCATGTAATTATGGACGTTCTGATTAAAGATTTCAAACATTAGTAAGAAGGGAGGAGTATTAGATTTCAAGTTTTTTCCTATTAAAGTATCCCTATCTGCTGCTGTCCGGGTTAGTAGAAATTCTATTGGTACTGGGAGTTATTTGCAGCAGTAGTAGTGGTCTGATTTTTATTTGAAATATTGTTGGTTTGGGCCGTCAAATTAGAGAGAATCGAGCCTCCAGGCATAGGGTAGATTTTTACCAATTCAAACATGTTAATATTTGCTCGCTATTTGTTAAGGTCCTCGATTATGTCATACTATAGGTCCAAGTTTTGAGTTGCAACTGGTTGATTTGTAGGGACGATATTATTTATAGAATATGGTGGAGCCTACGAGACTGTAGGTCCCCTACTCCTTGTGTTATAGGTATGTTGATTTACAAAGACATACTAGTTATCGTATTCAACTTCTTTGTCTGAGTTGTCCCAAAAGTGGTAGTTAAATGGGAAAGGGTCTTCTTGGGTTTCTTCTTCAGTTTCAGGCTTCTCCTCTTATTCACACCCTTCAAATTCTTGATTTGGTGGAGATTCGGGTAAGGAATATACATCCCTGATAGTATTAAAAACTTCTTCATTGGCTGAAATATCGAGGGTGGGTTTTTCCTAGTATTAGGGGAGGTGAATTGCTTATATGGAGTCTTAAAGTCCCCCCTATTAGAGGGACCTTCCCCATTATTCATCTTCAAGCCAATGAATTCATTTGTAAGAGCCCTAACTGCTTGATGTAATTTTTCTACGTCGAATGCTTGAGGATCCCTCTTATTAGAATTTGACTTAGGGACATATTCAGTTTTCCTCCTAGGAGGATTATCAATTCTACCACTATTTTCAAGTTTGAAGGTCATCGAATTTTTTATAACTTTTATTGCTTTCTAAAAGGTTTCTACCAAGGTAGTTTTACCAGCTTGCTTGACAAACATGCTAAGATATTTAGGAAGGGTCGAGGCATAATTTTCTATGATGATATCCTATGGGTATTGAGATGCAACTGATATTTTATTTTTCAATGTCAGGAAACATTGATTAAAATCCTTGATCCTTTCTTTGCTTTCCATTTTGATTTGGGCCAAATCCACAGCTAAAACGACATGAGTATTGTCCTCACCAAATTTGTCTAGGAAAGCTTGGTTGAAATCTATCCAATTAGTGATGGATCCTTGAATAAGAGAAAAATACCATACTGATGCTTTTCCTTCAAATGTCAAGGGAAACAAACGACATACAACATCTTCATGCTGGATGTTCATGGTATGAACAACCAATATGAATTTATTGATATGATTTTCAGTGGGTTCTTTATTATCTGGATCGAATTAAGGTAGAATCATATTAGGGTGTTTGGGTAGATTGTGCTAAATCCTAGGTACTGCAACGACACCATGTCTTATCCACAAAATGTTATTGTTTGGGTTTCCACGTCCGGCATCAACCATGCTTTGATCAGATTCAGAATCTGATGAATGTTCACTATTAGAATTTCTAGGACTACCAGATGGTGAATGAGGAGGTGATGGGGGTTGGTTTGATCAGCTGCAGTTAATAATTATTGTGAAATATTGGTATTAGTTGATCCCATAAGAAGGTTATTAAGATGATAATTAGGAGTTCCTACTATGGAATCAACAAGATATTCAACAATCTGAGCTATAATTTAACCAGTTGGGTGATGGGACCTACCAGGAAAGCAATAATCGATAGGTGGGATGCCCGTTTGGTGAGAGTATGCTCTGGTTAAAATGTGTCGAGATTCTTCGAGAGCTCGGTCTATTTATTCAAGGGTAAAGGGAGAGTTAGTGGTATCATGTTTGATAACAACCCTAATTGTGTTGAAGAAAGGTGTAGAGGTAGACTCGATTTGAGAAGTCAATACAAGGCTCAACATAGCTGTGAAAATTGTGCTTCAAAATTACTAGGAGGGGAAATATGTGGATTTTTTGAAGGACTATTGTTTAATCTATTAACCCTTAAAAATTTTGTTTGGGCCCTTCTTCTAGTGCCATATGTTGGCCAGGTTTTCTATCAAGCAGCGAACTTAAGGAATAAAAACCCACACCAAAAGCTTAAAGTAGCCTTCTATGTGTTTGAGATAGTTCTTTTTTCACAGAATTGAAGTCCTGTTGCCTTTGCAAGTTACTCTCAAAAGAGATTCTTCGTTGTTTTTGTGTTATCTATAATTACTTCTTATAGTTTAAAATAAACTTACAAACTAAAATTGTAATTAGAAAGAACTATTGACAAACTAACTACCAAACATAAATTAGTAACTACTAAACTACATATATGTTAAAAAAAACTAAATCTAATCATTTACAATCTATCCTGGCCAGGAGCAATTCAAATTAGAAACAAATGCTATCTTGAAACATGGTTTGAAGAGCACATGCTATTCTAATAACAAGATGTTGTCTTCATTAGACTCACAGTCATAATAAATTAACAGTATTAAGATCCTATCAGTATTTCTCCATGCCATAACTCAAACTCCTTTTCTAGACTATATGAACTAGAATTTATAGGACCAAAGTTACAACAGATAGACCTAGAATGTAGGATCGACTCATTAAAACAACTACAACTAACATCTCTCAAGATAGATTGACATTAAAACTCATTAAGACTGAGTGGTGACATTGCTAGTTTGTCATCATCTAAGAATAAATGTCACAACAAGAAGTGCCACTTGTCTCCCAAGGTGGAAAATTCTGTTGAAGATGATCAATGTTTGGACTTATTGCATTATAATTCTGAATAACTATTGTAAAAGATGCTCGTAATATGGTATTGAGTCTCTATAACCGAACGTGAATCTTGGGTAGCCTAAACTAATATGGAGAACACGAAGAGCTTGGTCATGATGTCAAAACTGAATAGAACACCTGTCAAAACAAGCAATTAAATTAGTGCTTTATCATTAACATGAATATCCTTTGAATTTTAGTAATTGAAAAAGAAATTTAATAATATAATATAAGGATGCCTACATAATCTCTAATTCTATAGGTATCCTCATAAGAGAAATTTAACCAAAAGACCAAGGTAACAGATAAAATACTTTACCTGTAGTGGCGGATGCGTGAGAAAATGCGTAGATGAAGGATAACAAAAATAACTAAAACAGAGAAAAAATGGATATTAATGTGTCTCGATGATCACGCTCTATGCACATGCTCGAATGACACTTGGGCAGGGGTGGCTCTTCTTGCCATTGTTAATTTGGATTTAAGCTTGAGTATCTTGGATTTGCTAAGTTTTTTGTGCTTAAGTAACCTCTTATTCTTCCTGAGTAATGTATTCCTAGAAGCCTTGTATTCATCCTTTTTAACTTTTATGGATTTCCATGTAATGTACCAGTTGACAAAGATGAGCATGTTTCTCCAAGATTTCTTGATGAGGCAGACTGGAATACCATGGGTGTCTTCAACTTATTTGGTAGGGTGAGTTAAAAATTGTTTCCAAGCTTGATTTGGAATACAACCTCCATTGAACCATCTTTCACTATCAACAGGGAGGCGTGTAGCACGAGCCATGAATTCCTCTGAGAGGACTAAACCGACATCTCCCACCCTAGTTGTTTCCCCATTGAAAGACATAGCGAAAGCCTTCATAGTCTGTATATTAAAAACTAGACATTTGTTCTAGAAAGGGTGTCCATCCAATCTTATCAAACATCAGTTTACATTCCTCATGGGCTTCTAAGGCTTCGATCTCAAATATCTCAAAATGAGATACGAGAGCCATTGCAGAAGAGGAGGGTTCGTGATAGGGGTAAAGAAACAAGCCATACAAAGAGTAAGAAAACATGGCCTCTCTCATACCTACCTTCCAAGATTTTTTTTTTCTTCTGAAAAATCACCAAACGACATCCACTTCCATAATTGACATTTACAGGGACAACTCTGAGACCAAATGATCAGAACTAACATTTGTAGACTAAAGTTTTTCGAATTTTGAAATCATTAATATATATGATTTGTTTTGATCATGAATCATTACATGTCTGTAGTTGAAAAGACAGTTAGTCATGCCTTACACCCTAGCTACCAATCAATTATCAGCTTTGAAGGTTCTCAAATATATGGTTAATTACTCATTTAATTCGATCAAACATCCCTAAAGATTAATAACAAGGTTCACATAGCTCAAAGGTGAATAAAATTTATAATGAATTCAATTCATTAATACGTATCTATGATGGACCTTAGTGAACCCTGCACAAGGTTGGGTAATGAAGTTGAGATAGTAATTAAGTGCCAAAATAATCAACATGTATAGAGCACCAATATGTCAATTGATAATCCATGGTTGAGAAGGAGGTCAAAACAAGGTGTAAGTTTGGAGTGTAAGAATATAAGGGATTAATAATAATAATAATAAAATGTAACATCACTTATATCTTGTCAAGAATTAGTCAATTACATCGCTAATCATCAAAAATAAAAGTTAGGTTATCCATATCCTTGCACATGAAAATACTCCAACACTTTTTAATTATGAAGTAGGAGCTACTAAATAAAACAGATAATGGATGAATCAATTATAACCTCAAATTAATTTCATAATATTTATGTGGAATTAGATAGGATTAAATCTTTGATCCAAACCAAATTTGAAACAAGAATTTTAACAACTACAAAATTAAAACAAAAAATACTTAATGATTGTCTCAACATAGATATTGATCAATAAATGAAGAAATTCATCATGAAACTAACCAAACAAAATCCCGTCATTTAAACTTGCATCAAAACATCTCTTATTAAAAGAATGCATTATTGGGAACACCTTTAGAATCAAATATTCCAAAGACACTCCTTAAATATAGCCTTTAAAGTGTAATACTTTCAAGTTCATAACTAGCAACCCTAACTTGTGATGTGCCCTTTTTGTCAATAAGAAATTTGCATTTGGAAATGGTTAGGAACCTGGGGGGTTGTTGGCAGCCAATATACAAGGTATATCCTCATCCAAGTAATCCCTAAAATATGATTTTCATCTCTGTTCAATCTAATTTCATTTTTAGATTTGTACATTTTAATTTCTGCGTATTTTTATAGGTGTTTGACAAAATAATTTATGAAATTTGAATTAATAACACTAGTTACAAATAGGGAAAATAATTCCCAGGTTAGGGGTAATTTCTGAGCTAATTAATTACACTTAAGGCTGATTTCAGAGTCCCATAATGATTCACCACTAACAAATGAAAACCAATGAATCATTGTGTTCCATACCAAGGCATATGCAAAACCTTTAAACTCTGAGCTAGGCTTGGACTAATCACCTACAACCACCCTTTAACTCATTCAAGGCCGTGAATTTTATATTTACTTATAGCCTATTCACCCTCAATTCAATTGCTTCCAAAAAAATGCAGCTACAGCCATTACCAGACTAATCACCCACAACCACATTTTGACTCATTCAAGGTTGTGAATGTGATATTTACTTACAACCTATTCACCCTTAATTGCATCCAAAAAATTAAGCAACATCCATACCTTTTGATCTGTTATTTCAATAATAAGAAAATCGCATTGTTTTCCTACAACCATTGTGAATGGTCTTTACATTATATATATATAAACTTTTAGAATTTTTGAAGGTTCACCATGAAAAAAAACTTTATTCTAAATACACTAAATCCCTTTGTCACTAAAATAAAACGTGTCCTTTTTTTTTAAGAATGATTGGTTGGATGTGCTTTTAGCATAGTTTTAAAAATCAGTCAACTTGGACTCGGACTCGGCCGAGTTGATTGAGTTAACCCTCCACCACGCTGACTCGGCCTTCAAATCGGATCGGGTGACCGGTTTGGTACCGAACCAACCGAGTTGGTGTCCGAATCGGCCGGTTCGATACCAAACTGGTCAACTCGGCCGAGTTCCAACTTGAAACGACCGAGTTGTCTAGAATTTTTTTTTGCTTTTTCAATTACTTAGTAGATTTGGCAGTACTAAATGGTAATGTTAAATTCTTAAAGTAAAAGTGACATTCTCCTTATCTTTCAATTTCTATCCATTTTCTTAAATTTTTAACATTGACATTAATTATTTCAGGATGTTTGAGAGTGGTTCTAACCTCATTGGACTTCATATGCAAAAAGTATAATTTTAGATCCCATTCAAAATTCAACAGACTTAACAGTTTTCAAGATTTCAGGATTGCAAAATTTCCACCAAATTCTATTATGTACGAGGGTATGGGATTGGAATTTAATCAAGCACATCAACCCCTCTATATATCTTGATGTTGGTGGTGTTGATTGTTGAACTCCTTTGTCATGAACTTAATAAAAAATGTACTCTTCACTCAAGCAAAATCACTTCTTAAGTTTGGGAATCTTTTTATACCTTATTTTAACATTTGGATTAGGAAGTTTCATCAAAACCGTAGGGTGTTGAGTCATTGACTAATGTTCTTGGAGGATCAAATTTGAGATCAAGGATCAACTTTGATATATATCCCCATTTCCAAAATTTTAGGGGGTCACGTTTCAAACGTGTCCCCGTTTTGGAAACTCATCCGTGTTTCCATGTTTCGTGCAACTTAGAATCTAACTCTAAAGCTATAAGATGAACCTTGTGCTTCTAGTCATTCATCTACTTCTACTACTACTGCAATTGTAGATGACCTTGAGGAGTTCGAGCTTGAGCCAGATGATGATACTATTTCCTATGCCATTGCTAGTCCTGATTTTAGTTCTACTTCTAGTTCTAGCAATGGCGATGAGTTTGATAATTGATCATGTTGATCAATGACATGTATGATGTAGTGGTATCATAGTATGTTGTTTTTTGGATTCTGTAGGTCATTTAGGAACCATTGATTATGTATTTTGTTCCATAATCCATATTGATTCCACAGTACACTTGGTGAAATTTTGATAAATTCACCCTTATATGGTATATACATGAGCATAATTTGGATATTTTGTCTTTAATGCTTTGGAATCATGGATTATAATATTCAAATTATTGTTTTTCTTCAAAATTTAAATATTGTATATATTTTTTAGTAAACCGAGTCATTAAATTCAAATCGATCGAGTCATTTCCGATTTATTATCGATTTTGAGTGTGAGTCCGAGTTGACCCTTGACCGATTCCGAGTCCAAGTCCATGTTTTAAAACATTGGCTTTTAATTTTTTATTTATTTTTAAATTAAAGGGATATTATAATTGAAATATTTTGTTGGAAATGAAGAGTTTTAAATTTTATCACAAACTTTTAATATATATAAAACACGCAACCGACTGCTAGGTGTTTCGTTTTCTAATTCGGATATACAGGCCGGATGCCTGCAGGCTATGATTGTGATTACCATGAGAAGATGAAGCTCAACACGGAAATCATCATGCCGACAGAATAAATAAGGGCTATATGCTCTCAAAGTCATAGCCAAAAAAACAATGTAAGTATTTTACTTATGATCCAATTGTAAAACAATACACAAGTATTTGAAACAATAACTAAATTATTAGTATCACTAATTATTGTTCATACATTTCGTGATATCAATACAATAAAATATAATATAGTAATGCTTTAAAAAAATACCAGTTAGTGGATAAACAAAGTCAAATTACAAACTTGCACAAACACAAAGAACGATATATATATATATATATCATTGTAAACGACCTATGCCAGTTTGCCATCCTATGCTATTGCAACCTCACTGCTACATTCATTTACCTCACTGCAGCCCAAACATTTCTTCTTGGATAGATCTCCTTAATTGAAAATGGGAAGGTTGGTGCCACTAACTTGCTAAGTCACAAAATGACTGATTGCATGTAACAATAGATACACTATTTGATTTATCATGATTATAAAGTTTTAGCCATACCTGCATGGAAGCAAGTTGCAACAATAGATACGCTATTTGATTTATCATGATTATAAAGTGTTAGCCATACCGGCATGGAAGCAAGTTGCAACAAAGCATGTAAATCAAACATTATGCAAATATGAAAAAATCAAATTTGAATTGCATATGAATTAATTAACAACTTTATGTGGATAGAGGTAGAATATATAAAGATTTTTTTTTTTTAAATATCCAGAGCATTTTGCTTGAAAACCTACAGTTAGTGTAGGGTAACTCAGCTCAAACTGGCTGAAAACTTTGAGGGCAATTACCAAGTTACCTGGCGGAATAATTTCCTAATAAAATGACATTTATGTGCGAGTTAGAATAAAATTGTTACATGATTTGAGAGTTCATGTAGTAACTTGTTATGCTTCATTAGAGTTTTGGTTTAATGGGTAATTATAGATCATTTTAGAATATGATGAGAATTATATTATGCTTAACGTTTATTAATATCATGAAATGAGTTATGAGCATGAACAAATTTATATTTTACCTTACGACTAGCAAATTTATGAAATGCATTATGATAGTTATGAGTAGATTAACGATATGATTAACAATGCTTTACGACTGACAAATTTATGAAATGCATGATGATGGCTATGTGTACATATTAATGATGTGCTTAACGACTATAAATTTTTATGAAACGAGTTAAGATGATTATGAGCAGTGCTATTAATGTGGTATCTAAGCACGTGTGCAATGATAAGTAATATTGTTCACGGACATACTCACAATGGAATAACAATGGAATAAAAAGGGGCGTAGAGAACGAGAAACACACAGAGGAGGGTACGCCAACGATGTCGACTCTTGATAAATTCCATGCACGAGTTGAAATCCATTCAGCTTTATTCAGGTGAGCGTGAAGTCGTATAGGTGAGACCATAACGGTTTGGTCACGTACAAGGTTGAGGGGTGTGCAATAAGAACAAACTTACTCCCCATCGCCATTAGTCTCACGCAGAGTGTAGTTGTATGATTTATGGTTATGATTCCTAAATCACTACACGGAATCCACGCACATCAGATAGAAAGGAAATTAGTGTCGAAAGGACCCGACGATGCGGTACCTAGACAATAAAAGAAGAATGATTGTCGGAAGGACCCAACGATGTTATACCTAGACAAATAAAAAGAAAATTGATAAATGAACACCTATGTATTAGGCATATAGCATTGCATTAGATTGATCCACCGAAGATCGTGATGGGACTGAATTGGTATTGAATTCCAGCTTCATCGTCAATCACAGGGTTATCCGTCCGGACAGGTAAATATTACTTATTTCTTTTATATTGATAATATGAACATAATTCATATAACTTGTGATTTTAACTTTTTATTTTAGGTTGTCGAAATTGTTTTTTTTGTGTTACCTGAGAAAGTAAATATTACTGATTTATTTTATATTGATAATAAGAGAAGAATTCATATAGCTAGTGATTTTTTAAATTATTAATGTTTCGGTTGTCGAAATTTCTGTGTTATTTGAGAAAGTAAACATTACTAATTTCTTTTAGATTGATAATAAGAGCCGAATTCATATAACTAGTAATTTTAAATTATTTTTGATTCAGTTGTCAAAATTGTTTTTCTGTGTTATCTGAGAAAGGTTTATGTGGAAACTTTACGTCCTGCATTATGCCTACTCCTTCCCGATTGTAAAGTAATGAGTAAACTCATTCGATACCTCCACACCAGAATCCGCTGAACCGTAATCAACCAACCTGATTAGCTTTAAAGGATTGTGGCGTTAAATTGATAACTTACTCATTTAACTAACACGTGTGTTGTCTATTCGAAATACAGTCGATGTAAATAGGTATGTGGCTATTATGTTAGTTAAGATTACAATTACATTTATATATGTTATGAAATAAAAGTAGAGTATAAGGATGCCTATAATTCTGTTATCAATATGGTAATAAAGTGTTACTTAGTATTAGAAATTGATTATGACTTTATGTTCTTAAATAGACACATATTAATTATTAAAATCAATTATACGTATATGTTACTAACATATTCGAGGTGGTTATGATTGCATCTATGCATGTTATCAAGTAAGGTATCTCTTTTGTTATATCTGTTTCTTATGTTGAAGGCTTATAGATGTTGGTTAATAAAGTTAGAGCAGTCCAAATATACCTAAGTGTTGTGCATAGTAAAGATGGTGTATCTTGATTTTAGAAGAAGACTAGTAGTGTCCGCAGAATGTAAAGGTTGTCCTTATAGATTAAGGTATTCAAGGGTTCATGTTGTTAAAAAAAAAATTCCCAAAAGATGAGCCCTACATTTGGTATCAGAACCGGTCGAGCCTTGACGGAACCATGAGAGTATTTTGTGTCGTTTCCGCAAGTATTCAAAAGTATTTGTTAAAGTTTAAATTTATAGATTTTGAATTAGGTTATGAAGAAATTTAATAAACTTTTATTTAATGAAAATCAGGTTATGGATCGTCATGGACGAAGGGTGAGAGGGAGAGTCGGGCGAGGACGGGGCGTACTTCCTCCACCCGCGCCAACTCCTCCAGCGACCCTGCCGCAACAGGAAGAGCAAGAAACCATCCATGTCGGAGAAGTGGTTGCCATGATGAGAAGCTTCCAACGAATGTCAGAATCCCTAGTTACCAGATTGGGCCGCGAAAATGGCAGCTCGCAAGTAACTGCGGTACCACAAAATCCATCGCCGATCAACTTACACCATGAACTGGAAAAGATTAAATTTCCATAATTTTGGGGTTCCATTAAGGGAACCAATGACGAGGCATGGTTGGAAAATATGGAAATGTGCTTTGCACTGATATATTACACGTCAAACCTAAAAGCGCACATGGAATTTCTACAATTGAAGGGTGAAGCTCTTTTATGGTGGAAGACTTTATGTCCGCAGCTAGGCTTGGAAACCGACAAGGTTTCATGGGAATTATTTGACGATCACTTCTGCCAACACTACCTTTCCGATGAATTCATAGAACGACAATTAAATGAATTTAACGCCTTATGACAAGGATATCGGGTATTACAGGAATATGAAATCCATTTCATGGAACTACTGAGGTATGCACCTCACGTTTCAACAGAAAAGTTGAAGGTCAATAAGTTCGTTTTTGGGATAAACCAGAATATCAGAGATAAGGTTCGCATCTCAATGCCCTCTACTTTGCATGACGCCGTTCAAAAATATCTCATAGCAGAAGGAGATATTTCGAGCAGAGGACCACCCAGTAAGAACCTTGCTAGTGGTGACCGAAACAATCAACCTCCCCATGCATCCAAGAATTACTATGGACATAAAAACTTTGGAAAGGGATCTTACAGTGGAAGATCTAATAGAGAGGCTCGAGCACCCTACCGTCCACCACCACCAAGAAATGATCATGCAAGACCTTTTGGAAAACCAACATAGTTTGGACCACGACAGAACAATGCTCCAGCTAGCAGCGCATCTAGAGGCCCTAAAGAAGGATGCTGGAAATGTGGAGGCCCGCACTTTCAGAGCAAATGCCCTCGACAGAACCACGATAATGGAAGAGTACAAGGACCTATTCAAGGACAACGACAGACCACTGTAGCCGACCTAGGTCGTGCACACCGCATACATGCAACAATTAACAACCGCCAAGCTGAGCACCAATCAACCGTCCTTGAAACCTCAGGTAAGATCAATGGTATTTTTTTTTTTACTAGTAGACCCTGGTGCAACTGAGAGTTTTATTTATTTTAAAGCTTTAGAACGTAGTAAGATGATGGTAGTTAGTCATAAGGATTTTGACTAAGTCGAAATGGCATCCGGAGGTATCCAGAGAGTGGGTCTGAAGTTAGAGAATTGTGAAATGAACTTAGGGGTGTGCACCACTAAAGTATCATTTTATGCTATGGATTTGGGGTGTATGACTTAATTCTGGGTATGGATTGGTTAGAAGCGCATGTGGCTGTGATGGAATGCATAAGCAAGGAACTAAACTTATTTGACGACGAAGGTTAGAAGAGGACATTGACCAACAAGAAGAGAAAGGTTTCCCTGAGAATGATTTAAACCATTCAATTAAAGTAAATTATGAGGAAAGGGTGTAAGCTATATGCAGTTATAGCAATGAAAAAAGAAGGAGATAAGAAGGATATTATCAACCACCCTTTATTTTCGGAATACATGGATGTATTTCCAGAAGTATTACCTGGTCTACCGCCACAGTGCGAGATAGACTTCACCATTGAACTCAAACCAGGAACATAACCTATAAAAATAACCCCTTATCGAATGTTCGTACCAGAGTTAAAAGAGATGCAGATTCAACTTCAAGAATTACTAGACTTGGGATTGATTAGACCTAGTGTATCTCCCTAGGGAGCACCCGTAATTTTTGTCAAGAAAAAGGATGGGTCCTAGCGAGTGTGCATCGATTATCGCCAGTTAAACAAAGCTACCATAAGAAACCAATACCCTCTTCCTAGAATTGACGACCTTTTTGATAAGATGAAGGGTGCGAAAATATTCTCCAAGATTGATTTGAGATCAGGTTACCATTAGTTAAGGATAAAGGAAGAAGATATTCCTAAGACGACCTTCAAGACAAGATTCAAACATTACGAGTTTGTGGTGTACCTTTTGGGTTAACGAATGCGACAAGTGTTTTTATGAATTTGATGAATTGTGTATTCCATCAATACCTTGATAAGTTTGTATAGGTGTTTTTGGACGATATTTTAATATATTCAAGAACGCTTGAAGAGCATGAGGAACATTTAAGAGCAGTAATTCAGTGTTTGAGAGAGAACCACCTATATAGAAAGTTTTCAAAGTGTTCCTTTTTTCAAAAAGAGATCCATTATCTCGGCTACATTATATCTGGTGAAGGAATCGTTGTAGACCCTACAAAGATAGAAGCCATATGGGAATGGCCAGCACCCACGAATGTACACGAGGTACGTAGTTTCATGGGACTTGCTGGTTACTATAGACAGTTTGTCGAAGGTTTCTCCAAGATAGTAGGACCCATAACGGAGCTACAAAAGAAGAATTGGTCATTTGTGTGGACTGATAGGTGTGAAAAGGCTTTCACCAAACTTAAGGAACTATTAACAACTTCACTTGTATTGAAATTTCCTGACATGGACCAAGACTTTCTAGTATGTACAGATGCGTCGAAAGATGAAATCAGATGCGTCTTCATGCAAGAAGGGAGAGTGATTTCCTACACTTCCCGAAGGATTCGGCCACACGAAGAGAAATATGCAACCCATGATATGGAAATGACAACAGTAATTCATGCCTTAATATTATGGCGACACTACTTAGTCGAGAGAAAATTTGAACTAAACACATATCATTGTGGTTTACAACACATTTTTACCCAGAGCGATTTAAACGCAAGACAGAGAAGGTGGTCTGAATTACTCAATGAGTATGTTTTCGCCATAACCTATGTGAAGGGAACTCTGAACAAGGTAGCTGATGCGCCCAGCCAAAGACCAAGAATTTTCTCGGTAATACGTATGAAAACCAAATTGAGGGAGAAGATACTTGCACTACAACAGAGTGATTCCTGGTATCTGGAAGTGAGAATGGAAATGGAAAATGAACAGATGAGGGTACCCAAGTATGAAGGATATGCTTTGGATACAGATGAATTATTGAGATATAACAACCGCATTTATGTACTGGAGAACGAAAAGCTCCGAGGAATTATATTATCAGAAGCTCATCAAGCTGTTTACAGAGCCCATCCTGGATTCAAAAAGATGTATGCAGATTTAAGACCTTTATTCTTTTGGCAAGGGATGAAGAAGGATGTATTGAACCTTGTAGAAAAGTGCATGGAATGTCAATTAGTCAAAGCGGAGCACCGACATCATGCAGGATTGCTACAACCCCACGCAATCCCTGAATCAAAATTGGAAGTCATATCTATGGACTTTATAGTTGGCCTACCACTAACCAACATAAGACATGACACGATATTCGTGGTAGTTTACACTCTTACCAAGAGTGCACACTTCTTACCTATCAAAAACACTTAGCAATCCCCAGAGATTGCAAAAGTATTCATTAATGAAATTGTACGACTACATGGCATACCTAAGAAGATAATTTCTGATAGAGGTTCAGTATTCACTGGGATATTTTGGACGATTTTCCAAGAAGCCTTAGGCACACAACTTAACTTCAATACTTCCTATCACCCACATATGGAGACTGACGGAAAGGGTAAACCAAGTGTTAGAGGATATGTTAAGGATGTATGTGATGGATTAACATAAGAGATGGGAAGAATAATTTCCATTAGTAGAATTTTCCTACAACAATAGCTACCAGAGCTCCATACAGATGGCACCTTTTGAATTTTTGTATGGATGACCATGTAGAACGCCTTTGAGTTGGGATAGGTTGGAATATCAAGCATTGCTTGGTCCTGACGTAATACATGAAATGGAGGAACAAATGGTAACCATTCGTGCTCGACTTAAGGAGGCACGGGATCGCCAAAAGAGATATGCGAATGCACATATAACTGATCAAAGTTAAAAGGAAGGCGATTGTAATGTCCCCATTCAAATAAATTCCAAAAGGAGAAGATTCCACCAATCTACTAGTTTCCTAGGTTGGGGTGGAGACATTATAATTGGAATAAGGATACTAATAAACCAAAATGGACCTTAGTTTGGCATAAATATATTATGAAGGGAAAAAATAAATACTTATGATGAGAAAATAAGATGGCACTTGGGTCATGGAGACACATGGGTGGTATGGGACCCCCACAAAGCTAGATTCCCCATGCCACATGGCATTCCACTCTCACCCATTCGAATCCAAGGTGGAGTCCACTATTATTGGGGTAGTTGGAAGGGAATATTACTTGGCATGACTCAATGAGGTCGAAATGTAGAGGAAGAGTAACTCCCATGGGAGAGGAAGAGACATTTTGGAGCTAGTGGGACACTTGGGCTAGATTCCCTAGCTTCTATGACACCAATGATGAAGATGCCTATGAAACTTATGACAAATCTGACTTGATGGATGACATATGACATACATTACATGTCAAGGCTAAAAATAGCCTCCAAGAAGGCTCCCAAGTGAGTTAGGGCAGCCAAAGAGACACCTCTTCGAAATTGGGGAAGGAGGAGGCTAGAATTGGAAGGACAAGTGGCATACTTGGGAATCTCTTCCCAAATTGCGTTGGCATGAAGCTCATGGATGGAATTTGAATTGGGGAAGCTTTAGGAAGTTTATAAAAGTCAAGAACAAAGAAGAAGACCAACTTTTTATCATTTGATATTTTGCATTTGGAGAGGAGAGCTAGTAGAGTGTGCTATTCTACTTGCCTTAGCACCAATTTCGAGGGTGAAAGATTCCCATCCTAATTGGAAATTGGAGAGGCCATTCAGACAATTCATTTGGATATAAAATGGAGTCTTTAGTTACAGGTTGAAGCTACAGGGCAGCTCGTGGTTCATTCATCTACAACTTGTGCTTGCATCTCTTCCACATTTTCTTGCATATTTGGGCCCCTGGAGGAATTGTGCCTTTGGTGAGATGCTGATCTCTTTGTGAGAGTCCAAGAATATCCATTTATTTGTAATATGATATATATACTCTGTATTTACTATTCAGAAGACTCTCAGGTCGAAATACCAAGTGAAACTATGTAAAAATACCAAACAATGCAGAAATGATGCCATTTTCCCTATATCTTGTTGTTGGAGATTGAAGAGCCATTATTTCGAATTGTATTAGTCATTATCTGTGATTGTTTTGATGTATGGAGTTTCATTAATGTTCTGAAGAATTTTCATTATCATTCACAAGTCCTTGTCACCTAAATTTCGAATTTCATAACATATGGTGAAAATTACTAGCTTTCCCCCCTATGTGAAGACTTGCATATATACATATGATTTAAGGGAGTTGCAGAAGGTCATAAGAACTAATTGATGATACACTGGGGAGATAATTAAAGAAATTTATCAATACCATACCTCCGTTCTAAAATTTGGAAGTGTTTAACAACATTTGGAGAGCCATCTTTGACCACTACCCTTGGGGGATTGAAGCTCGATTTGACTAGTGCATTTCCCTACTTTGTCTAGATTGTAAATGAATGTTGCAGAAGTGTTTTAAGGGTTTTTAGGCATACATAAGCCTCAATTATATGTATGAATACCTTCCAAACCCATTCAGACCCCATTCAAAAGCATTTGGATCCATTCGGAAGCAATTGGGTTAATACTAGTCTAAGGTTCGAATTGGTTAAAATTTGCAATTTTTCCTAGTTTGTGCAAATTCTTAAAAAGGGACACTACAAGTGGTATCAGATCATGGTC
Organism: Larix kaempferi; assembly: GCA_027924585.1. Lineage (NCBI taxonomy): Eukaryota > Viridiplantae > Streptophyta > Pinopsida > Pinales > Pinaceae > Larix > Larix kaempferi. The sequence goes on from BSBM01000510.1 coordinate 2,974,801, forward strand.
CTTGCACCTGATGTGGATGACCATTCATGAGGACAAGAAGTCAAAAAAACAATCCCCCACCCTTAGAAACTGAAACTGAAGGTGTTGTTGTTGAAGAGGAAGAAATAGGAAAAAAAGTGCATTTTGCTGAAACTATGGCTAGGGATGAGAAGGAAACCTAAAAGGATAAGGAAGAATTTACTAAATTCATGAAACCATTATTTTAAGATACGACAAAACAGATCATGAAAGGGTTCTACTTATTGGCCAGTCAACTTGGGAGCAAAGGAGTAATAGGAGGCAGCATTAGTTCTCAGTATGAAGAAAAGAAGGCAATGGGTGAGCATATTTTCCCAAGCACAAGACCCCATAATAGACCTAATGAATTTCAGAGCACACCAAAGCCTACTACACCTAAATTTATTTAGGTCAAATAAGAACCTAACACCCAAATTGATATACAGGAAGTGGTGACAGAATGGGAAAAGTTGAGTGAAGATTGTAGAAGAACTCTACCATTTGACCAATTCTCTAATGTATCAAGCAAACTCAAAATGAGGGAAGGTAATAGGAATCCATTTCAGAATAAAGAATTGAATTGTTCCATTGTTAAAATTCCCCTTCCCACTTTTGATGGCTCACCCCAACGTTCTGCAAATACTTGGGTACAAAAACTAGATGTTTATTTTCAGGTGAATCCTATGGTGGAAGATGATGCTTTAAAAATGGCTATTTTGCATGTAGAAGGAGAAGCCAATGATTGGTGGTTCCATGGTATGAAAACCTTGGGAAATGATCAGGTTACAACATATGGAAAATTTGTTGTCAGGGTATTAGAAATATTTGAGCAAAAAGATACAAAATTGCCTTTCAAAGAACTAGCCCAATTGAAGCAAGTTGGAACCCCTGCTGAGTATATGATGGAATTCCAAAAATTATCAATTAAGGTGGCTGATATATCTATGGTAAGATTAGTATTGTTGTTTAATGAAGGTTTGGCTGAACCCTTAAAAGTTTTAGTTAAGGCCCACAAACCCAATTCATTGAAGGATGCCATGAACTTGACAAGAGACCTACAAAATGTGCTGCCTAGGACAAGGTTTCATCCCAAGCCTAACTTCCCTTCCAAGTTCAGATTTGAAAAGAAGCCATGGAAAATAGATACATTTAGAAAGGATAAGAAAGAAGGACCAAATAGTGAAGAACTCAGAAGAAATAAATTGTGCTATGCATGCTTCCAACCTTGGGTACCAGGGCACAAATGTGCTAAGGGGAAAGCACAATACATTGAAGTGTTTTCTGATAATGATGAGTATAAAGGGGGTATGGAGAAAGAAGGAAATATATCAGACCAAGATGAGGGATATGATACAGAAGAAGAATGGAAACGAGAATAAAATCATCCTTCACCTGACAAAGGAAGGATGGCAGTACTTTCAACAGTGCCTCGTTTCCACACTATTCGGTGCAAAGGAGTGTTACAAGGACAAAAGGTTTCAGTTTTGGTAGATGGAGTAGCCACACATAAATTCATTGATTCTGACATGGTGGAGAGGAGGAAGCTACCTACTAAACCATTTTATGGCTTCACAGTCATCATTCCAGGTCACAACACCATGGAGTGCAAAACATAGATTCCAAAGCAAGAAATCACCATAGGTAATTACACTTTTTCTGATAGCTTTTATGTGGTTGATGTTTTTGATACTAATGTGGTCTTGGGAGTGAAATGGCTGTACTATATAGGGGAGCATACAATGAACTATCAAATTCCTGAAATGAAATTCAAAGTTTCGGAAGGAAAACAAAGGGTTGTGAGAGGGCAGCACACCTATCTAAATCAAGTAGTGACTTCCCACAGTATGAGGTCTATATTGAGGCATGGAGATGTTGAAAGGGTTGCTGAATGTTGCATTAGTTCACCCAAACCAAAAATAAATATTTCAGGACATCCAAAGGAGATAAGGCATCTCCTACGCAAATATGCAAAGGTTTTTGGAGACCTCCCGCCTGGAAGGCCACCGGATAGAGGGGTTGAGCACACCATTGTTTTGGAGGAGGGCACTTCTCCTATACAAATTCCACCATATAGGCATCCCAAAAATTTCAGAGAGGATATTGAAAAGGATATCCAAGAGCTCTTGGAGTTGGGACTCATTAGGCCAAGCTCTAGCCCCTATGCTTCTTCAGTTGTTTTGGTGAAGAAGAAAGATGGGACCTTGAGAATGTGCATTGATTTTAGAGCCCTCAACAAGAAGACAATAAAAAATAGATACCCCATCCCAAGAATAGATGAGCTACATGGAGCAAAACTCTTCTCAAAAATTGATCTTAGATTTGGTTACCACCAAATTCGAATGAAGGAGGAGGATGTGCCTAAAACAGCTTTTCGATGTCACTATGGTCATTTTGAGTTTCTTGTCATGCATTTTGGTTTGACCAAATCTCCAGCCACATTTTAATCATGCATGCATGAAATATTCAACAAATAGCTCCGTAAGTTTGTTTTGGTTTTCTTTGATTACATTCTAATTTACAACAAAACATGGGAGGAACACTTGCACCATCTAGAAGTTGTCTTGAAAATTTTGCATGATCAATCTTTGTTTGCTAATTTGTCTAAGTGTGAATTTGGGATGAAAGAAGTTTTATATCTTGGACACATCATTGGTCAAGATGGAGTGAAGGTGCACTTGGAAAAAATAAGAGATATTCTTGAATGACCATCACCCAAAAACATCACAGCTTTGAGAGGCTTCATTGGAATATGCACTTACTACATAAAATTTGTGAAAGGGTTCTCTAAATTGATTGCTCCAATTATTGATTTGACCAAGAAGGATGCATTCAAGTGGGATGAATAGGCTGAAAAGTATTTCCAAAAAATGAAAGAGGTAATGAGTAGTTGTCCAGTACTTGCATTACCTGATTTTACTAAACCATTTGTCTTGGAATGTGATACATAAGGAGAAGGGATAGGGGCTGTCCTAAAACAAAATCAACACCCTATAGCATTTGAGAGCAGAAAGTTTCAGCCACATGAGAAGTTATATTCCATTTATGACAAAGAAATTTTAGCCATCATGCATGCCTTGGCTAAGTTTAGACAATACTTGGTGGGAAACATGTTTGTGGTAAAAACTGACCATAATAGTTTGAATCATTTTCTCACACAAAAGGACCTCAATGAAAGGCAACAAAAGTGGGTAAGAAAAGTCCAAGCTTTTTATTTTGACATTGAATATGTTAATGGAAAGAATAATATTGTAGCAGATGCATTATCTAGAAGGCCATCATTTTCTCTTAAGGACATTTCAAAAGATTGGAAAAATATGCTAATAGTTGAATATGCCAAAGATAGTTTTGCTTGTGCTATGTTAGATGGGGTCAAAGGTGATAATAGGTACAAGGTTTTGGATGGTATCATCTACTACAAGGATAGAATATATTTGGTTCATGGTTCGAATCTCAAGCACAATATTTTGAAGGAAGCTCATGACTCTCCTTTAGCAGGCGATCCTTGTTTTTTCGAAACATATATGCAACTAAGGGAAAGATTCTTTTGGAAGGGGCTGAAAGAGTATGTTATAAAATATGTGAATGAATGCAAGTCATGCCAACAAAACAAATCTGAACATACACATCATCCTGATCTATTGCAACCATTGCCCATTCCACAACAAAAATGGGAAAGTGTCTCCATGGATTTCATCACAGGTTTGCCCAAGGCTTTGGGTAAGGATTGAATTTATGTTGTGGTGGATAGAATCACTAAATTTGCTCATTTATTCTCTGTTACATCATCTTTTACTGATGCACAAGTGGCTGATCTATTCTTTAGAGAAATTTTCAGATTGCATTGACTTCCCAAGAACATTGTGAGTGATAGAGATAACTGATTTATGAGTGCTTTTGGCAAGAACTTTTCAAGTTGGTTGGCACTTAATTGACTCCAATCACAAGCTATCATCCTCAAACTAATGGTAAAAAAGAAAGAGTGAATCAATGGTTGGAAGGGTACTTGAGGAGCTATGTTGGTGAGCAGCAGATAACATGGGTGAAATGGCTACATTTGGGTGAGTTTTGCTACAACACTACCTTCCATATGTCAATTGGCATGTCTCCTTTTAAATCACTATATGGTTATGAAGCACTTACATTTGTTGAGAACATATTTGGTGACAGTAGAGCTCCAAAGGCTAAATATTGGGTGGAGGAAAGTCAAGAGATTTTGAAACTCCTAAAAGACAATTTGCAGGTTGCCCAAAATCAGCAGAAACAGTATGTAGATCAACATAGAGTGGAAAGAACTTTTCAAGTAAATGATCTAGTCTATTTGAGGCTACAGCCATATAAACAAACATCCTTGAATGTGAAAGGGTTAGAAAATCTCAAACCAAGATACTATGGTCCCTACAAGATAGTGCAAAAAGTTGGGGAGGTTGTTTATGAGTTGGAGCTTCCGGAAGGGAGAAAAATTCACAATGTATTCCATGTTTCATGCCTTAAGAAGGCTATTGGTCAGAAAATATCTGTTTCAGAAACCCTCCCTCCATTAGATGATGAATGACAACTCACACTTATTCCAGAAAAAAAAAAAAAAATTGAAGACAAGAGAAAGAAAATTGAGGAGCGGGACCATAAGGGAGTATTTGGTACAATGGAAAGATTTTCCAAGTGAGGATGCCACATGGGAGGAAGAAAAAAATTTGCAGCGTCCTAATTTAGAATTTCCTGAGGGCAAGCAATCTTGGGTGGGGAGGACTGTAATGTCCCCATTCAAATAAATTCCAAAAGGAGAAAATTTCACCAATCTACTAGTTTCCTAGGTTGGGGTGGAGACATTATAATTGGAATAAGGAGACTAATAAACCAAAATGGACCTTGGTTTGGTTTAATGGATAATTATAGATAATTTTAGAATATGATTAGAATTATATTCTGCTTAACATTTATCAATATCATGAAATGAGTTGCGAGCATGAACAAATTTATATTTTACCTTACGACAAGAAAATTTATGAAATGCATTATGATAGTTATGAGTAGATTAACGATATGCTTAACAATGCTTTACGACTGGCAAATTTATGAAATGCATGATGATGGTTATGTGTAGATTAATGATGTGCTTAACGACTAGCAATTTTTATGAAACAAGTTAAGATGATTATGAGCAGTGCTATTAATGTGGGATCTGATCATGTGTGTAGTGATAAGTAAGATTGTTCACTAATGGACTCACAAAGGAATAAAAAGGGGGCCATAGAGAACAAGAAACACACACACGAGGGTACGGAAATGATGTCGAATCCTGATAAATTCCGTGCACGAGTTGAAATCCATTCAGATTTACTCGGGTGAGCATGAAGTCATACATGTGATACCATAATGGTTTGGTCACGCACGAGGTTGAGGGGCGCACAGTAAGAACATAATTACTCCTTAGTGCCATTAGTCTGATGTAGAGTGTATCTAGATGATTTATGGTCATGATTCCTAAATCACTACACTGAATCCCCGCACATCAGATAGAAAGAAAATTATTGTCGAAAGGACCTGATGATGCAGTACCTAGACAATAAAGGAAGAACGATTGTCCGAAGGACCTGACGATGTGGTACCTAGACAAATAAAAAGGAAATTGATAAATGAACACCTATGTATTAGGCATATAGCATTGCATTATATTGATTGTGCAAGAAATGCTTATTTGAAAATATTTAATTGAAGAATAATATAGCATCAGTTTAGTTGTGCATGAAATGATTAATTATAATTAAATAATTGGGAATAATTAAATATGGAGCAAAAGATAGACTAGGATTCATTAACTAGTCAACTCCGCCTACATCCACTAAAATAGAGATTGGAATCTTGGCATCAGGGGACATCTAGGAGTAAAATATGAGAAATATGTGCACTCTCATGAGAGAGTGACACATGGTTGGGTGAATATTTGTATTAAATAATTTTGCATAAAAGAGTATTTTTGCATGAAGCGACATGTGTCGCAGGAAAATATCATATTTAAGAAAGATGAGAAAAAGGGAAAAAGGACCCTATTGTTGGATGATTGTCGTAATGGATTTGAATTTTTGAATGTGCTACTATTGTTATTTTGGTAAAGAATTTTGGTGAGGGGGATCTCATTTCTGAATTCTTGTCGAAGTGTGTGTTCTCTATGGCCTTTTTGCTTAGGTGTTCGGGAGGAAGGATATTACTTCTGGTAAGGTAGGGAGGTCAACCGAGGGGTCCGTCGGTGATCCGCTGAAGATCGTGGTGGGACTGAATTGGTATTGAATTCTAGCTTCATCGTAAATCACAGGATTATCAGTCTGGACATGTAAATATTATTGATTTCTTTGATATTTATAATATGAGCATAATTCATATAACTGGCAATTTTAACTTATTTTTGTTTCAGTTGTCGAAATTATTTTTCTGTGTTATCTGAGAAAGTAAATATTTACAATTTCTTTTATATTGATAATAAGAGCAGAATTCATATAACTAGTGATTTTTTAAATTATTTCTGTTTCGGTTGTCGAAATTTTTGTGTTATCTGAAAAAGTAAAAATTATTGATTTCTTTTATATTGATAATAAGAGTAGAATTCATATAACTGGTGATTTTAAATTATTTATGATTCGGTTGTCGAAATTGTTTTTCTGTGTTATCCGAGAAAATTTTATGTGGAAACTTTACGCCCTGCATTATGCCTACTCCTTCCCGATCGTAGAGTAATGAGTAAACTCGTTCGATACCTCCATGCCAGAATCCGTTGAACCATAATCAACCAACCTGATCAGCTTTAGGTATTATTTTTTTGGGGTCCTTGCTCCATTGTTCAGATCCCAAACTGTGCATGTCTATTTATCTGTGTTAGGCTCTGATCTGTTCAATAGAGATTCGTTGCTCTACATAAGCCAATAAATCAAGATCTTATCACGGTTACCCAGATCCCGATCCAATATATGTCCTCCATTTAGTGTATCAACTGAGAAGATGTCAAAGAATTATTTCTATGTGAATATATCTTGCTTCGATTATGATCCTCATTTCTTAGGTTAACTATTGAAACTATCGAATCCTTATCGCCAGTTTGAAAAGAGCTAGTTTGGAAACTCTGCATAAACCTTAAATATATGATCTTTATATTATCGCCCAATTCGAAAAACATGCTTACATCTTAATCCGATCATAGGATTTCGTATCGCTTATACTTAAAACCCAAACCACTGCACCCACTTGCTCGATTTCGAGATAGGGTTTTCTGTAACATATGCCATTCGGTAGTAATTTGTCATTACAACAAAACATGAGAATTAAATCCACACAAGGATCTGTAAATGATAAATGGTAGTTATTCCTTAGGGGAAACGATCCTTGATGAGATCATGTGAAGAGTGAATTACATCACCCCACTTTGTAAACAAAAGTTCTGAAATGATGTAATCTAACCTAATGTAATATATGATCTAAGTGGCATGCTCTCTGATGACATGAATATCCATCTTAGTAGGATCAATAGCCTGCACCTCATAGTGAATCCCATCAAGCTCCCTCCTTAGTCTGTCCTTAGATGTAACATACAGTATCTTTTCCCTGATGCGGGATTTGTTAGGAGACTAGGCAATGAAGAAGATCTTGCTCTTCTGGCAGTTTCCCACAATGACATAGTCGAAATCAAACACCACAAATCTGTAATCGTTATCCAGAAGGGATGTTGTGAAATCATCATAACTTTCTGCAACCCCTCCATCTTTATCAACCATCACTTTCTTGGACTTCTCGTCGATCTTGAACACAATGTATCGATGCGCCTTCTTCCTCTTCATCTCCTGAAATAGACTTAGGAATTCATCGGATATCCCCATATTAGAATAGTTAAATTCTGATCGAACACCTTCATATCAAAACAATTTAATTCTGATCAAACACCTCCATATCAGAACAATTAAATTCTGATCGAACACCTCCATATCAGAACAGTTAAGTTTTGATTGAACACCAATCGCCGATGGCGGTATGGATAACAACAATCGATGATTACCTTGTCCATAATATTGTAAAGATTGCCACGTAGCTGTAGATGGTCATCATACCACTCTAGCGTGGGTAAGGATTGTGGTGTTAAATTGATAACTTACTCATTTAACTAAAACATGTGTTGTCTATTCGAAATCCAGTCGATGTAAACACGATGTAAATAGGTATGTGGCTATTATGTTAGTTGAGATTACAATTACATTTATATATGTTATGAAAGAAGGGTAGAGTATTCAGATGCCTATAATTATGTTATCAATATGGTAATAAAGTGTTAGTATTAGAAATTGATTATGACTTTATGTTCTTAAATAGACCCATATTAATTATTAAAATCAATTATATGTATATGTTGCTAACATTTTAGAGGTGGTTATAATTACATCTATGCATGTTACAAGAGTAAGGTGTCTCTTTTGGTATATGTTGTAGGTCACTAGGTGTATATGTATACTTTTATAACTAACACATGTTGTCTCTTCTAATTTAGGTAGATATAAATATGTATAGTGCTAATATGTTAGTTGGGGTTACACTTACATTTATGTATGTTATGAAGTAAGGTGGAGTATTCAGGTACTTCAAAGGAACTGTGGTAAAACATTTATACACACACACACACACACACACAGATATATATATATATATTGTTGCTTAATAAAGTTAGAGTAGCCCAAATATACCTAAGTGTTGTGCGTAGTAAAGATGGTGAATATTTCTTTTAGAAGAAGACTAGTAGTGTCAGCGGAATGTAAAGGTTGTCCTTATAGATTAAGGTATTTAAGGGATCATCTTGTTAAAAAAAAAAGATTTTCCCAAAATATGAGCCTTACATTAGATGATCCCTATAGTTTCTCAAGCCTTTATTACTGTTAGTCCTAAAGTTTTCCAACTAGACTACGAGATAACAGAGTTTAGGCACCTCAAATTTTAAAGGTTGGTTTTTATTCATGATTGGATAATTATGAAGGATAAAGGGATAAAACCACTTAATCATTGACATACTAATAAATATCTGAAAACATCAGATAATTGAATACATAAGGATATGGATTCAATAGGCTGAAAAGAAATGACTAATCGAAGGATAGGGATTAGGTTTTAACCATAAATGATACAAGGTAAAACAAATAGTTTTAAAATCATTGCATCATAGTAATTCTGGTGTTCAAAAATACATTTCAAACATCTCTACAATAAATATTCATTTGCATGCATAGGAATCTATATAGAAAACATCTATACAAACAAAAAGTACATACAATAGCTCAAACAGAGCCACAAAATATTTAGATAACATGAAGATTAAAACCTAGCTCCCAAAATTAAGCAATCATTCATTTCCATCATAAAATGCATCCTCACATAAAGAACATGTATATCATATTGTCAAAATAGTATCATATATACTATCGACTCTCATGTGTCCAAAAAAAAAAAAAGTTCAAGCTGAGCTTTACAATATATAGGAGGAAATAATCCTAGAGAAGTTGTTTTAAGATCCACTTTCCTAGGATCGAATCTTACTAAAAATAGAAAATATACAAAATGACAAAATATAAAGTTCTAAATAACTTTATTATGCCATGTGTCTCTTCTAATTAAACTTGATTATCAAATCAAATTCTTCTACAGCACAGCGAGACCAATATCCAATGCATGAGCTTTATTTTGTAACCGATTGCATTCTCTTTGGACCTGACTTAATCTCTTCTTGAGATCTTCTTTTTATTTGATAAGCTCGATGTTCTGCTTTTGTGCCATCTTTCTTCTTTTCACCACTTCCTTTGCCACCTATACCAATTCTGAGTAATTCTTATTTACTTCTTGTAAATCTTGTTTTAACATCTTATTTGCTTGCATCAATCCATTGTTGATTTGATTAATGTGTTCATTCTGGAGTTTAAATTGGTTGATCTCCTTCTTCTGTTTATCTCTTTCAAATTCTTTCATTAAGACATCTTAATCTTCATGAACTTCATCAGCATCATTATTTTCATTTGAATTCATCTGTTTTCTTGAGGATTCACCTGCTTCAGGTTCAACAACAGTTTTTCCTTTAATGTCAGAGACTAATGATGTTGTCTCCTCTTCTAAATCTTCAAAATCAAAATTAAATGGGTGATTATTCTGGACAAGATCATGGACCTTTTTAAAACTTTGATTAATGTTATTAAGCACCTCATTTAGAGCAGATTCTAATATCCTTGCTCTTCTGTCTTCTTCATCTGATAAATCCTGAACATCTATAGTTTCATCTTTCTTAATTTTAGGGTTTAGAATAGTCCTCATATTTAATCTCAGCTTATTTGCATATTGGGTCTTAGGCCTTTGATAAACTTTCAATGGTTTTGACGAACTTTCTGTGAAAAATTGAAATTAACTATGAGAAAGATCCCACTTCTGATTGACCTCAATTGCTTTCTTTCTTTCAACAGAATCCCCAAATGTGTCAAAATCCTGCATTGGTCCTTCATCTTCGACTCTTCTCTAGTCAAACTTAGAAGAAGTTTGAATAGTAATTTCTTCCTCAATAGATTTAAACCTCTGCTAATCCTCTGTTTCCTTTTCAGAATGAAACTCGAATATACTAGCTTCCTTTTTATCGGGGCAAGAAGAATTGTTCATGGCCTTTTTCCTAATAGAGGCTTGTTTCTTTTTATCTTCTTCAAGTTCTTTAGATTCAACTTTAAAACCATACCAGAATAAGAAATGGGGCCAAGATCTTTTACATTTTTTAAGCTCTTCGGTTATCAACAACTTTACCAATCCATGGTGAAATACGCTATGACTTGTTGATTCTGGATGGTTCTGTAAGCTAGTGGCCATTTTACTCAAACTCTTCAGAAAGCAATAAGGGAGGTTTAACTTTTTAGTACCTGCTATGTGTTGAAGGAATCGCATATGATATAGGTAAATGGTAGCGAACCTTCCTTCGCATGTAACATATCTTCGAATAATTTGCAGAACTTCACGCCAACCCTCCAGCAAGCAGGTCCTATGAATTCCTTGACTCCAGTCAGGGTTTCTACATGCAAGTAAGATAAATTGGTCATAATCTTTGTCCATCGGCTTCCTTTTAAACCATCTTTCACCTTAAGGAATTGCGACAATAGTTTGAGCAATGGATTCCTCTGTCACCTGAAAATCGAATCCATTAAGATTCACAACCGACCCTTTGAAATTATGAGTGAAATGCCTCGTAACCTCTGCATTATGATATTTAATTCTCTCACATAGAGAAAACCAACCAGCTTCTTTTAATTTTGTAGCAGCGGACGAGAATTCATTGATCCAGTCGGTATTCTGTGGTTCAATTCTGAGCAAGTTACCACTAGGACCATTGGGTCGCTTCTTCTTCTCTGAAGTAATGGCTGAATTTGAAAGCCGAAGACAGGGTACTGAGAACAAGGACTGAAAATGAGAACATCACAAACCTTTTGAAAAGCAAATCGTTGATTCAAGCCCAATCGAAGAGGTATAGACAATTAATTCGAAAGGATTTGTGAATGTAGAATAATACTACTTCCTTACAGATGTAATAACAATGCACTAACAATGATAGCCAATTGTTAGCTGTATGGTTAGAACAAATCCCAAAGCTGAGAAACACCATCATTACACGATAAAGCCTGAAATGTGCACAGACCCCTAGCCTTGGCAATCTGGCAGTGCGCATATGCATAGAAATGATGAGATGTGCTTCCAGAATGCATTAGAACATAATATGTCTAATCAAGCATTCAAATCTCAATTTATTATCTATTTTGTCATAAGAACACTCAATCAACTATTAAAATTGGGAGCTAAGCTAACACTTACATGTTTCTAAAATGCGGAAATAAATTTAAAAAAAAAATTAAACAATCCAAAACAAAGGAAATGAAATGAAACAAAAGGAATGAAAAATATTTAAGATGAGTGGTAAACTAACAAAGTAGTTGACAGGTCTAAGACTAACAATTACTATTTATTGTGTATGTGTGCAATCATGGCTATATATTTTTCGAACACTGTGCTGGAAACATTATGCATCTTGCATCATTATCCTTTTAATGGGATTTTTTTTGAATGGACTTTAGCATATTTGGTGAATAGTTGGGGCTTCCCATTCAATAGGATTCTTTTGAATGCATCTGTGTGCAATCATGGATGTATATTTTCCTAACAATGTACTGGAAACACTATGCATCTTGCATCAATATCCTTTTAATGGGATCTTCAGTGTATAGTTAGGGTTGCTCATTCAATGGGATTCTTCTGAATGCTTTTTACCATCTTATCTGTGTAGTTGTCAATCATTTTGATTTCTTTGTTATATCATGTTCATGGTGCAATCACTCTATGACAAAACGGAGAAGTGACGTGAATGCTTGATTGGACACATGTTTTAACTTTTAAGGGTTAAATGCTTTTGTTGTGACAAAATTAGGTCACGGGATCGCTAATGACACCCCTCAAGCTCTCTGTCTTGTACACAGTCCTTTATGGAGGATGATGTCAAAAGATAGCCCAAAGCCATATACCCTTGTCACAAGGTGAAATGAATGTTTATAGGTAGTTCTGCCATAGGGAACATAAGTCCAATTCTTCCTAGGGGGTCATTTTTTAGTGCATGTTTATGTTAGATTTGCTAAGCCATGGTAAGTAGACTTACTAAAAAAATCCTAAACTATTAGATATATGAAACCTAAAATCTACTCAAAATTGTTGTTCTAATAATGCTAGTCTACAAACACATGCTACATAAAATTATCATAGAACATACAGGTATGTCCTAAATAAAATCATTGTTATTAAGCACAAAAAACAGAATTACAATATGCTTTCTAAATCATTCTTAAAAGCAAAAGCGAAAACTTAGTAGATGGAATGCCAAAACCTATTACTACTTTCTCATTAATTCCTATCTGACAGAGTTGGTGACTGTTCCTAAGCAGGATGATTGGATTTAAAGTGATGGAAAGTCAACAACATGTGTTGCATTTATTCTTGAAATGTATAAAGAGACATGCCTATTTGATGCTATTACTATTTCTATTCAAGTCACATAATTCATTGTGAGTTTCAAATGAGCATAATAATTATATTATTTGAAAGTTGTTGAGCATAACTTTAATCTAAAAGTCTGTAGTTGTGCCCTAACAACATTTTTGCACTTGTGCAGATACTCGATGCTTGCATTGTGATTCTCAATGTTACTTCTCTAGCCCCACACTCCTAATTTTAGTAATTTCTTAGTGTATTTGTGGTTTTGACATATATTTTTGGGTATATGTTATTGCGTGGGATTTGTTCTATCTTTTAGTTGCCTCATATATCTTACAAAATGTTGGCTCTTTCAACTTGTTCGAACATTTTTAAGTTGAGTCTGGATTCTTTTTATTTCAATCTCTTGAAGGGTTTACTAAGTTCAATATCTTCAAAAACCTTGATCTATTCTATTTTGGATCCATCTTTACATTCAGCAGGCTCCTCTCCCTGCATTATTATATAATGAAACAAAATTTGTTAAATGTGATTGCAGATTGTATTGGATAGGCTTGACATTTCTTGTACCAAATGATAGAGTGTGGGCATCAAAGTTTTCCCAAACAGAATGCTTTTGAAAGTGAATCTTTAATTGATCCTTTGGATAATGGTTCCTCAATTCAGAGATGCGTATTGGCAAGTGTTCTCTCGCTTATCAAAAGAGATAGTTTATCAGGATTAAGATTCACATAAATGCTTCAATAATTGGTATGCACAACAAATTGATATGTGATAATGTCTTTTTCCTACATTGCCTCCCATAAACCATCTACATGACCAATTGCACAATGTCCCCTTGCACTTAAGTTTTAGAATATTGATTTCATTTGCTCAATCACGCTCATAGAAGCTTCCTTCACTCTCTATGTTTGTACCAATTCATAAGCAATATAAAAATCATTAAATCGATCAAGTTCAGCATTACCATTGGCCCATTGCATATATTGAGCCCATTGTTTCCTCAACTTCTCTAGAGCGGGTAGAATCTCTTGAGCCAACAAATTATCCATCTCCTTCACTTTGGTCTACTTCCTTTCTAGTGTTTTCAAAGCAACTTCCTTTTTCATTTTATGCCTTCTTGTCCCTACTACCTCCTCAAGCATTTTGAAAAAATCTTAGAAGGCTTCATGTTGAGAACTTTAATAATACGCATTTGCATAATGAGAAACTGTGGATTGTTTACATTGAGCTGGAAAAAATGTAAAAGGTTTTGGAAATGCGAGGATTGTGAAAAATAGCCATTAATATAGCATTATTTCTTTCCACCAACAACAATCTTGAAACAGAAACAGAAACCAAACACCATCCCACTTCCTCATTTCTCTGGCATGGTTTGGTATGGAAATGCTTGTGGTCGTATGACATTGCATATGGTCAATAGATGGGGATACCTTTTGGTAAATAACTATATGAGGTGGAAGGCCTTCCAAATGCACATGGCTTGGGTTAATATGTTGTGTCCCGAGATGAATATTAAGAAACCAATAATGAGTTGGAGATATACGACTTGAGGAATTAAAACTCTTATTTAATGCACTTTTGAAGACTTTCAACCCTTGGATTTTTCATTTTTAATGGATAAGAAATTTTGTTTTGGGGTTTACATTGTGATTGAAGGGGGATGAGAATTGATAGGATCACACCATTTTTAACATGACATAGCCATGAATAGAGTGAAGTGGGAGCATATTATTAGGGGAATCATGCTTAGTTTCTGTGAAGTGCATCCTATTTGATTTGATTTTTGATTTGGTAGGGGCTTAGTTAGGGACATGAAATATTAAAGGGGTACATGGATGAACGGTGAGAGCCATGATATTGAGTATATTAAGGATTAAACGTCACTTTCAAGGTGGACTTGGAGAGAAAACAATAGGTGTTAATGGAAAAAATAGTGAATGCGGAGAAGAAGAAAAGTGAACATGGGTATTAATGGAAACATGATCGAAGAGTGAAGATATTAACTTATCATGCTATTGCATACACTTGCAGTGTATCGTTAAGGACAAAATTTATGCAAAACAATTGTGGAAAAAATTTATGCAACACAACACTTGCAGTGTGTCGTTAAGGAAAAAAATTATGCAACACAACAAAATTTATGGTCGTGTTGCGTGTGATGTGAAAGTTTCGTATAAAAAAAATTTCTGATATATTCAAAGTAAAATGGGGAATGCTTAGAAACAATTGTGATATAGTCGAACAATAATGGGGAGTGTATATAAATTTAAAGTTTTTAATGACTTTAAATATAATTTTAGTGCAAAAGGTTAGAGTTTAAACTTTTAAGATGTTTTCTTGGTAAGATATAAATCATTATTAAGTTAATATTCTTGAAAGGAATTTTAAAAGAAATAAATAAATAGCTTGTCAATTAAGAAATGGTGTCATTTTATATTTTAACGTCGATTTTACAACTCATTATTCTCTTCTTTTAAGTATTGAGACTCCATATTCAAGAGGCAAAGCCATACTAAATTTTAAACCAATGTAAAATATTATTGACTTGTAAACTTAGTAGTTGATAAGTGAGTTTGTTAGTGTTAGTTTCGCATGTAATTATTTTATATTAATTTTCTATAGATATATATTATCATTAATCGTAATTTTAATTTTCATTATATTATTTGTAAAAACATGTTTAAAGAGTTTTGTTAATCAATTATCCGTATGTGATTTATATGTTAATATTTTTTAAAAATTCAATGGCTTTTACATATTCAATATTTATTGTGATAGTCTTTCTTAGAGTAGCTAGGTGCTCTACATCCTAGTATGGGGGAGATGTTACATAAAGTAACGTTATGTAATGTTGCCAAATCATAAAAAATTACCTAAAAATATCACATAGGCTCATCAAATAAAAAATTTAAACCAAATAAAAAATAATTAAAACAATTCATGTTGGCTCATAAAACTTTGATTCTATTTAAGAGTGCTAGCTCAATGGAAGAGCAATTGCTTTACATGCAGGAGATTGGTGGTTTGATTCCTCCATGCCCTATCTACATAAATTAGTGATTAATTAAATAACCGGTTAACAACAATCAATGACTAAATAAATGACCAGTTAAGAGCAATCAATAACTAAATAAATGACTAGTTAGCAGTCAATCAATGACTAAATAAATCTCTGAACGTAAACCAAACAAGGATAATTAATGATCAAATAAATTACCAAATAGTGAAAATTAATGACCAAATAAAACTAAATATATGGCCAACATATGAAACAATTCAAGCAATTTATAACCAAGTGATAAATAACCAATTTGGTTGGGTGATAAGTGACTGCTAATTTATGACCAGTGGTCACATGATCAGACTTAGTCATTTATCACCCATTTTTAGTCATTTTTATAGTTACTTATCACCCATTTTGTACTAGTGGATATATTTAACAACAAAATGCCATTGTTTCTATAAACCCTAGTAGCAAACACAATCTCAACAATGTAAATTTTGTTAAAAGGTTGCAAGTCTTCGCAAAGCATATTCAAAGCACACCATTGATTTCACTTTAGTCATTAATTTGTGATAGTTCTTTTATCTACCAAACTCTTCTACCCAATTGGTATTCATAAACACTTATTCCCTTGTGATCTTACAATACATATTTTGATTGCTAGGTTAAAAGGAATCAATACATCTACCTTGCATATTTACTATCAACATGTTGTCTAGGTTTCCATGATCAATAGTCCACTTGACCATCTTTGCACATGTTAAAACAACCAGCCTAGAAGCCACATTGTGCAAGTGTGGCGTTCAAATGTTGGGGTATACATCTTCATTCTTATTTCTATATTTTGCTAAGTGAGTTGGTATGGGTAGAGGGAGATAATTCTCTTTTCTAAAAAATTGAAATAGCTAATCTTTGAGGTTAAGTAGGCAATTCCATGGACGTACTCTTTTCCGTGGATTTATTTTTCTTGTGTTATTTTTGGCTTCTATCTCTCAGGATCCATACAAGTAGTCTTGCATTCACGCACTATAAGAAAAAAAACACATTAATAAAAATAGAACAAAGGTTAAATGTTCCGAGATGGGCATATCATTCAAATTTATTATGCCTTTGGTTTTGTATGCAAAACATTCAATACCAAAGTGTTAGGAAATAATAATGAAAAAATACATAAATTAATAAAGGACGCACAATGAAGAAGTATTTTACTATGAAAACCATGGAAAGCCGCCAAGAATAGATCTATTACCCTTGACCACTTTGCTTTAAGGCATGGCCAATCCGTCCATCACTAGCATGGGCCCATAAACCACTAATTATAAACCCATATTTGATTCTTTTATAGAGTCAATTTTAACCTAACATCCCCCCCTTTAAACTTGAAGCGGGGTTAGGAATTAAAACACCTAATACATATAAGAATACGCACACATAGTGAAGAAGTATTTTACAGTGGAAACCCAAAATTAGGAAAACCACCTAGAACCGGGAAAACCGCCGACAATAGACATATTAACCTTGACCACTTCGACTAAGGCATGGCCAATCCAGCCAACTTGCCACTCATAATCACTTTACAATGGAGTTACTCAAGCCCTTAAGTAGGCTTCTTCACATAATTCACCATGGGACACCCAAAACCATGGGCCATAAACCACCAATGGTAAACCCATCTTTGTATATCGAGTTAAGTTTAACCTAACACGAGGTTCCAAAATCTAGCCTAGGCATACAACAGATGTAATCAAAATTCCAATAAAGTCACACCCTGATTTCTTATGCATCCCTTTTTGAAATCTTCAAAAGTTCAAGATTCAAAACTATTACATGTAGACTCTTGCTATGTAGATCGGGTGACCTTACACCTTTGAATTGACTGAATGGGATTATATAGATGATGAGTGAAAGCCTCATAATGACAGAGGTGGTTTGGATGGTTGGCATATGGTTGAATGTTTGGCAGGCTCTATCATATTTTAGATCTAAAATTATTTTTTACTTGCTTTTAGCTCAACAACAATTTAAAAATAGACAATGATTCACTTGAATGCAGTTAACTGATATTACATAGGCTATGAAAGTAAGCCTTACATTCAAATTGAATGTGGAAAAGTATATTAAAAAATAGGCAAATAATTTATTAAATTTGAAAACCTATAGGGAATTAATTAATACAAACTAATTTTAAATATAATATGTAGATATTGTTATTAACTACCAACATTTCAACTTGGAGGGGGATACAGTGTGCCATCAAAAAGATTAAAATGATGCAATATTCAAATTTCTAAAACCCCCTAATGAAGTATATGTAATCTTCAAAAGATGTCCATGACAATCTTTTGAAGTGACCCAATCTAATGAACCAAATTAGGATTTTCTAAAAGATGTTACATTCAAACATGAAAATGTCCTCATGAACTATTAGGAGATTGTAAAACAAGATATTTAGGATTAAATTGATTAACCATCAGGATGGTCCATAAGATGCAACTTTAGAATATTGGAGACCTTTTCGATGAATCGTTGGTGTGTTTCAAAAGAAGTGAAATTTGAATGTTTTGGAAAATTTGGCTCAGTAAACCATCAAAGAAATTCAAGTGGATTTATTTAGTTACCCTCTAATGAGTCCTTAGGAGCTTTGAAAAATGCAACGATGCTTATTTCAAAATCTCCCAACAAACTATTAAGGAACTTCACAAGATGATATCATTTGAAATTTTAGGTCTTCTACATGAATCATCAAGATAGTTTGAAAGATAAGAATAGTGTAAAGCTCATAATGTCTGGATGAATCACTGGAGAGTTAAAAAAAAACACTTATAATGAATCATCGATAAACTTTCAAAAACTTTCAAAGATGCTATAAAAGACTTCTTTAATTAATCCATAATGAACCATATAATATAATTGAAAGATGGGGCATTCTAATCTTAAACTTGATCGATGAACCATCATGGGCCTTTGAAAGATGTTGAATCGACATATTTCCAAAAACCCCAATGAACCATTGAAAAGACGGGGCGATTGAAAGTTGGAATCCTCTTGATGAACCATTAGAGGTCTTCAAAAGATGTTGAAAATTAACTTTCAAATAAGCTCGATGACTTGTTGAGATACTTTTAAAGCTGTTATATTTGAAAGTTTAGATTTCCTTGATGTACCATGAAGATCGTTAGAAAGATGCAAGCCATTAACCTTTGGGAAGGGTTGACGAATCATCAAGATATTTTTGAAAGAGTGATAAAAAGAGACAAAAGAATGATCAAACAAATAATTTTGAAAGACATGACTATTTAATATGAACATGAAGTCTCCAATACATGATGATTCGGGGAACCAAGATTGTTTTAATGCAAAATCCAAAATGATCTAATCTTGGTCTTAAAAGAATGGGAGTCTTTTTAGAGATATCAAGTAATTCATTATCCATCATATGTGTAAGACCTTAAAATATTTAGATATAAGTAATTCCCTATGAAATAAAAGGAAAAGAAATAAAATATAAAGAGATCCCCAAGTCCATGGATTTGGGCCAGGTTGAGGCCTCAACACACTCTAATAAATGAATGTTATAGGTGCATGTTGTAGGTGAAATCACATATATATTATTAATTGATCAAGACCAATACTTGGCTAATACTCCCCAGTGTCCATTCATTATATCCATTCAAGCAAAGGAAATATGCAAAATAGTTTTCTCTTATCATCCCTATCACTCAACCATGATACTGTAATTAAATAAGTAAACATTTGTGTGCATGGGGATCTATTTAGATAGCAAATATGTATTATTGTAGCCTATCAATTCAATTTGTTGGTTGTAGCTTATGGTTCAAATAGACTCAAACAATTCCAACATTTTAATAACACCACCATTGAACATAACAAGGAAATATAAATTGAATTCAACACTATGGTAGTCAAAATGAATTGCGTAGCAGTCACATAATATAGGGAACGTGTGCAACACATTTGAATAGAGCACATGATTCAACAAATTAGAATTTTAAAGTTGTGATCATCAATTGGTAAGTAAAGATGTGAATGCCATTAATGAATCCAATATGCACACAACTACAAGGCTAACACATGGTTGTAACTAAGCCCACGGGGTGTAGAGCAATTGGTAATGAGTAAATGAGATGAGAAGTTGTAAATGGAAGGTCACAAGTTCAAATCCCCGTGGTACTTACTTACCAAAAAAAACATGGTTGTAACTACCATTCTATGATTCCATACTCATATTTACAACCTTTAAATATACATATCTTTAAATTATGATGCATATGTGTGTTAATGTGTCGTATAAAGAATTGCTACAACTGTAAACTATACACTCTCAATCATAGATTTCATGTATTCTTACTCATTGTCTATACTTTGTAGATTGTTTCGGGCTCAAATGAAACCTTTGTTCACCATGGGTAGGCTCAAAATTCCTTTCATCCATTGATATTCAAATATACATCTTCTTTTAGAATCATTCATCCTTTTGTTACTACCCATTCTTCTTTCCAAGTTTTTTTTTTCATTCTCTCTTGGTTCATGATTGTCCTTCAATCAAGCAAGCATTCTTTATTATAATGTTGCATTGGGATCCCAACCATCAAGTGATCCATTTCATTTTCTTATGATAAAATCATTGGCTTTTGTTTTTGAAGGACCATTAACTTCAAAATTTGCCAAGTTTATTTTCTTTACAAAGTTTGAGAGAGGGTTATTTCATATCACCTTATACAAAAAAAATAAAAAATTTGTTTCAAACCCTCACATTTCTTCATCAAATTAAATATATATAAGATATTGAGTAGTTCACAGAACATTAAGTAGAAAGGCTTCATAAAGATATTAGTTAGAATTTAGTCTATGAAATTAAAATGTAGAGAAGTAAATAATTTGAATTAGGCACTGATATGAAACACAAGTAAAGAATGTGAATTAGGTACTAATATGAAACACAAGTAAATAGTGAAACAAGCACTAATATGAAACACAATGAGTAGATGAATTCAGACCTATCTCTCTCTGCAATTGTATCTATAAGATCATCTCAAAGGTTATGGCAAGGCGACTCAAGAATATTTTGTCTTAGCATATTTCTTGTGAACAATTTGGCTTCTTGGAAGGACGTCAAATTCATGAGGCCATTGGAGTTGCTCAGGAAGGATTACACACTCTGAAAGTGACGAAACAGAAGGGTGATGTGATTAAGATTGATCTCTCTAAAGCATTTGACAAGGTTAGCTGGCTATATATCCGGATGCTTCTAACTCACCTGGGGTTCTGCTACGAATTTATTAGGTGGATTATGGCATGCCTCTCTACGGCGAGCTTTGCTGTACTGATTAATGGTTCTGCTAGTCCATTCTTTCATGCGAGAAGGGGTCTACGACAGGGATGTCCCCTCTCTCTGCTGCTGTTTCTCCTTGTTGCTGAAGGACTCAGCCATTTTATTCTGAAAGCAAAAGCTGATGGATCCTTTAGGGGCATATCCATTTCTCAGGTATTGTTTATTACACATCTCCTTTTTGTTAATGACATCCTGATATTTTGTGATGGCACGTGACAGGATATTGATAAGGTGGTTGAAGGTCTTCATTTAGTGCAAGTTGATGCGGGTATGTTAGTGAACATTGACAAATCCTCTATCACATGCTCGAACTTAACCGAGCAGGAGATACTAAGAATGGCTAACAAACTACCTTATAGGATGTTGGATATTGATGATGGATTAAAGTACCTTGGCTTTCACTTGAAACCGAATGCTTATCTTAAGGCTGATTGGCACTGGTTAATTGCAAAATTAGAACAGCGCCTTCATGGATGGAGTCATAAATGGCTCTCTCGGGCTGGGAGGCTGGTCCTGATTAAATCTGTTTTGGAAGCAATTCCGGTGTATTGGATGTCTCTTGCTTGGATCCCCATTGGAGTCCTGGAGAAGATCCGGAGGTTGTGCTTTGCCTTTCTCTGGAAGGGTAAGAGTGAGCTTTGTGCATTGGTATGGGTCAGATGGGAAAAAATTGTTGTTCCTAAAGCACTGGGAGGTTGGGGGTTAAAGAATATTTTTCTGTTTGCAAGAGCTTTGGGGGCTAAAGTGTCGTGGAGACTTATCCATACACAAAGTCTCTGGACAAGAGTGGTATATCATAAATATATTGCCCCTCTTACTATTCTTGAATGGATCAGGATGGGAAATAAGACGAGGGCAAATTGTTCTGTGGTCTGGAAAGCGGTGGTGCAGCATTTTTCTTTGGTGGGTTCTGGTTTAGTGTGGAGGATTGGAAATGGGCGTCTCATCCGTATTGGGCTGGATCCTTGGGTTGGCTGCAGGGGAGGTCATGTCCTTTCTGTGGAATTGCGAACTTTTTTGGCTGCTAGAGGCTGTCATTTTCTGGCTGATATTGAGGATTCAGGATCATCTAATATTTGGCATCAGGGATGGATCTCTGCCCAGCGACTTGGGATAACTGAAGCACTGCAGGGGGCTTGGGAGGATTTTCTGCGGATCTTGCGAATTAATAATATTCGGCTGACCAACAGGGTTGATGAACTTATATGGGACCACCATCCCTCGGGTATATACTCACCAAAATATGGATATATCCAGCTGAATGTGGAAGTTCATAACAGGGAATTGGTGTGGTGGTGGAAATACCTGTGGAAGTTAAGGTGTCCGGGTAAATCTAAATTACTCTTCTGGGCCATACTGGAAAACAAGGCTCCTACCTGGGACATTCTACAAAAACGATTCCTCCAGGGTCCGGGGATCTGTCCACTTTGTCGGATTGCGGATGAGACCATTACTCATCTTTTTGTTCATTGTCGATTTTCACAGGCTGTATGGGATGGTATCTGCTATTTTTTTGATATTCAGGTGAGGTGGAGGGGAACGAACGTCCTTGAAGCGTTCCATTCATGGTGGCAGATTTTTAAGTCCACATCATTCCGGGCCCTCCCGTGTATATTCGCATGGGGCATATGGATAGCCCGTAACAAGATCTTATTTCAGGATAGTGTGGTTCCGCTGGAGATTGTAGTGGCTCAGGCTGTGGCGGTACTTCAACACTACATGGTACCTGTCCATGCGGTTCGAATTAGACCTGTGTGTGTGGAACAGATTGATTTCACCATGCCGTGGGCCTATTTTGATGGTGCTTCTTTAGACCATCAGTCGGTGTGTGGAGGGGGGGCAGAACTGTACAAATCTGAATTCCATTTCTTTCATCTTGTGGCTGGTTTGGGGCGAGGTTCAAACAACTATGCTGAATTGATGTCTTTAAAACTGCTGATGTTATTTGCTCTAGAACAAGGATGTCTATCTCTATAGGTTTTTGGCGACTCCTTGTTAGTTATTGACTGGGCAATGGAGACTACACACTGTCATGTGATGGTCGTATTACCAATACTGGAGGAGGTGATAAGATTAAAGCAGTCCTTTGATCATATTACATTTACTCATATTTACAGGGAGAGGAACGGGATGGCAGATCAGCTCTCAAAGGCAGCGACGCAGCAGGATATGGCTCTAGGCACTTGGAGGATTACTGTTCATTCACCTGGGGGCACTTTCAGTTATTACCATAGACCTTATCTTGATGATATGGCGGCACAGAATTGAGCAATAGATCAGCTATTGTTGACCAATGATGGATAAGCTCTTCCATTTCTGTAACAGTATTTGTTTTTGTATTCGGATATATGTGGCTGTAAGGACAACAGTTGTTGTTTTTGTTTTATGGGGCAGAAATGATGTTAATATGGGACAGTAAATATGTGACAATGTAGGGATCTCAGTGATTCTACTACATGTGCAGGCCATGGTATTTGTTTGGGGCACTATTATTGAGGTTTGGGACAGAAAATGGTTTCAGGGATGCTCGGCTTGCATCGGCAGACTGCTCTGTCCATTATGGGGTTTGTCTGGCTGCTCTTTATCAGGGGTTTGATTGCTGGTTGTTTTTGCTGGTTTGGGAGGTCTATCGTGTTTGCTGCTCTGTCCACAGACATGGATCTTCTGCATCCTCCGATGAGGATTCGGTTATGATGAATCTATTTCTGTGCAATGAGGGTTTGTTCCTGAGCTCATTTACTGTACCCACACATATGTGACAATGTATGGAGTAGCTTATGCTCTCCATATATCTGCAGAATGTAATTTTGTATCTTCTGATAATAAAATTACGACCTTTTTCTGAGGAAAAAAAAGGAAAAAAAATGAAACACAATGAGTGTTTCTTTATACTCTAAACCATCATAAGTAGTCAAAATATTTAATTTTTCACTTGAAATTCAAGGAATTAAATCAACACTTTACCAAATTTGTTCAAAAATATTCTACATTTACACATAACACCCACAACCTCTAACTTGATGGATGACCACCCCTAAAGTCTATGTTAAAATATGCTCCAACCTATTATCCATCACATATAACAAATTCACCACCCATCTAAAACTACAATAGATTTATATTAATAATTGATGGATGACCACCCCTAAAATCTATGTTAAAATACGCTCCAACATATTATCCATCACATATAAAAATTCACTAATATATTACCCATATATCACCCATCTAAACCTACAATGGATTTATATTAATAACCTTCATCCTAAAAACATTTATATTTCAAAATTTATTACTCTAATCACAACGTCACTCTCTCCAAAGCTAGGCCATGAAAAATGGTACAGAATTCTCATATGAGAAAAGGCATGTTCCATGGCAACATTTCATACACAACTTGTACCACAGTCCATGAAAAGTAACATTAATGATTTGAAATTGATGTTTTTGTATATGATCTCAATAAATGCAATTTCCTAATTATTAGACTTTTCAAAGAGACTAGAATATGTAAAAAAACTAATATAAACTAATATATTATTAAAATAAAACCTAATAATTAGAAAACTTGGTTGTGAGTAACTTGTACGTTGAGGGAGAAAACTATGAAATTTATTGATCATGGGTAAGAGGCCTAAATGTGATGTGAATATTTCAACTAATTGTTGCAATGATTGGCCCATGGACACCCTTCTTTCTTACCTATGAGCTGTCTTGAGCTTTTGTCAGACGACCCATTTGCCCATCCAATTAATGATTTAACGAACCTTTTGTCCTCTACTGTCATAGATATTTCTGTTGCCAGCTTTAAATCGAATTTGCAAGAACAGTATTACTGTCTAATTATGTAGACATAGATCTGTGAGAATAGTTCCTCCCTAAGTATGCAGACATAGATCTCTGAGTGTAGTTCCTCCCTGGTTGTTCGTTTATACTATTACAATGAAGGTCCGTAATATAGAAAGATTTCTTTGTTTTCATGTATATTCATGGTGGAAGCATTTGTTTTATGGCTATGTTTACATCTAAAATGTACAATTAATTGTGTATACTGCAGAAGACAGTTGTGTCAGTGGGCATGTTTTGCAGCAAATGCAAGAGACAGGCCATCAAGCATCTCTCAAAACTCGAAGGTAATTAACGAAATATATTACCGTCTCTATATGCAACTAATTATCTGCCATGTTAACGACATGTAGTACTACGTATGTGCAGGTGTGGATTCAATAGTACTGGATGGGTCCAAGCAGACTGTAACAGTGGTCGGCGAAGCAGATCCTGTGGACATCATGAAACAATTGAGAAAATTCAGAAAAAATGCTCAGATTATGAGCGTTGGGCCTCCAAAAGCAGACGAGTCGAAGAAGGACGATGCAGAGAAGAAGAAAGAAAATCAGCACCCTGTACGTTGCAGTTGCAACCAGGGTGAAACATTCTTCATTATTGGGGACGGTTATTATTATAATCCGTGTTCTGTACTCTGATATCATTAAATATGAAATCTAGTAATTTCTTCTTGTACACCATTCTTTTAATTTCTTGCTGGATATATTATTCTGAGCTGTTCTCAAAGAACCTAGATTCTAGATCAACATGAAGGTATAGTATAAGCTATAGCGAATATTCTAAAAGTTCTCCTCGTCATTTTTCTGACCATTTTTGCTCAGAATCTAGCTAGAATGTGCCGAATTAGAGTTATAAGTTGTTATAACTGCATAATTTAAGTGTAACAGGAGTATTCCAGTGGCTAAATCCATTTTTCAAACAAAAATGAAATTTAAATAATAATAAATGATCTAACCTAGCTAGATAGGATACCAAATAGGAATGATAAGAGTATTAAGTTTTCTTAAAACACATTTAATGTTCATGTATTCTATTAAGTTAGAGACATAATCACTGTGTATTGTTCATGTGTGATAATGTTGTTAAGTTATGTTTAACACTGGTTGAAATGAAACTTCTTATCATTAGACTTCAAAATTCATGAAAATGCAATCATACTTCCTTTATAACTTATGTGGCGAAAGGCATTCATGAAATTGTTTGTCATTGTCTTTGAATGGACTCAAATATATCTTAATTCTTTTTTAGTGTTTGAATATATCGTTAATCATAGCATTCTATTCATTTTTCCACTTTCACATACAACAATATAAACAAAATCGCAATTAAACCATTCCATAGAGGAGCACCGTCATAACTATAAAATAGTTTTTATTACTTATGCTTAAAAATGGTTAATGATATTTAGTAATGATAGACATTAAGTTTTGAAATTGTACTTGAGTTTTTAAAAATATATTTTAAACTTTTGTAAATACTCTTCACATATTTGAAGTAACAATTATACAAAGTGGTTATATTTGAATGTTTTACATACATATATTTTTAAGTGCTTTATATATATAGCTTTTCAAATCGTATTTAAGTGGTTATATTGGGATGCTTTTACATACCAATTTTTTAATTGCTTTCGAGTGAGTATATATATATAATTTCTACAAAATGTCAAATAGAATAATAGTAGATAGATTTATTTTATTAGCGTGAGGGACATGAATTCAATACATCTTATTGTCAACAATGGTGATCATAAGCTTATAAACGCATATCAAAGTTGACTTTCCTCAAAGTGGGGATAGCTTTTGATCCTCTTTATAAGCATATCAAAGAATTTTGTGGTCAAATCTCATAATACTGGGCGTTTTAACTTTTTTATATTGGTTTTGATGGTGAAATTTCTGGAAATTAGTCTTGAAGTTATTTCAGATTTATTTTTAGAGGATCGTTGTTATTGTATGACAAAAATATTGGAGAAATAATACAGGATTCGCATATTAACAAGGAAATAAAGGATCAATGTTTCCATCAATGGTTTGGCTAAATTATGTGTAATAGATTTTAGTGTTAGTGGCACCTACCATAAATATTTTTAAAAAGCATATATTAATTTATCTTCAAATTTTATAGAAAAGTTAAAATTACTACGATGCGAACAGAGAGATTTGAGATTCCCAAGTTCATATTGATGCCAAACCACTCTTAATTTGATTAAACCTGGAATTTTCACATCCATATTCAGATGTTGTCTCGATTACCACTGTACCATGCCAAGTAACTTCATAAAACAGAAAAGATGTTCTCATTGTATGGATGTTTATTGTTTCTTGTCCACTCTAACAGATAGACAACTTGAATAATAATATTATTTCTGCAAGATCTGACAAGCTGATAATTAAAAGGAAATAAAACTGCAAAGATACGGGAATTCTAAAGACACTGCCGGTCTTTGCAGGGTTGGAATTGCAAAATTAACTGTCTTCGCAGTTTTCCCTTTTTAACCGTATGACAGTCAAAATGGTATCACTACATCTGTGGAATAAGTAAGCTAAGTTTTCCTTGCAAGAGTAAACAACGTAATTCAGGGTTTGGCTACTGTGAATTTGAAGCACGTTGTCCAAAAGATAAAGAAAAGGGCACACAAATACTATTTACATGTTGACTCTTTGGCCATCAAAACAGAAACAGATTGAATGCTTTCATTGAGGCGTTGAGACTTTGAAACAGAATGAATGTTTTCATTGAGGCGATGAGACTTTGGTGTAGGGCAAGTCGAATTGCATTTTCCTTGTTTGCTTGTTTCTTATTAAAGCTATTTTTTTCTTCCCGTTTAGAATGCAACATTTAGAGGTCAATTCATTGTTGTTACTTCAGTGTGTGTTTGAAGGACCGGTTGTAAACGTACACACACTAGAGCTCTCGAGGACAAGATGAAGATTGAAGAGACTTATTAAAAAATGATATAGAGGGGATGGAGTTACAGAGCTTGCAGATGCGTGGATGCCCAAATCCAAGTGGAATGCCTATTAGACATAGACATGATGACTGCCCACTAAAAATGGAGTTAGGGTTAATGGCAGCCACCTTGTCAACCTTGACAAAATACAAACCACATTGACTTGCAGGTGGGTGTGGTTGTGGTTGTGTAGAAGTAGTACCGGGATGCACGACATCGAACCCTGAAACCAATTTTCCAAGCTGTAAGGGTTGGGCAAGGCTAATGATATTGATTGGACAGGAAAGATACATCTCCCCCGTTGACTTGCAAGGTTGTGTAGAAGTAGTACCTACTACTGGGTATACAGCGAGATCAATCCTTGAAACCAATTTTTCAAGTTGCAATGGTTGCACAAAGTTAATGATATGGATTGAACACAAAAGGTACAGCTCTCTGCAGTAGGTACACAGTGTGTAAAGGTGATTCCTCCAGAGATTTATGTCCCATCAGAGCTTCTAAACCAAGCAAAAAACCAGATTATTGTATTTTCAAAATTATTGAATTTATTTTAAATTTTCAAAACATTATGATTAATACAAAAATTTGCAAAACTTTATTGAAGTTTATAAAAATTTTAGTGTTAAAAAGCAAATTAATGGAAGTCAAAAAAGTTTGACTTTCCAAATGAAAAGTATATATCTCTGCAAAATTGCCAAATTCAATTTTGAAAGTTGTCTGGTTGATTTATTGTCAAAATAAATTTCTCCTCCATGAAAAAGTTATCACTTACTTGTTCTTCATGCTTAGTTGTAATCACTTCTTGTTTATGCCTCAACTACCTTATTTAGTCAAATGGGTTGTCTATCACCAACTACCTTCTTTAGTTAAATGGGTGGTCTATCACTACATGTTATCCATGCATGAGCTAAGAAGTATCCATGCATCAACCACCAACTATTTTTTAAATATTTTTTTTTTATATAATTGTTTATTTGAAACGACTAGTCTCATCCTCCTTTAATCTAGGAAAAGCATAGATAGTGGTCCACCCCAAATTCTAAGATATGAACCTAATCCTTATATATATGCTTTGCTTTACTATAAAATGAACCTAATCATTATATATGCTTTGTTCTATCAGTCATATTATTCTTTGCTTTACTATAACATGAACCTAAATTCTTTGCTTTACTATAAAATGAACCTAATCTTTATATATGCTTTGTTGTGTCTATCAGTTATATCAGCACAACCACTTAACTTGTGGTGGTTGAACATTCATAAGTCACATGTTAATGCCATGAACTGTAGATTTATTACATGTAAACTGAAATCTTAACTATACACTTGTCTCATCTTCCTGCAATCTAGAAAAAGGACCATTCAATACCTATATACCTAACAAAAAAAAAGCCTCTTCCTTAATTACTATCCAACTGTCTATAACAAACAAAAAAATCCTTCAAAGTTGGAATTTCGTAAGTTGCATCTCATCGTACTGCATGGTCAAAACCCTAATATTTGCAATAATGCTGCGTAACCATAGATGGCAACGAGCTATCAGTTAGCCTTTGTACTTTAATATTTGCAATAATGCTGCTTAACAACAGATGGCAACTTCTGCTGGTTGTGGTTAAGCAATAAATGTCTGGGAGCTTTCTATGATTAGGAGTTTTGGATTAAAACTGAGAGTACTCATAATGACATGTCCTAAAACTGATCAAATATAAATCCCAATTCCAAGAAAGAAAGAAAAAAATGTTGTAAAAAAAAACAAAATAGATGCCAACAAGCTATTCTGATACGCCCTAATATTTGGAATAATGCTGTGTAACAACCGATGGCAACGAGCTATTCTGAAACTATCAGTTAGCCTGTGTAAGCTTACCCCAGTGAAGGGGGTGAGAGAAATCTTAATGAATTCGTACACATTCCACATGTGGATCACGCACAGAAGATATATAAAATTTGCATAGCATATTACAAAGGGATTGAACATCAGTGCATAAGAGCCTCAATTATTCAAGCAATAATCCTCCTTTTTTAAATTTGCATAATCTTGTTATGCAGAGACTGAGCATAAATTTGTATCAAACATCGAATTATTTAAACAGTAATCTTCTGGATGAATAAAAATGCAGCTGTGTGAATGTTCGTGAGTGCATACTATATAGTGAATAATCACAACAACAATATGCATCCACATCACGAAGTTACACACTGAGAAATGCTCAAGGAGAAAATTCTGTTTTATGGTTTAAAAACTGCACCCGGAAATAAATATATATACAAAGTCTGGAAATAAACAGATACACAAAGTCTGTTTTTAGATCCCATCCCTTTTTCAGCCATTTTGGTATTGCTAATATTTGTTTGGCTGTTAAAAGCTTCGTGGTATTTTCATTTTTTTTCCAAACAGCTCCCTGGATCTTCTTTTCCAACTCATTTAAAGGTTTCCAGTGTGTCGAACATTAATGTATGATTGGTATCCATCATTTTCAAGGAATGAATTTTTGATGAAAATTGTATAATTGGTATACATAATTTTCAAGGAATGAATTTTTTATGAAAATGAAAGATGTTGTAAATTTGGTACTGATAAAAGTTGTAAGAAATTAATTTTGGTTTGTTTCGGATAGAATTAATTGAGGTGAAATTTGGTTTCAAAGAAATTATTTTGTTTGTTTTAAAATTTTAATTTTTTATTTTATAAAAGTAAAAAAGATTTTTTAATTTTAAATTATAGTTTAAAAAAATATTATTATAAATATTTAAAAAAAATATCATAAATATATAAAAAAACATTAAAAAAAACTTTTTATTTTCATTTTAAAAAGTTGTAAAAGTCAATTATAAAATTTATATAGTAGTATTTTTTAAAATCAAACAGTAGTGTAACCTTAAGCTATTCACAAAAGCTATGCATAAAAAAATATTATCCATTGGTAAATTTGAAAATAAAATGAGGTTTAAATTAAAGCAACCTTTTCAATAATAAAACTTAAAATAAAATGACTTAAAGAATGTTAAAAAACTTTTTTATTAAATAAAATCATAATTATATTTTATATTAATAAAAATTGAAAACTTTTATTATATATAATTGCATGAAAGTAGGGAAATATAAATAAAAGTAAGAAAAACCATTAAATCTTTTAAACTTTTACCTTTCACATTCAAAATAAAATAAAATGAAATATTGATAATTTTTTCAAAACTCATTATTTCTATTTACAAAATGATTAAAATATGTTATAAACATATTTACTTTTTAAAAAGATTCATAATATGAATATTTTTCACAACAATTTGGAGAGAGTAATCCAATTTGGTTAGTGAAATGTGTGAGTTCAATGAACACTATATTCATTGAGATTCTCTTTCCCAAGCTTATTTTGGAGTTTTTTTGCCCTTCATGTAGTAGGAAGGATTTCTTCCCTTGCTTGTTTTTTGCTTGTTTTTATTCTTTGGCGTATGTATTATATATGGTTTTTTTAATATTTTGAAGTGATTTGTTAGGGTTTAAGATGTTGGTGGTAGTTATTGTCCCTTCCTATAATTGATTAATTACCTTTGTTGTTCATTATTGTGGCTTTTTTTTGCAATCTTTCCCAGATGGCTATAATTATGGAAAATGTTGCACTTGAGTGGAAGTCATTCATACTATATTTCCTAAATGTTACAACAACCATTTAGATTCCATTGGATGGATTATAGAAGTCCCTTCTCAAGGCTCAGCATAGATCCATGCATAGGAACATTGGCATGTCTTTGGGCTCTATCTAAAATTTTTCCAATGTACAATAACTTGGAAGGCCAAGTCAACCCAAAATATTATTGAAACATGAGAGATACTAACCCACATTCAAACTTCATTCAATATATGTCCTCCTTAGGGTTGAATTCCAATATCCAACAATCCAAATAAATCTCTTAGGGACCCATAAAATAAGAATGACAAAGAATATAAAATCCTTGCCCTCCTTCCATTGGAACAACAAAGCAATATAACGTCTTCCACAAAGGAAGAAATATTGTGATGTCACTTTCATTAGAGAAAGCTAGTTTTCTTCCACTCATACCTCTAAAAAATTTGGTTCAATCATTGCCCCATAAATCTTCCTATTAGAGCTTTCTCTACAAAGAGAAGAGCCTTACTCTTAGGAGACAGTAATGATTTTTACATACAAGACTCCAAACAACTTCCTTACAAATCCCAAACTTTTTGAATGGAAGGCCATGCTTTGAGGCCTCGATTATGAGGGTCTGAAATGTTGTGGACTCTCGATCAAAGGTGATATTTTGGATTAAATGGGATATGGCATAGGTTTTCTTCCTAGATAGAGCTGAAATCCTAGCCACTATGGCAAAGCCACCATTTCTCATTTCATTATACTATAAGAAATGAGATGGTGTGTATGTCAAAGTGCAGGGTGTTAAATTTTGAGCAAATATGATGAGCTTTGAACTTTAAAACTTTAAGTGCGGAAATATTGAATACTCGAATCAATGAACCATTCAATCACATCAAACATTCAATCGTAACACAAGATGTACCATGTGGAAAATCCTCAAAACAATGAGAATGGAAAACCCCAACAAATCTCCAGAGTATAATTATGATAGATAACAGAGAATGTCTTTTACAAAATAGCATATTGCTTTCAGCACCCTAGGTGATAGATAAGAGAGAATACTAAGTGATAGAGAATAGAGATCAGCAGTATCAACTTGCCATGTTCCCAACACATTAATAACAAGCAAGAATAATAACCTGCACAAAGAGAAGCACCTTGCCTTCAAGGGAGAAGAGAATTCGCTTCACTTTGAATTCACCAATCCTGTATAACATATTTATATATTCTTCACATTCATCAGCTTCTATTTTTATCTTCTAACTTCATGATGAACTCGCCCTCCATTTGGATGTATCAATTTTGCATGAAGAAGAGCGCCCCACTTCTCATGCAGTGCATTAACTCACTTAACTGAGTCTTAGGATGAACTCACCCCTTAATTGAAAGCATGCCCACTTAGTTAGGTGGCTAATAGCTTAAGTGTCATCATGCAAGTGTCACAACTCAAGTGTCGTCTTTAAGTTTAACATAAGTGTCGTCATTCAATAACACTTAGTTAACTAGATCTTCTTTGTTATCACTTAGTTAACTATCTTTAACATAAGTGTTGTCATGCAATAACACTTAGTTAACTAGATCTTCTTTGTTATCACTTAGTTAACTCTCTTTAACTGAAATCATGCTGGTTGATTTACTTGCAGTGACCACTGTGAGTTCTTTAATTAACTGAGGCATACATTGTGGCTTTAACTGAAGCTTAACAATTCAAGTTCATTTAGTCATCTCATTAGCAATTCGAATTCTCTTTTTCTCTATGCATTTATCTTTATCTCTCATCTTTACTGCATGGTCAATATGTGTTAACTTTAATTATCTATCATATCAGATTATACTCAGAAGATTTGTCAGATGTTGTGAACATATTATATTATTCTCGGACCAAATGATCATATGCTAAAGTAATTCACTCCAGAGGTGTCCAGTCTCTAAAGGAGACTTAATAGCAATTGGTGATCATGGTTAGTAATACATCACACAACATTAATGCTTCAACACGCAAAGCATCTACCTCTGTAACTAGAGGTCCACCCCATGGGTACCTACTATAATTGGAGGTCCACATGAGAATTTGACTTGACACACAAGTCATGAGCCTTGTCCAACAAGACTTTAAAACAACGTCATCACTTTGATACATCAAAGCATTCACCTCAACACATGAGAAATAACCTTTTACAACTAAAGGCTTAGTCATTCTTGAGTCCAACTCAAGAATCTACTCCAATTTCTTGAGTCCAACTCAGGCTCCCTACCTCAACACATGAGGCCCAATCCTGGCTGAACAAGATTGGCTTGGTGAATGACTCGTGATGTTGTACATTTAACATAGGGCAGTGTCAAATAAGTATTGGACATAAACAATTGTATGTTTTGTTGATATATTTCCTAGAAAAGAGTGCAAGAGGACACCATAAGGAGGCTTGGTCAAGAAGAAAGCCCGATGTTACTAACCTCAATGTTTTTGGATCTCTTGTTTATGTTTTAGTTTATAAAGTAGGGACACTTAGTAATGACAAGAGAAAATATTTTATATTGATAGAAGCTATTCCAAAACACCAAATATAGATTATCCTAGTGTTGTTTCATACACACATACCCACACAAGGCTCTGCATAAAAGGAGGCTAAGATAAACAAACAAGTGTACTTACATTACAACCAATCTACCATTATGTTTTCTTTTACAAAAATGAGTAGATTTTTATATATGAAAAAATGATTGTTGGAATTCCATGAAACCATAGAAGTACAAAATAATTTTAAAACCATACAAACTCGCTCTGTAGATATTTTCCAAAATGGTATTATCTTCCTAAAATAGAAACTTATTGAATGGAGAGCCTAGAACATTCTTGTTACACCTATAACTATCTAACATATTGTCCTAGTTGCAAAAAACAACTAGTAAATAGCATAAGAGAAATTATTAATGACTAAATTTATGCCGGATTTGGGATTCCTCTATTTATATACAATCCCTCTCAGGGCCTTGTTCTTTATGAATATTCTATTGTCCTGACAATGCCATTGCAATCTATTGCATAGTGTCATTTCTACAACTTGATATTTTGTTAATCCGATGGAGACATTTGGAAAACCAACCATAGATTGGGAGCTCAAAACAAATCCCAAGATAATGTTGGAGTGCATTTATGAGTCATTTGCCAATTTATCAAATTTTAGGTTTTGTTCCTTGAACTTGGCTTCCAAACTTCCTCGTATTTTGCCTCTTGCTTCTCCACGTGGATACTCATGTATTCTATGGCCTATCTCATGTCTTCTAACTTTCCAAACATATATCTCGTAATATTTTTTTATCTCAACGGTCCCCTCATCATTATGCCATATCAAATCAGGAGATTTTCAATTTTGAGAAGCAATGCACCTATTAACACCAACTTATGAGTCCCCTCTATGACAAGAAAAATAAGAGTAAGGTTCTTGAACTATCCTTTAACTCTTCTTATAGTGTGGCTAAAATTCCCCTCCAAATAAAAAGCAAATTATTTATCCAATGCAACTCCAAAAACAATTGCAAGTCCACCCAATATCCTATCAAGAATCCATAGCATGAAGGACTGCACAAAAGGAAGAGCAAACTAAGAGGGTGAATCCACTTACCCCTATTGAAGGTGTTTTGAAGCCCGCCAACAATATGATCTAGAACACTATGACCAGATTTATCCCCACATGAAAAACCATAAATGTAGCTCAGTGATCAAAGTTCGAGGAAGAGTGAGGAAACCATGCCCTTCTCAGAAATTCCACAAAACGCAAACCTCCATATCCATCTCTCATCGACATTATCCCACCTTCATGTCACGTCTTCATTAACTCAACCATAAGTTGAACCTTACGTAAGCCTAATAGCAACAAGGAGATGGGAGAGTTAAATCTCCCGCACTCCTTTGGGTAGTCCATATACTTAGGTTTATGGTGGTTGTTGAATAATAACATGTAGATGATTTAAAAAATCCAAAATATCTTAAAGGTCCTCCATATTTTACCAAGACCTCTTCTCCAAATATGCTATAAAAAATGCATGCTTCTAAATTAAAAAAAAAAAACATACATTCAAGTTTTCTATAAAACATAAGAGAACCCCATACCCTCAATCAACCACTATATTAAAGAAAAACATTCAATTAATTTAATAAAATAACTTTTTTAATATTTATTTATTAAAATAATTAAAAAACTATAAAAAATTCAATTTCACAAATCTATTATTTTTCATTTTATTTAATTAATATAAAGTAGTAATAATATAATAAATTGAAAAATCTTTTTTTTTTAATTTTCAATAAAGTTTTGGTATTTGATATTTGAAGGACCAGCCTATATTTCACCAAACGAGCGGTGAGAAGAATTAAATGATGATGGACACACTGTATCTATCAAGAACAATATGTTAGCAGGATGGTGGGTGAAGTCAATACATTGAAAGCTTTTAACAATGAGTTATGAACTTTGTCAACATACTATATTATGAAGAGTCACCATCATGGTTTTTTGGTATTTAGATGTTTAAAAAAATCAACAATGTTTATATTTTTAGATTTGAATAATGTAATTTAACGATTTAAATGTAATTTAACTACTTAATATTAATTATAATTATTTAATTTCATTATATATATATATATATATATATATATATATTCAAAATTCATTATTCTTAAAACTTTGGTAATCAAAGTTATATGTATTTCTGATACTCGGCATCTGTTTTAAGAAAGATCTAATCTTACCAGATTCCTCATGGTCAATGGATACCCTAGACACCTAATCAACAAGACCTTTCATCAAGTTCTTTATCCTAAACCTCAATGTCCTAAAGAGTCATCCCCAACCCAATTTGTTGCCTCTCTCCCATTTATCCACGATATTACTGATTGCATTTCCAAGATCCTTAATAAAAAGAACATAAAAACTATCTTCAAACCTTATAAGAGGTTGAAACAATTATTTAGAAGTGTTGAAGATAAATCGAATCCATTTCTATCCCAAGGTGTCTACCAAATTCCATGTTCTTGTGGAAAATCCTACATTGGTCAAACCGGTAGATCCATCCACACCCCTCTAAAAGAGCACAACACTAACACCTATCACAATCTCCTCAAAAAATCTGCTATAGCCAAAAATTCATTTAAAACCAAACACCAAATTTGTTTCGACCAAGCCAAAATTTTAGCCTCCACCTCCCATTACTCCTCTCGGTTGGTTAGGGAAGCCTTAGAGATTGAAAAGCATCCCTTGAACTTCAATTGCGAGGATGGCTATAAGCTAAGGCAATCATGGCAACCCCTAATCCATCATATTAATCAATGATTCTTATCCTTGCGTCGCCTCATTTCTTTTCAATCCTATTCTTATCGTGCCTCCTTAGTTTTCCCCTCCCTCTCCTCTTTGCTATATTTTTCTTACCCCTCTAATTAAACCCTCCGATTCAACTCCTTTTATTTTGGTTCCTAACAATTTCCACCCCATATTTTCAAGTTAATTATTTTATCTCCAATTTACAATTATATTTTTATTTCAATAATCCAATTTCTCTTATTTTATCTTAAATTTACACTTATATATATATTATCTTAATAATCCAATTTCCTAACTATATAGGTCCAATTTCTCTTTTTAAATATTATTCCAATCATTGAGTTAATTTTTCTCAAACGAAAAAAAATAAAATGTAACTTGTTATTCTTTGAATCAAAGTTACATCAAAATATTCATATGTTTTCAGTCCAAAAAGACTAATTCCATACATTCTTACATACTTCCCATGACTCCATCAGGTCATCATATGACCATTCAAAAAGTACTAAGAGACAAAAACTTAGCTGAAGAGAGTCCTACACATAATAAAAGTTCAAAAATCCAAGTCCTAAAAACATTCAGAAAACATAGTGAGATCCTGAATGGATAAGGCTTCCCTCATAACATTCTTCAAAATACATCTAGCCATCCATCTATTCCCAATTTCACTCTTAGAGAGTCTGATTGCTTCTTGATTAAAAATATGATAAACATCACAGAAATAAGTGCGGAAAATTGTTTGACCCATTCCAATACCGTAATCATCCATTGTTCCAACCATAAATTCTTGATAGAAAGGAAACCATTCATCCAATCTAAAATTACTTTTGAAACACCCATAATCTACAATTCCAAAATTTCCCTCTTCTTAGCAAACCAAAGCAACCCCTCTGTCACGTACCCTCCCATCATTCCAGCTAGATGGAGAGGATCGTGAGGTTAAACTGGGCATCTAGCCCCCATATCCATTCATTAAACTTTTTGATCCAAAGACAAGTATATGTTCATGCAATGGAAACACAACGGAAGTTAAGTAAATGCTGTTGATATCTATCATACATTCAAGATTCTGTGACAGCCAATTAAAGACCTCTGCAGATTTATAAAAGATCATATGGAATTGCATAAACTTGTAAAAACACAGTGGAAGTAAATTCATTTAACCCATCCACATACATTCATAATATTCATCAAATGGTAATTGCAATTTAACACAAGAGAATACTTATCTTATGCGAAAGTAGTCCCACGCAACTGGCTATGCAACTGCAACGTTCCACCCAACCGTAGGCCAGTGTGCTCCTCAATCTCTCAGCACCACTGGGCATGATCTCTACAAGGAACCAGGGAACAGCAGACTCACACATAGCCAAGCCTACAACAAGATGAGCCAAGCCAATCTACAATTGGGTTTATCAGGCTGCTAGGAGATGGAAAGGAAGATTTGCTAAGCTAGTGAGCTCCAACACAGAGCCAGGGATAACCTTACAAGATCTATCTAGCTTGGCACCCACAATACCTACACACCCAGCACAAGGAAGTATTCTTTTCACTGCTGTACAGTCCCTCAAGCCATACCTTCCCTATCTAGTGCTCTCAGGGTATGCATAGAAGAGTAACCGAAGCCCTCTTGATCTTCTTGAGAGGTTGTCTCCCCCACTAGGTTTATCAAGCCACTTCTGTCCACTACCACTCCCAACACTTTAGCTCACAGGCTCAAACCAAAAACGAGGATGCACATAACAGCAGAACCACACTTGCTGGGCATGAGGAAAACGTTTTCCACAGTGGGATGCATGAGACGGGGTTTCAACTCACTCAGAAAAACATGGGAACACCCAAAAACGAAATGGAAAGATGGGGAACAACCCTGGGAAGCCAATCCGTTTTTAGAAAAACGTCCTTGGACATTCGGGGGCAAAAACGACCTCCATACAGTCCCCAAAACGTGGCTCTTCTCTCCCAAGCTACTGTATATGCAAAAACGAACTCCCAGGCATGGAAAAATGCAGGATTTGGATGAAAAACTTGTAGGGAAAGACCCAGCTAGCTCCAACTGCGTGAATGAGTGAAGACTGACTGTTCAGAACTCGTGGGTGTTTTCTTGCCCAACAAGCAAAAACACGAATTTCCAGGTTGATGGCTTGCCCATGCACGAAATTGGCTGCCATACTTCTTCATTTCCAAGGCATTAACTGCCTTAACCAATTTCTTGGAAGAATTAAATGATTGGGTGCATGAGACAAAATGGGTAGTTGGTGGTTTATGGGTTTCCCCATTGACACATGGATTAATACCATTGGCTCAAGGGTTTGAATAATTTCCCTCCCTATTCCTTGTAGAATCATGCCCCATCTCTTTGTTGCATTGCATAGCTAGTTGTGGGTATTTTTCATTAAAATTCATATTTACATGATGTCTCATTTACATTGTGCCCATCTAGCACAAGAGTCATAAGCATCTAGTTTAATTGCCGATACATAAACGCTAAATCAATGGTGGGGCCTTGGCCTTGAGCTCCTCACCATGATTAAATATCAGTATTTACATCATTTACAAAGGGGGTCAAAATGGGGACGTGACACCCTCAGAGTGCAATTAATTCAGTTTGAGTATTTGTACCACGACCTACCTTCATCCACAATTTGATAGAATGGTTCTCTTTGATATTTAGTACCATACCTACTCCACGATACCCATTAATTCCTGCTCCATCGAAGAACCCACTGGATATATTCTCAATTATTATAGGCCTAGCATGAGCTTTTGAATTCTTTACTTTTTCTATTGTGCAGAAATCCTGTATAGACACCAAGATCTCAGTACATATAGAGAAAATTGAAGGAGATTGATCCTGGAAGATACAATTGTTCTCTGTTTTCCATATTTCTCATATAACAAATATAGGAAGCTCCTTGAATATGTTTCTTCTCTTGAACCAATTTAAAAGACTTTCCTCCATGTTATTAATCCACCGTTCATGTTATTGAAGGTCAGCCATGAAAAACACTTAACTTTCAAAGGAATTCTCCAATGTCATATGTATTTGTTCCACCGGTTTGTATTAAAATATTTTTAGTTTCCATTGCAACTTTGCAAGCCAAATTTGCAGTCACCTCACCGTATTTTTTATTCATGTCCCAAATTATGCTAACTTCTTT
Source organism: Larix kaempferi (assembly GCA_027924585.1). Lineage (NCBI taxonomy): Eukaryota > Viridiplantae > Streptophyta > Pinopsida > Pinales > Pinaceae > Larix > Larix kaempferi. The sequence continues at coordinate 3,015,079 of BSBM01000510.1, forward strand.
GTTCTGAAGAGTAATACCTGCTCGCAAAAGTTTATGAATGTAGTTGTCCCATTCCTCGGCCACAGAAGAAGGTAATCCCAGTTCTCTGGATGATAACCATTAATTTGTAGCTAAATTTGAATCATTTTTTAATCTGAGATAGAACAGAAATATTCTTCTTCTTAAGCTCGATACTCAAGATTGGAGAAAAGGTAATATCTCCCGAGACACCAATAATTGGGTCTATGCCATGCCAATGCAGACTTGATGTCCACGCCCAACCTGCCAACTGAAGAAATTATTTAACAAAGGATATACTTCCATGAAACTACGCCATATCAGAGAGGCAATCTGATAAATTAACCTTTGAGCATGAATCCATTGAGTAACTGAGAATGTTTTTAAGTATTTTGCTTTAATCGCTTTGTGCCATAAACCCTTCTTAAATAGACATCGCCAAAGACTTTTCGCACATAAGGACCTATTGAAGCATTCCAAGTTTTTGATGACCTAGACACCAGAAATTTTGGGTCTAGCTATGCTCTCCCAAGAAGCTAGATGGAATTTAAAAATTTCCTTTCTTCTTGCCCATAAAAACTGAAATATTCTACTTCTGATTTGAGAAATAATTGAAGTTGGAATAATGGATAGTGAGAACCAATAGAATGGAATGCTTTGAAGAACAAAACTTACCAGAACCAATCTTCCACCCATGGATAGCCATCTAGAAGACCAGGAGTTGATACGCCTTTCCACTTTTTTATTAACCACCTCCAATCGTCACAAGTGTATTTATTCGGTTTAAGAGGATAACCAGATATTTCAGTCCTTCATCAATTATGGACATCTTATATGGAAAATAAAAGCTAAATGGTTCATAGTATCTTCATCTTTAGAGAAGTAAAGAAAATTGGATTTATGCTGACTAATTTCCATCCCCAAAGGCAAGCACAAAGAGGAAAATAAGGATTGATAATGTTTCCATTCATCCCACGATCCTTTACCAAAGATGAGAACGTCATCCACAAACAACAAGTGAGTAATGCTTAGAGATGCAAATATTTTGATTCCTTTTATATTATTTTCCCTTTTTGTGTCATCTATAAGCTGACGCAAACCTTTGATTACTAGCAAAAATAAGTAAGCAGACAGCGGAAAACCCTGTATGAGGCCACGACTACAACTAAAAAAGTTTGTCGGAGCTCCATTCACCAAAATAACAAAATTTGCAGAATAGATACAGGCCATAATCCAGCTAGTGACTTATGTAGATATCCCAATTTGAATTAGAATGAAACGAAGGAAAGTCCAGTCTACCTGGTCATAAGATTTGACCAAATCCATCTTCAAAATAAAAACTTGAATCTTCTTCATTTTTATAGTGTCAAGACCTTCTCGCGCAATTCCAACAGCATCCAAAATCTGCCTATTGGGCAGAAAACCAAATTGTTCCTCTGATATGCATTTTCTAAGAACCGGGCACAATTTATTTGCAATTATTTTTGTGATTATTTTGTAGGTGAGATTACATAATGAAATCGACCTATAATCATTAAAGGTATCAGGCTTATCCCGCTTAGGAATAAGTGCAATATAAGTAGAATTCAAACATTTTAGAACTTGGCTAATCCTTCTGGACTCATTTACCATCTCAGTGAGGTCTTTCCCAACCAGTTCAAAGAAGTGTAAGAAAAACTAAACCGGCCAACCGTCAGGCCCATGGATTTTGGCATTTGCGAATTGATGCAATATTCCTTTTACTTATTCAATTGTAACTTCTACACCAATCTACCTACTATCATCCTCATAAAATAATCTAAGATACTTGCTCAAAACTTCCAGTTTCTGCTCCAATTAAGCAAAATTATCACTGCTATATATATTCCTGAAAAAACTGACAGCTTCTTCTTTCAAGGAACTTTGATTTTTTAAGATATCACCATTGATAGCCTTCAGCTCCCAAATTGAATTTATAATCCTTCTTTGGTTTGAATAGTTATGGAAGTATCTAGTGTTATTGTCCCCATCTTCCAACCACATAGCCCGACTTTTAAGTCACTAAGTTTCTTCTTATAATTTTAATATTTCATGTCTACAATGATGTAGTAGAATAATTCTTCCCTTCTTGTCAGCAAAGAAAAATCTTCATCCACATAGTCATCAATATTCTTTAATTCATTTTCAATCCAAATTAGATCCTTTTGTATTTCCTTCTTCTTATGCTTTTCCCATTTAACAACCTCATTCTTTAAGAGTGAGAGATTTTTTACTATACTCATCATTGGAGGAAGTTGAACTAAAGTTTCATAAGAATGTCATTTTTCTTCCACCATTTTACAGAATGACTGATCTTTCAGCCAACAGTGGTTGAATTTAAAACGATAATGTATCATACTTTTTTCACAATCCAATTGAAGGACAACTGCTTTATGATTAGAAATCCCAGTTGCAATAGACCATGATCTGTATCTTCCCAATTTTGAGCATAATTGTTCAACCATCATAAATCGATCCAGACGCTTTGAAATACCAACCATACCCACTCTGCCATTTGACCAAGTAGGTACTAAAACATTCAACACAATATCAATTAGACTAGCAATCTCAAATAAAGAATTGAAATATCCAGCAAGGGGATCAATGGAAGCCCAAGCTCCCCACACTTCATTTGAAGATAATGTAAGATTGAGATCCCCAGCTAAAATTAAATCCTGATCCTGAAGTAACCCTGAATGATTGATCTTTTATCCCAAAAATCAAGTCTTTGGCTATATGGCCCATAAATATTTAACAGTTTGACATTAGTATCCAAACCCTTTATCTTTCCCTCCACTATGATACCTGCAATTACAAAATATGATTTGAAATCAACATATACCAGATCCGAAGCCGGAAGAGTCCCACCCGACATACCAACTGCATCTAAAGCACAACAATTCCAAGAAGGTCTAATTTTCAGAAAATATTCGCATGCAGATGAAGCCAAAGACATGGTTTCTTGCAAAAATATGATAGACGGATGCACATTCTTCATTAATCTCTTCAAAGTAGTTCTTTTGGGCGCACTGCCTAGCCCTCTAATATTGAAGGATATAATGTTCATTTGGAAACCTCCTTTTAGGATACCTTGTCTCTAAGAGTGTTGAATTTTGGTTCTCATTGATGTCAAGTAATGTCAAAGAGGAATAAGTATTCATGTGCCAGTTTGAAGAAGTATATGAAATCCACTTTGAATAAGTATATGCGCAAGCAAGATGAAGAAAGACATGGTTGCCACTCTAAAGAAGTATATATAGAAGTGCATCAAGCATATCTAGTTTGAGGAAGTACAGAAGGAATACATCCTATAACACATGGTACATGCGCAAATATCAAGTCCCAGTTTGAATAATTCCACCTAGTTATAGTCCCTCAAGGTAAGAGCTAATGAGTTAGCTGGACAAGGTTCGGGAGTGCACATGCAATTTGGAACAAGAAGTGGTCGTGCACAAGCAAACCAAAGTGTTAGTTGGACAAGGTTCAGGAGTACGCATACAATTTGGAACAAGAAGTGGTCGTTCAGTTAAGCAAGTCCTAAAAGCACGCAAGACTCACCAATCGGAAGAATCTTCCAGTTGTTGGACTCACCAATCGGAAGAATCTTCCAGTTGTTGAAGCGCGCACAAGTACCAAAAAGGGAATAGCGGTTGAATATGCTAAGTGTGCAAGACCCACAAGTGATGGTACATCAATGGAGCAAGACCAAATCACATGGATGGAAGTCCCACTAACCAAAGGACAAAGTATGCACAAGACCCATAAGAGATGACACCTTAGTGGCACATAAGATGAAAAGTGGCATAAATGTGAAGTAAGTAGAACCGTGAAGAAAGGAAGAAAGGACCCCACAACTAACTTGTGGACATCACCATCTGCGCAGAACAAGTATAAATAAGAAGCGGAGATGGAGAATGTGGTAAGCTTGAAGTCTGAGTAGTGAAGAGGGAAGTATAGGAAAGATGGAATATACAAACTTATAATTTTCGGGGCATCAAGGGCTCGTGGAACCATAACAGTATGATCTAGTTGAAGAGCCGAGAGCGCACAAGCAGAAGGATGATATAACTAAAGGTGCGCATAATGATGTTGTGAATCTATGACAGTTGCGTGACATAGAAAGGAAAAAACGCAAAAAATGTGCAAGTACGTGAGGAATGGATGACAGTATCACAGATAACACGCAGAGAGTCACATATGTTCTAAGAGAGTAGAGCAGAGACAGATTTCAAGTATATCGGAAGATGCGTGAAGTGAAGAAGTTTAATTGACGCACTAAGACTTAGTTGATGTGTGCGAAGTAAGTGCAATCTTTCATATGCATAAAGACGGAGATAAAGTACAGGAGGATGCGCATCATGATAAGGATGATTTGTGACAAGTGCGCTACATAGAAAGGACATATCACAGATGGTGCACGGTTTGTCACGGATGATCTAAAGACTGTTGCAACAAGACAGAATGAACATATCTCAGAAGGTGCGCAGTTCTATTTGATATTGGTGTGCTAAGATAGAATAGCATGTTATCAGTTGATGCGTAGTATCAGTTGAGGTTGCAGATGCACCATAGCAGAATGGTATATTGAACCTTGGTGCAGACTGTAGAATTTGATGAAGCAACACACAGGACATGAAGTGAGACATTAGTTAAAGTGAAGTGTTAAGTTGTGTGTGAAGTCAAGTGGCGTATGCAGCATAGTGACATCAACACTATAGCATACAGAAGGCACGTACAACAGAACGAACAACAGAATATCTGAAGTGTGTGTGTATCAGAAGTACAACAAGGAAATATCTTTATTTTGTATATCAGGGTGGTAGGACGAGGTAAGGAGCAGGTGGTCGTAGCCTCCTTCTAGTTGGTGCTGGAGAACTCAGGGAGTTGGCGCTTCCTTCAGGTTGGCGCCTATAAAACCAAGGGGTCGGTGCCTCCTTCCAGTTGGTGCTCGAAAACTTAGGAAGTTGGTGCTTCCTTGAATGCAATATTTTTATTATAAAAGAAAGAGCATTCTATGGTTTTCTCCCATTTGGGTTTCCACGTAAAAAAATTGTGTGTTCTGTGTTTTTGCACATATGTGGATGGATGTTTTATTTATGGTGGATGCATAATTGAAGATCAATATTAATCTGTTAAGAAGTTAAAAATTGTTCATAATTGCATTAGTATTGATTCACCCCCCACTTAGTATTAAATATATTTCAACAAAGAGCCCCATATCCATTTGTTATTGGTTGAACAGAGTTCGAATGTAAACCGTTCTGAAAAAAAAGATGATACCCTAGGATTGATGTTATGGGGAGAATCCATATCAGACCCATAAATATTTTTTCCTTTTTCCCCCCTGTTTGGTTTTCTAATAGTAACATTCATAGTTTATATAGAGGAAATAGGTAGAGTTTATGAGAAATCATCCTAAATAACAAAATAATTAGGGATAGGGTTTATTCCCTGTGTTTTCAATAATCATGATGAATTCCTAGGAGTTTCAGGCTCACGTGAATCTTCAATTGGAGACAAATAAATTCATATAGGGATAGGGGTTGCTCTAGAATTGAGTAAAGGAGGAAACTCTAATAGGTGGAAGAGGGTATTAGTCTCTTTCAAAGGAGAAACAATATTCTATTGTTCTGTCTAAACACTATGACTCCTCACCAACTCAAGCCAAACAACCACCTCCATTTGAGTCTCTTGAGTATTATAATCCTCCCTTAGTTGATTTTTAACCCCAATCAACTGATTATCCACCTTTAAATTATTACCAAAATCATCACAATGCATGTTTTCAGACACCAAAATGGACCCTAAATTATTCATGCCTGATTCAATAACAGGGTTTGTAGTGCAAGAATTCTCCCCAAGATTCCCGACCCTAAAATCACCAGAATTCCCAATTCCAGATGATAAATATTTGGATATATCATCAACAGATAGAAATTTTAAAAGCACAGGAAGGGTATTGCAGAACTTTCCCAGAAAATTGGATGTTGAAGAAGTATCAAGAGGGATAGGAAATTTAAGACCTTCGTTGGTTTCATCAACCTCATTAGAAAGAGATAATGACTAAGTTTCATTAGAATGAGCGTCGTTTTGTAAATTTGGGCAAGAGGCTTTGACATGTCTTGTTTGTCTGCAACTATGGCATCTGAATGGGATTCTCCAGTAATCAATTTTTTGAACAAATGACCCTTCGTCCCATATAAACTCTAGTTCTTCTGGTAAACCATTAGCAGTCTCAATATCCACCAACATCCTTGGGATTTTTCTATATAGAGCCAAAATTTGATCCTCCTCCATCATAATGAACCAGCCAATGGATTTGGCCACTACCATAAAGCTTGCAAGGCTCCAACAATGAAGCAGAAATTTAGGTAACAGAACCCACAAATGGCGTTTTTGAAGTTTCTCTTTCCAGGGATCAAATCCTGAATGCCACCAATATAACACCAGAGACCCCTCTTCAATCACCCAGAATCTGTCTTCAATATTTTTCCTATCATCCTCCGACAGAAAAATAAATCATATCCAACCATTCATCAATATTATAAACTTAGGGATATGATTAATGAGGGGCTTCCATTTCTGTCTAATCTAGTCCAAAATTTTCGATCTGGCTAATCTGATAAATTCAAACTTCCCCATTAGAGCTCTATTCGACAGGGACTGCACCATATCAAAGGTAATATCTTTACCTAAAACACATAACGAATGCCCCTTCTTATCCTTTTCAGTCTTGATTTTCCGGTGACCTTTTACAAATTCTGCAAGATGGGCCTTATTACCATGAGTTCGATGGTTTCCAGATTTAAGAAATGCCCCAACACTCGAAACCAAGGGGGATTGGTTTAGCACTTGGAGTTTATTGTTTTGAAACCCAATATAGTATGCATCCCCAAATGTTTCCTTGACCCTATCTCTAGGGTTTGAGATATGTGAATGTGCATAATCGACTAAAATGTTAGGGTTTGTTTTCACCTGAAACCCTAAAAACAACCTTTTAGGGGAAAATGGAACCCGACTATTAGATTTACACCCTTATGATGGGATATCGGATGCGCTATGATGAGATGGGGCAGGTGAGCCCAAGATGTCCAAGCCACCTAACAGAGATAAGAAGTCCCAATGAATTTTGTTTTCCATCTAGAACATGTACTGCCACATAATACCAAGATAAATGTGGATCCAAAAAACCACTAATAAAAAGTTTAATACATAGATTCTGCAACATAAAATTGGTTCCCACTTTTTTTACTTGGTTGGTACTGGGCCAACCCGAAGGCTAAGTTGACTCCAAGGCTGCTACAAAATTCTCATAATCAAACCCTACTAGGGTTTTCAGAAATCCACACCACAAGTGCCATAGATTTAAATGTTGTAAGCAATTGCTTCGACACCTCATCATTTAATTAATTTGTTAGCTTACATTATTTTAATTCAAATTATTAAATTGTTTAAATTGCAAAATAATTTTTTTTAAAGTTTACCTTAAAATCTATGTTAACCTCTTTACCCTCTTTTTTGAACAAAATTTCTATTTAGTAAATTATTAAATATTTCAATTTCAAAAAATTAAATTATTTCAAATTCAATAAAATAACTTAAAGTCTTTTTGAACGACCCATATTTAACATTTTTTCTATAATTTAATTCAACTTATCCTTTTTCAATCAATTTCCTAATGTCCTATTAACCTCGTTAACCCTTAAACATCAAAGAATTTAATCATTTTTTACCTAATTTCTTCCTATCTCTCCAAACTATTGGTTTTATTTTAATAATCCAATTTCTCTTATTTTATCTTAAATTTACAATTATATATTTTTATATCAATAATCCAATTTCCTGAGTATATAGGTTCAATTTATCTTTTTAAAATATTATTCCATTCCCAGGGTTGGCAGGGGTGGGGGGAGTGATCCTTGACTCCAAGGGAAATACACAGAATGAATTCGCTTGGGGGATTGGTAGAAAAACCAACAACGAGGTTGAATGGCTCGGCCTTATTAAAGGGATCGAGATTGCCAACTCCCTGGGTATAAAAAAGCCGGCAGTATTAGGAGATTCTCTAATAATTATTCGAGATGCAAGAAACATCGTGGGGAAAAGGAAACGACCATCTTAAAAAATGCATCAAATTCTGCTCTGTCTCAACAAGGAGTTTCACCATTTAGACTTCCCGCACATCTTGAGAATCCATAATGGACATGCGGACAAATTGGCAAACACTGGAGTAGGAATCCCTTATGGCTCAATTATTTTTAATAATGAGGTTGTGGACAATGCTTGGATACCCTAGGTCTTGGCGAGCCCCTCTCCATAGGATTTCAATTACCCCCCACGGGATTTTCACAATCCTTAACTATGAACGAGGGAGAAAAAATTGCACAATCAATTGGGGAATCTCCCTTGGAGATTTGGCGGTTCTACCACACCTCGAAATCCTCATTCGCATGTGGGAGTTAATTGTCCTGATCACGATTGACAGATGGAAGAAGTCCTGGCAGGTGGGCATGGATTATCTATTGGGAAAAATCGACCTTTGCTCCCATTCTGCAGAACGCATACAGTTTGAATTTTCAACCAAGCTCTGGGTTGCAATGGAATGTAGAGGTTGTTCTGGAGGTCAAGATGACGGAAAACCCTGCTATGGATTCCCTCATGGTGCTCAGGGAAGCTCTGCGAAAAGGGGAAGAGATGGAATGACGGGCAGAGGCCCTCTCGGTGGTAGTTGCTACAGTGTGCATGTTGAGGACATTCGTGGACCCTTTGTGGACCTAGATAACACTGGACACTCTGCGGGGTTAGATAACTTTGGGCATGGACAGGCAAAAAGGAAGTGCTACAACCATGACAGGATTGTGTTTGCACAGGAGAAGGATTTGAACAGCAACCATCAGCATGACGATGAAGTTCTTGACAGGCTACAAGAGTTAGAAATGCAAGTCAAAATGATTCGCTCTGAGAATCTTGAGTGCAAAAACATTCTCCTCCATCTTTACAATTTGGTTTCTTCAATCATTTCAGAGAATAGAGGACAAAAGTTTGTGCTAGCTGGAAAAATGGAACACGTAGAGGCTTCTTTGGGTCTGGCCTTCTCACGCAGGGCTCGAACCCGGGAAGTCACTGTTGGAGAACTCGAAGAAATAAGTAGAAAGATAACGAAACTGCAGAAGCATATGGAGGGTAATGGTAATTATGTGTGTAATGTCCCCATTTTGACCCCCTTTGCATTAAATCGTAAATGATGTAAATATTGTAATTTAATCATAGTGAGGAGCTCAAGGCCAAGGCCCCACCATTGATTTAGCGTTTCATGTAAGGCCCTATGGTTCTTGTGCTAGATAGGCACAATGTAAATAAGACATCATGTAAATACGAATTTTAATGAAAAACCCACAACTGGCTATGCTATGCAACAAAGAGATGGGGGCATGATTCTACAAGGAATAGGGGGGGGGAATTATTCAAACCCTTGAGCCAATGGTGTTAATCCATGTGTCATTAAGAAAACCCATAACTACCAACTACACATTTTGGGTTATGGACCCAATCATTTAATTCTTCCAGAAATTGGTTGAGGTAGTTAATGCCTTGGGAATGAAGAGGTATGGCAGCCAATTTCGTGCATGGGAAAGCCATCAACTTGGGAAATCGTATTTGGTCTCCTGGGGCAAGAAAACACCCACGAAATGGTGCCCAAAGCCATTCTGAACAGTTAGTCTTTCCTCTCTCATGCAGTCTGAACTACTGGGTCTTTCCTCATCACGTTTTTATCATTTTCCTGCATTTTTCCATAAGCTGGGAGCTCGTTTTTGTGTTGCACAGCAGCTAGGAGAAAGGGAGTCACGTTTTGGGGGTTTATAGAGGTCGTTTTTGCCCAAAAATACCCATGGGCGTTTTTCTAAAAATGGTCTTTGCTCTCCAGGGTTGAATCCCCAATTGCCTTTTCGTTTTGGGTATTCCCACGTTTTTCTGGACTAGTAGAAACCCCATCTTTGGGCACCTCCCTGTTAAAACGTTTTTAATCATGCCAGATAATTGTGGCCCTACTGTTATGTACATCCTTGTTTTGGGTTTGAATCTGTGAGCAAGAAACTTGGAGTGGTAGTGGACATAATTGGCTTGATAAACCTAGTGAAGGGAGTAACCTCTCAAGAAGATCAAGAGGGCTGGCTACTCTTCTATGCACACCTGGGACACTCTAGAATTGGAAGGTATGGCCTGAGGGCTGTGAATTGGTGAAGGGAATACTTCCTTGAGTGGGGTGTGTAGGCATTGTGGGTGCCAAGCTAAATAGATCTTGTAGAGGTATCCATATCTCTGTGGTTGAGCTCGCTAGCTTAGCAATTATTCCCTTCCATTTCCTAGCAGCCTGATAAACCCAATTGTAGATTGGCTTGGATCATCTTGGTGTATGCTTGGCTATGTGTGAGTCTGTTGTTCCCTAGTTCCTTGTAGAAATCATGCCCAACTCGGGGGTGGCAGTTGCATCAAGAGGTTGATAAGCACAACTAGCCTATGGTTGGGTGGAACGTTGCAGTTGCATAGCCAGTTGCTTGGGACTACTGTTATAAGATAAGTACTCTCTTGTGTTAACTTTGCATTTATTTATTTGATGAATATCGTGAATGTATTATGGATGTGTCATTGATATTATTCCCGCTGTGTTTTTCTGATAATTACACACTCCATATGTCTTTTATATTATGTGAATGCTTGGTTAAAAGTTTATGGGGCTAGATGCCCGGTTTAGTATCATGATCCTCTCTAACATGCTGGTATGATAGGAGGGGACATTACATTTTGGTATCAGAGCTGTTGGTTGCAGCATTGGGCCTTGATGGGGCTGCCTATCATAGGTGCAGAGGTAAGTATGCTTCCTGCTCAGCACTGATAGTTAAGAAAGAAAAAAATTTCAGAGATTTTCAATTTCAAAATTTTTCTAAGTTTCTATGAGTTCTGCCCAAAATTGCGGAAGGAATTCTCTTCCGAATTTGCAGAAGGAATTCTCTTCCAAAACTGTGGAAGGAATTCTCTTCTGAAACTGCGGAAGGATTCCGCAAGTTGTTCCGCAACACGGAAGAATTCGGCAAACTGCTCCGAAACAGCGGAAATTTTTTCTTAGTGTTCGGCGTCGAAAGGAAATTTTCGGAAGGAATTTTCTTCCGAAACTGCGGAAGGATTCCGCAAGTCGTTCCGCAACGCGGAAGAGTTCGGGAAGTCGTCCCGAAATTGCGGAAGACTTCGGAGAAACGTTCTGCAACTATGAAAGACTTCGTCGAATAGTTCCGCAATTGCGGAAGACTTCGACGAGTCATTCCGCAATTGCGGAAGCATTCCGCAAACCGCCCCGCAATTGCGGAAGCGTTCGACAAACTGCACCACAATTGCGGAAGCACTCGGCAAACCGCCCCGCAATTGCGGAAGCGTTCGACAAACTGCCCCGCAATTGCGGAAGCACTCGGCAAATCTCCCCGCAATTGCGGAAGCGTTCGACAAACTGCCCCGCAATTGCGGAAGCACTCGGCAATCGCCCCGCAATTGCGGAAGCGTTCAGCAAGTCGCCCCAAAACGGCGGAAGCATTCCGCGAATGTCTCCGCAACTGCGAAAGCATTCCGAGAATGGCTCCGCAACTGTGGAAGCATTCGCCGAATCGCTCCGCAACTGCGGAAGCATTCACCAAATCGCTCCGCAACTGCGGAAGCATTCGACGAATTGCTCCGCAATTGCGGAAGCGTTCGGTGAACCGCCCCGCAACGGCGGCAAGATTTCTAAAAAAAAAAAAAAAACGAGGGCGTTACCCTCGACCCGCCCTGCAGTGGCGGAAGCCACAAGGGGGCAAGCCCCCTTGACCCCCTTTTTCCCCCCTCATCTGTCGTTGATTGTGAGAAAAATAGAGGATTCGACAAATTGTCAACATAATATTTTCCCACGTGCATGAAGTAATTTATGAATTTCCGAGAATGTAATGCAGCTAACAATTGTGTGGATAAACACATTTTGCAGAATCATAGTTACATCAGGGTAGCACTCTAGATAGTACAGTTGGAAAGTTTTGGATCTTGGTTGGGCCAAGAAAATCAACATCATGCATGATGCACAAGATCCCTATGAGCCTGAAACAGATGCCATGGGGGAGAACATACATGTTGAAAATGCTGAAACATAATCTAATGGGAGAAGAAATCAAGAGACTCCTCCAGGTATTGCAGCCACCATGAAAAGCCTAAGGGTGGAATTGTAAAGTTGCAGAGAAGATAATGAAAGGATGATTAAAGCTCAGGAAGAACAAAATCAGTTGAATGCAGCCATGCTGCAGAGTTTAACAAACATCCAAAGGCAGATAAACTCTGGGCATCAGACATCAAATCTAGAAAGGGGTGGGAGTAGTTCTAGAAGGAATTCCCGTAAGAGGGCCAGTAGCCCAAGAAGAATTTCTACAGACAGAACATATACTCTAGAAATCTCTTCTAATGAATCATCTAACTCTGAAGAATCCATTGAGGGTTCAAGTTCTTCATCTCACAGGAGCAAGAGGAAGAGGCACTACAAGAACAATTCACATGGGGAATTTAAGAAGGCGAAACCTCCTACATTTGATGGAGAGATAAAGTCCGGTCAAGAAGCTGAAGCTTGGCTTTTTGGGATGAGAAAGTATTTCCAAGTCCAAGACTACTCGGGAAATATGAAGGCAAGGGTAGCCATCTTCAACTTGAATGGAAGAGCATCTATATGGTGGGAACACATCAGGCAAGTGAAGAAGATCAATGAAAGGAAGATTGTGTGGAAGCAGTTCAAGAAATACTTCAAGCAGAAGTACCTCTCTGATAGATACTATGATGATAAGATCAAAGAATTCCATGAGCTGAAATTGGGACAATTGACCATGGAAGAATATGCAAACAAATTCTTGGAGCTGCTAAGATATGTCAAGTACATTCGAGATGATAAGGTGAAAATTCAGCGTTTCCTAAGTGGACTGCCCCAGTCATATAAAGATAGAATTGAGTTCGATGAACCTCGAACTCTAGAGGAGGCCATAAGAAAGGCCAAGTATTGCTTTGATCAAAACAGAAGCAAACCAGAATTCCATAAGGCATGGAAGGATAGGAAAAATGAAAAGTTTGACCAAAGGAAGAAGGGGTTCAAGCCTCCTCAATTCCGGAATCAACAAAGGCAGCCATCACAGGTTGTGACTAAGCCAACTAGGATGATGGGAGACAAGCCAAGAGATCCAAAGGAGCCAAGAGAACCACTTCAATGTTGGGGTTGTGGAGGAGACCACATGCTTAGGAACTGTCCACATCGGAATGGGAATGCAAATCAAGTTCACAACATCCAGGGAGCTGGAACTGTGGGTCAAGTGGCGAGAGCAATCCCTAGAATCTATGCAGCAGTAGAAGACCGCTAGGCAGATCATCAATCAACTGTGGTTGAAGTTGAAGGTAAGATTGCTAAGCAATATGTTTCTATTTTGATTGATCCTGGATCTACTCACAGTTATGTCACTCCTAGAATTGTTGAGATTTGTGCTTTCAAGAAATTAAAGCATAGTAAATCATGGTTAGTTCAACTAGCCACTGGAACCAAGAGAAAAGTTAGTGAAATAGTAGAGAAATGTCCATTAGAGATGGATGGGCTATTCACTTATGCAGATCTGAATATTTTACCACTGGGTTCCTCTGATATTCTCATTGGAATGGATTGGTTAGAAGCACACAGGGTTAAACTTGACTGCTACAATAAGACATTTGAATGCATAGACGAAGAAGGAAACCCGAGGGTTGTAAAAGGGATTCCAAAGGTGACTTCTGTCAGATAGGTTTCAGCCATGTAGTTGAAGAAGTTCTGTAGGAAGGGATGTCAACTGTATGCAGCCCACATTTTAGAGGCAACAGAGAATGAAACTCTTAAATTGGAGGACTATCATGTATTGCAAGAATTCAGGGATGTTTTTCCTGATGAGATTCCAAGACTCCCTCCAAAGAGAGACATTGACTTTACAATTGAACTTGTGCCAGGAGCGGCACCAGTGTCTAAGACACCCTATAGGATGAGTACACCGAAATTTCTAGAATTGAAAATGCAATTACAAGAGTTACTGGAAAAGAAATATATTAGGCCAAGTGTGTCCCCGTGGGGAGCACCTGTTCTATTTGTGAAAAAGAAAAATGGAACACTCAGGTTATGTATTGACTACAGGCAGTTGAACAAAGTCACTGTGAAGAACAAATACCCATTGCCCCGAATTGATGACCTTTTTGACCAAATGAGAGGAGCAAAGGTATTCTCAAAGATTGACTTGAGGTCTGGTTACCATCAGGTAAGAATCAAAGAAGAAGATATTCATAAGACCGCCTTTAGAACGAGGTATGGACACTATGAGTTTGTAGTGGTACCATTCGGTCTCACAAATGCACCAGCTACATTCATGTGTCTCATGAATAATGTTTTTAGCAAGTATTTGGACAAGTTTGTTCTTGTATTCCTAGACAACATTCTCATCTATTCTAAGAATGAAGAAGAGCATGAAGAACATTTGAGAATGACAATGCAATTACTAAGGGAGCATAAGTTGTATGCAAAGTTGAGCAAATGTGACTTTTATAAAGATAGAATTCATTATTTGGGTCACATCATCTCCGACGAAGGATTATCAGTAGACCCTGAGAAGATTGAAACCATTATGAATTGGCCAACTCCAAGGAATGTGACCAATGTGAGATCTTTTATGGGCCTTGCTGGTTACTACAGGAGGTTTATCGAAGGATTCTCCAAGGTTGCAAACTTGATCACTTCTTTGCAAAAGAAGGAGATAAAGTTTGAATGGTCACCAAGATGTGAGGAAAGTTTTCAACGATTGAAAAATCTTCTTACAAATGCACCAATTTTGAAGATTGTAGACCCGGAAAAAAACTTTGTGGTGTGTACCGATGCATGAAATCAAGGACTTGGAGGAGTTCTTATGCAAGACAACCACGTGATATGCTATGAGTCAAGAAAGTTGAAGGAGCACGAGAAGAACTATGCTACCCATGATATAGAACTTGCAGCCATAGTACATGCTTTAAAGATGTGGAGGCATTATTTAATGGGAAGAAAATTTGAGTTAAGGACAAACCATTGTGGTCTAAAATACTTGTTTGATCAGCCAACTTTAAATGCTAGGCAAGCTAGATGGTTGGAATTTTTGTGTGAATTTGATTTTGAAATCAAACACATAAAAGGGAAAGAAAACAAGGTGGCTGATGCACTCAGCAGGAAGGTGCATGAAATGCATGTGGCAGCGCTTAGTACTTGCCAACCAGATTTGAGGCAACAGATTGTGAACCATATGGTTGAGGATGAAGTGTACGTGCAGATAAAGGACAAATTGCAGCAGCAAAACCTTGAAAAGAAATATGAGGGCTATCATTTGGAAGAAGGTGGACTTCTTACTTATAAGAATAGAGTCTATGTTCCAAATGTGGCAGATTTAAGGAGAATGGTTATGGATGAGATCCATAAAGCTCCATACTCTGGTCACCCAGGATATCAGAAAACAATTGCTACAGCAAGAAAATATTATTTCTGGCCAGGCATGAAGAAGGACATCGCTGAATACATTTCTAAGTGCATGGAATGCCAGCAAGTGAAGAGTGAACACCAACATCCAGCAGGTTTATTGTTTCTAGTTCCAATTCCAGAATGGAAATGGGAAGTAATATCCATGGACTTTATTACAGGATTGCCAATGACTGTGAGACAACATGATTCCATCATGGTTGTGGTGGACAAGTTAACAAAGGCAGCACATTTTATACCGGTTAAGTCCACACATAAAGCCGATGCCATTGCAAATATTTTCATGAAGGAAATTTTCAGATTACATGGGTTGCCTAAGGCAATAATTTCTGACAGGGATACCAAGTTCACTTCCAATTTTTGGAAAGGTCCCTTTGCAGATTTGGGTACACAGCTGAGCTTTAGTACCGCATACCATCCTCAAACAGATGGGAAAACCGAAAGAGTAAATTGGGTGCTTGAAGACATGCTCCGCATGTATGTAATGGACAAACCATCCAAGTGGGAGGATTATCTACACTTGGTAGAATTTGCATATAACAATGGGCAATAAGCATCGTTGGGAATAAGTCCTTATGAGGCTTTGTACGGCAGAAGGTGTAGGACACCAGTGACTTGGGACAATCCAGTGAACAGAATTGTACTTGGGCCAGAATTGCTTAAGGAAATGGAGCAAGAAGTTGCCAAGATCAGACAGAATTTAAAAATAGCCCAGGATAGACAGAAAAGCTATGCGGATAAACATAGAGTGCATAGGGAATTCAATGTTGGGGATCATGTGTATCTTAGAGTGAAATCAAGGAAGAGTTCCTTGAAGCTTGGGAGTTGTGCCAAGCTATCACCTAGATATTGTGGGCCATTTGAAGTGCTTGAAAGAATAGGACCAGTTGCATATAGACTTGCATTGCCTGCTAGCACTAAAGCTCATAATGTTTTTCATGTCTCTTTGCTTAAGAAATATGTACATGATCCTAACCATGTGATTAATTGGGATGTGATCCAGGTGGAACCCGAGGGAGAATTCCAAACCGATCCATTGCGCATCCTAGACAAGAAGGTAACATTGCTCCGGAACCTAGCCATTGGACAAGTAAAGGTGCAATGGAAGCACTACGGTCCCGATGAGGCTACATGGGCGCTGGAGGATGCCATGAGGGTGGCATATCCATTTTTGTTCAATTTTGATGAGCACCGAGGACAGTGCTAATGTAAGGGGAGGGGAATGTAATGTCCCCATTTTGACCCCCTTTGTATTAAATCGTAAATGATGTAAATATTGTAATTTAATCATGGTGAGGAGCTCAAGGCCAAGGCCCCACCATTGATTTAGCGTTTCATGTAAGGCCCTATGGATCGGAAATTAAAAATAGATACCTATGGTTCTTGTGCTAGACAGGCACAATGTAAATAAGACATCATGTAAATACGAATTTTAATGAAAAACCCACAACTGGCTATGTTATGCAATAAAGAGATGGGGGCATGATTCTACAAGGAATAGGGAGGGAATTATTCAAACCCTTGAGCCAATGGTGTTAATCCATGTGTTAATGAGAAAACCCATAACTACCAACTACCCATTTTGGGTTATGGACCCAATCATTTAATTCTTCCAGAAATTGGTTGAGGTAGTTAATGCCTTGGGAATGAAGAGGTATGGTAGCCAATTTCGTGCATGGGCAAGCCATCAACCTAGGAAATCGTATTTGGTCTCCTGGGGCAAGAAAACACCCACGAATGGTGCCCAAAGCCATTCTGAACAGTTAGTCTTTCCTCTCTCATGC
Source organism: Larix kaempferi (assembly GCA_027924585.1). NCBI lineage: Eukaryota > Viridiplantae > Streptophyta > Pinopsida > Pinales > Pinaceae > Larix > Larix kaempferi. The sequence goes on from BSBM01000510.1 coordinate 3,032,443, forward strand.
AGTCTGAACTACTGGGTCTTTCCTCATCACGTTTTTATCATTTTCCTGCATTTTTCCATAAGGTGGGAGCTCGTTTTTGTGTTGCACAGCAGCTAGGAGAAAGGGAGTCATGTTTTGGGGGTTTATAGAGGTCGTTTTTGCCCAAAAATACCCATGGGCTTTTTTCTAAAAATGGTCTTTGCTCTCCAGGGTTGAATCCCCAATTGCCTTTTCGTTTTGGGTATTCCCACATTTTTCTGGACTGGTAGAAACCCCATCTTTGGGCACCTCCCTATTAAAATGTTTTTAATCATGCCAGATAATTGTGGCCCTGCTATTATGTACATCCTTGTTTTGGGTTTGAATCTGTGAGCAGGAAACTTGGAGTGCTAGTGGACATAATTGGCTTGATAAACCTAGTGAAGGGAGTAACCTCTCAAGAAGATCAAGAGGGCTGGCTACTCTTCTATGCACACCTGGGACACTCTAGAATTGGAAGGTATGGCCTGAGGGACTGTGAATTGGTGAAGGGAATACTTCCTTGAGTGGGGTGTGTAGGCATTGTGGGTGCCACGCTAAATAGATCTTGTAGAGGTATCCATATCTCTGTGGTTGAGCTCGCTAGCTTAGCAATTCTTCCCTTCCATTTCCTAGCAGCCTAATAAACCCAATTGTAGATTGGCTTGGCTCATCTTGGTGTATGCTTAGCTATGTGTGAGTGTGATGTTCCCTGGTTCCTTGTAGAAATCATGCCCAGCTCGGGGGTGGCAGTTGCATCAAGAGGTTGATAAGCACAACTGGCCTATGGTTGGGTGGAACGTTGCAGTTGCATAGCCAGTTGCTTGGGACTACTATTATAAGATAAGTACTCTCTTGTGTTAACTTTGCATTTATTTATTTGATGAATATCGTGAATGTATTATGGATGTGTCATTGATATTATTCCCGCTGTGTTTTTCTTATAATTACACACTCCATATGTCTTTTATATTATGTGAATGCTTGGTTAAAAGTTTATGGGGCTATATGCCCGGTTTAGTATCACGATCCTCTCTAACATGCTGGTATGATAGGAGGGGACATTACAATGTGGATCTCAGTGCTAAGAAGAGCAAGACAGAGGAACCTGATGAAGCTTTCATGAATGGCGACCAAAAATAGGGATGGATCAGGTCCAGGATTGACCTTCTTTTTGCTGTTTATGGTTTTTCAAAAAATATTTAATAGCGTCGTAGTATAGGATGTTTCTGCACTCTGCTAAGACTGGAAGCTCTATGGCTTAAGTTTTTGAACCTGGAAACACCTGCAAATGTACTTCTCATGTTTGCTACTACTTGGGCAATTCGTCAGATACTATAGCTATCATAGGACAGGCAGATATAGTGTTTGTTTTCAACCTGAATAGGACGAATTGGGCGTGATGGTTGTCTTCCATTCATGGGAGCAATTAGTCCTGATTTTTGCTATGTAACCCATCTTTTTTTTACAAAAATATCAATACATAACCGTTTCTGTTAAAAATATATATATATATTATTCCATTCATTAAAAAAAAATTCATTTAATTAATTTGTTAATTGACATTATTTTAATTCAAATTATTAAATTATTTAAATTGCAAAATAAAAAAATTTAAGACTAACTTAAAATCTATGTTAACCTCTTTACTTCTTTTTAATAAAATTTCTATTTAATAAATTATTAAATTATTTTAAATTCAAATTATTTTATTTTGTATAAGCTGCAGATTATATTAGATTAAAAAGAGCACAAAATAGAATACAGTCCTTAATGGCCTGGCCCGAAGGTGCCACCCATGTTTTTCGAGAGAGTTCATGACAGTCAAAATATCATAAAAAAAACCTTGTCTACAGAGGGGAGAGTCTGAAGGAAATTGATAGAGTTTATGGTCTTAGCAGCATTAAGCTGATTGCATATACATAGTAGGACAAAAAAGACAAAAACAAACAATAGAAAACCCTGCTTAGACAGTAGCTCATGGCGTCTCTTCTAGAATGGGGCAGCTGTAAGGTGCATTGCCCTCCACACCTTGTCTGAGATCAGGGTAGCGTTCTCCTCCATAGAATCCGAAGAACCAGGAGCCATTACCGGCTTGACAGGCAGGGGAGCAGTTTTCCTTGGCATCACAGGGACGAAGGATGATTGTTCCTTTCGAGTGCGCTTCGCCAGAATAGGGCCTAAGGCAGAAGGAATGGGAATGATGCTTGAGATTTCTCCTTACCTTTAGTTTGAACCTTGCTGCATGTCAGGCCCGCAGAGTTGCCACCCGGGTTGAGATTGTCCAAGCCAAGAGTAGAATTCAGAGCAGCAGCAGATGAGGTGGCTCCAGGGGTGGTGCTTCTAGAGCGAAAGTCACGGCCAAAGGAATGGGTAGGGGCATAGGAGTCCGAGCTTTGAGTGTTGCGCAGGGTGCCAAGAGTGGTGGCCCAATTAGGCAGAGTGGCGAGCAGAGACTGATTTGCCTGGTGTGTAGAGACCCAGTTGGATTGCATGTTTTCCATCAGCTGCCCCATCATGTTCTTAACCAGCCAGTAGGGTCCCAAGTTGGTTCTTATTGTCGAGGTGACATGGTTTCTGCATTGATCCTAGCTTCCCAATTGTCCAGCAGCAGACGAATTGGGATGGAGATCGCTGGACCATAACCCTGTCGCAGAGGAGTTCCCTTCTAAGCATTGGCTTCCTTCGTGCTTTTAGCTTTGGCCCCCTTAGTTCTTCCCATAGTGGCTACAGGAAGGGTGATACTAACACAGGAGTGCGCTTGTAGGTAGCTGAAGTTGCAGAGATTTTAGAGCGCAGAGAGAGCGATGCTGAGAGCATAGAGTACCTGGAGAATGAGGTATCTAGAGTGACTCATCGAACAAGCAGACATATGAATGTTTCCTTAAGCCCTGGGCCCGTGGTTCACACATAGGAGGATCCCCATCATGGTGGCCAGAGAGGTTGAGGCGATGTTGAAGACAGGCTTATTAACTAGCCTCAGCGTTTGATGTCGTTTCAATGACATCAGCATGGGTGTGCGTGTGGCTATGTGTCACCGGGTTTTAGCCATCTGGACTCAGGGTGGAGCTGGCACCCGCATCTGGGGTTTAAATTCAAATTATTAAATTATTTCAATTTCAAAAATTTAAATTATTTCAAATTCAATAAAAAAAATTAAAGTCTTTTTGAACCAACCCCCTTTTTACCTCTTTTACCATTTTCTATAATTTAATTTAACTTATCTTTTTCCAATCCATTTCCTAAGTTCCTATTAACTTCATTAACCCTTATACTTCAACAAACTTAATCATTTTTTACCTAATTTGTCCCTTTCTCTCCAAACGACTAGTTTTCCCTCAAACCTATTTATTCACCCTCCTTGCAAATTAAATTTTCAAGCTTCTACCATTCTTGCAATTCATCTTTCAAGCTTCAGTTGGATCCTGAAGATGGGTGAAGTGTCCACCCAAAATGCGTCGATCGTGTAAACTTTAACACAATGCCAATCCAGAAGATCAAGCACAATGTTGATACACTGTGGAAATATTCATGCTCAAAGTTATGACAATTTTATCAGTTTGGTCTCATTGTAACTTTCCAAACTAAATAGAAACCATCTACAACTATCTCAATCACTCATAAAAAGAGATAATATGGGACAACCAAGGGGGAGAAACCTTGATTATTGTTACGCTGGAGAAATCTTCATACCATTTTGAATCTATTCATCCATATTATCCCTCAGTGACCCTTTCCCTTGAGCACCCTTTTTATAAGTGGTGAAGTAACCCATCTCATGTGATTTCTACCCTATACACCCTTGGAAGACAATTGATTGAGGCAGGATCGAAATCAATTCAAGAGGAACTCAGTCTTAGGCTTTGAAAGGTGTCGAGGAAACAAATATGTAATTGTGTATCATCTGATTGTTTTTCATTAATGTAAATTGATGATATTTCCTTCCCCATATGCATGTCTTGATATGGCTAGTCTTTATTGGATGTGTTAGTCCTAAAGTCTGCAACTAGACTACTGGGCTACAGAGTTTAGGCACCTCAAGTTTAAGGATTGGTTTTTCATTTATCAAATAATGGCTTTGGATGATGAGGGATGATGATAAAAATTAAAAAGGCAAAAATGTACCTCTGAAAACATCAAGTTTTTACTAAATAAGGATATGAATAAAGACTAACAGTCCATACTGAGGTCATCAAATATGAGGAGTGAGATTTTATAACCATTAATGATACAAGATAGAGACTAACAATCTATGATTAGTTGCATCATGATAATCATTATGTTTAAAAACACTTTTCGTAAGCACACTTACAAAAACATTTATTTGCATGTTCAGGCACCCATAAAGAAAACATCAATATAGATAAAAAGTACAGGCAAAGGTTCAAACAGAACCACAAAACATTCAAGTGCATGAAAGGCTAAAACCTAGCTCCCAATTTAAACAACAATGAATCTCAGCATAAAATGAATCCTTATATTAGCAAAAATATATATGTCTGCCATAAGCATTGAAACATCCTTACGACCCTAATCCAAAATTTCTTTGTTTGTTTGTCCTTTTACAACTTATAGGCATAATTGTTCTAAAACAAACAGACTTCAAAGATCCACTATCTGGGGATCTAAAATGCTAAAAATAACTATAGGTTACAATCTAGGAACTATAAAATAAAAAACAATAACTATTCCAAGATCTCGATCAAAGCTTTTGACCAAAAAGCAAAATTGCCATTTGTACTATAAACAACTATCAAGAGGAAGATAAATGATCTCATATGCGTTGAGTTGCCTCTGCCAGCACAACAAGTCCATCCAAATCTTGCGCTTTCCTCTGATGAAGGGCACATTCCTTTTGCAACTTACAAAGCTTATGTTCAAGCTCTTCCTTTTCCTTTATAAGTTTAGCATTATCCTGGTGTGCTATCTTCCTTCTCTTAATAGCTTCATCAGCTACCTTAACCAGCTCTGAACAATTCGTGTTTATCTCCTGTAGGTCTTGTCTCAGCATCTGATTGACCTGAATTAATCTGTCATTAATTTGATTGACATGCTCATTCTGAGTTTTAAACTAATTTAGTTCCTCTTTATGCTTTGCTATTCTAATTTCTTCTTCTAAAAGACTCGGGTCTTCATTAACTTCTTTTGGAGTATTGTTTTCGATTGAGATTTCCTTTCCCTTGGATGATTCCCCAAATTCTGGTTCAACTATGCCTTTATCCTTGTCTTCTGAATTATGAAATTTAGAACTAATTCTTCTTCAGAATTTTCATCTGCAAAACCACTTCTAGCTGGCTGATCATCTTGAATCAGATCTGGAATGTTCCTCATACTCTGCTCAATTTTGTCTAATACTTTTCCAAGTATATTTTCCAATCCTTTCACTTTAGAATCCTCTTCATCAGATGAGTCTTGGATGCTGATTGTTTCATTCTTTTTAATCTCGGAATTTAAGATGGATTTTATATTCAACCTAAGTTGATTTGTTGGTCGCGTTCTAGGCCTGCTGTGAACTTTGATAAACATATAGGGGGCGCATTCTCATAAACCCTCTGTTCTGGCTTCTTTTCAATCTCATTTTCCTGCTTATCACATACGACACCAGAGCTTTCACATGGATTGCATTGAGCCTTAAAGATTTGTTTCGGTTCTTCGTGATCAATTATTTCTTCAATGAACTTGGTTGGGGTTTGAATGATTTCCTCTTCAACCGGCTCAAATTCAAACCCATTTTGTTTTTCCCTTTCAGGATGAAATTTCTGTTCATTATTTTCTTTCTCATTTGGGTCGAGTGATACCCTTGGAACTTTCTTCACAATACAAACCCGCTTTCTTTTTATGTGAGCTTGCTCTTCATTACATCCATAATCTTTTTGTTCGGATTTAAATCCAGACCAAAAGAGGAAATGAGACCAAGATCTTTCATATTTCTTTAACTCTTCAATCACTAGAAGCTTTACTAATCCATTGTGAAAAACACTGTCACTGGAAGACTCAGGGTGATTTTGCAGCCTGGTTTCCATTTTGCCTAAACTTCTCAAGAAAAAGTAAGGTAGGTTCAATTTTTTAATACCTGCTATGTGGACCAGAAATTGCATATGGTACAAGAAAACCATGGCAAATCTCCCTTCACAGGTTACATATCTTTGTACTATCTCCAAGACGTCGCGCCATTCTTCCAAAAGACAGGTTCTCTGGATTCCGGTACCCCAACTAGGGTTTCTATATTGAGGAAGAAGAAACTGATTATAGTCTGCATCAACTTGGTATTTTTTGAACCATCTTTCTCCTTCGAGGGATACATTGATTGCCAATGCAATTGTTTCCTCTGTGACCTGGAATTCGAAACCGTTGAAATTTACCACTGACCCTTTAAAATTCAATGCAAAGTGTCTTGTTACCTCTAGGTTATGACCCTGAATCCTTTCACACATAAAGAACCACCCTGCATCTTTTAGTTTGTTGACTGACTGTGGGAACTTACTGGTCCAATTCATATTCTCAGGCTTGATTCGAAGCAATTTCCCGCTAGGTCCACTTGGTCGCTTCTTCGTATCATGATTCATCTTTAGTTTGGGAAATGAAGGCTGAATGTTAACTCTTCTGAAGCTTTACCTATATTTTTATAAAGTACATTTGCATCTGCTGTTTACAGACACTAATCCACTGAAAATGAGGGTGCCAATTTGAAACCAATCGGGACTAGATAGGTGATAGGCCTTTAATGATTTTGATGTATGTATTAAATTCCTCCTTACGAATACATAACCCAAGACATATCATTAATGAAAAATGTTAAAAACAATTTCCAATGTTCAGCTCCATAATAATTACAAGATATGCTCTTTGAATTAGCTCTGATTATGATTTGACATTCTGACAACGCGCACATGTATTAAAGTAGTATCATGCACTTCCAGAATGTTCTAAAACACAATATGTGATATCAAGCTTCAAATCTCAACTCAAAATGCTTTTTTAAAATATAAGGAATATTTAAAACCTCGAACATATGAGCTAGGCTAAACTAACATAACTTGAAATGCAAAGTGAATTCACTTTTAAAAAGAAATTCAAGCAACAAAAACAAGGTGAAATTAAAAGAAGTATAGAAAAGGTAGGGTGATCATAACAAGACATAAGAGAAAGGGGGTTGACAAATCTAGGACCAACAGGATGAAGTGCTTTAGTCTTTTCAAGAGTTTAATCAATACTAAATGTGATTATAAATATGCTTTTGATTTGATTTATATTTCTATTTGTATCCACAAAGTATTTGAGGAGGGTTGTTTGTCTCTTTTGTAGGTCATGAGTAGTTGGAGTGAAGCAGGTCAAGTTTGAAGGGCAAGAGCATCGAGGTTCAAACTTCGGAAACATGTCCCATTCTTATTATATCTTCTTCCATTTCTTGCTTGTTAGGTTAGTGTAACATCCTTTGGTGTCTTATCTACATGTTAGAAGAGTAATAAGATCAATTCCATCTTTTTAGTATGTTGGTGACATTGTTCTACTCATTACAAAGAATTTTCGTATGACAAAATTTGTGAGCTTAATAGGGAATAAGATATTTGTAGGGCCTTGGTAGTGTGTTTTTCTCAGCTAATTTTGGGTGTCTTCAATCCATTAGGTCATTATCATAGTGTTCCATCCCTCAAAATTCTAAAAAGTACAAAAAATTCTAATTTTTTTACTATTTTAGGCCTTCCCAAGTGTCCCATGCACCTTGTAGTGTACACAGGTGTCTGTGTGATATGGATCCCACACACTTATCTATGGAGAGAGTAGTGTGGCCCTGCTTCTTCTGCATTAGATAGAAGCGTGGGGGTCAGAAAAGAGGTTTTTACCTTGTTTTTCCCCTGGATGTTGGTTGGTTAGGGTTTATGAGTCTATTTGGGAGGTAGCACTATCAAATTTGGAGAATTTTGGTTTTGTTTGGTTGCTTACATACCTTGGATTGATTTGCATTAGGTGAAATTCTAGGGCTTTCAGGTACCTTGTTTCTCCTTTTGTGTTTGTTTCTATGCACTTTGGCATGAAGAGGTAAGAGCATAAATACATCCTTATGCCTCTGTTTTGCCTCCTTGTTTAGGTGAAATGGGTCTTGAAAGACTTTCCTTCCCAATATACCTAATTGTACTTCTTTGAACCTAAGAATTTTTTTTGTTAAGATTATTTTCAAAGGTTGGTAAGAGGACAAGTTTTGAGTACTTCTTGTGGATTGTAGTGGAACAACAATTTAATGTCTTCTACATTAATATAGGTGGAATCATGAATGATGTTTTCCATCTTAGCATGCATTTCTTAGGTTTTTGTCAATAGGATATCATAAGTTTGTTTCCTTTGTATCTTGCTATCAATTTGCGTGAAAGTAAATGTGATTTGATTCATTTTGAAATCTCATTTCCATTTGAATTTTCTTTTCGGAAGTTTCAATATGAATGAATAAGATCTATTTTATGTTTATTTCATTTAAGAACACAAATTCTCATTCATTTCAGCATCCCTCTGGCTAATAACAACCTCTAAAAGCAACACAACTAAAATGAACTAGACTTGTTTTTCTTTGTTAGAAAACCAACAATAGTTTAGGTCTAGGGCCTTGGTTGTATGTTTGGTGATTCAACTTCTCCAAGGCCACATAAAACGGAACCAGGAGTATTAAAGAGTGTAAAATCCATAAGTAACATGAAGTACTTGTTATGAAAGCGCCTCTAACATAAGCATCAAGCAGTAGGTAAAGCTAGTTCAAGTGCCAAGATTATCCCCTATCACTTGAGTTAGTGGGGTTATGCTAGTATGGGAATACTTTAGTTGTGGCGGGTCCTTGTGGTGACACCACGACTATACTTATAATTTATGGTCTAGGACTTAGTCCTGTGTTCCCTTTCCATTTGCAGAATCCCTTTCCGAAGACTGTTCACCCTACTACCTAGCATGAAGTGGTATCCATATAAGATTTGAGCATACATAGATCTATGTGCATAAGCTAACAAGATATATGGTGAAGATGAAATCAAGCATTAACAATTATGAAATAATTGAATAACATAAATTATTACACAATAAACTTGGAAGAGAAGAAAGAACAATGTTATAATTCATGGTGACATAATGAATGGAGAAGGTTACAATTTATAGAGAGGCAATTCGAGTTAGGTTAGAAGACCGTTTGAATTTCTCATGCCCTGCTAAAAAGCCTATCCAGGATTAGATAAGAGTAAATAACCTTAGTTAGTCATGCAGCTCACGTAGACTATTGATTGAGGGACTCACTCATCACTTTGTTTAACTAAAGTGGAGCATGCAAGTCCCTAAAATCACTCAACAAGGGCACTACTGACCTAATTGGGGCGTTAATGAGTGTTATGGGTCAGTTAGTGTTCAGGTAGAACTAAATTAGTGGAGCAACTCTAGTTCTAACTGATCTCCTCCTTAAATCCGGGTGAAACTCCCCCAAATCAGGGAATGCACCCTCAAATCAAGGAAGGCGCCCCCAAATTTAGGGTTTTGACTCATGGATAAATCAGGAGGTGGATTTGAGTGTGGTTTGGCCCATTAGACTCATTAGAGCATACTCTAGGAGGGTTATTTACTCTAACAATCCATAGTTTCTCTTCATATGTTCCACCTAGTTGACTACAAGGGGAAATTATTGTGGTACATATGACAAACATAGAATCTCCATCTCATCTCCTTGGGAGGGTATTCACTGAAGGTGAGTACTTGACCCTTGGCAATTGTTGCGTGAGGATTAGCATAACTGTCTCATTCGAACTTTCATTGGTAGGAGTTGGGCCCTAATCATCATAGTCTAACCTTCAAAAGGCGCATGTTTGGATCTTCATTGATTGAACATAGGATATAACCACCATGGTTTGATTTCTATGAGAGCGAGTTTGCTTGGTTGTGTCTTAGATAGTCTTTTATAAGAGTGTGTTGATTGCTATTTTTTGACCCCCGTAGAAGGCTTTAGAGGTTTATTACTTTATGAATTAAAGTATATGGCTAAAGTTCTTGAGGAGAACAACCAAGGGACCCTTATGCAAGGGGATCCTTGTGCTTTTTCGTTCATTGGGAACATTGGTGCTCCCTTGATAGCCACTTTGAATCTTCTTGGATTCATTATAGGGCTACTAGTTTGGTTGTTTTCCACTTTGAATGTCTTGAATGCTCTTGACGCTTTTCAAGTAGACATTGCATGTCAAGAGTATCAAAACCCTTTTCCTTCTCCACTAGTGACATATTTTCCTCCTCCTTCTATCTCATGTGGTAAAATTCTATATACTAGTAACCAATAGTATAAAAGGAATAAAAAGAGGAAGGACATGAAGTAGATGCAAAGACAAGGGGGGTTGTCACCAGCCGTTGCATGTCACGATGGGGGTAATTCCTCAGCCAATGCAAATCATGCTAGGGGAAATTCATCGGTTACTAATACTAGATTCAAGTCACTAGTCATTGATAGTTATACTAGAGACACGCAACCAGTCGTTGCAAGTCATGTTGGGGGAAAACAACTAGCCACTACAAGTCATGTCGGGAGTGCTGATACAATTGAAACATCTAAATTAAATAAGACGAAAGATTAAGTTCCCTTGTAAGATTTACAAGGGATCCCACCTTACTCATACGTGCCCTGCACTTCTATAGGTACAAAGAGTGTGGTCCCTATCTCAAAAATCTTATGCTTCTAAGGAACTAGCCACTGTAAGTCATGCTGGGGAAAACTTCCAACCAAAGCTAGTCCTACTGAGAGTATTGACATTGTGGAAAAATATAGATGAATAGGACGCAAACCTAATTTCCCTTGTAATCTTTGCGAGGCATATCACCTTCCTAATATATTCCCTATACTTCCATAGGTACAAATAGTTTGGTCCATATCTATAAGATATTTGGTTCTTGATCTATTTATAGTTTCCCAATAGCCCGTTCAACCTTTGGTTGATAAAGTACTTGTTGAATCAATGCAATCTTCAGTCAATCCTACTCTTCCATTAGAGAGTGACAAGATTCAAGTGCTTGAACAGATGCAATCTTCGGTCGATCCCACCCTTCCCTTGGAGAGTGACAAGATTCAAGTGGTAAAATTGATGCAATCTTTGGTTGATTCCACTCTTCCTTTGGAGAATGATGTGGCTACTGCCTAAGTTTTCTTTGCTTCCAGTTCAAAAATTTATGGACAAGGGGGCACTTCATTCACTTCAAGTGAACCACCACCAAGCTCTCAGATTGATTCCTTTGATTGGAATAATATAGTTGGGCCCCGTCTTCCTTTGTATGCACCCTTCCAAATAAGGGTTTAAGTTAAACACCATAATGTTTTTCGATGTATTGTAGATGAAGGATCCTCTATTAGTATTTTATCCACGTATGCTTAGAGAGGTGTGGGTTCTCCCAACCTTGTTTCGGCTGCCAATTAATCACTAGATTTTGATAGAAGACCTAGTGAGCCTTTGGGGTTTCTCCCTCAATTTCCTATTACATTAGGTGGAAAGACTGTCTTAGTCAATTTCATGGTTAAGGAGGGCCCATTGGACTTCAATATGTTCCTTAGGAATGATTATGTATATGTTATGAATGTTGTGGTGTCTACACTCTTTCACATGATGCAATTTATTGTGACAAAGGAAGCATTGCCACTTTTGATCAGATTTCATTTGTTGATCCTCCTCATTACCCGACTTTAAACCAAACATCTCCTTTGTATGTTCCTAGTGTTTCGATAGACACTACCCTGCCATGGGTGAATTATGTGGCCTCATATCCCTTGTGTCCAACTGCTAATAAGAAGAAGCCTCTACATTCATGCTTACCTTCTTGGGACTTGGTTCCAACAGTTGACCATGTGATTCCATCTAATGGGAGCATTGGATACAGTTCTCTACCCTGTTGATCCGAGTGAATGTTCTAACATGTGTTCTCTTTAGGATGACATCCTTCCCTCATATGAATCTCTCATAGATGCAATGATCTAGTCTATCATTCCTTCGAATATTTACATAGTTTCCAAAGATCATCTCCCTAGATTGGACCTAGTTGCAATCAAATCCATTCCCTATTTTCCTTTTGAATATGATCTCACTGTTTGTGGATCCTCGGATAGTGGCATTTTTTACTCTTTAGACTCTGCCATTGAGTTGCAAGTTGGTGCTCTAGACGAGTTTGATTCTTTTAGTAGATTCTTTGGCTCATGTGATGATGAGTATGTTCTCATAGACCCCATTATTGCTTTTCCTTGGTGCTCTCGAGTCTTCGTCAGTAGAATCTGCCTTGGTAATGAATATTGTTGAAGATATTGAAGATGAAAATACCCCTACCAAAGTGACCTGTATTAGTTCTCTCTTTTTAGATTTTATAGATATGATCATGGTATTGTTGTTTCATGGATATATGATTTTAAGTTGGATTGGTGGTTGCTTAGGGATCGTTCTTTGCATGTTGATCGTTCTGATCAGGTATTTTCAGAAACTTGCATATAGGTTTTGGCCTTCCCTTTGTTATGATGCATTTGAACCTTTTGCCACTCAAATTCGCCATAGGGTTGAACCTGTTGGATATTGGTGCATCCATCTCTATTTGCATTTTGCACCAGACCGACAAAAGAGGCTACCTAACATGGGCCATCATAGTCAACACCCTCTTGCCATTTTGGTTCCCATGCCGAGTTCTTTTCATAGGCTTGGGATCCCTTTTAGTTTTACAATAACTTTAAGAAGAAGCTACATGCCTTTCTTTCTAATATATTTCTAGCCATTCCATATAAGGATCCTATTTTGTTCATTATACATTTACCTTTGCTCATTGCTACTTGCAAAACTATGCCTAATGCTTTGCTACAACTTTCATAATTCCATTGCATTCATCATGTTGCTCGTCACTTGCATTTGTTGCATTTGCATTATGAACTGTATCCTTGGAAGAAACATGTTGATGAGTGTCCACCTCTTTCCCATCATATTTTTTGTATTTGGTTTTGCATGGGTCTATTCCATGTGCTTGGAATATAGTTGCATGTCCCGTGACACTCATTTATTCCACTGTACTATAACATTCTTTTATCCTTTTTTTAGGATTTATAATATAAAAAAGACAAAAAAAAAATATTTTAAAAAGAGAGAGGGGGGAAAGATATTCAATTTCTATTATGTATTGGAAGCAAGTCAAGTTATCCTTGAACAAAGCATCAATTTTGAGTCTTCTCAGCAAATTGGGTCCTAGTATGGCCTTAGGATTTGAATCATGACCTCAGAGTTTGTGCTCCTCTAATTGGTTACTCTTCCAATCATATCAAGAATATATTAAAGTCTCTTGCATTACATATTTATATAATTGTTCCCTCTGTGTCAAAGTGCTTCCCAAGTCATTATTGTGTCATGTTCAATGTTCAAGGATTGTCCTAGCTTGTGTCGTCCATTCCTGAGTTTCCTTGACCTTGTATGTCGGCCATTCCTTGGTGTCAATTTTTCCTTAGTATGTATCATCAAAACCAATGTTTGTACTTGTGCTAGCGTAGAAGGTCTCTATTGACTTCTCATTGGCGAGTCATGCATCATCAACTACGACTCATCGCTCTAAGATTCTAACCTAGAGTAAGATCTTCCTAGGCCTATTTTCATCATTGGTATATTACCTTGCACTAAGTAGATGACATCCCTCATTGATCGTTGATTTAGTGGTTTTTCAAATGTTCGATGTCATGACCTCTATTCACATTTTTTTGGATTTATGTTGTACCTTGGATTCCATTTTCATCATTAATGGAAGTCCTCACCTCTGTCAAATAGCTTCCATTATGGGTTGTTGCTCAAAGGGTCTTTTTCATGCGCTATTTACATCTGGTGCATGTAAGAGACATACTTGATGGCCCATCCTGCAAAACTTTGTCCAAGACCTTTTCCAAATCAAATCAACCTGATGTTTCCTCACGTTGGATGATGGAGGATGCCTTAATGCCTCCCTTCCAATGGATTTCTTCCCATATACTTAAACACATTTTGCTATGGGAATGAGATATAGAGTCTAAGTATTACCTTGGGGCTTGTAGTCATCAGTGGCAAGTTCCCTCGCTATCATGCAATGGGAATACATCAATGTCTCATTTTTGATGGATTCTACAAGTGTTTGACTCCAATGCATCTATTCCCACTTGATACAATGTACTAGGTACCTTGGCACTCGTTATCATTATCATTATTGGTGGTTTGTCTCGTGTTTGTTAATGGTATACATAAATGACCGGTAATCACTACGATGCCCTCCATGTTCAACTTCAAATCATCTATTCACATGGATAGGATTCGTACCTTTCAGTGGTTTGGGTGGAAGACCTTGGTCCAACAATAATGTTCCAATATTTTTCTATTGCCTAAGTTCCACAAGACTGTACCATACACTATCTTACATTGGTACCATTTGGAGAACAAGTTTCAATCACTTTAGTTACAGTTATTCTCCTAATATATGTTGATACATAGATCCACTATGTATCTATTTGTGGCTATGATCTATTGATTGACATGGATCCACTGTGTATAATTGTCATGGCCATGATCCACCATTATATATATTTCATGGATCCACTGTGTACTCCTTTCGTGGCCATGGTTTTACATTATCTATATGTCATGGATTTGCAATGCACTTGATTTGGTGGCCATGGTCTATCACATCTAAGCATGGATATGGCCACCTCAGGGAAGAGCAATTTATGACACCTTTGTCTCTATTTTAGGTACCTCTTTGGACCAATGACCAGGAACCTTTTCCTTCATATCACCTCACCCATCTCCACTGGAAATTATAATGTATTTCAGCCATTAGCTCCCCTTCCAACCTCACACATTAGGGGGCATCCGTTATAGTACAAATTGGCACTTCCTTGTTCGTGATGACATCATCCCATAAACGATACCTAATGTCTCTGATCACTCACAAGAATAAACTTGTAAGAGTGGAAGAGCCCATAATTTCACTCCATATGATGATCCATATACCTAAAATGAGATGACAAGTTATGCTGGTTTTATTAGTTTGGTCTCGGTTGTAACTTCCCAAACTAAATGGTAACCATCTGCAACTATCTCACTCACTCTTAAAAAGAGATGAGGTGGGAAAACCAAGGGATACACCTTGGTTATTACGCTAGAGAAATCTTCATACCATTTTGAATCTATTCATCCCTATTATTCTCAGTGACCCCCATCCCTGAGCATCCTTTTCATAAGAGTTGAAGTCAATCATCTCATGTGATTTCTACCCTATACACCCTTGGAAGACAAGTGATTGGAGGTGGGATCGAAGGCGATTCAAGAGCATAGGAACCCGATCTTAGGATTTGAAAGGTGATGAGGCAATATATAGGTAATTGTGTATCATCTATTGTTGTTCATTAATGGAAACTTATGATCTTTCCATCCACATATGCATGTGTTGATATGGTTAGTTTTTATTGGTTTAAGTGCTTTAGTCTTTACAAGAGTTTAATCAATACTAATTATGATAGTATATGTGCTTTTGATTTTATTTATATTTCTATTTGTATCCATAAAGCCTTTGAGGAGGGTTGTTTGTCTCTTTGCAAGTCCTAAGCAGTTGGCGTGAAACATGTCAAGTTTGAAGGGCAAGAGCATCGAGGTTCAAACTTCAGAAACATGTTCCCTTCTTATTCTATCTTCTTCAATTGCTTGCTTGCTTTCAAAACTTGTATCACAATTGTATTCATTCCACTCAAACACTTCCATGAATCACACGTATTTACATAAATTAAAAAAATAAATTTAACAACTTGGACTAATTTCACCTTTCACAACATTTCCCCACTAAAGAGCCCTCCATTGGTCGACACACACTTTCTCAAATATTATTCAATTCATCCTTCTATTTTCAATCTTATATTGGTGAAAATTCCCCTTCATCTTTCACATATATATTTTTTCTAGGTTACAATGCAGAAACCCGAGATACTATCTCTCATTTTGACAATATTACTTAAGATAAATCGTAAATTCTTAGAGCACAAGGCTACGTCAACAATATGGCTGAAAGTTGTTATAACAATATTCTCATTATGAACTCAACATGTAACTTACAAGAATAGGACATAGGTGAAGAAGATAACACTCCATTACACAACTACTCTAGGTAAACCCAAATGACATCCATCCCTTATATATTATGTAATCCATCTGCTAAAACATTTAACTTCTTTCCCTTCCCATAAATAATATTTTACAAATTAAAATTAAATAAACATATTAAATAATTTATAATTAATATCCATAGTATACCATATAAATATTTTTCACTTTATTTAATACGTATTTCTCTGCGATAAATTAGATTACACGTTAACATGTTACTTAAACGCGCTATAACTTGCCATCCTTATCTATACACCATTATACGCTGTTGCTGTTAGAGAATATAACTTGCCATCCTTATCTATACACCATTATACGCTGTTGCTGTTAGAGAAATTTTGTCTTTAATTAATATTTACACAAACCGAATTTGCTTCAATCTATCACCATAATACAACTATTATTATCTATATTTTGTGCTGTGTACTACAAACTATAATTTAGTTATACAACATTTGTAAATTTTGCCGACAGCGGCCAACTTGTGGGATTTATAGAAGTCCTAATAGAAGTGAGATTCTTAAGATCAATTTTCAAACAGGAGAGAACTAATGTGTTCCATTCCAAACTCTATACAAGCCCTAATAGAAGTAACTTTCTTTCTTAATACCAATTTTCAGGGCAGAGAGGAAGATTGTGTTCCATTCCAGACCCTGCAAGCTCTGTCTACTGAGAATACTTGTGCAAACTCGGCTCCAGTCAAGGTAATCACTTGCATGTAACCAATCTCTCTCTTTCTTCCAGAAGATCAAGAAAACTTATTGGGTGGAAGAAATTTAAATTTCCAATCTGTTTTGCAAACATTTTTTTTGGGATAATATTCATATATTCACATTGAATCAAAAATATTTTAACAGAGAAACTATCTGTCCGGTGAGAATCAAATATTCAATATTTTGACTGATGTGCATGGATTTTGTGAATATATACAATCTGGGCAATCTGTTTCTGAATGAAAGTCTTCTTGAAATTTTGATTTACAGCCAATTGATCTCTCTTAAAAAATTTGAATTGATTTTGTTTGGTTTTTAATTCAAACATTGGCACTGATCTACAAGTAGCTGGTTGAGCACATATGTTTGCAGTCGAAGGAGCTATCAACATGGTGAATCCACACACTCTGATGTACACAGTTAGAGATAGATTTAAGATAGATATTTAGTATTAACAAAGGCCTATTAATAGGAAATTGGGTTTATGGTCAATTGATTGTCACATTTCATTTTCCTGACAGTTCCCCAAGAGACTTTGCCATTCTACCCTGAGCCTCGTCTGTTTTCCTTCAAACAGTTTGCTATTCTTTGATTTTGAAATGGGGAAGCTCAGCGTTCATACTCTGTGCTGGTTCCCCAAGAGACTTTGCCATTCTACCCTGAGCCTTGTCTGTTTTCCTTCAAACAGTTTGGTATTCTTTGATTTTGAAATGGGGAAGCTCAGCATTCATACTCTGTGCTGGTTAGGCACCCATGTTCACACTGTGGTTTGGGAGATTCACATTGATGACTTACGTACATTGACTACTTACGAATTTTTTATCATCATTATATATCCTCTTAGTGTGTCACTCGACAAGACAATCTCCAAATTACCCGATCCATATTCTAGTTAATTTTCCAGCTATCCTATAGAATAATTTTGCAAACCTGTTGTGCTCAAGAAAGTTTGTGAGCAGTTCCAAACAGCATGGTACTGGTCAAGCTCAATCTTGTTGTGACAAGGAAAATAGTTAGAAAAGTTCTTGAATTCTTCTGAGAGAATCTGTCCATTGAGATTTTTTCTCGTTAATGATTTCATTATTATTTCAATTCAACAGAAGATTCAAGTTATGAACATAACCTGTGTGTTTGTGAAAACTTTTTACTGGGTGCTGAATGGCTAAGGGTTTTGTAGTTTACAAAAATGTTACAAAACTTGGAACCGGGGTCAAAAAATCGGACTTGGGAACAACTTGGGAAAAAACAGTGGACTGACTCAACAAAATCTTGGCTAGCATTACAAAAAGCATACTATTTCATTTTTTATAAGTTAAACCAAGAACTAAAATATACGTTGCCACAGAGTAAACCATCAAACAACTTTATGAAATACTCTTCTCACTAGCTGAAGCACAATCAACGGCTGTGTGTGCAAAATGAGTGGCTTTTCCAGGGTTTATAGCAAACAAACTGCACCACAAAGCTTATCCTCACTCATAGACATTGTAAATTAATCAATAATTTTCTCCTCAAACTTGCATGTCACTAGCATTGCCTTTTTAGCCTTGAATATCTACCATATGAACTGATACTAAATGTTATGTGTTTCAACCTATGTTGCGTGGAAGCGCCCCCCCCTCCACCACCGCTCCTGAAGCTCGCTTCCGAAGGAAGCGTTTTCAGGAAGCTCTCTTCCTTGCAAAAAAAAACTCTCCCTCCCTTTTTTCAATTTTTCTTAAAAAAACAATAAGTTAAGTGATGGGTGGGGGGGTACTAACCCTAGGCCCATACTAATGCTATATAAAGGAGGAAAAGCCTACTCTAACAGCAAAAAACCTAACCTTAGTAATCATCAGTAGCATTAAATGGTAAATATTAAATTCTTGAAGTAAAAGGATAGAGAATGAAAGATAAGGAATTGTTTCAGGATGTTTGAGAGTGGTTCCAACCTCATCGGACTTCAATTGCAAAAAGTAGAATTTTTGATCCCATTCAAAATTCAACAGGCTTAACTGTTTTTAGGATTTTGGGATTGCATTGTTTCCACTGGATTCTATCATGTATGAGGGTATGGGATTGGCATTTAATCAAACACATCATCCCTTCTATGTACCTTGATGTTGGTGGTGTTGATTGTTTAGATTGATGTCGGTGGCGTTGATTGTTTAGATTGATGTTGGTGGCCTCAAAATTAGTTTTTGAAGAATCCCTAGTTTATAGCCTATTTATTGATGTACTTTGGTTCAGATATGGATTGCAGTTGGTGCTATTTTGGTTGCAAACACTCGTACTTGCTATATACATCAGAAACTTTGCATATTTGTGTATAATGCTTTGAATTCTAATGGATGCACATGGTTTTGTTGACATATGCATCGAAATATATAAAAAAATATATATTTTATAAAAAACGCTTCCGAAATGCTTCCAAACCGGAAGCTTTTGAAAATTTCGCTTTTCGCTCTCACTACCGCTCCCGCTCCCAAGTAACCTTGGTTTCAACTGAGCTTGGTAAATCAGGTTCTTGCTTAATAAGTTAATACCTATTGACAGGACAAAATGTCTTGCAGACCCTGAGGAGAAGTCCCATTTAGACCTTGTCTCATTTAAAATAGGGAACCCATTTGGATTCTATCCTAGCTACCATTAATGCTTATACCATAAAGTCTCTGCACCACCAAGCTTATCCTCACTCATAGACATTGTAAATTAATCAATAATTTTCTCTTCAAACTTGCATGTCACTAGCATTGCCTTTTTAGTTTTTAGCCTTGAACGTCTACCATATGAACTGATACTAAATGTTATGTCTTCAACTGAGCATGGTAAGTCAGGTTCTTGCTTAATAAGTTAATACCTATTAACAGGACAAAATGTCTTGCCAACAGGGAGAAGTCCCAATTAGACCTTTTGTCATTTAAACTAGGGAACCCATTCGGATTTTATCCTGGCTACCATTAATGCTTTATGAGAATGTTTAAAACTACGAAATGCAATGGGTGCAATTGCAAAGTGATTATATTCTAAATGCAATCTAAGCTCCTAGCTAGGATTCTACAGGAATTAAAAGGTTTGGATATAAAACCTCATATATTGCTATTGATATCGATAGGAAGTAAGTTACTTCAAATTAAAGACAAAAATATAAGTAACCATACATAAAACAAGGATAACCTATGATTTTAATGCTGATTACAGTTTCATATTTGAGGTAAATGAACAACCATTTGAAATGAAACAATAAAATTAGATAACTAATGCTACAAAATAATCCAAAAGCATTAACAAATATTCTTACAGGATCCCAACGATATGTAAGTAAAGAAACATCTCCAAAATCCATAAGCTGAAATAAACACTCCAAAACATTGGTCCAAAAGCTAGCTTTGATAGTAACATTCAAAAAGAAATTCTATCAACAAGCTTTGATAGTAACATTCAAAAAGAAATTCTATCAACAAGCTTTGATAGTAACATTCAGAAAGAAATTCCATAGAATGTAAGACCCAAAGCCTCTTTTCTTCCTATCGGATCACATTTATAGAGTATCAACAATAATAGTTTCTTTGTTTCATGACTCTTTCGGTTACTAAAACAAACAATTTCTTTAAAAGAGAAAAATTCAAAATAAAAAAGTTTCAAGCTAAGAAAATACTAGGTCTTTACTTCAGTGTTACACGGGGACGCGTGTTAGTTTTCATACAATTATAGCAGTATAATTTAATAGCATATGAACAATAGGATCACTAGAAGAAAGACAAAGCACATAAACAAAGAACATGAGAATTTATCTGGGGAAACCTGTTATCACACAACTTGTAGTTGTCCCTAGTGGTATCCCATCCGGGATTGTAGAGGAGATACACAACTAAAGAGGTGACCCAAGAAATGCCACGGTTCCCAATGCAAGCTGGGAGTCACGACAACCGAGGCACTCTTCACTTTAGATCGAGATGAATCAAGACCAAGGGGGAGACCCTACAACCAATCAAAGATGATTGGACCAAAGCAAAGGTTTCTAGGGAAGTGTTAAAGACGGGTTACGGAAACCAATGCAAGGTTAGGTGGACCGAGAAGTTTAAGTATGGTTGAAAGAGGCTTAGGGGATGACTTATGTTTCAACCAATGAATGATTTAGGCCACATAATGAGATAAAATGACAAGATCTAGTACCATGAAATACACAAGTGGGACCCACTTCCTTGGGGTATGGAAATGGCTCAAATGGAGCCCACAAGGTGAATTTAAGGGTGCAAATGGTACAAAGGGGTATGTGAAGAGTAGATCTATGGATCTAAGGTGAAAATAGAGATACCCACATATGGGATCTAGTATTTGACACACATCCCAAGGAGTGTGAATTGCCTTAGGTGGACTAGTGCCTTGATGGATGGGCTAATGGAGTCAAAAGAGATGTGGAAATGTAAATCGGGACACCTAGGATGCAAATCAAGTGGGCTACTCAAGATGTGATGGTTGGATCTTACTAGATCTAATGTTTCACTATGTGACCCAAGTGGACAACAATCCCCAAAATGAGGAATGATACCCCCAAGGCAGACCTCCACAAAGTGAGACACTAGATGTAGGTTTTAAAATATGCTCTTTCCAAATCCAATGGGATCTCAACCACTCATGTCCTACAAGTGGGAAAACTCAAACCCTCAAGAAGTGCGACTTTGCCCAAGGAGGGCTAAAAGCATGGAAAAGTGTGTCAAATCAAGTCCAAAGGCCACCAAAATTTAGATCCAAGTAGTTTAGGCAAGTATCAATGTGGATCTTGAAAATCAAGGGCATCCAAAGGCTAGATCTCCATAGATCTGAAATTGAAAGTGCATCACCAAATTGACCCAAGTGGGGCACAACCCTCAAAATGAGGAATGGGGCCCACAAGGCAAAAATCAAATAAGTGACACACTAGGGGTAGGTTATCAAGTGTGAGGATCATGAATCAAGTGGGATCTCACCTACCCATGTGGTGGAAATAGCTTAAACCGTACACCCAAGGAGGGCGACTTTACCCAAGGAAGGTTAAGTGCATTGAAAAATGTGTCAAATGAAGCCCAATCCACACCAAACTATAGATCCGAATCGCCATGGATACTATAGAGGTGGGTTTTTAATATCTTTTCAAAAGGCAAGCTAGATCCAAGTATATCTAAGAAAAACAAAAACGAGGGTTTTGATTTTAATGTAATTTTGACCAATGGGATGGATAGCAAGCGAAATCAATACGTACCTTGTAGATCTTACCTCAAAAGCTTGCGGCCTCGTAGCATATGGAGAATTCTTGCCCTAGTTACAATTCCAAGCTTGATCCAAGTGTCTTCAACCAAAAGCATCCAAACCCAAGGAGGAAATATGTCCCATGAAAACTTGCAAATCAAACTACATCAAGTTAGATTTGACCTACAAATCCATAAGATCTAAGCATGTCATATCAAGAAAGCAATCAATGGACAAAGCACAATTGAAAAACACCCTCTCTATGAAGACGTCTTGCTTATGGGGGATGTGAGCAACCCCTACAATCTTCCCACAAAGAAAATCGTTGAGCTAGCTTGAGTAATTCGGCCTCCCTCTCTTGAAGTCGATTTCACCTGAAAAGCAAACAATGTCTAGAAGCAAAATATCCAAGAACATATGCAAGAGAAACCCAATCAAAACCAAAAAGTAGATCTCCAAAATATTCTTTTCATTCCAAGTTTTCCAGAGCCCAAAGGTGAGCTATACAATAGGGGGTCTCCTCCTTATATAGGATAATAAAGACCAAAACCCTAGATCGCAAAACCACTTTACAATAAAATGAGTGGTTGAGATTAAAAGATCTCAATATATAATCAATGGCTGAGAATGAACCATAACAATATATCACATGGATCACTCAAAAGGTGATGACGTCATAGCTAAATGGCACAAAGTGAGGGTGACGTCATCCTCTAAAGGGGTCAAAATACAATGGGCCCACCTCATATGACTAGGACATGACTCATGAAGCACATGGTAGGGCTAGGAGGCATCAATCCTTGCTAGCTCATCCCATGGCACAATAAAATAATATAATATGTCCAAAATAATACAAATGATCAAATCTGTCCTCAAAATTTGTGAGAGACATGCAGTAAATGGCCTCCTGTGGCCTTTGTGGACCCCCCAAAATGATGAAAACTGGCTGGAAGATAGGGGGTTCACCCTGGAAGACCTCTGTGAAAACCAAGTGCCAAAACCTTGCCTCAATTGCCCAAATCGAATTCCTCAGTGACCCTTTTATCCCATTTCTGGACTGCCTTGGTAACTGTGAAAGTGTTGAAACTGCCTCCTAGGGCACCTGCGCTATCAAACTGAGCCCACCAGGTTCTCCAGAAGGGGGTTAAATGGCAATATCAAGTGGCTGGACCACCCCCTTCTCATACAGCGCCCTAGGTGAACTGGCCTCTCAAGGCCTCTGTTGCTCAGGCTGGGAAATCAGCCCCAAATCTGGTCAACAAGTGGAAAACTGCATCTATCACTGTCAGAAGTGCCAGAAACTGAATGATAAGTGTCTCATTGGATCTAGAAGACCCAAATCTACTAAGAATGTGTACTCATACACCAAGGGTTGCCCTGATGGGCTAGCTGTAGGGTCCACCATATATGGACAGTGCATAATTTGATGATCTGAAGTAATAATAAAACCTGCTGAACTGCATCAATCATCATATGAACCATATGTCCATCATATAGCATCATCATTAAGAGTATGTGGGCCCATACATCATCATCAATAAGCCTACATGGCCCACATCATCACGGATCCCAAGAAATGACCATAGTCAAACTAGGTTTGACTAGGTCCACATACAACCAAGGATAAATCATATAAATAGACTAAAACATGTTCCTCTAATCATACTCACAGCTTAACTTAAAGCATAACATCATTTAGTGGCATTAATCATATTTGTTCATTCCGTTGTTATATATATTTACTTGCACATAGCTTAAATGACAAACTCACCCACTGGACATGGTCTAACTGCTAGCTAAGGATGAAGGCTAGGAACAAGGTTGGGCAAAGGGGATGACTTGTCTAAACTCAACTAAAAGACACTTTGGACTGGGAGAAAGGGGAAGCTACAAACTCTGTGCTGGACAAAATAAACACAGGGAATGGCTGTGCTTCACAAATGGGTAAGTTGTTTAGAGAGTGCTTATTCAACTTAGGCATCATGTCTACTTTTATAAAAGATGATTCAGTTTCATTAGGATCCATTGATTTCATTTCATGACCTTTTTGGCCTACATAACCCTTTGGATCTCAGGTGTGCTGATAAGCACAACTAATCGCAGCTTGCATCCAGGGCATGTTTTATACATATATAAGGTCAGCAATTGTTTAGATATAGCATTTAAGAACCATTGCTTTTTTGACCTTTCTTATACTCTTCGAGGAGTATTTTTAGCAGTTCATCACTCTTGCCTTTTTTAGTTTCCATGGGCGAATCTACATAAGTTTCCATAAGTAGTACATGAGCTTTCAGTTTTAGCCAACAACATCTCAAGTGACTATGGGGAGTTCGAGCCAGTGCCAAACATCGGGACAACCGACCAGAATGATTTAGGCCTACAATCCAACTTACCAAAGGCAAGTTTTGTCACCAACTCAGAGCTGAGACACTAAACATACAGGGATGCGGTCCAAACACAGAGGTAGTAAAAAGGGAAGTCCTCAATATCAGAAAGCCAAGTAAGACAAGTAAAGGGTTAAGGCCAAATAAGGAAAGTCATGGATGGATGGAGTCAAATGATGGTGAAGCCTAAGCTAGCAGACAAATGGTGTCAAGGAATACCATATCTATGCAAGGTAGTGAACTAGTGAGTTTTGTCAAACAACCTAAATGTGCAAGTAAAATGTTGGTTTTATAATTTATCATCAAGATAGTTCATTTTATAAAGTTTGCCACATCATGAATTATATACCAAGCCAATGCTGTGAACATGACTAAAACAACAAGATAATAATCCATAGTCAATCATCAGGAATCAATAGGTCATACAACATCATCATAAGAATAATCATCATATACCATCCGAAACACTGCTGCGATACATCTCTTGGCACTGAATTGAAACTGTATGGAATAAAGGGTCACATCGGTCATCAAATCTGAACTCTTAAGGCTAAGCCTTGACACAAGGTCTAACATAAGTTTGAATAATACACTGCTCTGATCATGAGTGATCTCAAAATATAAAGTCATCATAGCCAAGCTCTGAATAATCAAAGCTCTGGAATGTGCAGATATCTGCTAAGCAAGAATAGTAGCCCTGCTACTATGGTGTGATAACAAAACCCAATAGGGAGAAAACCCAACAACCTTCGTATAGAGATGAACAATTATGAGAACAGAGTACAAAGATGAGAGAGAGAAAGCATAAATTCTCTCCTAGTAGAAACCCCAAAAACATGCTTCTCCTTGCTGCGATGCGAGCTCCTCTCCAAGTGATGCGAACTTGTGTGTGTTGAGTGAGTGACCAAATGAGGCACCCAACCTCTCTATTTATGCACTTGCCAAACTGGCTTTTTCCTTAACTCGGTCGACTTGTCTAACTGACAGGGTCGACTTGACCTTGGGACAAATAAACTAATGTTCATTTAATTCTTTTCTTTGGGTAATTTATCCCCAAGGTTTACATTGATTCTTTTAGTTTTTCATGATTAATTACATCAAAATCGTCTCTCGTAGGAGGTACAAATCAATACAATAAAATATAATAAGAATAACTTCTGAAGTTGCACTAATTCCAACACTCCCTCTCAACAAGGAAGGTATTCTTCGGACATGGTCATCATCAACATCACGATCATCTGGGTTTCATCTGTACATCACATCTGTCTCGATCATCTCTATACATACTGAAGGTTGTCAACACAGTCTTAGTCCTTTGAGAAGTGTTACCAGCTTAGATCCAAATCCTAGGGTCTATCAAGCGCCGAGAAGTTTCAAATCTCCCCACGTTATATTTCTACTTTTTATGTCAGCTATAATATTTTTTACTTCTTATATTTTTATTAATGGCCGACGTTACAATATTTTATTTTTATTATTTTGTTACTCGACATACACTCGACAAACATTACAAGATCTCCCTCATACTGGGTTACTTCTTTATCTTTCTGACTTCTTATATTTTTATTAATGGCCGACTTAACAATATTTTATTTTTATTATTTTGTTACTCGACAAACGTTACAAGATCTCCCTCATACTGGGTTACTTCTTTATCTTTTTTACTTCTTATATTTTTATTAATGGCCCACGTTACAATATTTTATTTTTATTATTTTGTTACTCGACAAACACTCGACACATGTTACAAGATCTCCCTCATACTAGGCTGTAGAGCGCCTCTCGGCGCAATCATGCATCTGCTCCACACAGTCCATATGTGGATCCATACATCAGCTTAACAACTCTACACAGTCCGTCGAAGAGTACAACAAGCATCATCACATCCCAGTCCATTGGGATTCAATACAATGTGCATCTGCTAAGCTCAACCCAGTCCTTCGAGGAACATGCACCAACTCAACTAGTCCTTCAGTGAGTCCAAGAGTAGTGTGTGTGCTAGTGTGCATCAGCCTCTCCATCCCATCTCAGGATGTTTGAGAGATCTCCTCACTCTATCCCAGAGTGATTCGGAGAATGCAATGGCCTCTTCATCCGACTTGGATGTCCGAGAGCTTCACACAACCATCTGCTACCTGTCCGTCTCTACTGCCGATGGGATCCTCCCATACCTGGCTGAGAACCTAGACGAGCATAGGTACAAGCTTCACACGACCATCTAGTACCTGTCCGTCTCTACTGCCGATGGGATCCTCCCATACCTGGCTGAGAACCTGGATGAGTAGAGGTACCTGTGTGGAAACAAGCTTCACACGACCATCTACTACCTGTCCGTCTCTACTGTCGATGGGATCCTCCCATACCTGCATGAGAACCTGGACGAGTAGAGGTACCTGTGTGGAAACAAGGTAAACATCTGCCTCCATGTCATCTTTCCCTCTCAAAGAGGGACACGTTCTTTTCCATTCCAACTCTTCCACGAAAGTATTCAAACTTTATCCTAGGAAGAGGTTTGGTAAGAACATCTGCGGTTTGGTCATTTGTTGGAACATATTGTAACTCAACCACACCTTTCTGCACCATATCAAGAAAGTAGTGATATCGAATCTCTATATGCTTCGACTTGTCATGGAATACATGATTCATTGGCATATGTATACAACTTTGGTTATCACAGTGAATCACAGTTGGCTTTGGAATTTGGCCAAACAATCCCGCAAGGAGTTTCCGAAGCCATAGAGCTTCCCTAGCTGCTGTACTAGCAGCCATATACTTGACCTCTGTAGCACTGAGTGCTACTAAGGTTTGCTTCCTATTGTACTGGGAAATCACTGCAGAACCCAAGCTGAAGCAACACTCGTAAGTACTCTTCATGTCTGCAGCACATCCTACCCATTCTGAGTCTGAAAATCCCTGCAACCTCAATTCACATTTTGAAGCATATCTCAGGCCATATCCCATAGTGCCACGCAAGTACCTGAGCACATGTTTTGCAGGAACCCAGTGAATCTGTCTCGGTTCACACATGAATTGGCTGAGAGCATTCACAGCAAAAAATATATCTGGTCTGGTGTTCGTCTGGTACATCAAAGATCCAATCAGCTGGCGATACATAGTGGGATCAATCAAATTTGAATCTGAAGCAGAGTCCCTTAGCTTCTTCAGATTTGCATCCATCAGAGTGGCCATGGACTTGTAGTCCAACATTTCGAATCTCTTCAGAATATTAATGGTGTATTTTCCTCGAATTAGGAAAATCTCCTTTTTCCTCTGCCATACTTCTAATCCCAAGAAGTAATACATTAATCCAAGATCCTTCATTTCAAACTCAGAGGCAAGCTTCACCATACAATTAGTTTCTCATTCCCAGTGAGAAATAAATCATCAACATAAAGTACCAAAATTAGTGGCTCATCATCCACAACCTTGTAGTAAAGGTTGGGGTCTGCATCACTCTTGGTGAATCCCAAGCTCACCAGGAATCTGTCTATCCGTCCATACCAAGCACCAGGTGCTTGCTTGAGTCCATAGGGCCTTTTTCAGCCTGCATACGTGAGACGCCTTTCAATGGACAACAAACACTTTTGGTTGTTCAATATATACTTCTTCCTCGATAACACCATTGAGCAAGGCGGTCTTGACATCCATCTGATGCAACTTCCATCCCATAGCTGAAGCAATAACAATGATCGACTTGATAGAAGTATATTGAGCCACAAGAGCAAATGTCTCATCATAATCAACTCCCTCTTTCTGAGAGAATCCTCTGGCAACAAATCTAGCCTTGTGTTTTTCAACACTGCCATCTACTCCATGCTTGACTTTGTACAACCACTTGGAAGTCACTACTGACTTCCCCTCAGGTCTTGGTACAACCTCCCACACATCATTCTTCATGATGGATTGGTATTCTTCCATCATGGCATCCTTCCAAACTTGGTGTCTAGATGCTTCTTCATAGGTGGTAGGCTTTGAGTCAATGATGTGACTCATCAATGCTACATAACTCGAGAACCTCTGAGGTCTCTTACTTTCTCGAAAAGTACCATGTGGAGCTTCATGCCCCTCTGCATCCTGCAATGTCTGTTGTGCCCATCTAGGCCTCTTTCGGCCTATCACAATATCTGTGGGAGCATCAACTGGCTCAATTGGATCAATGGGATCAATCGGTTCATCCTTCTCTGCTAGCTCCCTCTAAACTACGGGAGGGGGAGATGATCTCATCTCCTTTGGTTCTAGCATCTCCTCATCGTCGATCTCCATATCAGATCCTCTGCCTTTCCTGATAGCCATCTCTTCTTCAAAAGACACATCCCTGTTGACTTCAATTTGCTCGATCCTGGAATGTAAATTCTGTAGGCCTTTGAAGACTCATTGTATCCCACGAAAGTTCCCTTCTTGCCTGAAGGTTCTAACTTCGTCCTCTTCTCCTTGGGCACATGAATGTAGATTGGGCAGCCAAAGATACGAAGGTGGCTCACTTCTGGTTTCACTTTTGTGAAAGCTTCTTCCAGAGTCATGTTCTTCAAGATTTTATGAGGGCATCTGTTTTGTACATATACAGCTGTTTTGGATGCTTCTTCCCACAAGAACATCGGTAGACTTTGGTCATGTATCATGGCTTTGGCTGCCTCCACAATTGTTCTATTCTTTCTTTCCGCAACCCCATTTTGTTGAGGGTTGTAGGGAATTGTGAGCTCCCTCTTAATTCCTGCTTCCTTACAAAAATCATTGAAATATGTAGAGGCATATTCTCCACCATTATCCGATCTCAAGATCTTAATCCTCTTTCGCGACATATTCTCGACTTGTGCTTTGAATTCTTTGAATTTGCTGAGCACTTCCTCAGATTCTTTGGTCTTGAGGAAGTATATCCAAGTCTTTCGTGAGTAGTCATCACTAAATGTCACATAGTAATAATAGCCACCCAGTGAAGCAACAATCATGGGTCCGCACAAGTCCGAGTGTACAAGATCCAAAATTCCTTTAGATCTGCTCTCACTATTTGGGAAGGATCCCTTGGCATTCTTTCCAATTGCACATCCTCTACATATTCCATCATGGTCTACATGAAGCACTGGTAGACCTATCACTATATTTCTTAATGTTGGAAGAGCTTTATAGTTTAGATGAGCTAATCTTCTGTGCCATAGCTCACCCATGCTGGTAGAATCATGAACTAGTGCTTGAGCTGGTGGAGTGCTCAATCGGTACAAGCTCTCATCTCTTACACCAATTATCTTTGCTGTATTCATGCTTGAGTCCTTGCGCCAAGCAAAGACTTTCCCATCTGAAAATGAAACTTTATATCCTTTGTCCTCCAAAGCAGATATGGAGACAAGATTTCTTTTCATACTGGGTACATAAAGCACATCACTCAAGTGTATGTCACTAGACTCTAACTGAAGGGAGGTATCCCCAGATCCCTTTACAGTGTAATTAGCATCATCCCCAAGTACAACACGAAGATGGGATTCTTTCTCAACTATTTCTGATAAATTTTCTTTATAACCAGTCATATGACTAGAAGCACCACTATCAATTAGCCATGCACCACTAGTGGTGGGAACAATACCTGATAAGGCTGATACGAAGAAGAATTATGTTTGATCTTCATACCTTTGCTTCTTATGATGATGGTCTTCTTCTACATCAGCAGTTGAGGCTTCATGCTTCCTTTTGTTCAAGCTTGGACAATTGCTGGCATAATGTCCATAGGTTTTGCACATGAAGCATTGTATATGTGAGAGATCGTTCTTCTTTCTCTTCTAATCTAGAGGAGGGCTTGATCTCCTACCTTGGTTCTTGTGATTATGAAACTTTCTTCCTTTTCCCTTTCCTTTCTTGGCATGGGCCATGAATGCTTGATTCTCCTCAGGTTGAGTGCCATGAAGTTTCTGTCTTGCTGCAATCCTTGTCTCTTCTTGAGTGCAATCTGCCCATAACCTGTCAAATTTGGGCAACTTGGTTCGACCACTTATGCTTTGAATGAATGACTCCCAAGATGGTGGAAGACCATTTAGAGTAGTAATGACAAGCTCCTTATCATCAAGGTGTTCTCCACTAGAACTTAGCTTCTCCCTTAGTTCTGTGATCCTCATGAAGTATGAAGCAATCGATTTTGACTTGGACATCTTCATATTCGATAGTTGGTTCCTCAATGTGAGAGCCACATTGATGCTACTATGTTCAAATAGCTTCTTTAGGGTTTTGAACATCCTCATAGCTGTCTTCTTCTAAGATATTTGAGGAACCAAATGGTCTTTGACTGAGTCCACCAAGATTCTTCTTGCTCTGGCATCATTCTTCCTCCAATGAGACTTGTCTTCCTCAGCTTCTGGTTCTGGAACCTTCTCATTTACAAACTTCAAGAGGTCATTCTCTTCCAAGAATCCTAGATTTCCAAGAGATGAAATTGGAAGCTCCATCCAGACGATCTTCAACCTTCATACCAATCATCTTGACTACAGATCTGGATCACTAGCAGGAGCTAGGTCAAAAATGAAGTTTGGATTCTTGAGAAACTGACTCCACATATGGATGCGCCCTATCAAGGCGAGTTGAGTGGAGGTAAGATCGAACCAATTATGTGGAATAAGCACCACAAAACTTGAAACCCCAATTTCTGTTGCAGTTGTAGAATTAGGTCAAAAAATGAAACTTCTCAGAATTGAATTCTCTTTTGACCAAAAGATGCGCCTTCCCTAGGGAAAAGTTTCCAAAGCTCTTTTTCTGCCAATTTGATGAGGGGGGGCCTAAGAATATGAAACCCTAGCTCCCGAAAATGGCTTCTTATGACCTCGATGTCCCCCCACCCCCCTGAATTTCCCTAAAATTTGGGGATGGTCTCCACACATCCCCAATGTGTGTTTCCCTGCTCCCGCATCTTGGAAACTTGGGAGAACATTGCTTTCTTTGTCCTTCTCTCGGACATAAGCATCCAAAAATAAATAAAGGGAATAAAGTGTCATTCCATGTGGCAACACAAGCCGTTCAAGTCCAACTTCATACATGATAATTTCATGTGAAATTTGTTTCATCCTTTTATTCAAAGTATTCAAGAAAGAACTGATAAGCAAAGTCTCCTTCGAAGGCACTGAAATGAGTTGCTTCAATTTTTTCAGAGTCATAGTAGGTGTTTGTTTGGTGACAAATCGCTCCAGCCTGATGTTATCTTCTAAAGGAACCATTACTTGCTTGGTAACAAATCTTCAGGTTCTCCAAATGAAGGGAGGCCACACTTTCATATTATTACCTCAACAACTTCATAATTGGTTACATTTGTCAAAAGTGTCATCAGCATCTTTCCTAACTTGTTGCAAGCATATTTCCAATTATTGAGAGTCATCTTATGAATGTCCATCTCTCTGTTACTAATCATTGGAAGTTCTCGAGGGTCATCAATAAGTTCTAGCTGCTACTGTTTGATTGAGTTGACGCCTAACTGAACTCCCCGTTGCTTTGTTTTCTGTTCTGTTACACTGTTACGGAGCTCAAGTAAATCCACTAAATGTTGTTTGCAAATCTTGTAATTTTCTATAAAACAATCTTTGGTCTGCATTTAGTTCATCCTGAATTTCAAAGGAACAGGTTTTGAATACAATTGCACTATCTGTTTCTTCTTTGTGGTACTTGATTCTCCAAAAACGTTATTCTACTTTTGCCTCTGTAGTGATTACTATCTCAGAATTTACATCAATCATTTTTTTTGTGTTTCCCTCACATTTTTTTTTAATTTTATTAAAATAAAATGATTCAAACTGCAGCTGGCTCCTCTGGATCACCTGAACGTCCTATCTCCATGATGCCTGTTGGAAAGTGTCCATCCGTTATTGATGGATGGAGAGGTGTGTCAATATCATGACCAATAATTGTGTTAGAGGCTTCTTCTTCAGAAGCTCCTTTTCCATTAATATCAACATTTGCTTTGCTCTCTTCCTCGTTTCTTAGTTCTTTTACTTTTGTAAGCCTCCCAGTTTCAAATTCTTCTTTCTTCCTACTATCCTTTTTGTTCTACCTCTCTTTCAGATTCTAACTAAGCTCTGGCTTCATCATGTTGCTTTTTATCTTCAACTGGCAGTTGAGCTTTAGCTTCATCTTATTTTTTTCTTCTCTTCAGCTGCTAATTTAGCCTTGATTTCCTTCTCTAACTTTTGCCTGGATGCTTCATTTGCTTTCCTTTGTTCTTCTGCTGCCTTAGCATCGGACTTCTGCTTCTGCTCTTCCTCTTGTTTATTCGTCAGTTGCTTCTCTCTTATTCTCTTACATTGTTGTATTCTATCCAAAACTTCTTCCTATGATGTTGCTCTTCTTTTTAATTGTTCTTCTTCCCACTCTTCATGAGTTTAAGGCCATGTATACTTACATTGATCATCATGTTTTAATAACACTTCCTTTGGGTCACGTCTCCTGAACCTTTCTTCCCAGAAATTGAACTCAAGTATGGTTTTAGCTTCTGTTTGGGCATAAGTACAATTTCCTAGCCCAAACATCCCAAGTTTTAATGGATAAGAAGGGCACAACTTTTTCTGATCTTTCTTCAAAAAGGCGTCAAATCCATGCAATATAGTTTGGTAAGCTATTTCTCTAATGACCAATCTATTAGGCACAAACCTCGGTATAAGAGGTGGAGACTTGGTAGCTCCATAGATTCTTATGTAAGTGTGGTCAGCGTTGATTTACAAGTATCCAATTGATCCTACCACTTTCATAGCCTCCTCAAACAATCTAGGGCCTGCTTTGCAGAAAATCTCAAATGAATCAATAAAATGACCACAAATCTTGGGAAATTGCCATTTATACTTGTGCCGGGATTTTAGAGGGAGTCCAATTCTGTCTAGGTCCTGGGAAGGGGTTAGTTGCACAAACAATAACCATAAAGTATGAGGCCACGTGAAATCCTTTGGGTTTTTCTTGAGAAGTCTCCCTGACCCTAGTCACCGTTTAGACATTTTGACTGAAACGATAGATCCCCAATGAAAATAGATCCTATTACACCAAAAGCTAACATCCTATATGATGTAAAGTCCCAAGCACCAAGGATCTAGTCTTGTAAAACTCAGGAAGGCTACCCACTACCACCTCAATAGCTCTTCTTCTCTCTTTAGGTTGGCTCACCTCCAACTCAAGGGGGTATCCCTAAGTAAGATTGCTAAGGCTATCGAGTGGGGGCTCTAGGTGATATCGAGGAAGAGTAGGCCTTAAAAAAATGTATGGTCATTGTAGTGTATTAAAAGGGGTGGAAATGGGAAATGGGATAAGGGCAAGATAGGAAAATGAAGGACAAGGACACAGAGAGAAAAGATAGAGAAACCAATGCCTATCAATCATGGGCTAATGGAGTCATGAGATGTTACTAAATGGATGGACTAAGTTTGTCACATCACAACTACTTCAATGAAGGTGTTAAGTTGAATGAAAGGGGTTTTTTCCACCTCCAAACATCAATGGATAAAGGTTGTTTGCCACATTCTCCATTTTTAATTATGTGTACTCAAGGAAAATATATCATTTTTATACAATTATCCTTAGAATAATTGTTGGAAATTGCATGGAAATAAATCTTGGAGGGCCCTAGAAGGTAATGTTACCTCCCAACTTGTACCTAAGTGGAAAAGGTCTCTACCCATGGCTACAAGCCAAAGGAAACCTTGGATTGATTGCCAATGTCACCACACAACCAATCCCTTCTCTTTAGGCCAACTCTCAAAAGCCAAGGGAGGCCTCCTTAACTAAATGATATTTGCTTTCATTAAATAATGAGAGTTAATTATAGCTTAAGCACAATTAGATATGAAATAAAGCTAGGTGCTTAAGATGCCAATTGAATCAGCAACTAAGAAGATAAGGTCAACAAAATACCAAAATTCAAATGGAAATGCTTCAAATAGCTATAACAAGATAAACTAGAAGCATAAAGGAGACAAGTTACTAATTCACAATATTGATATGAAAATTAACCATGTACAATGTGAATTAATAAGATGTCCAAGGCTATGAACACAGTCTAGGTTGAAACCCTAGAGATTGTAATGAGCTCAAGGATGGTTAGACTTAATGAATATGCTCTTGATTTCCTCTAATAAAAAAATGAACTTAATCACCACTTGAGTTAACCAATTGCAACCATGTAAAATACATAAGTTAAGTACTTCAAACAATTAGATGTTAGAAATTAAGTGACTTAAGCTCAAGGAATTAGTGGTAAAAACCACTTTCATGAGCTGTAATAATCACTTGGAATTAGTGGTGAGAACCACTATGAAATTTTCCTTAAATGTATGTATATTTAAGCTTGCAAGATAAATCTAAATTCTGGAAATTAATAAAGTAAAAATGCAGAAATTTAAATTAAATTTCATAATTATAAATGAGACAATTTAACCCCAAAAAATAGTAGAACACTTAGGAATGCTTAGGTTAATGGATAATTCTGCAATGTATGATCTATCGAATTTATATCGCTGGAAATTGCAGAAATTT
This sequence comes from Larix kaempferi, assembly GCA_027924585.1. NCBI lineage: Eukaryota > Viridiplantae > Streptophyta > Pinopsida > Pinales > Pinaceae > Larix > Larix kaempferi. The sequence goes on from BSBM01000510.1 coordinate 3,067,369, forward strand.
AATTACTAACTCAATTATAAGGAATATTTAACCTTTTAAAGCTTATGCATGCTTAGGTTAATGGATAATTCTGCAATGTATGGTCTATTGAATTTATATGGCTGGAAATTGCAGAATTTTAAAAACCAACTCAAATAGAAGAAAGATTTAACCCTTTAAAAATAATAAATGAGTTGAAATTTATGTAACTTTTGATGCATAAAAATGTAATTTCTAGATTGCAGAAATTTAATAATTACTCCATAATAGAGATAAACAATTTGAGAATAAAAGTGAGTAATAAAATATGAATATTCACTTGATATATCTATGCGATAAAATCTATATCTTAGGGGTTAAGTCTTCATAAGATCAATCTTAAATGCCCACATACTTAGAAGAATTAAATCTGAAAATGAAATAATGAACTTCTAGGGTTAAATTTCAGATTCCTAATTAGATCTATCCCAGAGATATTCATTAAAAATATAGATTTAACTAATTGTAAAATCTAAATATGATTTTCTTTTAGGTTAGTAAATTTCACCATAAAACAAAAAGGAAAAATGTTTTTTATATTTTTTAAATATAAGAAATAAAAAAAGGGTTTAGTTTTTTTTAGATTTCTTATCTTGAATGGAAGAAACTAGTGTCAAACATGCTTTAGGGCATGGAGTTAGTCAAGATTTATCAAGGAGGCCTTGCTTAGAAGATTCACGAAGGGAAATATTTTTCTCTAGGCTAACCTTAATCCAATTGATGCATTGGAGATACCTACACAAAATCACAAAGGGAGAAAAACATTTCTTTTTTCTTTCCTTTGAGGGTGCACCCTACAAGAAAGGGGTTAAGATTGCACAATCCAAACTAGGCAAAGATACAAAATTAACTCCTGTCTAAGTAAAATGACAATGATGATAGAGACTAACATGCCATTTCCTTCATCCAACTAGGTAGTACTACCCATTTAATGGTCAATAAAGAAAAGAAATGACATTGCTATTATGATGCTACATCCAACATGAAGCATGAAGTAAGAAATAAGCCACAAATATACAAATAGATTCCAAGAAATTTTCCTCCCAAGCCTTTAGATTGATATTCAACAAAAGTTCTCCAAGCCAATCAACAATGATGAAAACGTGAGAGGTAGTCTTTTTAAAGAACTTGAGATTTAACTACCTCTTCATTAAAAACATATTTTGTCTAAAACCCTAGATCTATTCTAAAATCAAGTAAAAAAGACATTTTCCTCTTGACAAGGTAAACAATCAATAAGATCGTGAAGGATGGTTTTAACAAATACTTTGACAAGTCAAAATAGAGGGGCGTATCACCAAGAAGAGGGGATGAATTGCTAAAAGAGGAACAAATTAGTTAAATGAGGGAATCTTTTAGAAGAAAATGGCACGTGTGACAAAAAATGTGGTGCGGCTCTTTAAATGATAGTTCTTAATGTGCTAACTTTCACAATATTTTTATCGGATTTTCTATTATAGCCACTTTTCGGAAATTTCATGGCCACTTTGCATCTAATGGCAATGAGATGACACAATTTTGGGCAGTCTATCAAAATATAATTGCTCCCAAAGCTAGTGTATGAGGCATCCGAGTGGCATGCATGGAGATATGTGACTGCATAAAAATATGGCGAGGGTCTAACACGAGGAAATGGGGATTGGGTTTTAAAAGGTAATTGGAAAAAATACTATAAAACCCAAAGTTTGATCTAGGGAAAGGCACCTCTAACCATCCAACTTATGTTATAACCACCAACACACTTTAATTATCATGACCAAGTGCAAGAGGGACTCCTAAAAGATTCTATCCTAACTAGCACCCCACTTGACGACCACTTAATAGATACCTCCACTATACTAATGTATAAGCTTCCTTGCTATGGTTATTTCTCTGCTGGCTTTAATTCATGAGAAATAAGGGTGTGCCAAACTCTATAGTAAGTGTCAAGTTGGATGCGTTTGTCCATCACCACCCCGCAAGCTTTACCCACTCCACAGGATAGGCAAGAGTACTTAATTAGAGTCTCCCCACCCCGTAAGCAAGCAAGGGAGAATTGCTTCCTGACACATGTCCATTGTGACCCAAAGTGAGATGCAATAGACCGAGGGGTAAGAAAGCTTCATGACTAGGGCAGTTGTACTAGGATGAGTTCATGGCTTTGGAGGATTTTTATCGAGCGAAAAAACTTCAAAAGAATTAGACTAAGGGGAAGGATAATGACTTAGTTAAGTTTGTAAAAGTGTATTATTGAGTTAATCTTCTCATCAAGCATTTGATCACGTGAAATAATTAAATTGCATAACAAATCAAATAATTAGACTGGAAATATTTCAAGGATGCAAGAAAATGTAAAACCATGAAAAATAGATCAATTCTGGAAATTAAAGATCATTTGCAGATTAACTCACAACTCTTGATGCCTAAAGGTGATTAAACAAGTGGGTTCATTTGTTGAAATAAAAGATATTTCACAATTAAAAAATTGCACATCAGATAAGTTATTTAATTAAGAAGTTATGGCCCAAGGTGAGTCCGTGCTTGAGAGAGAAGTTTCTAAAGCAAAGAGTCGCTCAAGGTTTATTTAGTGTGAAATTCCAGATTTCTTGAAGTGATGAGAATCACTTCTTCAAGTGTGGTGTTGGATCTTGTGACTTAAGGTGTCAATACTTTAATATAAAACTAAAATATAACAATATCTCATATATCCGTGATCCATGAAAGAGATAACATCCCAAGAATTTATGTAGAGAAAGATTTGCAAGAAACAAATGCACAAGCGAGTTTCCACATGTAAAGTGAACCACTTAGCCAAAAGTTATGATTGGTAAAAAGATGAAATGATCAACCAGTGCTTAACCAAGTGAACACTTAAGAATTAACTTGCTGTTACAAAGTGTTTGTTGTTATGAAATAAGCAAGTAAGACTCAGAAAATTTTCGGATTTAACCATCTGTCAATAATAGAAATTTAGAGCATGTAAAACTGAAATTTAAAGATGCTAGATGCCCATTAAAAATCTGGAAAAAATTTCAGCCTTGAAGAAATCAGATTTTACTTGAAAGCCAAATACATATAAAAGACTATTCCAGCAAAATTGGGTATGAAACAACAGTATCACTGAAAAAGAGAACCTTTGAATTGTCTTTGGCATGATCTGACTGCCATTGGCAAGCCTGGCAGGTCCGTATCCTCCTTAAAGACAAAGGATTTTTCCAGCCAAATTGTGTATGAGAGCTGAAAACTGAGAATATTCCTTTAGCAGTCTTGGCAAGGCTGTACTTTATTGTTTTAAAAAATTCCTTCAACTATAAAGCCTTTATCCTCTATCTAGTCTTTTAACAGTTCTAATGGCAAAAAAGATGACAGCCAATGGCCTAATATGCAAGCTCAGTACTAATCCATCTGAAAGCTGAAAGCCAATACATATGAAAAACTATTCCAGCAAAATTGGGTTTGAAACGACAGTATTATTGAAAAAGAGAACCCTCTGATTTGTCTCCAGGCCTACGAGGACTTTGGCATGTTCAACCCTTGACTGCCATTGGCAGGCCTTAACCCTCCCTAAAGACAAAGGACTTTTCCAACCAAACTGTGTATGAGAGTTAAATACTCAGAATATTCCTTCAGCAGCATTGGCAAGCCTGTACCTTAAAGACTTCTAGAGACTTTTCCAGCAGAACCGTGAATGAAAGGCGGTAGTAAAAACAAAGCTTATGAACTTTTCATAATGAGAACACAAAAATATTTGCTGAGTTTGAACACATAAAATATAGCCCATGAACAAAAGCTACAGCAACTGCTCATTGCCTTATTAGAGGCTAACTATATTTGGCTACTGAAATAGCTTCACGGTCAAGTTCTTCACCCTTCAAATGAATTCATATCAGATTTACAATTGTGGAGATTTTGCGTAGCATAACCTAAATTTGACCCTAATTCACTTGTGAAAGTTTAAAAACAAATCTTCAGAACAATTTTGCGAGGGTTGTATTTTAAAGCTGTTTCTCTTACTAAATTTCTACCAAGTTTACCATTCAAGATCTTTATTCATCTTTATCTCTGATTTAAGGAAATCTCAAAGGAGGCCAACAGGAGGATTTTCAGAGAGTTGAGTTCGAAGCAAAGCCTCAAGTCTTTTGGCATATCTGGTCATGGTAATGGCTAGTTCAAAATTAAGCTCGATATTCCTGGGTCCTCATTGCCTGCCAGCAAAGAACACCCATTCTTTTCAAAAGGTTTTGGTGCCAGTAATGGTCAACCATGAGAGAGAAATTCATGCAAAACGGGGTCTTCGACTTCAGGCTGATAAAAATGTGGCTCCAATGGTTGAGAGCACGTTACAAGAATGGAGTGAATCTGAGGTGGAACTGAAGGATCCATCACAAACATCTGTTAAGATTATTCCAAGCTCATTCACTTCACGTTATGCAGATAATGAACCAAGAAAGGGTGCAGATGTCATTGTAGAGGCTTTAGAGCGGGAGGGTGTTGAAGATGTCTTTGCCTACCCTGGAGGTGCATCTTTGGAAATTCACCAGGCACTTACTCGATCCAAGATCATTAAAAATGTCCTTTGTCGCCATGAGCAAGGAGAAGTATTTGCAGCAGAGGGGTATGCCAAGTCTACAGGAAAGGTTGGTGTTTGCATTGCCACTTCTGGTCCTGGTGCCACCAACCTCGTAAGTGGTCTTGCAGATGCATTGCTTGATAGCATTCCTTTGGTTGCTATTACCGGTCAGGTGCCTCGGAGAATGATAGGCACAGATGCCTTTCAAGAAACTCCAATTGTGGAGGTGACTAGGTCTATCACAAAGCACAATTACTTGATCATGGATGTTGATGATATCCCCCGAGTTATCAGAGAGGCATTTTTTCTTGCAGCATCTGGAAGGCCAGGACCTGTTTTAGTTGATATCCCAAAGGATGTTCAACAGCAGCTGACTGTTCCGGATTGGAACAAGGCAATGAAACTTCATGGCTATATTGAAAGACTCCCAAAGGCCCCACAGATTTCTCAGTTAGAGCAGATCCTGCGCTTGGTGTTTAACTCTAAGAAACCTGTCCTGTATGTTGGTGGGGGTTGCCTCAATGCTAGCCAAGAACTCAAAGAATTTGTAGAGCATACCTGCATTCCAGTGGCTAGTACTTTAATGGGCTTGGGATCTTTTCCTTCTTCTCATGAGAAATGCTTGGGGATGCTGGGTATGCACGGGACCGTTTATGCCAATTATGCAGTGGATAAAGCTGATCTGCTGCTTGCTTTTGGAGTTCGCTTTGATGATAGAGTGACTGGTAAATTGGAGTCATTTGCAAGCCGTGCTAGCATTGTTCATATTGACATAGATCCTGCAGAGATTGGAAAGAACAAGCAGCCGCATGTCTCTCTATGTGCAGATGTGCAACTTGCACTGCAAGGGCTAAACTATTTAATGAAAAAGAGGAAATACAGACTAGATTTCTATGATTGGATTGAGGAACTGGAAGAGCAGAAGACAAAATGGCCTTTGACTTACCAGAATTTTGAAGAGGGAATTCCTCCTCAACATGCCATTAAATTGCTTTATGAAGTCACACATGGCAATGCCATTATCACCACTGGAGTGGGTCAACATCAGATGTGGTCTGCTCAGTGGTTCAAATATGATTGGCCCCGCCAGTGGCTGACTTCAGGAGGTCTTGGGGCTATGGGATTTGGTTTGCCTGCAGCAGTGGGAGCAGCTGTTGGAAATCCTGGGGTGACTGTGGTTGATATTGATGGGGATGGTAGCTTTATGATGAATGTTCAAGAATTGGCTACCATTAGAGTAGAAAATTTGCCAGTAAAGATTATGATATTGAACAATCAACACCTGGGTATGGTTGTCCAATGGGAAGATCGGTTTTATAAAGCAAACAGAGGACACACATACCTTGGAGATCCATCTCAAGAATGTGAGATCTTCCCGAATTTCTTGAAAATGGCAGAATCGTGCAACATTCCTGCAGCCCGTGTTACAGATAGAGCACATCTTAGGGATGCCATTACTACGATGTTGGAAACGCCTGGACCATATTTATTGGATGTAATTGTTCCTCATCAAGAGCATGTGTTGCCAATGATACCCGCTGGTGGAAGTTTCAAGGAAATTATTACAGAAGGTGATGGTAGAATATCATACTAGAGATCTTACACATTGCTGGTTGTATATAGCATAGTCGGCCCAAAATTTTGAATTTCACTAAAAATATGGTTGGTTCTTCAATATTTGCTTTAGATTCCATCAGACGCTATGCCAATTTCTCTAGCTGTTTAAGATATTATCTAAATTACCACATATGATGGCAAAGTTTGTATTACGACATTGCTTATTATGGCACATTTGAGTTATCACAGAACTGCATGGTTTGTATTTAGAAACATTTAGTCTGGTAAACCTCTAACAGCAAAGCAGCGGAATCTGTTTTTGTGAGCATTGCTTAAGGTGGTAATTGCCTTGTTTGTCACTTTTTCCTTTTCGTCTACCAAAACGAGGATTGTGGTTTTTTTTTCGAAATAAGTACTTAACATTCTTCTGTACTGAAAATATGCATATCTCAGGAAGAGTAGACATTAAAAATCAGACTGAAGTTTACTAATTTTAATGGTTTGTGTATGGAGATTGCTTCCTTCAGTGCTTGGTGCAACCTAAAATCTTTCTGCCCTATGCTTGATAGTGATAATGGTGGATGATTATCATTTAACATAATACTCTATAAAGATACCTGCAAGGAAAGCATGATTTTCTTCATTGGTATTTATTGTTATTGTTATTGTCTTCCGGATAGTAAATGGCCTTTATTTAGGTAGGTCGTTACAGAAGTGATCCTTAGCTCTTTGGATTGTGATTTAAAATTTATTGAACCTGAAAGTAAATGTTTGAAGTTTTATGGCTATTGAGGTGGGTCGTTACATAAGTGATCCTTCGCTCTATAGATTGCGATTTAAAATTGACCATGAAAGTAAATGTTTAAAGTTTTAATATGCCACAAATCAGGTAGAACAAGGAAATATATTAAAATATTCAAATTTATTGTCAATCCTCTTTAGCAGAGATTGCTATCAAGCATGGTATCCTGCAAGTCCCTTTTTATCTCTAAAGTGGATGCAAAAGGCCTAAGGGCTTTACAGGTTACAGTAATGTTGCAAATTTTGGACTTGGAAATAAATTAACTGACGTCAAAAACTCGGACTTTGGAGTACAACTCGTGTAAAAATTTGAATCGACTCAACAAAATATAATGCATTATATTTCGTTTTAAATATTTCATTGTTTATTTTAAAAATTTCAGTTAAAAGTGTGAACAAAATGAGTGATTTTTTCAGGGTTTATAGGAAAAAAATTGGTGCATATGTGGAGATATTTTTTGAGAAACTCACTTTATAACTCATCATTATTTGAATGTGAGTTCTTGGTTTGGTTGGAATTGTTGAAAAAAAATGGAAAGTAAATGATTTTATGATATTTTTTTGTAAGAATGGTTAATAAATCATGTTAACTTTTAAGTTCTTATTCAATGTGAAAGTTTTAATGATACATGTTATAACCCAAAGACTATTTTAGATAAGCTATCCATTGTCAACCCGGTAGCTTTATCTTTTTCTTAAGAGGTTGACTCTCCAATTCAAGGGGGGTTGTCATTAAATAAGATTGCTAAGACTATGGAGTGGAGGTTCAAGGTGATATGAGAGAATAAACGTTAACACAATGAAGGTGGTTGTAGTATAGATGAAAGAATGATGCATGGGTTAAGAGACAAAGGTGAGGGAAAACCCCGAGTATAAACACCTACCAAATCATGGGCCAAATGGAGTCAAAAGGGATGGATCTAAGAAAGCTGCTGTATGAATGTGTAAGGCAAAAATGGACTGTCATACATGCCACAGATCTACTTTAACTTTGTTGAAATGACTGCATAAAATTACCTTAGGGACCTGGGGTTGCTTCACTAAAACAAGGTTATGAAGGTGATGTTATATAAATCCCATGATATTTGATTTTATTAGATGCAAGGCTAATATAACAACAAGGGATGGATCTAAGAAATCTGTTGTTTGAATGTGTAAGGCAAAAATGGACTGTCATACATGCCACAAATCTGCTTTAACTTTGTTGAAATACTGCATAAAATAACCTTGGGGAGCTGGGGATGCTTCACTAAAACAAGGTTATGAAGGTGATGTTATATAAATTCCATGATATTTGATTTTATTAGATGCAAGGTTAATATAACAACAATAAAACAAGAAAGCTTGTCTCACATAATATTATTCAATAAGAACTTTAAACTAGTCATAAGGCAATGTGAAAAATAAATACAACATAAATGCCTCCCATGAAGTAGAATCTATACTCCTGATATTCTAGTAAGCTTCCAAATCTGATATACAATGTAGTTCAAAGGAAGAACTCCTCCAATCCTAAACCTCTCAACCGTTATGCAAAAAATGAAGAAAAAACTCCTTAATGTAGAGGGAGTTAGATCTCTATTACAATAAAATATATTATTTTCTAATTAACTCCATAAGTCCAACAATAATAAAAATTGGAGAGAATTGCTCTTTGCCAAGTCAAAAGGTCTTCATTCTTTTAAGGATAATTTGCTCGACTAGAAAAACTGATAAAATATTACAAAGGAATCTTCAATACAGAGGGCGCCCCAGCTAAAATATGCCTTGTTTGATTGTGTAAAAGTTTCAAAAAGTTATAAAACATGCTCCACATGAGTGCTTTTTAAGACACTTGTGCAAAACAATAAAAGAATTTTGTGTCCACATATCAACTCCTCCAAGGTGTGCCCTTCGAGATGCATGTGTGAAATAATATACCCTTGAAAAGGTGCTCCCAAACATTGATAAATGTGCAAGATTCCAACTAATTAGAGTGTTCCTAAAAAAGGAAGTTGGTTAACTTTTGAAAATAGCAAGGTTCTTTGTCCCATGTGTAACAACCTCAATCAAATATTTAGTCACCAATTGATAAACTCAACATTGATAAATGTGCAAGATTCCAACTAATGAGAGTGTTCCTCAAAAAGGAAGTTGGTTAACTTTTGAAAATAGCAAGGTTCTTTGTCCCATGTGCAACAACCTCAATCAAATATTTAGTCACCAATTGATAAATCATCATGAACATTTGTGTGTGGAGAGGGTGCTCCATCAAGTGTTGCACCATGTATAAGTTTGTTATGTTACTGCCCAAATTTTTAAGGAAATGGGAAAAGTCTCAACCCACTAGCACAACCTAGGTGGCAACCATAATTGATCGTCATTGTCACCTCAACTCAACCTCTCACTTTATGCTTTATTTCTAAATCCAAGCCGAGGGGAGTAGCCCAACTTAATCGATTCTTTGCAATTTAAATCTAGATGGAAGACATGACAATCGTTAAAGCTATCTGGATGAACTAAGTACAATGCGAGATACAAATTAAGCCTATGCACTTAAAAACATCTTAAACATCACACACACACACACACACACACACATATAAAACTAACTAACATTATTATTACTGTCTAAGAATATCCTATGAATGTACTTAAGATAAGTAATAACAATGGTAACTTCAAATGGATCTATGCTTCAATAGATATCCAATATAAACAAGAAGCAAGTAACGAGACTTGTTACCAAATCTACAAGTTATATATAATATTTATAATTGTGACTTAATAAGTCCAAGGTGTACCACAAGGTCTAAGAGCAAGGCCAAAGAGCCTATGGTAAACCGAAGATTACTAACTCATAATTATTAGAGCTATGTTTTAATCATCCAACCAAACCAATGATGTGATAAACAATTAGGAACGATATCAAATTGGTTTAGCAAAACAAGAAATCACTACCTATGATGAATGCAAATGCCAATTTATTAAGCAATAAACATTGAACCAAAATCAACACTTAGCTTATGTGATTTAGTGATTAATATTGAGATCTAGTGATTAATATTGAAGGATTAGTGGTTAAAACCACTTTTAATTTCCACTTTTATATTATATAAGCAATAAAATTTAATTTTGGAAATGATAAAAAATGATAACAATGTAGAAAATTTCATAATTAGAAAGTTAGAAAAATGCTTCAAATAACATCTTTAAAACATGTAGTTTTCCCAACAAATGTTTGCAATAAGCGAGTAAATGCTTGCTATAAAAAATGTAGAAATTTAAGTCGGCTAAATTAATAATAAAATAGTGAAATACTATGAGTTATTAAACTTAGAATTCCTATTTTTAGGGTAATTTTCAAATTGCATAAAATTCAAAATTACTCTAAGAAAAGATTAGTAAACTTTCCCAAACTTGAGATAACTTCTAAAATTTCTAAATCTTATGATATTCAAGAAAAAACCCATGAATTTTATTTTTTGATTTTTTATGGAATTAAATCTGAAAATGAGTTTAAACAATAAATGTAATTTCTAGATTTATATTTCAAGTTAACTATCCAAAAAAATGTTAAGCTACTAACCAATGGACAATTCAAATATTTCTAAATTTCTAATATTTTCTACGAGGAAAAAATTCAGGAAATTAAGATCTATCCAAGATATTCACTTGAATCACTAGATCTAGGTGAAATCTAACTTTAGAATTTTCTTTTGGGGTTAAAAGATTTCACTAAAAACAAACAAGAAAGTAAAGGAGATTTATTTTTTTTAGATTTTTGGATGGTTGCAAGAGAAAGGGAGATTGGTGTTGAATCTTTTTGGGCTATGGAGTCACCCTAGATTTTCTCCAATGGCCTTGTTTCACAAAGAGATCACCTAGAAAGAGAAAGTGATCTCGGCTATATTCACCTCATAGATGTATTAGAAGCTACACAATGCAAATTACAAAGGGAGGATGAAACCCTCTACTTCTAAATTGAGTGCACCCTACACACAAGGGGTTAGAATTACATTGTCGAATGAATAATAATGTAAAGAAAAACCACCCTCTATGGAAGATCACAAATAAATATAAGATAAAACTCTTACCCTAGATCCAATTCAACAAGATAATAATATCCATTCAATGGCACAAGAGAAGTAGATTAATAATGATATGCAAAGATGTTACCTCCAATAGAAGAACTAAGAACACAAAATAATACCATCATCCATAAGAAACTCCAAGATATAATTTCCAAAGACAATTTTTTTACTAACAATACTTTTTTGTACAAAGATAGTTCTCTTGTGTAGCACCCACAACTAACAAAAAGAATGAGAGATGAGTTCTCTTTATATAGGATGAGAGACTCAACCTCTTCTCATTAAACAATTATTTTTTCTTTTTAGAAGACTCAAAACCCTAATTAAAACCTCTTGACATGATAAAACAATAATAAAAATACCTTTAAGTGGTTGAGACAAGTCCTAAAGGGAGGGCATTAGACTTAGTAGGGGAAACAACTTGCTTGAAGAGGGACAAAAGGTCAAAAGAAGGGGGCGATTTGGTTAGGAGAGGATTTATCTAGAAGAACTTTTGGATGTATAGGCCAAAAGAAGCTTCTAATGCCTCTAACAGCCTTTCAAATGGTTAGACAAGAGTTAAAGGAGGTTAGACAAGTTCCAAATCAAATGCTAGAAGGGAGGAAAATCTCACATGTGTGAGAAAAGGGATGGTACGATTCACATGTGTGTGTTTGGAGGGGATGTTTTTATGAAAGAGGGGAGCACTTGGCCATCGAGGGCTAGGAGAGACACAAGAGGAAGGAGGGTGCTAGTCTAGAAATCTTGCATAGGTGGATGCATGGGGATACATGTGACTGGATGTAAATATGTTTAGGGTCTCACATTAGAAGGGGGGACTTTGAGTTTTAAATTTAATGAAAAATTAGAATATTCAACCCAAATTTAGACTTAAGGAAAAGGCCATCTTAACATTTATTTGTTCTTAACCACTAACACATTTAAATTATTGTCAACCATGTGCAAGAGAAAATCCTAAGACGCTAGTATTTGAGTTGACATTACAAAAGTGTCCATGGTGACCATATATATGAGATATTACATTACATTGACTCATAGGGTTCATGTGCTCAAATATGTGGTGATTTGCACCTAGGAAATGCCCACAACTTGGAGCTTTTTCAAGTCAAAAAAACTTTGGAAGATTTATGATTGCAAAGATGTAATTATTCTTCAGTGAAAAAAACACTCAAGGGACATTTCCCACGCACAACCATCATACCCGAGTTGAGTATGTGTTATAACTGGCCCTTTACATATATAAGATAGTAACATCCCGAAAATTTACAAAAAATTTAAATTTTTTTAAAGTAGCATTAAGTGCTGTACTTGCTAATGCGGAAATAAAATAAATGCTAATTTTTTTAACTAATAAAAAATTATGATAATGACAATTCATACTTCATAACACAAAATACGACATTGGTTTTGCTTGTGTTTAATTGTTATCTACATGCTGTAATTAAGTTTATCTTGTGATATATTTTCCTTGACAAAGTACTGACAGTTGCTCTTGGATGATGATGAAGGGGTTCTACGAGGTACCCTGAGGTTTACTTAGCTATGTTAGCTAAAGCATTTGAACCTGTTTCTTTGCGCAAATATGCAGGTAAGAGTATTACAACAATTTCAAATGTTACAAGCAATTCTAATTATGTTTTCAGTTAGCCGTCAATACTTTATAATAACTCTAAGTACTTCCATGCATGAGAGTTATTAATGGTATGTATCTTTGTCCTATTTCTGTAAGTATTACCTTGACCATACTTACAAGTCGTAGAAGTCATAACTATTAGTAACCACACTAGACTCTTTAGTGAAACGTCAAAGAAGAGATACTTACACTATGAATTCTCAATTACGTGCTAGATTACAATGTATAAGTGTCATTATGATCCTATCAATACTTCTCCATTTTGCAAAGAGTAGTATTATTATGTATATTTATTCGTGAATGTTTCAACTTATATGTTACTCTACACTATAGAAACATGAGCCAAATGTTAAGTTTAAATACTTGGATTAACTTAAAATCCTAAATATACTTTAGTAGTTTATACATTTCTCAATTTATAAATACATGAAAAATCATACTAATATAGCAATGTTTACTATAATACTACCATTATATTGTGAATTTGCCACACTATAGGATTAGACCTTTCTAATTTAATATTTATACATTGTGATATGTTATGTAACATTGTAAAAGAGATGGCAATGTGAATACATATTATGATGTGCATAATAATGAAATCTAAACTATACACTAAGTATCAAAAGCTTTCTATGAAATGCAACCTTTGTCATTTGAGAATTATGCAACATATATTAACCAAGCGTTCTATTGACAATACATTGGAAATGAAATGGATTATTTGTTGTAACCCTAAGTCTTTGCACTGACATGTAATATTGACAGGCATTGAATGTAATGGTGTTAACATGCTGGCAGACTGTCGAAACCAGTCGTAGCAACAAATTCACCTGCCTACTGTGTTGAGTGGAATCCTTGTGGGTGCCATCGTGGCTGTGGTTCATGTGATAGTAATTCCAAATACTACCAATACGCCGAGCTGTACACTGCTTTGTCCCTTAGCCTACTGAGCTAGCATCGTGGTGGATGTGATAATAAATATGGCATTTAAAGTGGTTGTTGCCCGAACTTCGACGTGCCCGGTTGGCATCTTCTCCATCATTGATCTCACATATTCTTGGGATTTGGAATGAAACCCTAGTCCTTCGTTATGAATTGCATCGAGTTGGTTTCTTGGCCTTCATTTCGCTATAGTGGTGGTAAGGTGGAGAGGCCGACCTCCTGCTACAATGTAGGGCTGGTTAGTTGTGGTACGGAGGACTCCTTCCTCGAGTTCGATCACTGGACTTGTGGGAAAACTTATTAGTTTCAGGTTTTTGTTTTTCTTGTAGATCCGAGCCTCCAAGCAGCCTTGAATGGAGTAGTAAGGAATAGAATCCGGAGTTTTTCTTTAGTCTTAGAACTTGGGTTCGATTCTCTTACAAAGATAGGTCGTTGTTCTAAGGAACTGGAACCCTCTTCTCTGTGTTTGATAGATGGCTACGTTGTTCTCGTTTTCTTAAGATGTCTCTTACTCTGAAGCTGCATTATTAAGGTAATGTTTCAGAAAATGAAATGATAATGTTATTGTGTTATTCTAAGTTCCACTCTGCGTTTTTCTTCGTTTAACCTTTCAAGGGTTCTTGTGGCAGGTTTTCACTTCGTCGAAGGGTCACTTGTTTGAAGCTCGGTGGAGGAAATGCTGCTCTACCACCCAGTAAGCCTCGATGGTTCTTTCCTCGTAGGTTCTCCTGGCTTGGTGTGGCCAATGTATGATGTTTGACGAGAGCCGGATATTTGATTTCATGGCAAGGTTTTATTTTCTTGGCCGGTGTTTGTAATTTTTGAGAGCCAATGACAAGTGTCCAGAGGTTGGAACCCTCGGCTTGTCTTGATACTTTGCTCTGCAGCATTTCGCCGTAACTCTTGTTGAAAATGTAAACTTGTCGAAGATGTAAATGTCAAAGGGATGAACCCTCGGTTGATTTTAATGGAAATACAATATTAAGAAAATTTCATATAGTTTCTGTGCGATATATAAGTTTAACTAAGTCGATGTTTGAGTAATTAATACAGTGTTTTGGTGAAAGTTGAGAGCCATGGGCTGACTCGTTTCTGTGAAATAGAAGGTTCCGTGCTACAATACTTATACTTTTGTTTGAATGGTAATATGGAATTGAGTTTGCAATGAAACATAACTTAAAATAGTTTTTTGAGCGATTTCTATGTTTATATAGATTGATATTTTGGCTAGAAAATACAGTGTTGAACCAGGTCGAGAGCCATGGCTAACTTGTTTCATAAAAGTGAAACCCTGTGATCGTGTTGTTTAAGTTAAAGTTTGGAATGGCGTTAAGACTCAGTTTTGGTATTGAACCGTCACTTAAATAAATAAAAATAATAAAACTCTTGTGTGAGTTTGTCTTGCATAGATAGCTATCGTAAATGTGATAGTTGAACAATAGTATGTGTTTGGAAATCTGATGTAAGGATTTGATGTTTACGTTTTTAAGTGCTTGGCCTTAAACTGGCTGTATGATAGTCTTAGGGTTTTTAAATCGAAAACTATAAATGTTTGCAAACTCTGCTATTGTTGAAATTAGTCTTATAGATTGTTTTGCAGAACGATGAATGTTATATAAGATAATTAGTATCTAGGGTTTCAAAAATATGATAATACATTCTAATATCGAACATGAAAGATATTCTTACTATAAAAAATCTGGAATACATGGAAAGTTAAATGTAATAAAATAAAATGTTCTGTAAAACTATAGCATTAAAATATCATAGGAATTCTAAGTTGATATTATAGCTATTTCTCAAAAAGTCTAAGTACCGTACGGAGAGAAAATGAAAAATTTTAAGAGGCTGTGCTAAGTGTTTTTGCTTATAGTACTTTACAGCTTTTGAATGAAATGATAATAAAAAAAAATGCATGTGTACTTTGAAATGAAGTAGATGTCCTAAAGTATAAACCCTAGATTTTTATACAGAAATGGGATATTTATTTTCTGGCAGCAGATAAAAGAAAATATTAAAATGCCTGTATTATGAATTGCTATTTCCTATCCTAACTTAACAGAATAAACAATTCAGCTAAACATTTTAGTCAATAAGTCTTCGTTATCAAACGAGGAAAAAGGGTTAGAGGTTTAATAAAACAACTTCATTCATTCAACTAAAAATAAACAAGACAAAACAGTAGAACCTGATGAATGTAGGAGAAACAAACAACCCAAGGAGCCTGTTCCACCCAAACTACTCCTGAAGGCATCCAAATTACTTGCCTTAGGATCTCCGAGCCTGTTCACTGAACCACTAGGAAGAAGAATCTGTAGAAGCTTTAGGTCATCAACTTGCAGCAACAATGTAGATCATTCAGTCATATGGACTTAGCAGTCAAAGAGACCTGCACCAGCACCTCTGGTTTCCTTCTCGGAATAATTTCAGTAGACTCACAATGCACATTCCACTTAGCCTCCCTATTCGAATCTCTCAGTAATCACCTGATACACTTGAGGAATTATTTCTGTAGAAAATAATATGGAGCTCCTTGCTCAATTCGAATTGCCTTCTCTAGGCTGCCTAGGCCTTTTTAGTAGTTAACCTGGTCATTAATGAGCTAACAACTCTGTTCCACCCATCTGGGGGATAATGTCACAATTTTAGGGGTAGTTGTCCCATAACCAACAACTAGTGGTGGAGTACAAATGCTGACACTTGTTCCATGCCTCTTAACAGCTTCCCTTCCTCCTAGTGGGTCAACGAACACTCATTTAACAATTCCCTTGGGTGTTTGTCTCCTGTTTTAATTTATTAAATAATAATAATATGTCATTACAATCATCCTTGACCAGATTTGGTCATAATTACAAAAATTTGTAATTATAATTTAACATAATGTTTTTGCAATAAAATAAATAGTCTCAAAATTTGGGTAGGTGACATACACCCCGCCTTAAGTCTTAGCATCGTCCTCGATGTTGTTCATTCATTTTCTGAGTGTTCCTGAAACAGAGCTGGGTATGCTACCCGCATACTACTCTCCAACTCCCAGGTTGCCTCTTCTGGGCTAAGGTGCTTCCATTGCACCTTTACCTGCCCAATGGTGTGATTTCGGAGTAGAGTTTCCCTCCTTTCGAGGATACAATCTAGTTCCACTTGAAAATTGCCATCTTGTTCCACCTGTACATCATTCCAATTTATAACATGAGTAGTATGATGTACATATTTCTTTAAAATTGAAATATGAAAAACATTATGTATTCTTAGATTTGGTGGCAAAGCTAGTTGATATGCCATGGGTCCAACCCTTGACAAAATTTCGAAAGGACCACAATACCTGGGTGACAGTTTGGCACAACTTCCCAATTTTAATGAGCTCTTCTTCGGTCTTACCTTAATGAAAACATGCTCACCAACCTGAAACTCTTTATGAGTCCTTTTAAGATCTGCTTGACTCTTTTTCCTATCTTGGGCAGCTTTAAGATTTCTTTGTACCTGTTGCACAGTTAGTTCTATCTCCTTCAACAATTCAGGTCCTAATATAACTCTATTAACTAGGTCATTCCAAGAAACTGGTGTATTACATTTCCTACCATAAAGAATTTCAAAAGGGCTAAGCCTGGCTGATGCATGGTAATGGTTGTTATATGCAAATTCTGCTAAATGCAAGTAGTCCTCCCACTTACCAGGTTGGTCCTTAACATACATCCTTAGCATGTCTTCCAATATCTGATTTACTCTTTCCGTCTGTCCATCCGTTTGTGGATGTAATGCTGTGCTGAAGTTTAAGGTTGTATTCAACCCTTTAAACAAAGATCTCCAGAAGTTTCCAGTAAACTTAGAATCACGGTCTGAAACTATCACTTTTGGTATTCCATGTAATTGAAAAATTTGTTTCATAAAAATTTCTGCAATATTTGGAGCCTTATAAGTAGTTTTTACTAGTATGAAATATGCTGCCTTGCTGAGTTTATCCACTACCACCATGATGGAATCATTTTGTTTCTGATTCTTGGGTAGTCCGGTAGTAAAATCTATGCTTATGATCTCCCATTTCCAACTAGGTATAGGTAATGGCTATAACATTCCAGCCAGATGTTGATGTTCAACCTTTACTCTTTGACAGTCAATGCATTTAGCTATATATTCTGCTACTTCATCCTTCATCTTGGGCCAATAATAATATTCCTGTAACATAGTTATGGTTTTCTGATAACCTGGATGACCAACATAATGACTTTTGTGCATCTCATCTAAAATCAGAATTTTTATCTTTGGTACGTTAGGCACATATAATCTGTTCTTATACAGTAGCAATCTATTTTCTTTTAACTTGAAATCTGCCACAGAATTTTCAGAATTACTTTTTGCTGTCCTTTCATGTAAATTTCTGTACTCTTCATCAGTTTTAATCCCTTCGAAAATCTGATTTTCTAAATCTGTTGTGTATGTATTGATGGCTGAAATAAAATTTAACTTTGCGTTACGACTTAAAGCATCAACCACTTGTTCTCTTTACCCTTTATATGCTGAATTTCAAAGTCATATTCACTTAGAAAGGTTAGCCATCTAGCTTGTCTAGCATTCAAGTTCGTTTGATCTAGTAAATACTTCAGCCCCATGTTATCTATCATCAAAGTAAATTTTCTGCCAATAAGATGGTGACGCCACATTTTTAAGGTGCGTATTACTGCTAAAAATTCCAGATCATATGTAGAGTAATTTTTCTCATGTATTTTCAGCTTTCGAGACTCATATGCAACAACATGTCCCTCTTGTGTTAGGACTCCACCGAGTCCGTCATTACATGTTTCGGTGCATACTATAAAATCTTTATTAGGATCTGCAATTCTCAGAATAGGTGCTGTAGTTAGTAATTTCTTCAACTTCTTAAAACTGTCTGCACACTTTTGATCCCATACAAAATTCTTCCCATTCTTTTGTAAGGAGGTTATGGGGTTTGCAATCTTTGAAAAACCTTCTATGAATTTTCTATAATATCCTGTAATCTCCATAAACGATCGTACGTTCGACACATCCTTAGGAACCGGCCATTAATTAATGGATTTTATCTTATCGAGATCAACCGAAATTCCTTCCTTAGATATTATGTGACCTAAATACTGAATCTTATGCTTGTGAAAGTCACACTTACTAAACTTAGCATATAACTGATGATCTCTCAGAACTTGTAAAATAATACGCAGATGTTCATCATGTTCTTCCTTACTTTTAGAATATACTAGAATGTCATCTATGAATACAATGGCAAACTTATCTAAATACTTGTGCAGAATATTATTCATTAAGCACATAAATACTATCGGGGCATTAGTCAACCCAAATGGCATGACCACAAACTCATAATGTCCATAGCGAGTTCTAAAGGCCGTTTTAAAAATATCCTCATCCTTCACATGAACTTGATGATATCCTGACTTTAAATCAATCTTTGAAAATATCGTTGCTCCATGCAGTTGATCAAATAGATCGTCGATGCGGAGCAACGGATATCGATTCTTGATGGTCATCTTGTTTAGTTGGCGATAATCTATGCAAAGCTTTAAAGTGCCATCCTTCTTCTTAACAAAAATAACAGGTGCTCCCCAAGGAGACACGCTGGGCCTTATATAGTTTTTATCAATTAATTCCTTCAACTGTGATTTTAACTCATTTAATTCCAATATATTCATCCTATATGTAGCTTTGGAGTTCGGTACCGCACCCAGTATCAGCTCAATGGTAAAATCTAGATCCCTCTTCGGGGGTAATCTTGGAATCTCTTCTGGAAAAACATCCAGGAATTCTTTTAGGACAGGTATATCTTCTAGTTTCGGTTTTTCCTCTTTTGTAATTGACTCCTCATGTACTACATTCACTGCGAACATCTTACATCCTTTTCTAACTGCTTTTTTTACTTGCATAGCTGAAATCTGTCTAAGTGATGTCTTCCTAGGAATACCCTTCACTTCTATTGTTTCTCCTTCATCATTTAGACAGGTAAAACTTTTCTTATAACAATTCAAAATAACATGATGTGATTCTTACGAGTCCATTCCAATCAAGATGTTGTAGGATCCTAAAGGTAAAACATTTAGCTTGGTTTGTGTCTTTAACTGATTCATAGATAAAACACAACTTTCAACAAAATCAGACACTTTTCTTTTTGTTCCTGTTGCTAGTCTAACTAACCAGGATTTATTAATTTTTTTTGTTTTCAGATTAAAATTTTCTACAATATCTAGAGATATATAACTTAGGCTAGCGCTTGGATCAATCAAAATAGAAACAGGGTGGTTTTGTAGCACACCTTCGATCTCTACCATAGAGACTTGATGCTCCACTTGCCTGTTGTCTAGACCTGCATTAATTCTGGGTATCTCTCTTGTCAAGTCTCCCACAGTAGGTTCAGCTTGTATGGAGTGAATATTATTTGTTGTCTGCTTCTTATTGGGACAGTTTGAAGCATAATGAGGACCTTGACACTCAAAACATTTTATAGGTGTCCTCTGGTCATTAGTTCTGGTAACATTGGGTGTATTCCTAGGAGCTGTAAAATTCTGCTGCTGATTATTTCTGGGACTGTTTCCTTGGAAATTTTGGTTTGGAAAGTTTTTCTTTTGAAAACTAGAATTTCCATTGAACCTGAAATTCTTCTTCAGCTCAAAGTTGTTGGGTTTATGATTTTTCCAGTTATATATCCATTCTCTTTTCCGGTTCTGATCATAGCAAAATGTTGCTTTCCTCATGGCTTCTTCTAAGGTCTTTGGATTGTCATACTCTATTCTGTCCTTGATGTTGAAAGGTAGACAACTCAGATACCTCTGAATCTTTGGTTTCTCCTCCACAAGGTATGGCACATACCTTAGCAAATTCAGAAATTTGTTGTTTAGCTCTTTCATGTTCATGGTTCCTAGTCTTAAATCATAAAATTCCTTGGACTTTTCTTCATAATATTGTTCAGATAGGAACTTCTTCTTGAAGTACCGTTTAAAAGTGCTCCAATTCACATCCTTCTCCTTGATGCCCTTCACTCTTTTGATGTCCTACCACCAAATGTGTGCCTTCCCTATCAGGTTGTATATGGCCATCTTTGCTTTCAATGATTCCGAATAATCATAAATTTGAAAGTATTTCTTCATGCCGGACAGCCATGGTTCAGCTGTCTCTTCTTTCTTAGTTTCACCATTGAAGGTTGGGGGTTTGATCTTCTTGAACTCCCTAGAAATCTGTTCATATTGTTTGTGGCTTTTTCTTTTTGGTTTGTAATCCCCTTCGCTGCTATCACTTGAATAATTACGTTTCTTTTTACATATCTCATTTGCAGCTCCTGATGATGTTGAACTGTTATTCTCATTATTAGTTCTCACTTTCTTACCCTTGTTATGATGAGGTAAGTCTTCAGTCTTGGAGGTATTTTCAACCCTTCTATCCTGTTCATCAGTTGGGCACTGGTCAAACAGTACTTGGTTCAGTTCTTCTTGTGCCTTTAGAATTCTCTCATTATCCTGTTTAACAGATCGTATTTCTGCTGTCAACTCCTGAAATGCACGTAACAATTCTAATGAATTGTCATTCAATTCACCATGGACCTCTTCTTCATAATGTTGTCCAGTACTATTGTTGGTATGACCGATCGGTCGAATTCTGTCCTCCATATGTTCGTCTGATCCTTCCATACCTGCAACTTAGAAAACAATTTTCTTATAACAAAATAATTTAACTTGAATTAGTATAGGTTTTTGCTATCATAAAAATTTTCTGTTGCGTGTTCTTTGGACCTTTTTAGGCCGAGAGTTCGAACATGAGCTCTGATACCACATGTAACATTCCGAAAATTTACAAAAATTTTAAAGTAGCATTAAATGTTGTACTTGCTAATGCGGAAATAAAATAAATGCTAATCTTTTTAACTAATAACAAATTATGATAATGACAATTCATACTTCATAACACAAAATATGACAGTAGTTTTGCTTGTGTTTAATTGTAATCTACATGCTGTAATTAATTTTATCTTGTGATATATTTTCCTTGACAAAGTATTGACAGTTGCTCTTGGATGATGACGAAGGGGTCCTACGAGGTACCCTGAGGTTTACTTAGCTATGTTAGCTAATGCATTTGAACCTGTTTCTTTGCGCAGATATGCAGGTAAGAGTATTACAACAATTTCAAATGTTACAAGCAATTCTAATTATGTTTTCAGTTAGCCGTCAATGCTTTATAATAACTCTAAGTACTTCCATGCATGAGAGTTATTAATGGTATGCATCTCTGTCCTATTTCTGTAAGTATTACCTTGACCATACTTACAAGTCGTAAAAGTCATAACTATTAGTAACCAACCTAGACTCTTTAGTGAAACGTCAAAGAAGAGATACTTACACTATGAATTCTCAATTACGTGCTAGATTACAATGTATAAGTGTCATTATGATCCTATCAACACTTCTCCATTTTGCAAAGAGTAGTATTATTATGTATATTTATTCGTGAATGTTTCAACTTATATGTTGCTCTACACTATAGAAACAAGAGCCAAATGTTAAGTTTAAATACTTGGATTAACTTGAAATCCTAAATATACTTTAGTAGTTTATACATTTCTCAATTTATAAATACATGAAAAATCATACTAATATAGCAATGTTTACTATAATACTACCATTATATTGTGAATTTGCCACACTATAGGATTAGACCTTTCTAATTTAATATTTATACATTGTGATATGTTATGTAACATTGTAAAAGAGATGGCAATGTGAATACATATTACGATGTGCATAATAATGAAATCTAAATTATACACTAAGTATCAAAACCCTTCTATGAAATGTGACCTTTGTCATTTGAGAATTATGCAACACATATTAACCAAGCGTTCTATTGACAATACATTGGAAATGAAATGGATTATTTGTTGTAACCCTAAGTCTTTGCACTGACATGTAATATTGATAGGCATTGAATGTAATGGTGTTAACGTGCTGGCAGATTGTCGAAACCGGTCGTAGCATTAAATTCACCTACCTATTGTGTTGAGTGGAATCCTTGTGGGTGCCATCGTGGCTGTGGTTCATGTGATAGTAATTCCAAATACTACCAATACGCCGAGCTGTACACTGCTTTGTCCCTTAGTCTACTGAGCTGGCATCGTGGTGGATGTGATAATAAATATGGCATTTAAAGTGGTTGTTTCCCGAACTTCGACGTGCCTGGTTGGCATCTTCTCCATCGTTGATCTCACATATTCTTGGGCATTGTAATGAAACCCTAGTCCTTCGTTATGAATTGCATCAAGTTGGTTTCTTGGCCTTCATTTCGCTCTAGTGGTGGTAAGGTGGAGAGGCCGACCGCTTGCTACAATGTAGGGATAGTTAATTGTGGTTTGTAGGACTCCTTCCTCGAGTTCGATCACTGGACCTGTGGGAAAACTTATTAGTTTCAGGTTTTTTTTTTTTCTTGTAGATCCGAGCCTCCAAGCAGCCTTGAATGGAGTAGTAAGGAATATAATCCAGAGTTTTTCTGCAGTCTTAGAACCTGGGTTCGATTCTCTTGCAAAGATAGGCCGTTGTTCTCAGGAACTGGAACCCTCTTCTCTGTGTTTGATAGATGGCTACGTCGTTCTCATTTGCTTAAGATGTCTCTTACTCTGAAGCTGCATTGTTAAGGTAATGTTTCAGAAAATGAAATGATAATGTTATTCTGTTATTCTAAGTTCAACTCTGTGTTTTTCTTCATTTAACCTTTCAAGGGTTCTTGTGGCAGGTTTTCACTTTGTCGAAGGGTCACTTGTTTGAAGCTCGGTGGAGGATATGCTGCTCTACCACCCAGTAAGCTTCGGTGGTTCTTTCCTCGTAGGTTCTCCTGGCCCGGTGTGGCCGATGTATGATGTTTGATGAGAGCCGGATATTTGATTTCCTGGCAAGGTTTTATTTTTTTGGCCAGTGTTTGTAATTTTTGAGAGCCAATGACAAGTGTCCAGAGGTTGGAACCCTCGGCTTGTCTTGATACTTTGCTCTGCAGCGTTTCGCTGTAAATCTTGTTGAAAATGTAAACTTGTCAAAGATGTAAATGTCAAAGGGATGAACCCTCGGTCAATTTTAATGGAAATACAGTATTAAGAAAACTTCATATAGTTTCTGTGCGATATATAAGTTTAACTAAGTCGATGTTTGAGTAATTAATATAGTGTTTTGGTGAAAGTCAAGAGCCATGCGCTGACTCGTTTCTGTGAAATAGAAGGTTCTATGCTACAATGCTTATACTTTTGGTTGAATGGTATATGGAACTGATTTTGCAATGAAACATAACTTAAAATAGTTTTCTGAGCGATTTCTATGTTTATATAGATTGATATTTTGGCTACAAAATACAGTGTTGAACCAGGCCGAGAGCCGTGGCTAACTTGTTTCATAAAAGTGAAACCCTATGATCGTGTTGTTTAAGTTAAAGTTTGGAATGGTGTTAAGACTCAGTTTTGGTATTGAACCATCACTTAAATAAATAAAAATAATAAAACTCTTGTCTAAGTTTGTCTTGCATAGATAGCTATCGTAAATGTGATAGTTGAACAATAGTATGTGTTTGAAAATCTGATGTAAGGATTTGATGTTTACATTTTTAAGTGCTTGGCCTTAAATTGTCTGTATGATAGTCTTAGGGTTTTTAAATCGAAAACTATAAATGTCTGCAAACTCTGCTATTGTTGAAATTAGTCTTATAGATTCTTTTGTAGAACGATGAATGTTATAGAAGGTAATCAGTATCTAGGGTTTCAAAAATATGATAATACATTCTGATACTGAACATGAAAGATATTCTTACTATAAAAAATCTGGAATACATGGAAAGTTAAATGTAATAAAATAAAATGTTGTGTAAAACTATAGCATTGAAATATCATAGGAATTCTAAGTTGATATTACAGCTATTTCTCAAAACGTCTAAGTACCGTAAGGAGAGAAAATGAAAAATGTTAAGAGACTGTGCTAAGTGTTTTTGCTTATAGTACTTTACAGCGTTTGAATGAAATGATAATAAAAAAAAAATGCATGTGTACTTTGAAATGAAGTAGACGTCCTAAAGTATAAACCCTAGATTTTTATACATAAATGGGATATTTATTTTCTTGCAGCAGATAAAAGAAAATATTAAAAATTCCTGTATTATGAATTGCTATTTCCTATCCTAACTTAACAGAATAAACAATTCAGCTAAACATTTTAGTCAATAAGTCTTCATTATCAAACCAGGAAAAAGGGTTAGAGGTTTAATAAAACAACTTCATTCATTTAACTGAAAATAAACAAGACAGAACAATAGAACCCGATGAATGTAGGAGAAACAAACAACCCAAGGAGCCTGTTCCACCCAACCTACTCTTGAAGGCATCCAAATTACTTGCCTTAGGACCCCCGAGCCTGTTCACTGAACCACTAGGAAGAAGAATCTATAGAAGCTTTAGGTCATCAACTTGCAGCAACAATGTAGATCATTCAGTCATATGGACTTAGCAGTCAAAGAGACCTGCACCAGCACCTCTGGTTTCCTTCTCAGAATAATTTCAGCAGACTCACAATGCACATTCCACTTAGCCTCCCTATTCGAATCTCTCAGTAATCACCTGATACACTTGAGTAATTATTTCTGCAGAAAATAATATGGAGCTCCCTGCTCAATTCGAATTGCCTTCTTTAGGCTACCTAGGCCTTTTTAGTGGTTAACCTGGTCATTAATGAGCTAACAGCTCTGCTCCAACCACCTGGAGGATAATGCCACAATTTTAGGGGTAGTTGTCCCATAACCAACAGCTATGGTGGAGTGCAAATGATGACACTTGTCCCATGCCTCTTAACAACTTCCATTCCTCCTAGTGGGTCAGTGAACACTCATTTAACAGTTCCCTTGGGTGTTTGTCTCCTGTTTTAATTTATTAAATCATAATAATATGTCATTACAATCATCCTTGACCAGATTTGGTCATAATTACAAAACTTTGTAATTATAATTTAACATAATTTTTTTGCAATAAAATAAATAGTCTCAAAATTTGGGTAGGTGACAAAGATACATCTCAATTACATCATTACATTACAACATAGCCATTACTCACTTGAAACAATGATGTAGTTTACATAATTGGATTAGATAGGCCACACATTAAAATTCATCTGGATCATCGACATCTTTATCCCTTGGATGATTCCTTCTGCAATCTAAGGGGTAATAACATCCCAACATAATGACAAATTATAAACTCCGCCTAAGTTTGAATCTAGGGCACACCACCAAAAGACTAATGCATGATTTTAGGAAAATGCTTGATCACCAAAGATGTGTGTAATCTCCCCTTTTCTAACTCAAATTTAGGAAATATAACATTGCGATGGTACTAACATCATCAATTACACATTCCACCTAGGTGTTTTCTAGCAAATGTCAAAATATAAAGTCATATCACCTAGGGAAAACTCACCAAGCAAAAATGCTCTACCACAATACATCAAAACCACTCTCATCCAAATCAAGCATGTCCCCAACATACATCCAACCAAGGGGACCATTAAGAACATATTCTCCTAGTGACATCCACCACTTAACATCACCATTCAAACTATCACTAGGGATCATCCATATGTCAAGCAATTGCATCAAGGCAACATCCACCAACAAGAAAACCATCCACCATAGAAAAACTAGTCTCCTCAACCAAAGGTGTTCATCAAACATCCATCCTAAAGAAGAGAAGTTGCATGAATATTTAGATCCCCAAAGCCCATCAAGATGCTCCAAGGTTATGAAAACCCCAATGTGAAACCTCATACAATATGAGGTGTAACAATATGCTCCAATTGGAGACATGTACACTTCTTGGGAATACACGATAACCTTATAAATCTCTAGTTGACCAATACAAAAACTCAAAGAAGCAAGATGCAACAAGATCATGTGGCATGATGGTTCAATTCACATCCCTAAACATACGATACTTATTAAATATACATCAACTAAAGCTAAAATCTTGGCTTTAAAAATGCTAAAAACAACTTGAAAAACAAATTGATGCTCATATATGTTGAGCTTATTTATCTTACCCTTCTATAACATATGATCAATCTTGAAGCAAAGGCTAGGTGAAATCAAATAGCTAGTGTAGCCATTCAAGCATCTCCTCAAGGCCATGCACTTTACCCTTGTATTTGGTTATGATTAAAAAATAGTTACAATAAAAATAAAGCCTATGTATGCTATAACCTTTACAATAACATGGCTGCAAAAAAAAATTAAATTACATACATGGAAGCCAATATAAAATTTTGAAATAGAAAAGTATGTTCTAGCACATGCTAATTCAATGCAAGGTTGAAGAGGGATAGAATAATACCCTGAAAATAAACATGGAAGCCCATCATCTATATGAAAATTTCCTTCTAAACGATTCTTCAAAGGCCGGTCTATGTGACAAACATCATTAACACATTCCAGAAATAAAGGTGTAGGCTTCTCCAATAGTCAAATGTCTTCATTTATGCATAAGTATATAATGGATTTTCAGGTGTAGAAATTAATTTTTGTTTATAATTGAATGGATGGAAATTGATGTCATAGATTTTGAAATCAATACACCATTGTTTGAAACAATTTCCAACAACTAAAAGATAACCTTTAGCATAAAAATCAAATGCCATTACAGAAAAATTTGAAAGTATGGATGTTTGGAATTTTTTGCAATGCATGTCAAATTGAAATCCAATCTACCCCATACAATTTCCAACAACAAAAATAAACTTTTCAACTAAAAAATCACAAAATGCACCAAAATTTGAAGATATCAGTGGTTGGAAAATCCTTGTACATTTATCTTTAACAACATGCTTCTAGTAAATTTTTTAAACCCTAGGTGAATGATGTCCTTATGTTCTCAACTGATATTCAATTTGCAGAATATTAAATACTTCATATAATAGGATTCACACATATAGTTAGAAAATGAACAACTAAAACAAAACACAATACATAGATGATGTACACCTTCAAATCAACCTTTCTTTAATATATCTAGGCTTACAAGGAAACCTCCACAACTGCAAAAACTTACAACTATACAATACTCAAAATGAAGCAAAAATCAACAAACTTACTGATGAAAATTGCCCTAAAATAATTGAGAAATCCTCCCAACATTTGTTGGTGGTTGTACGGATCTATTGTAGTATGGACCTATTTGTACAAATCCATATGATGGTACAGATATGCTCTATGGATCCATATGATGGTATGGATCTGCTACACCCTCCCATATGATACGGTGGAGTGTGCAACTTGTAAAACGTCTTAACAGTACCCATAGGAGAATAAAAATAATTCTAGCTTTGGCTCATGTTTTAGACATAACACCATCAAAGTGGATGGTCCAAACCCCTTCAAATTTCTTGTGATTGGTTTCTAAATTTTTGGGTGCTTAGGAATTAGTAAACACATGCAAGTTTCCAAATTCTTCATCTATGTACGACACTTCATTCATTGGTTCCTTAGTGTTATCAGTCAAAATGGCACTTCTCCGTTTGTTACTACATTGCCTTGTCGGTCACACAAAAGGACCTTATGGATGGAAGAGCCTATTTGATCATAGATGCTTTGGCCCAGACCTTGTAATATTCTCCTTAAAAATAACTATTTTTGTGACATATTTTGAGATATGACAATGGCTCTCCTATCAGTAAACTTGCGGGTTAACCGCAGTAGTCTATACTAACAACCCACGGGTAACACCTAAAAAGCTACACCCGCATGTTGCTGGACAATATACTTGCGACTCACTCGCTAGTTTTCAAGAGACACACTCCCGTGTATCTCTAAATCATGAGAAAAAAATATTAAAAGAAGATTAGAGATTAGTTATGGCAGTTATTCTAACTACCATAACCTCCCTAACAAATTACCTTTCGAGTCTATCCTCTGAGCCTTGCTATAAATACAAGGAGAGGGCCTACAGAAATGGAGAACCAATTTTGATAAGGAAATGTTGGAGAAAATTCCTCTGAAGGAAGAGGAGTAGGAGCCCAGGGTCAGGTTTCAACGATGCCAGTTGCAAAACAAGTTTAGTTGATTGCCTTTAATGCAAATAATACAGAGACTTTCCTTCCCATAAAGATTTGTCCATTATATGAATTTATGTCATTGAATCTTTCATATTAATTAATATATGAGTTTCATGTTAAGCATTCATTTATATTTGGTCAAAAATATTTGAGAAGGGTATTTTTTTATTGCAGGTAATTCATCTAGAGTAGTGGAGCAGGAGATTAAAGTTTGAAGCTTGGATCAGATGTCGGTTATTCAGGTATTCATTTTGACTTTAGATCTTAGTTATTTTCAATTGAAAGAAGTATTGCATGTTGCACTGGTTTACTATTCTACGTCTGTAACTCAATTACACGTATGTTGATGATCTCTTGAATTCCCTATCATAGGTAGATTTACCGCACAACACTTAGGATCTTCATCTTGGTATCTCATGGTTGGTTCCCTATGAAGTGTGACATAGGTTCCTTCACATGTTGGGATGATTGCATATTATAAGTCCATTCGAAGGATTCCTCCCAAATTTGCAACCCATTTTCTAGATAAAATCATTCCGCACTCATTAGGTACATCTATAACCACAACATCCATTAATACAGAGATATCTGGATGTGGAGCTAAGCTAACCTTTAAATCCTTGATTAGACCACACACTTGGACTTCTTTAGAGTCAATGTCACATACATTCCTATAAGGTTGTTATTACACCTTAGATTCTTTGCAGCGCACCCTAATAGATGTGCCAAGGAGGGGGGTCCTTTTTCCATTGTAAAAGGCCAAGTTGGGGTTATTTTATGTAAAAGTGTTGGCCTATCGGTGATCCAGACTACTTGGTCAATCATGGAAGGTCCTCTTGGTCCTCATTTCAAGGTGTTCTGGTCTTGTAGCCTTGCCGACTTACCCTTGATGGGGGGTAAATATTCATCACGTCGGACATTTATTCCTTAGGTAGGTATTGGTGCACTTTGGGGTGAATCCATTAGCACACATGGCTTAGGAGCCCCTATCCACACTCATGATTCCATGCGTTGTAAAGGTGATTACGATTGTAAGGGTTGTCATACTCACTCTAGCACACTTGTATTATACCCACTTGGACCTTATCTTGTTGTATTACCCCTTTATTTTGGTATCCTAGTCAAAACATGCAAATCATCCACAATTAAAATCAAATTTTGAAGTTCATACCAAGCAAGAAGGTCATTGAGGAAAAAAAACACTTTGTTGGGGTTAGTTGGGGCATGACACCCTCCTTCCAAGCTCAAAATTTCACTTTGTTGAAGATATCATCATTTTTTATCATTGTTTTTTTTATGTTTCATGAGGACTCCCTAGATTGTGGGTGATAAAGCCTAAAAGTGAATTTTAACTCAAATTAGACAAGTCGACCTAGAGGAGGGAAAAGCTAGGAATTTTCTCATATAAATAAATCACCCTCCTCTCATTTGTAACCAATATCATGGGATCAATTATGTTTGAAACCTTATTTCTCTCGTGGTGTATGAGACTTGAATTGGTGCACGACTCTCTTCTTGGCATGTTCTAGGGTTTTCAAGGATAAAGTTGAATGTTGAACGTTTCTTTTCAATCTTTCAAGTAAAATTCTGTAATGCCCCCATCCAAATAAATCACATGAAGGGAAATTTCCACCATTCTACTAGTTCCCTAGGTTGGGGTGGAAACATTTAGACTTGGAATAAGGGAGATATTAGACCCCAAATGGACATTAGATTGAAAAATATACATTAAATGGGATAAATAAATAAGAAGAAGAAGAAAATAAGGTGGCACTTGGTCATGAGGGCGCATAGGTGGTGTGGGACCCACACAAGGCAAGATTCTCCATGCCACATGGCATCCTATTCTCACCCATTCGAATCCAAGGTGGAGCCTAACGTTCTTGGGGGATTTGGAGAGGCATTATTCATGGCATGAATCTAGGAGGGTCGAATTATAGTGGAAGAATAACTCCCATGGAAGAGGAAGAGGCATCTTAGAAGTATTGTGACATTTGGAGTTAGATTCCCTAACCTCTATGAAAACAATGATGAAGATTATATGACACTTATGACAGATATCAGACCTTATTGCTGACATCTGGCCTATATGACATGTCAGGGCTAACATATCCTCCAAGAGGGCGCACAAGAGGAGTTATGGCAGCCATATTCCCCCCATTCGAATTGATGGAAGAGGAAGGCTAGAAAGTGTTGGACAAGTGGCATTCATGGGAATCTCTCCCTAATTCAAATTGGGATGAGGCTCTTGGAGGGAATTCGATCCATGGAGGCCTTGGGAGGTTAATAAAATACAAGAAGAAAGAAGGAGACCATCTTTTGATAATTTCTCATTTGACACAATTGGAGAGCTTAGCTTGTCCTTGCACGATGGATGTTCATCCTCCTTGCCTTAGAACCAATTTCGAGGGTGCAAGATTCCCATCCAAGTTGGTTTATGGAGATTCCATTCACACCTCTCAATAGAGATTCATGGATAGGTTTTAATTTAGGTTCAAACCCCAACCGAGTTCGAGTTCATCTTATCTCATTCTTCTCTATGCCTATTCTACTATATTTCTCTCAATGCCATGTAAATGTGCAAGGGCGCACTTATTGTTGCATATAGTTATTGGAGGATTTTTATTTCGACTTCATGGACATGTTAGTTGATTCATATCTTTGTAATATTCATATCATGAGAGCCACATCTCGAAATACCATGTACTTCAAGTAATATTTCCAATCAAAGATGAGATTCAAGCCATTTTCCTCATAGTATTTTCATAGTAAATTTGGGATGATGTTGTACCTATTTTATATCAGAGTTTTATGAGATATTTATTCATGTAATGAGATGTATATGAAGTTACTTTGATGTCCCAAGTGATGTTTTTAGACCCATAAGGTGTCACTATGGTTTATGACTAAATTCAAGACTCGTCCACCATTTTCACCCCAAATTATAGACTCTAGAAGTTGTTGTTCATTGGGATACCTATTCGACCCTAAAAAAATATAATGCTGCAAATATGTTGTCATTAATTTCCCTTAACAGATCCAAGTATCAGACCAAGAATTAGTGAGGGTCGTACAGTGTTTGGAAGAGCAATTGATGGAAGACCTAGGGGGGATTTCCACTACTCAAATTGACTAATCTTGCCCCAAAAACTCTTTCCTTGCAAATTGTAGACTATGGATGAGTACATAATTTGTTTGGGTGTCTTATATATGTGTTAATATTTCCTATTCCCCATCAAGAACTTACTCCCCAAATTCGAAAGCATTTTGAGGTGTTTGGAACCAGTTGTAAACTACACCCCTAGAGTCAAAACAAGGTGAATCCAAGTACTTTTCTTTGGAGGGATATTACAGTGGTATCAAAGCATGGTCCTTGCACCTTCTTTGGGTGACCATTTATTAGGTCAAGAATTCAAACCCCACCCTTAGAAATCGAAACTGAAAGTACCTTTGGTGAAGAGGAAGAAGTAGGTGAAGAGACGCACTCTGTTGAAACTATGACTAAGGATGAGAAAGGAACCTCAGAGATGGAGGAGAAAGAGGAGTTTAGGAAATTCATGAAACCATATTTTGAGGAAATGACAAGGCAAATAATGCAAGGGTTCGAATTGATGGCTAGTCAAATTGGAAGCAACTTGGCATTAGGAGGCAGCGGTAGTTATCAGTTCGAGGAAAATAAGGCATTTGGTGAAAACATTTTCTCAAAGACAGGGCCTCACAACCAACCCAATGAATTCCAAATCTCAACAAGAGCTACCACACCCAAGTTTCTTGAGCCCAAAGAGGATCCTAACATACAATATGGAATGCATGAATTTCTAGCAAAATGGCAACAATTGAGTGAAGATTGTAGGAGGACCTTACCATTTGATCAATTCTTTACTGTCTCAAACAAGCTCAAAATGATAGGAGGCACCATAAATCCTTTTAAAAATAAAGAATTTAATTATTCCATAGGTAAAATGTCCCTTCCCACCCTTGATGGCTCATCCCAAAGTTCTTCAAATACTTGGGTACAAAATTTAGATGTATATTTTCAGCTGAATCCAATGGTTGAAGATGATGCTTTAAAAATGGCTATTCTGCATCTTGAGGGAGAAGCAAATAATTGGTGGTTCCATGGAATTAAAACCTTGGGACATGATCAGGTCACATCATATGAAGAGTTTGTTAACATGTTAGTGGAAATATTTGAGCAAAAAGACCCAGAAATGCCTTTCAAGGAACTAGCATAGTTGAAGCAAAGTTGAACCCCTAAGGAGTACATGTTGGAATTCCAAATACTACCAGTTATGGTGGTTGATGTATCTATGGTTGGATTGGTATTTCTATTTACTGAAGGATTGGTTGAACCTTTGAAACTTTTAGTTAAATCTCACAAACCTACTTCATTAAAAGATGCCATGAATTTGGCAAGAGATTTGCAAAATGTGATACCCAAGACAAGGTATCCTCCCAAGCCCAATTTTCCTTCCAAGTTCAGATTTGACAAGAGACCATGGAAAAAAGATTCATTTGAGAAGGACAAGAAATAGGGACCTAGCAAGGAATAACTCAGAAGAAAGAAACTATGTTACACATGTCATCAACCATGGGTACCGGGGCATAAATGTGCTAAGGGGATTAAAGCACAATTCATTGAAGTATTTTCTGAAGATGAAGGGGACATGGAGGAAGAATAACAACTTTATGCCCAAGAAGAGGGATATGAAACAACAAAATAAGATCATCCATCACCTGAAAAAGGGAGAATGGAAGTGCTTTCAGGAGTGCCTCGTTTTCACACCATTCGGTGTAAGGGAGTGGTACAAGGGCATAAAGTTTCGGTATTGGTAGATGGAGGAGAAACTCATAACTTCATTGATGCAGCCTTGGTGGAGAGGATAAATTTACCTACTGAAGCATTCGAAGGGTTCACAGTCATCATTCTAGGAAACAATTTTATGGAATGCAACACATGGACTCCAAAGCTTACCATAGGAAATTACACATTTTCTGATAACTTCTATGTGGTGAATGTTGCTGATACAAATGTGGTTTTCGGAGTACAATGGTTGTACTCTATAGGAGAACATACAATGAGCTACCAAATACCTGAAATGAAGTTCAAAGATTCAGAAGGAAGACAAGTGTTAGTGAGAGGGATGCACACCTATCCTAACCAAGTGGTGTCTTCCCATAGTATGAGGTCCATATTGAGACATGGGGACATTGAATGGGTTGCAGAATGTTTAATAACTTCCCCCAAACCAAACATAAAGATTTCAAAACATCCAAGGGAGATAAGGTAGCTACTACACAAGTATGAAAGGGTTTTTGGAGACCTTCCCCCTGGAAGGCCACTTGACAAAGGAGTTGAACATACCATTGTTTTGGAGGTAGGTACTTCACCTATCCAAATGCCCCTATATAGACACCCAAAAAGGTTCAGAGATGAGATTGAGAAGGCTATTCAAGAACTATTGGAATTGGGGCTCATCAGACCAAGCTCAAGTCCCTATGCTTCTTCAATTGTCTTGGTGAAGAAAAAGGATGGAACCTTAAGAATGTGCATTGATTTTAGAGCCTTAAACAAAAAGACAATGAAGAATAGATATCCCATCCCTAGGATAGATAATGTCATGGATGAGCTATTTGGAGCAAATTTATTTTCCAAAATTGATTTTAGATCTGGTTACCATGAAATTCAGATGAAGGAAGAAGATGTGCAAAAAACTGCTTTCAGATGTCACTATGGCCACTTTGAATTTCTTGTCATGCGTTTTGGTTTGACCAATGCTCCAACAAACTTCCAATCATGCATGAAAAACATATTTTGCAAGCAGCTTCGTAAGTTTGTTTTGGTTTTCTTTGATGATATTTTTATTTACAGTAATACATGGGAGGAACACTTGCATCATTTAGAAGTTGTATTGAAAATATTGCATGAACAATCATTGTTTTCTAAATTGTCCAAGTGTGAGTTTGGTTTGATAGAAATTTTTTATCTTGGGCACATCATTGGGAAAGCTGAGGTAAAGGTGCACTTGGAGAAAATAAAGGCTATCCTTGAATGGCCATCACCCAAGAACATCACCGAGTTAAGGGGATTTGTTGGGATATGCACTTACTATAGGAAGTTTGTGAAGGGGTTTTCCAAGCTGACTGCTCCCATTACTGATTTGACTAAGAAGGATGCTTTCAAATGGGATGAAGAGGCAGAAAATGATTTCCAAAGAATGAAAGAGGTAATGATTAGTTTTCCAATACTTGCATTACCATATTTTTCCAAACCATTTGTTTTGGAATGTGATGCATCAGGGGAAGGCATAGGGGCGGTCCTAAAGAAAAATCAATACCCCATAGCTTTTGAGAGCATAAAATTGCAGCCACATGAGAGGCTCTACTCCATATATGAAAAGGAAATGTTATCCATCATGCATGCCTTGGCCAAGTTTAGACAATATCTGGTGGGGAACAAGTTTGTGGTCAAAACTGATCATAACAGTTTAAAGCATTTCCTTACACAAAAAGATCTCAATGAAATGAAACGAAAAATGGGTAAGTAAGGTTCAAGCTTTTGATTTTGACATTGAATATGTAAAAGGGAAGAATAATATTGTAGCAGATGCATTGTCTAGGAGACCATCATTTTCCCTTATGGACATTTCAAAATATTAGAAATATGTGCCAATAGTAGATTATGCCAACTATAGATTTGCTTGTGAATTGTTAGATGGGGTCAAGGGAGATGATATGCACAAGATATTGAATGGCCTAATCTAATATAAAGACTGAATATACTTAGTTCATGGTTCGAATTTAAAGCACAAGATCTTGAAGGAAGCTCATGATTCTCCCTTAACAGGCCATCCTGGTTTCTTTAAAACATATAGGAAGCTAAGACAAAGGTTCTCTTGGAAAGGGTTGAAGGAATATGTTTTAAAGTATGTGAATGGATGCAATGTATGTCAGCAAAACAAAGTTGAACACACCCATCCTGTTGGTATCTTACAACCATTTCCTATTCTAGAACAAAAGTGGGAAAGCATCTCCAAGGATTTCATTACAGGTTTTCCCAAGGCTTTTCGTAAGGATTGTATTTATGTTGTAGTGGATAGACTCACCAAATTTGCTCATTTCTTTTCTATTACATCATATTTACTGCTGCACAAGTAGCTGAGTTATTCTTTAGAGATATTTTCAGATTGCATGGAATTCCCAAAAACATTGTAAGTGACAGGGATAGCAGATTTATGAGTGCTTTTTGGCAAGAGCTCTTCAAATTGGTGGGAAATAAATTGAATCCTAGCTCAAGATATCATCCTCAAACTAATGGCCAAACAGAAAGGGTGAACCAATGGTTGGAGGGGTACTTGAGAAACTATGTTGGTGAGTAACAAAAAGCATGGGTTATACTACTTTTCATATGTCCATTGGCACGTCTCCTTTCAAAGCACGTTATGGTTATGAAACAATCACCTTTGTTGACCACATTTTTGGTGATGGTAGAGCTCCAAAATCTAAATATTGGGTTGAGGAAAGTCAATATATTAATCTTTTAAAAGACAATTTGCAGGAATCAACAAAAACAATATGTGGATCAACATAGGAAAGAAATAAATTTTCAAGTGAATGATTTGGTTTATTTGAGGATTCAACCATATAAGAAAACCACCTTAAAAGGGAAAGGATCA
The DNA here is from genome assembly GCA_027924585.1 of Larix kaempferi. Classification (NCBI taxonomy): domain Eukaryota; kingdom Viridiplantae; phylum Streptophyta; class Pinopsida; order Pinales; family Pinaceae; genus Larix; species Larix kaempferi. The sequence goes on from BSBM01000510.1 coordinate 3,103,716, forward strand.
GAAAATCTTAAACCAAGGTTTTATGGTCCATATAAGATAATTCGAAAGGTTGCGGAGGTAGCTTATGAGATAGAACTTCCAGAAGGTAGAAAAATCCACAATGTGTTTCATGTTTCATGCCTTAAGAAGGCTATTGGTAAGAAAAATTCTATTTCAGAAACACTGGCCTCCATTAGATTATGAAGGACAACTCATACTCATTCTAGAAATTGTTTTGAAAACAAGAGAAAGAAAATTGAGGAGCAGAACCATAAGAGAATATTTGGTACAATGGAAATATTTTCCAAGTGAGGATGCCACATGGGAAGAGGAACAAATTTTGCAAAATCCCAATTTGGAATTGATTGAGGACAAGCAATCTTGGGTGGGGAGGACTGTAATGTCCCCATCCAAATAAATCAGATGGAGGGAAATTTCCACCAATCTATCAGTTCCCTAGGTTGGGGTGGAAACATTTAGACTTGGAATAAGGGAGCTATTAGACCCCAAATGGACATTAGATTGACAAATATACATTAAAGGGGATAAATAAATAATAATAATAAGACAATAAGGTGGAACTTGGTCATGAGGGCGCATAGGTGGTGTGGGACCCATACAAGGCAAGATTCTCCATGCCACATGGCATCCTATTCTCACCCATTCGAATCCAAGGTGGAGTCTAATGTTCTTGGGGGAGTTGGAGAGGAATTATTCATGGAATGAATCTAGGAGGTTCGAATTAGAGGGGAAGAATAACTCCCATGGAAGACGAAGATGCATCTTAGAAGTATTGTGACACTTGGAGCTAGATTCCCTAACCTCTATGACAACAATGATGAATATTCTATGGGACTTTTGAAAAATATTAGACCTGATTGCTGAAATATGACCTATATGACATGTCAGGGTTAAAAATAGCCTCTAAGAGGGTGCACAAGGGGAGTTATGGCATCCAATATCCCCCCCATTCGAATTGATGGAAGAGGAAGGCTAGAAAGTGTTGGACAAGTGGCATTCATGGGAATCTCTCCCTAATTCGAATTGGGATGAGGCTCTTGGAGGGAATTCGAGCCATGGAGGCCTTGGGAGGTTAATAAAAGACAATAATAAAGAAGGAGACAATATTTTGATCATTTCTCATTTGACACAATTGGAGAGCTTAGCTTGTCCTTGTACGGTGGATGTTCATCCTCCCTGCCATAGAACCAATTTCGAGGGTGCAAGATTCCCATCCAAGTTGGTTGATGGAGAGGCCATTTAGAACTCTCAATAGAGCTTCATGGAGAGGTTTTGATTCAGGTTCAAACCCCAATTGATTTTGAGTTCATCTTCTCTCATTCTTCTCTATGCCTATTCTACTATCTTTCTCTCAATGTCATGTAAATGTGCAAGGGCACACTTCTTGTTGCATATAGTTATTGGACGATTGTTGTTTCAAATTCATGGACATGTTAGTTGCTTCATATATCTGTAATATTCATATCATGAGAGACACAACTCGAAATACCATTTACTTCAAGTAATATTTCCAATCAAAGATGAGATTCGAGACATTTTTGTCATAGCATTTTCATAGTAATTTTGGGATGATGTTGTATCTGTTTTATATCATAGTTTTCTGAGATATTTATTCATGTCATGAGCTGTATATGAAGTTAATTTTATGTCCCAAATTATTTTTTCAGACCCCTAAGGTATCACTATGGTTTATGACTAAATTCGAGACTCCTTGTCCACCATTTTCACCCCAAATTATAGACTCGAGATGCTGTTGTTCATTGGGATACCTATTCAACCCTAAAACCAAATATAATGATGCACATATGTTTTCATTAATGTCCCCTAATAAATCCAAGTATCATACCAAGAATTAGTGAGCGTAATACAGTTTTTGGAAGAGCAATTAATGGAAGACCTAGGGGGGATTTCCACTACTCAAATTGACTAGTCTTGTCCCGAAACTACTTTCCTTGAAAATTGAAGACCATGGATGGGTACATCAGCTTTTTGGGTGTCTTATAGATGTGTTAATGTGTCCTATTCCCCATAAATACCTTCCTCCCAAAATTCGAAAGCATTTGGAGGTGTTTGGAACCAGTTGTAAACTACACCCCTAGACTCAAATCAAGGTGAATCCAAGTACTTTTCTTTGGAGGGATATTACAAATTCAAGAGAAAGAAGAACAATAGGGTTTACTCTATACTCTTTCTTTTCATCAATGTGGTAAGTTATTTGTTATCTTGTATTGCATTTTTCAAGCATCCAAGGTAAAGGGTTTCTAGGGTTTTATTTCATGTTAAGTTAGTTTTTTTTGGTGAGGCATTTCTCTTGGAGAATCCCTCTTGTTTACGGCCTTGGTGTTCTTGCTTGTTCTAATTAGGTAAAGGACTAATATGACTTAGGGTTTCTAGTCTTTTCCCTATTTTAATAACATTTGAATTTGCAATTCTTGAGAGAACATTGACCCCATTTTTTCTCATTTCCCTAAGGATAAGACTAAGGTATAATTCCCTCTTCTTCTTCAAAATTACAAAATTCTATATCTTATATTTGAAAAAATACAAAATAAATCAAATACATAGAAAATCCCTAAAAATCAAATATTTTTAAAAAGTCCAATTTTTTTTATGGTTGTTATATTTGTTTTGTTGTATTGACCTTATTTACAAAAATTCAAAAAAGGTACTGTTGTTTTATTATTTTTGTGTTATATACTTTATTGAAAAATCCATATAAAGTAACAAGTAATAAAACATTGCATTTTATTGTTGGGTTTTCCCCTAAACCAAAGTGACATCATCCCTAGGAGGCTACTGCATCCCTAAATGTAGGTTTGTTATTTCATTTACAATCATCCATTTGGGTTGAAAGCAAGCCATATTAGTCTAGGAGGCATACCTCCATCATCCAAAGGTGTTGTTAACCACCTTGAGGGGTTTTTGAACTCTTAATCAGGTCATTCATCAATTTAACAAGTTGCTACAAGCCTGGATTAGTTTTGGACAACTATACATTGATATGGAATTTTGTAACTCAAGTTACGATAAAAGGTTACAAGTATTATATTGGTTGGCCAAAGGTAAGGAATATTTTACTTGTACTTTTCAAGGGTTTAATTGGAATTTTCATATTATTAAGTTATTGGTGTTGGTCTCATATTGATTTTATTTCTATATTTTAATGTCAAGATAGTGCTAAGTCTTATTGCTCCTATCCTCCTAGTCTCGTTCTTGGTCATTGAGTGCTTATTTGAATGTTTTATTGACTCCATAAGGAACTGGTTGATTAATCTAATAGTAGGGTTTTGTTACAAGTATAGTTGTTCTTGTTCTTGTGCTTCACATGGCTACTTCTATACTCATTTGGAAGGCCTCTCGTGGCCAAAGGAGCAGGACTAAGGAGAGAGGAGAGTGCATTGTGGTGACAATGGGTGCATCTCTCGATTAGTTGCCACTCTTAGCACCAACCTTCATGTAATTTCAAAAGGGTGCTAGTTTGAGGTGTTCCCAAGTCAAATTCATTCATTTCCAAAGAGCCCAGCAAGCAATAACATTTTTTGGCGACAATAAGTTGAAGTAAGTTCTTTTTTTTACTTTGTTAAGCACTAACTTGATAGGTCTTATTTGACGAATCCACTTGAAGAAAATACAACAAAAAGCTACACTTCAAGACAAAGCCCTCAGCTATTGACAACACTATTGGGTGTAACGGTGAGAAAATCCATCAATTGAGAAGAAAATCTCAGCTTGGCGACTCCACCTTGGCATTTTATATGAAAAATGGAATGGCCTCCATGGTTAGAAGAAGTTTATGGTCCCTTCGATTTCTCAAATATCTAGGGTTTTCCTCACGAATGACCCACTATGGACTATGGGAAACTTTCAACTTTCTATGGATTTGGAGGTTGAGTTTTGGAGCATATGGTTTCCTTTCTTGGATTCACCAAGAACAATAACAAAGGTTGTTACTTTCATGAAGATGTTGATGAAAATTGAAATTGTTCGCATTAACTCTCAAAGGATGTGCACTAGATTGGCTAAGAAGTCTTAGTAGAAGGGAAATTTCATCTTTTGTAGGGTTCCTTGAGAAATTTTGTACAAAATGGAGCTGTGGTGAACAATGTGCCCCCATCATTGGATTGATCAAGGCACATTATGATGCACAAAAAACTATTGAGGAAGGACCCAATTCACCCTTGGAAGAAGAAAATGAAGAAGCTCTTATAGAAGATCCATTTCACATTGAATGATACACCTCTAGCCCAATTCTTGAAGGTGATTATACTCTGAAATATATTGTTAAAGAATTCCATTACAAATATCAATCCCTAGAAAGTTCTCTTGAAGAGAAAGAATCCCTAATTGAAGAAAGTAAATAAGTAATGGGGAGTTCTCTTTATCATTGTTTTGAGGATTCATATGATGTCTTGGGAATTTTGGAAGAAAATGGCATGATTCCTTTGTGTGATGAAAAAGATAATGATTATTGGAGGTTGCTTGGGCCTCCCATCTATGACTATTCAAGGGTTGGGAGTGTTGTACTTGAACCTTTGAGTCCTACATGTTCTGAGTAAGTTCATGATCATTTTTTCCATGTGGAAGTGAAGAGGTTGTCAATTTGTATCATCCAAAGTCAGATTTTTATGTAGATTTGGATCAACATGTTTTGCCCTCTCCCAGGAAGGTTTGGAAGTACAAACCTAGCCATACTCTTCAACACTTGGCACTAGTTGCAAGGAAGATGTGGGGAAACAAAGAGCTCTAGTCGTTACATGTTTGGGGCATCCTAATGTAGTGTCCTCCAACTAACTAGAGCTTAGTATAAAGGTTCTTTGTCCCATGTGCAATCACCTCAATAAAATATTCAATATATTCCAAGGTGTCTACAACTCAATAAAAATATTTAACTTCCACATGAGTGTACCCTATGAAGGTGTACCAACCTCCTCACATGTGTGAGAGAAGCTAGGGTATTCCAAGAGAGAGAATGATTCCAAAATCGTGTTAGATATGAAGAAAATACCACCAAAGTGTAGTTACATTATTGAGTTTAAGGGCCGAGTCAAACTCACATGAGAAGAAAAATGTTTAAATAATATCTTCATACTTATCTTCTAAGTTAAATTTAATATGAACATCTGATCACATAATCATATGAATGTGACAAGTGTCCATCTAAAAAAATGCTAGAATAAATTTATTCTTCTAATTATTAATCCTAAGAAAATCAAAGCATAGACTACTTTAGGACCATTATGGCTAAAAATCCCCCTTTTGATCTAAAATTATATTTGAGAAAATATTAAGTTCAATTATGTACTTAATAAATTTTATTAACCAAGGGGTTTTGTGTAGATATTTGAAGTTTGGTCTTTAGAAGGGCAATGCTTTAATTTTCCAATGATACATTTGCAATGAGTGTTTTGATTTAATGATGCTTGGTGTCAACATGATTTTTTTTGGAATGAAACACTATATTTTTAGCATGTTTATGGCCAAATAACTATCATTCAATAAATAAGTGGTTTCCTTTGGAATAAATCCAAGATATCGTATGATCCAGATGGGCATCAGTGGCCATCCACCTAATCCACTGGCTCAAAACATAATTTTTCATCTTGGTAGTTTTGTTATGATTTTTCAGGTCGTAAACTTTCGGGTCTATTTTGAGGCCCTAAATGATGTTTTTTGGCATGGTAGTGCCTAGTATATATATATCCTTTGGCTATCTACTGGGCCTATACTTCTAGGCGATACCTTTCCGATAGATTTCCAAGTCCCTAAAACATAGATCAGATGAAAAATTTATGCGCCTAGGAAGTTGACGTATCAACTGACCATAATGGGGCCCACAAACCTTTTGTCATTTCATCTTTTGGAGTTAGGGTTTTGGATGTTTAGAGTTTTCTCATTGATTCTTTATGTTAAAATTCCCCTTTGGCGTCATTCTAACTCACTTATTGAAAATGCGTGCAACCATCACATCTCTTCTCAAAGATAAGTTGACACCATTCTAGCGAGTTCATTTCATTCTACATTTTGTTACAGTTCCTGCATATTTAATTATTAATAGAAATTGAGTATTACTGTATCTCTGTGTTTTTTCCAATATTTATGTGTTTCACTTCGTTCCCTCATAAATCTAGATTAGTGGTATCATATATGTTTGCTCTTTGCTTTTTTTCTCTATGCATGTCTCAAATGATGTCGATATATAAGGAGTTGGGACTTGAGCTACTTGGGCCTCTGAAAGACCGTCCTCGCTGACACCGATGTCCTCCCATGATTGAAGAAAAGAGAGACGAGGGAGCATGAGATCTTATTTATATGTTGCTCGAGGAAGCCCTCAAGCGATAGAGGAACAAGATGGTAGACAACTTTGACCAAATCCTTTGACAGATGCCAATAATAGTAGGCGTGTCTTCCTCGAGAAGTCACTTCGAAGGCGCCTCCCCCTTCAAGGTACAAGTTAATTTTTATATTCCTATATTTGAAGGTTAGATAGATGTAGATGCTTTGGAAAAATGGTTAAATATGCGAGAAGGGTATTTCTCTATGCACAATTTTTTGAATATGGAAAAGATCACCTTTGCGCTCCTTAAGGATATCCCCCATGTCAAAAGATGGTGGAAAAATTACTTTGAGAAAACCTCTACAGATGAGTTTGAAATATTTGGGGCCAATCCCACTTAGGCCTCTTTCGTGGATGCTGTTAAGGAACAATATTACCTTGTTGGAAACTATGACAAACGGTACAGGAGATGGAACACACTGCATCAGGAGATGGACCAAACAGTGTTGGAGTTCACAAATACTTTCCATGCCTTGTGCACCAAGATGGGTATCATAGTCTCTTAGTGACATTTGGTTCTAAAATACCATGGGGGTATACATAGGTACATCCAAACATAAATGGAGTTTTTGGACATCTTTTCACTGGGAAACGCTTATTGTTATGTTTTCAAAATCAAGCAACAATTAAAGCAGAGGAATAAGCGAGAGTTTGGTCGATCTATGAACACATCACATCAGAAACAGGGCAAAGGTATCCCTAGTACAGATAAAAAAGTACAAAGCAAGGATGAAAAACATGAGGACAACCATTCTAAGCCACAGGCAAAGAAGGATAATGGGAAGATGAAGAAAGACACTGGGAAGTGGTGCAAGTTCCATAAAAGTACCTGACACAACACTGATGGATGTCACTCAAAACAATCATTGGTGGATGGGTTGAAAGCCTCAAAGTCGGATCTAGGCTTTGACTTTGATTCAGAGCTAGACAAGGGGAATCAAATCATTCATGCAGAACCCAATCCCATAGTTGCTACCATCAAGGTCTATCCCAACAAACCAGAGGATCCAAAAGGAGGTGAGTGCCTTTTTCACTCGCATATGTAGGTGAAGGGTAATCCACTGCATTTCAATGTTTATAGGGGAATCCAAAAGAACCTAATCTCGGTAGAGGTCGCCAAGCAATTGGAGTTTCTGATGACCCCACACCTGCAACCATACAACATCGGGTGGCTCAACCATGGACGAGATCTTTGCATTAGCCAACAACGTCGCATGTCTTATGGAATCAAGCCCTTCAAGGATGAGCTATTGTGTGATGTTTCCACACTTGAAGTTTGTGATGTTTTTTTGTTAGAGTTTGCACTTTAATTCAATATTATCTAGGATATTTAACTGAAATAATAACAAGCACAACAAAACACAATAGACACAATAGTTTTCCTCGGGGAAACCATAAAGTAGAAAACCTCGCAACTTCCTCAAATATAGATTTGTCTCTAATACAATATCAAGCCAAAAATGGAAAACCCAAAATATGTCTTCTGCATCTCTCTCTCTCTCTCTCTTTCTCCTACAATGAACTTGTCTTCTCTCCCTTGCTATAAAAACTTGTGTGAATGAGTAGTGTGTCCAAATGAGAGAGCAAGGCTCTCTATTTATACTTTACTTTTGACTTGACCTTTTACCTAACTAGGTCGGCCTCACTAAAACTGACTGGGCCGACTTCTCTAGGGAGACTCAATAAACCCTTTTACATTTGACTCTAGGGGATCTATTGTCTCGACTTACAATGGAGGTTTTACCTCAATGAATTTGCATGACCAAACATAATAATGACATTCCCAGATGGAGGAAAAACATCTCCATTGGAAGTACAAATAAAATACAATAATAATTTCAATATAAAATACAAGTGAATATCTTCCGAAGTTACATTTACATCAACACTCCCTCTTAACTAGGAAGGTATTCTCTCACCATAGTCATCATCACGATGGAAACAATTATGGACAACGTCATCATCGCTGGATCATCTTTAATGATGGAACATCATCATCAACACTGGATCATCATCGTCGCTGCTGCAACAATACTCATTCCGTTGATCATTGATTAGTGAAATCTCTCGAATATATCCGTCATAGGAAGTTCTACAGAGCCATCCCTTTTTCATGATGGATGTAGGATTATCCCTCATGTAGGTATTCATCATATCCATGAGCAATCCATCAAGTAGGTACATCCCAGGACCAGTCATTACATTGGCACAACAATCACCTCCGTCTCCTACTATCATCTCATCGTATCCAGATAATATCATCATCACACGGAGCAAAACCCAGATGCACATCTCATGTCCAATAGACCACCTGCATCTCCCACCCAGTGGGTACAACCCAGGAGCACCCCAGGTGCATTACGTATCTCAATGGTCAGCCTATGTTTACTAGCATGGGAGGATAATCAAGAGCACCCTAGGTGCATTATGTCCCAAGGACCACCTACGCCTTCCACCATGTGAGATCCTGTCCAGGAGCACACACACTGTCTTACGACCGGTGGACCTCTCAGAGTCTCTAGTATGGGAGGAAAATCAAGAGCATCCTAGATGAATTACGTCCCAAGGACCACCTACCCCTACCACCATACAAGAACCAACCCTTACATCTACCAACATGGGCGGAAAATCAGGAGCACCCCAGATGCATTACGTACCAAGGACCACCTACGCCCACCACCATGCGAGAATGACTCTAGTGCATCTGCGTCTTCTGATCTCATCACCCCCTCTTAGGAGGAACCTTGATCTGGAGAACAACAAGCTTCTCTATGAAGTAATCAAGCTTCACTTTGGCTAACGGCTTGGTCAACACATCGACTATCTGCTCGTCTGTATCCACATACTGGAGCTTCACTGCTCCTCTCTACACCATATCCTTGATATAGTGGAAATTGATCTCAATGTGGTTTGACTTGTCATGGAACACCGAATTCTCGGACAACTTCACGTAACTCTGGTTGTCACAGAAGATACAAGTCTCTCTAACTGGAGATAAAACAAATCTGACTGTAGCTTTCTAAGCAATACTGCCTCACAACTAGCCGAACAAGATGCAACATACTCTGCCTCAGCTGTACTCAGTTCCACACATGACTACTTCCTTCTAAACCAGGAGATCATACCAAATCCCATACTGAAGCAGCATCCTGAAGTGCTCTTCCTATCTGTGGCACTTCCTACCCAATCCAAATCAACATAACCATCCAGGTTAAGCTTCTGATTCTCCTCATATTTGATCCCATAGTCAAATGTACCCTTCAAGTACCTCAATACATCCTTGCAGCAATCAGGTGAACATGTCTCAGATCCATCAGGAACTGGCTCAGGGTGTTCACAGCAAAGCATATGTGTGGTCTCCTGTTCGTCAAATACATCAATGAACCAATCATATGCCGGTACATTGTGGCATCAAATGACTCTGATGAAGCATCACACAGTAGCTTCAAGTTCGATGCCATGGGTGTGGCCATATCCTTGGAGTCCATCATTCTGAACCTCTTCAAAATATCCATTGCATAATTCCCTTGTCCAAGGAAGATTCCATCTGCACTCTGCCACACCTCCATGCCTAAGAAATAATGCATCATCCCCAGGTATTTCATCTCGAACTCTGGGACAAGCCTCCTCTTCACATCTACAATGATCTCTTCCTCACCTGTCAGAAATAGGTCATCTACATATAGCAAAAGTATCACTGGACTTCTGTCTTCAACCTTGAAGTAAAGGTTGGAATCTACTTTACTCTTGGTAAATCCTAAGCTCATCAGGAAGCTATCCATCCTGCAGTACCACATCTTGGGTTCTTGCTTCAATCCATACAAGGATTTCTTCAACTTGCACACATGAGTTTTCCTGTCATGTGTCTCAAATACCAGTGGCCTCTCCATGTACAATTCCTCCTCAAATACACCATTGAAGAATGTTGTCTTGACATCCATTTTGTGTACCTTCCATTTCATTACGGTAGCCAATGCCAGTATATATCTAATGGACGTTTATCTCGCTACAGGTGAAACTGTCTCCTCGTAGTCTATTCTTCTTTCTAGGAGAATCCACGTGCCACAAATACTTCCTTGTGTTTGTCAATGATACCATCTGTAGCATACTTGATCTTGTAGATCTACTTCGAAGTCACAATAGACTTCCCTTCTGGTCTCCAAAATATCTCCCAGACATCATTCTTCATAATCGATTGGTACTCCTCGATCATGGCATCCTTCCATTCTTTCTTCTCTGCTGCTTCCTCATAGTTGGAAGGTTCTATATCAATGATGTCACAAAACAGGGCCACATAGCTGGAGTATGGTATAGGTCTCTTGCTTTCTCTGTGCATCCCATCTGGAGCACCATACTTCTCTGCATCTTGTATTGCCTCTCGTACCCATGCTGGTCTTCTCTTGTGGGAGTTCTTCTCAAGTGGTGGATCTACAGGTTCTTGTGGTTCTGTTATGTCATGGTCTTCATGATCTTCTTGAATTGTCATAGCTGTCACAAGTTTCTCACGATATTTCCTACAAGTCAATTTAGTTGCGTGATTAGAAAAATTTCATAATTTTCAAAATAAATTCTTATGCATAGGTCACATATTCATGCAACTATCTTAGCCAATGATTCAACACAACATTCATCCATATCCCGTATTCATACGGCAACTTTCTAGATGCCCTCCATCTCTACCAGAACATTGTTAAGAGCGTGCACTACTCCCAACATGTCATCAAAGAGGTTTCATTCTATATAAGTAGCAATGGAATGTTGTACAGTACCATAGGCCACTTACCTGTTACTTGCATGTTAGTATTATTATGTTCATCAATGCAACTTTTCTAACATGCATAATACACATCCTAAATCTAGGAACATAAGTATGTACATGACTGAACAATATCATTTAAGTAATTAAATAATTAAAATACTTATCTTTGTTTGTTTGTTGGGTGGAATCCCTCTTGATCTTTTATTCCTTGCTATTGGAGTCTCTGACAGAGTGTTCTTCTTCATTGTTTTGTCTGGATTTCTGAAAGTCCTGAAACTGCTTTGCTTGCAATAGGTAGTGCTCTATAGTGCACATGTGCAATCCTTCTATGCCATAGTTTACTTGGTTCCATTGAGACATGAACCAATGCTTGTTTAGGTTGTCCCTTCAACTTGTACAAGCCTCCCTCTTTCTCTCCAATCACTGTTGCATCATCTATTATCTTTCCTTTTGGCCACATTAGGACTAGGCCATCAACAAATGAAACCCTCATTCATTTAGTATCTAGTGTTGATATGGAGAGAAGGTTATTCTTTAATCCTGGAACATATAGTACATGTTTCATCTTTAGATATTTGCCGGAGTCTATCTTATAGGAAGCTTCTCCACTTCCTTAAACCATGTATGGGGTATTGGAAATCATCCCCAAGTTTCACCTTATGAGGTGACTCATACTCAGATAGATTTATGAATGATTCTTTGTATCTCGTCATGTGCTTGGAAGCTCCACTATCTACAAGCCAGTCATTGCTCCCATGCGTGACAGTGCCCATGAGTGCTAAGATCAGGACACATTCTTCGTCACTTGAAGAATCATATCTTTCTTCTTCTCTGGCTCTTTTCCTTGTAGGTTCATCATATTCCGCGGTGTGAGCATGATGTCTCTTCTTGTTTGTCTTCTTGGAGGGACCTTTGTTTCTGGGACAATCTCTGAGTAGTGTCCCTTCTCATCACATGTATAACATTTAATGTTGGATAGATATCTTTTGGGTCTCCTTTTTCTATCGTAGTTCTCCCTCTTATTTTGATGGTGGTTCTCCCTCTTTTTGTGATGGTGGTGCTCCCTCTTGTTGTAATTTATTCCGGCATGAACTGTGAGAGCTTGATCATCATTTGCTCCCATTTTCTCGTCTCGTGCCACAAGTCAAGCTTCTTCTTGTGTACATTCTTCCCATAGTCTGTTGAATGTGATCAAATTCTTCATGGCACATATCCCTTGAATGAATGAGCCCCATGATATTGGGAGGCCATTCAAGGTGGTCATAACGATCTCTCCTTCTTCTACGTTTTCTTCAACTGCTTCAAGTTTCTCCTTGATCAGTGAGACCCTTGTGAATAGGATTGCATGGTCTCTGATTTTAGGATATTTACGTTCTTGAGTTGGTTCCTTAATGTCATCTTCTGATTGATGTTCTTCCTTTCGAATAGTCTTGTCAATGCATCAAACATCTCATTGGGTGTCTTCAAGGATGACACATGTGGTATGAGATGATCCTTAATGGAGTCTGCGATAATTCTCTTCGACTTAACCAAGTTCTTCTTGTGGATAGCCTTAGCCTCATCTCCCTTTGGTGCTGGAACCTCTTCACTAACATATTTGTCCAAGTCATTTTCTTCAAGGACAAGAGCAATCCTATAATTCCATGCTCATAAGTTATCAACTCCCTCAAGCTTATCCTCAAGCTTGGTGTGGTGAGACATTTTAAATGAGTACCTCAAATGGAAATAGCAAAGATTTAGGTCTTACCAATTTGAGATGCCCAACTTGGCTCTGGAGCTGGCTGGCCTAGGGTTTGTTAGAGAAACCTTACAAAGTTGGAATCTTGAACTTCTGATTGGACAGGAAGATGCACCTCCTCAAGGCGAGTTGTCCAATGTACTCCTTTTTCCAAATTCGTGGAAAAAATCCCAAAATAACTGATGCCCTAGTTTTCTCTCGGCAGAAGTGACGTGGCCAGAAATGAAAATTATTGTATTTGAATTCTTCCTTCATAGGAAAATGCACCCTACTAGGGTGAGTTGGAATAACCTCCTTTTCAAGTTGATATGTGGAGGAAATTGCTTGGAATAGGAAGCCCTAGTTTCTCCGGGTCCTAGTGACAGGGTCAAAAATCAAACTTCTCGAAAATGGGTTCTGATTCCTCCAAAAGATGCGCCCTCCTAGGGATATTTATCCTAGACTCCTTTTCTTGATTATTTGTGGAGAGAATATCTCAAACTAGAAAGCCCTAGTTTCCCGCTGCTGCACAATGTCTTCTTTCCAGGTAAGCTCTGATACCATGTTAGAGTTTGCACTTTAATTCAATATTATCTAGGATCTTTAACTGATGGAATAACAAGCACAAAAAAACACAATAGACATGATAGTTTCCTCGGGGAAACCATAAAGGAGAAAACCCCGCAACTTCCTCAAAGATGGATTTGTGACCAATACAATATCAAGCCAAAAATGGAAAACCAAAAATATGTCTTCTGTAGCTCTCTCTCTCTTTCTCCTCCAACGAACTTGTCTTCTCTCCCTTTCTATGCAAACTTGTGTGAGTGAGTAGTGTGTCCATGAGAGAGAAAGGCTCTCTATTTATACTTTACTTTTGACTTGACCTTTTACCTAACTAGGTCACCCTCACTAAAATTGACTGGGCCGAGTTCTCTAGGGAGACTCAATAAGCCCTTTTACATTTGACTCTAGGGGATCTATTGTCCCGAATTACAATGGAGGTTTTACCTCAATGAATTTGCATGACCAAACATAATAATGATATTCCCGAATGGAGGAAAAACATCTCCGTCGGAAGTACAAATAAAATACAATAATAATGTCAATATAAAATACAAGTGAATATATTCCAAAGTTACATTTACATCAACATTTTTGGGTCAGCTGTATATGTGGAAACATCATGATGTGTACGAGTCTAGACCTCGTAGTGTCATTGTTACTTTGGTCAGAAAATTGTACAGGATACCATAGGTAGCTCCAGCTACCGCAGTCTCTTTAATCTCAGCTAAACAGTGCAAGCAGGTCATCTCCTAGAATGGGAAATTTTTCCTCTTTATGATTTGTTCTCATAGTGAACATAATGTCGCGGCCACATCTATGGCCTCTGCACAAGGTCTCTCTATACAATAGAAGCAAGAGAAAAAAGTTGTAGAATAATACCGAGACATCTTTACCTCACCTATCGGGGTGCCCTTGCAATGTTAGGTCAAACATTCAGTCGATCTGAACCTTGGTGTGCCTTTACCTAATGGGATAGTATATCAGTGGTCTCTCTTAGAAAATGTGGAATTCAAGCACCATATTTAAGAGCTACTCCAAAAGGGGCACATTCGACCTAACTCTTCACCCTGCGAAATTCCAGTAGTGCTTGTGCAGAAGAAAGAAGGACCTGGCTCCTTTGTATTGATTACAAATATTTGGGCAAAATCACAGTCAGGAACTGGTACCCAATTCCCCGAGTTGACGAACTCCTCGACCAACTCAAGGGAGCCAAGTATTTTAACAAGAATGATCTGAAGTTTGGCTATCACTAGGTTCCAATAGAATCAACTTATGTATGGAAGACTGCTTTCAAGTCTAAAGAAGGTCTTTTTTAATGGTTGGTCATGCCCTTTGGCTTAACAAATTCCCTATCAAATTTCATGAGGATGATGGATGGGATCTTGTGGCATTTCACCAATTCCTCTATGGTTGTATATCTAGATAATATCCTCATCTTCAACAGGAGTTGGGAAGAACACTTGTAGCACATTCAATAGGTCCTTCACACTCAGTGGAAACAAAATCTATATGATAAATTAGAGAAATAATCCTTTGGAATGAACAAGGTCCAATACCTTGCATACATTGTAGATGAGAATGGGGTACATGTGGATCCAGCTAAGATCCGAGTCATTCATGACAGACACCCCGACAACACTAACCGAGCTTCGAATCTTCTTGGGCCTTTCTAGCTTATATCGTATGTTTGTGTTGGGATTCTCTCATATTTCATGGCCCCTCATCCAAGTGACCAAGGGTGGTGTAAAATCCAAATTTGGGTGGACCAAGTCACAACAAAAAATCATTCGACATTTTGAAACATCGTTTATGCTTATCCCTGGTGATTTCCTTGCTGGATGTACAACAACCTTTTGAGATTGAGAGAGATACTTTAGGCAAAACTGTGGGTTTCATTCTCACTCAACACAGTCATCAAGTGGTCTATCACAGTGATACACTCTCAGATGCCATCCATAAGTACCCCACAAACAACAAAGAGATGTATTCCATTTTACATGCCTACCACCATTACAATATAGGGAGGGAGATAGTCATCCATATGGATCACAAGCCTCTAGAGTTCATGCAGACACAAGGAAAATTGTAGAATGACCTCCATCAAAAGTGTTCCACATACTTGCAACAGTTTCATCTCAACATTAAATATAAGAAGGGAGCAACAACTACATTGTAGACTGCCTCCATTGACCTTCAGTTGCAACACTAACCAAATTTCTCCACTCTTGCATGCATGAGACCTCCAAGTGGTCCCAACTCTATGATATCGGTTCAAAATTTGCTACATCCTACCAGCTATTGGGAGCAGGAATGACTGTTACCAAATTTCATCTATAGGATGGACTGTTATGCCATTTGGGTCATCTCTGTGATTCTTCAAGCGAGCATGTGGAATTGATTTGGGAAGTACACTACGGTTGGGTGGTCAGGCACTTTGGAGTGGAGAAGATAGTAGTAATACTACAAAAATATTTATATTGGCCAAATCTTCACCAGGATGTCAGTAAGTATCTCAGATCCTACACTACATGCTCCATTGCCAAGCTAACCATTAAAAAACAAGGACTATACACCCTTCTACCTACTCCCGACAGGCCCTAGGAATCCATCTCGATGAATACATATTAGGACTTCCTTCAACCAAGCATGGAAATGATTGTGTATTCATGGTTGTTGGTCGATTCTCTAAGATGGCCATTCTAGTAGCATGCAATAAGAGTATGACAGTTGAATCCATTGCCAAGATATTCATCGAGAGTGTGTGAGTACATTTTGGAATCCCACAAACCATCATAGTAGATCAAGACAACCAGTTCTTAAGTACATTTTGGTTGAGGATCTGGTCACTACTGGACACCAAGCTCACCAATTCCATTTCCTTCCACCCTCAAATTGATGGACAAAAAAAAAATCATCACATCCTGCGCATGTACAACTCCAAGCATCCATGCACATGGGATGAGATCCTTCCTTATGTTCAACACAGCTACAGTAGATCCCTCCATAGCTCGACCGACAATAACCCTTTTTGGGTGGGCCTATGATTTCAAGCATTTGGCCCCACTAATGTAGCATTGCCCTTTGTGCCCACATAGGAATAATCCTACCATGTTCAATAAGAGGCCAACACATACACCAAATTCATTGAATGGATTCAACACATATGCCAATAGGTCCATGATATTTTATAGAAAGCCAATGCTAAGTACAAGAAACGCCATGATCAAAACAGGGTTCCACACAAGTTTCAAGTGGGAGACAAGGATTGGTTGCATTTGCATAAAGAACACCTTACGAAACCCCATTAGAAGCCGTGTCCACTTTTCTATGGGCCTTATACCATTAGAAAGGATGTGGGAAAGAATGCTTTTAAGTATTCCCCCCTTCCTTGGTTTACATCTAGTATTCAACGTGGACCTTCTTTGGCCATATTTTCCATCACTATTGGACATATCGGATGTGTCTTAGCACTTGAAACCTAAAGAGCTCAACCTTGACTGCATGGAATAGACTGCAATTGATAGAATCATGGACACATAGGTCAAGGGAACTCGCAAACAATAACTCCAACTCTATTGGGTTGTTAAAGTAGGGAAACTCCTACACCAAGGCAAGTGGCTCACAAAGCGTTAAGTTCAATTGTATTTTCTCCATCTAATGGGGTCCACTCAACATAATGGTGACCAATGCTTCCTAACAGGGGAGGACTGATCCAGATGGACATCAGTGTCCATCCACCTAATCTACTAGTTCAAAAAATAGTTTTTCATCTTGGCAGTTTTCCAGTAGTCTTGTCCTTGGCAGTTTTCCATAAGATTTCTATCTTCCTGAGGATGGGCTACGCTATTTATCCCAAAACGTCGAATTTTAAATCTCCTACATAGGTTTCCAAATTAATTTCAATAATATCACTTGCTGCCTCCCATGCTTAGATGTATTTTGATTATGTTGAAGAATTTGCAATTTTAGCCTGCATCTCGCAACTCCATGAAATTGTTGCTGATCCCATATGCATTAAATAACTTGATGTTGTTTCCCTATCATCAATATTTTTGTCAAAATTTGCATCTAAATATCCAATAAGTACAAAATTCTTATTTTTCTTATTTAGAAGGTCATAATATTTTGTACCTTAGATGCATTTGAGAAATCCATTTGCTGGATTCTAGTGACTTTCAATTGGTTCCTACATGAATATTAAAACAATACCGACTGCATATGGAAAATCTATATGAGTAGGTGTCAAATAAATTTTGATGTCAATCAACTGTCTATAGTTGGTAGTGTTTACCAATTCCCCTTCCAAATTTTGAAAGTTTAAATTTTGCTTCATTGGCATAATAACAAACTTGCAATCTTTCATACCATATTTCTTGATTTAAGTTCAAATGCATAATTGCATTGACTAATGAAAATGGTATTGAGTTTATGCAATACTTTAACTTCAAGGTAGCAATGAAGTAATCCTACATCAATCATTTTAAATATAACTAGTAATTCCTACTTAACTTGTGAAATATGATCATCATTATTTCCATTGATAATAGAGTCATCAACATACATTACTAACATGACCATATTTTACCCTGTAGATGAACATACAAACTATCATTGGATTCACTTCTTTGAGAACCCACTTTGCAAAGGTATTCATCCATCTTTTCATAAAAAGCTCTAGGATATTTTTTAAACCCATACATGCTTTAGCCAATTTGCGAACTTTATGTTCTTGTCCTTTCAGTTCAAAACTTGGAGGTTGAGTCATATACACTTCTTCTTGTAAATCACCTTTGATGAAGGAACTTTTAACATATATTTGATGCAACTTCCATCAATTTTGAGTTGCTAAAGAAATGCCCATCCTTATAGTATTTTAATTTTCCAGTAGTCTTGTTTTATATTTATCAATAAGACCATCTGACTTGTACTTAATTGTGTAAACACATTTTCATCCAATGGGGTTCACATTTGGAGGCAATCAACAAATTCCCAAGTTCCATTTTCAATCATTGATTCATATTCAATAATATAACCTTTTTCTATTCCCCATGTTCTACTACTTCTTTAAAAGTGGAAGTCTTAGTATAATCATTGACCATTAAGGTACAATCTTCTCATATTCCAGTGCAATTTCTAGTACCTATTATTTTAGGTTCATATGATCTTACATTCTTTAGAATTTGAGTATCCCACTTAAGCATTCTATGCTCATATTGAGTTGAAGTTTTTTCTTCTAAATTTTCATGTGAAGAACCATATTGTGAATAATTTTCTAATTCTTTGTCATCCCTATTTTTTTGTTTAAAACCAATCCATTTCAAACCAATTCTCTTTGGTTTATTTTCATAATTTTTTCCTCCTTATCCACCCTTTTTCTCATCAAATGAGAATCTTTTCAATCTCAACAACATATTTGATTCCTAGGGGAGGCAGGTGCAAGAGGGATTATCTTCGATCGAGGAGGAAATGAAATTATCTCCTTTGCTTGGGGCCTAGGAAAGAAAACGAATAATGAAGCAGAATGGCTAGCCTTGCTTCACTCCATGGAAATTATTGCGACTCTCAAAATTAATAAGCTAAAAGTCTTTGGAGACTCCAGACATGTAATTCAAAAAATGAGGATGGGGACATCTAAAGAGATTCAAAAAGTGATAGAATGCAAAGGAGGATTAACCGGCTCTCTCTCTCCCTTATGAAGTCCAGTACCTCCACATTCTTCGGGAAAAAAATATTCAAGCAGATGAAGCCGCCAACTAAGGAGCCATTCTCCCTTTGGGGAAAATTAAATATAACAATGCAAAGGAGGATTTCAAGTCCATTCCCTAGGAAAAGGTCTCATGGGAGAATTTATATGATTAAGGAAATTTTGGACATCCCTCCACCTATCCGCTTGGTGTGGGAACATGGGCCTTCACATGGATTCCCCCCTGATCATCTTCTCCATGGAAAATGCCATGCTTCAGCATTTATGAGGGCATTCCCTCCCCTCGGTTATCTTCTCTTCGACGCTATGGCAAGCTTATCCCGTTCCTCTGTTCTCCTACTCTCCGACAGTTTGGATAACCTCATCCTTTATGCCCGCTTACCAGACTCTCCTCCTTGTGCCCGCTACCCTATATCTCCCCCTCATGTCGATGTTCGTAGCAGCACCATGGCCGATGTAGCAGAAGGAATTGCGACTCTGAGAGAAAGCATCACAGACTTTAAGGACCATCTGCGCATGGTTTATGAAGCATTATGCACAGGAATAAAAGAGAACAACGAGACGTCAGCGAATGTCACGTATATTACTCAGCAATTAACCTATCAAGACTCCAGGATAGATTATTTGGAAAGAAACCTCTTTGAGATAATGGGTATTGTAGATGTCATCAAAGATGAAGTGTTAAAAATGGCTAGAATGTCTCAATGTAGCCATTGTCAGGAATCCCCTATGGTGGACATGAAAATAGCAGAAGATACCTCCGTGCAACAACAGAATTATGGATAGAACAGTCCCTCTTCCTGTTGGGTTCATTTATCAGTTTTAAGTTTGTATGTATTTCTGTATTTTGCTAAATTCTCAGTATGTAAGGGTTTATCCCTCCTCTATAAATGCAAACAATAGACAACAACTAAAAAATAACATCAGAGCCAATATGGGCAAGCTTACATTCCCTATTTTGAACTCTCTCTTTGATACAAGGCTTCCATTTTTGTAATGAATGGTTGTGCACATCCTTTTTGAATATATATATATCTATACTTTGTTTCTGTTAAAAAAAAACAACATATTTGATTCCTGTTACATCGAAGACAACATCCCAACTCACTTACTATTAGTTAAGAGTCAATATCTCTTCTTTTCATCGGTATGTACAATCATCATAAATTTCATACTCTGAAAGTATATCTTAGCCCTCTTTTCTATAGGAACTAAACTACTGCATTTGGGTGTGAAATTTAACGATTTTTTCCCCAACGATGAAACACAAATTGCTTGTGTTGTCAGAGATTTGTCGAAATTATTAAAAAAGTGTATTTTTTTACTTTTGCCCCGTTGATCATCACAATTTTGATGATGGTAGGTGTACTTACGTTTCAATGATGTTATAGTGATGGTAATATGGCATCATTAGAATTTTGATGATAGTTGACAATATCAAAATGAGATGAATGTTGCATTTGAAGTGGTTAATGTTGCCTAGTTGTAGTGGTTAATGTTAACTATGTCAAACTATTGTCAAAATTCTGACGTACATATAGAATCCATTTATAGCAAAAAATAATGGGTGACAATTATGTGATGCCTTTGACAATTGTAATAGTTTTTATTTTCATAATTTTGGAAATGGTAACAACAGTTTTCTATCTACTTTCAACCTTACTTATTTTCCTTACAAAGTTTTCATTCTCTACATATTCAAAATTCTCTTCAGGTAAACAATTTGAAAACAAATTTTGAATTATATAATTGTGGAATTATTTATGAATATATTTTTATATTGTACTAATGTTGCTTTAGTTGTTTTTTTTATAAGAGTTAACAATGAAAATATCATAATAGGAAAATTTGAAGACTATTGTTAGGTTAAATGAGGCATATGGTGATGGTAAATGTTATTGTCCTTGCAAAAAATGCAAGGGATTACAAAGGAGAATAAATTTGAAGTCATAAGATAAATAACATTTTAGGGATTATGGGTACTTTGAAAGGGGGCACATATTGAACATCCATTGGTAAGTCAATCATGACCAGTTTACTTTTTTTTTAACATCGTACAAATTTTTCTTGTTTATACACACACACACAAAGACAAAGCATCCCATGATTGGATTGGAGCCTGAGGATGTGTTATATTGTAGTAAAACTATCGATGAATAATTTGATGGAGATCATGAAGTTAATTCTATGGAGGAAAATGAAGATAATGATCCTTAGAAGAATTAAGAATCCTTAGAAGCATTAGCAACATCTTCTTACTTGTGCAACTTCCTTGCTTTGTGATCTCCTCTGCTTTTAGCAACTGCACCTTTCTTAGCTTTGTGGATGTTTCCTGCTATTCAAAATAGATGCTCTTCTGCACTTTCATGCTTTGTCCACTTTCCTTCTTTTGACTATTTCCTTCTTTTCTACTGCCGCCTTGCTTTTATCTTCCTTCTTTTTCCAAGGAGTAGGTGAGGTCCACCTTATCCTTCTGTGCCCTCCTAGTCATGTGAACATTATCACCTGCCAAAAATTAATTAATGATGATAATTAAACTACTACAAAAGTAATTCAAATATTAAAACTTATCAAATTTTAATACTATAGGCCTTTAATCAAAATTTATCCCAAGTAATTAAAATCTCCAATCTTTAATTTTCTTCCTAGACACGTAGGGATTGAAGGGTCCAAGACTTGACCAGTGGCTCCTAAGGAAGGTACATGATAGATATTGAGGAGGATATATATATGTAGAAACCAGAGGGATATATTTCAGATCATAACCTTGTGTGCAGGTTGAAGAAGTACTTGCATGGACTTAAGCATGCTCCTAGAGCTTGGTATGCCAAGATGGACAACTTTTTCTTGTCACAATATTTCAGTAGATGCAAGTATGATACGAATGTGTACATGAATATGATTGATGATTCCATTTTGATTATTGTTTTATATTTTCATGACCTACTAATAAAAGGTAGCTCCATTGATCAAATAGATTCATTGAATACCTCCTTGCATCAAGCTTTTTCCATGACTAACTTGGGAATACTTAAACAATTTTTTGGGCTTGAGATTTCAAAATCCAAGTCTGTGATTAAAGTATCTCATTCAAAGTATGCTTCATACCTAATAAATAAGTTCAATATGGAAGAATTTAAGCCTACAAAGACTCCCTTCCTTTAAGGAGTGAAACTTGAAGAAGCGGATTCTACACCGTTGGTGAACAACACCTTGTATAGGAACAGGGTTGGCAGCTTGTTGTACTTGACTCATACTCGACCTGATATTTCTTATAATATGAGCGTGGAATCAACATACATGGAGAAACCACATGAGCTTCATTTGTGGGCTCCAAAAAGAATCTTGCATTATGTGCAAGGCACCAAGTCTGATGGGATTCACTATGTTCCAGATTCTAGCCTAGATCTTCTTGATTTTTTTGATTTAGATTGGGTAGGTAATAGACTAGATAGGAAGTCCACTTCCAGATTTGTTTTCATGCTTTGAGGAGGACCTATTTTCTGGTCAAGTAAGAAACAAAGTGCAATTTCCAGCAATTTCTCTCTCTTAAGCAGAGGTCGAATATAGAGGAGCAGTGAATGCTGCAACTTAGTGTGTGTGGTTTCGAGGTATACTTTCTGAGTTTGGGATTTCCTTTAACACTCCCACAATCATATTTTGTGACAATCAAAGTGCTATAAGGATCTCAAATGGTCCAGTACAGAGGAAAAGAACCAAACATATTGATATTCATATGCACTAAATTAGGAATCTAGTGCATGATCACATCATTGATTTGCAATTTTTCCCATCATCTGAGAAAATTGCAGACATCTTCACCAAAGCTTTTTCAAAGAAGAATTTCAGGCATCTTAGATCACTACTTGGGTTGGGTGAACATGTGGTGGAGTGAAGGATTGATCATCAATTCTTCAATTTTTTTCATGTCCATGTTTGAGGGGAGGTTTTTCCCATGAGGTTTTCCTTCTTTCCTTGGTTTATGGACAAGGCAGTATGTAAAAAGGGTGATCATGCCAAGTTGCTAGGCCCTATCTATTAATGATTTTATGCCTGATCTATTTGTAATTTTACATATAAATTCAGGCTTAAGGGGGGGTGTTAGAATATTAAAAACCCATTCATACCCATTCCATACTTAAGAGATAGATTATTAGTCATTTTTTATTAATTCCTAGGTGTTGACTAGGTAGTTAGCCATTATTTTGTCTTTGTGTGGACCAAAAGCCATCCCGAGTCACTAGAGCACACCTATGGATATTTTGGATAATATTTCCTGACATTCTGTGAGATTTTATTCCATTCCTGGATTAGAAGGGCTATATCCTTCTTTTTATTGATTTTTAATGATTTTGGTGAAAAAGTAAAAGCTAGTTGACTTAGCTTTAACAATTTTTTGGCCAAATCGCCCTCCATGATGTTTCCTCTTTTTGAAATATGTACTTAGGGTTATTTTCCATCATACATCACCATCCAACTCTTATTTTACCAATTCACGAACCTTAGAAGTGATTTGGAAAGCACTTTTTGCACCTAGGGGGGTTTTTCATCTTTTTAGTAAGCCCACTTTTGTGAGGATTTTGAATGCATTCTTTGGATTTAAAATCTACGATGTAATTATATTTGGACATCCATTACATTTCCTAAGTTTTTCTAATGTATACTTATTCAATAGAGTTATACTGTTTGCATCATATTCATGATTGTTTTATGTGTTCAATGAGTAGTTTTTGCAAGGCAATTTGTGAGAGTGTGTAATTGCTTGAGTAGATCTTGGTGTGAACAATATTTTTCACAATAATGTCCCATATCATGACACTAAAATCACATGATTTTACTCATGTCCTTATTTTTTGAATTTGTCCCATACTTCTTCTTGAATCTTTTCTTGCTACCCTTATTCATATTCCTGACAAGACCAATAAAACTACTTCTACTTGTCATTTCAAAGAATTTTGAAATTTGATTTCCTCTTGAAAAAGATCAATGTAAAGATTCATAAATTCTAGTATATTCTCTTGAGAAAAAATACCCTGAAATCCTTTTGAATTTGTTTGAAATGAACAACATAGTATGTTTGGAACTAGTGGCTCATCTCAACAAGGGGGGAATTCTCCCACTACACCTAATGTCGCTATGGGTAGAATCACCACTACTTTAAATACCATGTCCTTCCGCTCGATCACCATATATTCCCAATGCCTTCTCTTTTGGAATTCCATTTGTTAGTTCACACATTCCAACCCAAGATTATACTAGCATTGGAATACCTGCCATAGGCACTCTAGTGCCAAGTTCAAGACTCTCCTTTGTGGGAGGTAACAATCTTGTGCCACAGTAGGAAGTGGGTTTCCACATGCATCTATAGTAATGGTAGGAGGATCCACAATTCTAAAATTAGGATTCCCTTATGGATGGAGTATTCCTAACACTACCCCTCCACTGAATAATGGAAATGTTTAAGGTAGTAACATATCTGGAAGAAATATACCAAAGTAAAGCAATATATTTCAAAGCCAATTGTTTTTTAGGCGTATTCAATTCCAAGGAGGTGGTCTAATCCCATGGGGTAGTTATTCCCAAGGTAGTGTTGCACCTATAGTTTGAAAAGGAGTTTCCTTTAACAACCCTAGCATGTGTACTCATCCACACTTGCCATTTTTGGTGACTTTGAAACTACCTGACTTATTGTGTTTAACAAATGGACCTATTCACCATTACCATCATGACCAATAATCCCAATGAAGTATTTATATGATATTCCTAAGTTTGATGGTCATAATGGTGAAGACCCATCCATGCATGTCATGAATTTTCACCTTTGGTTTTCATCCAACGCTTTAGTTGATGATAGTATTCCATTGCGTGTATTTTAACATATGCTGATAGGTAGTGCCACCAAATGGTATATAAATTACCTCACACTTCTTTTTCCAACTTTCAACCTTTAGCAATGGCTTTCCTAACACACTTCCAGTTTCCCATTTATTATGAAAGGGAAACTAGGTTGTTAACTCCACTTTGATCACAAACCATAGTTGTTCACATCTTGGATCACTTCCATGAGTGAAGGTGCCAACAAAAGCTCATTCAAGCTAAGACATTGTATCAATTCCTTGCATATTGGTTTGTGAAAATTTTACTACCTAATATAGCCAAATATGTAGCCATACTAGAGGCTCTTATCGAAGAGAAAGTCATTTTATGTGCACACTAGTTGGATTTGATTTATTCACAATCCAAAACACTTTACGAGAGTCTATCTCATGCACCTTGATCTTCACCTGATATTTCAAAGCCAACTTCAGGTCCACATGGTAATGGTGTAATTGGCTCCATGAGTCATAATTTGGTTGATCAATTCATGGGATATATGGGACAAGTTTCCATTCATACGCTTGTACCTGGTCAAGTCACCCAAAGTGTTGCAACCTTAGCGAAACAATTTGATGTTCTTTCTATCTAGTCCATTGCTTAGAAAGATGGAAAACCCGAAGGAAAGAAAAATAATAAGAAATTTTTTAACATCGAGGATTGAGAAACT
The DNA here is from genome assembly GCA_027924585.1 of Larix kaempferi. Taxonomy (NCBI): domain Eukaryota; kingdom Viridiplantae; phylum Streptophyta; class Pinopsida; order Pinales; family Pinaceae; genus Larix; species Larix kaempferi. Next base: position 3,129,338 of record BSBM01000510.1, read on the forward strand.
CAAAAATTGAATGTTAATAGTGGGGGTAAAAAGGAAAAGCGAAAACGTGAATTCCCATGCACACTTTGTTATGAAGACCACCCTACCCATGAATGTCCCAAGCTAGACAAAGCTCATAATAACTTATGGGGGAGGCTCAGTAGCTATAAGTACCCAATCAAACTTTTTCTCCCCAACACTAGCAGATGGTTGCTACAAATTCTACACACCCACAAGGGGGAAACTAGAAAAATCCCTCGCAAAGGGGAAATACCTTGATTGCAAATGTTTTCATGTGTGAGAAAATTGTAAACCTTCATAAATGCGCTTGGAATTATGATAAGTATGTAGCTATACCTTTAGAAACTGAGTCTTCTCTACCTCATCTTGGTGGTTCTCTTCACATTGAATAACCACCTAGAGACCCTTTACCTAAAATTCCTAAAGGAACCTTGCTTCGATTGACACATAATAACAATGACCAAGCAGCTCAACAATATAATATAGTTGAAGATCTAGCTTAGGCCCCTTATGCAATGTCGGCCTTGGACATATTACAAATCTACCCACTGTAGCAAAAAGCATTGTTGAAGGTTGTTTCCACCTAATCCAAACCTCCAGATGAGAAGAATATCAACTCATTGGGCATAAACATGGGGCAAATATTTGAGTTGGGTGCACTAAACAAATCCAATGGGGTGGTACTTATAAAATAATCTACAGATAAAATGAAATGAATAGGATCATTAATTTAAATGCAACAAGCACAAAATATATAGTATATGAGGACCAGTTCCTTTAAGGAGAAAATATTAAGATATAATCAACTTCGACCCCACTTACAATGAGGAATTATAAAGCAATATATGATATAAATGATCAAGATCTACTTTGATTGTTCCTTAAAGCAGTTGGAAAGGTAAACATGAGATAATTACTAATATTTGATTGGATAAAGTAGTTAATCTAAGTAAAGCAAAATACTGAGGCACATAGATTATCTTTCCAATTGGGGGTAAATATGAGAATCGTCAATGCGGGAAAACCTTGATTTGAATACATTCATAAGATATTGGATCCTAATGTATGTCTCAGTTGTAGTGAGGGTGCAAAGCTTAGTCCCACTTGATTAATTTTAGATTAAAAAGTAAATTTTGATCTTGTTATTGGGTTGTAAGGAAAAAACCCTTAAACTACATTATAGTTAGCATCCATATAAATTAATGGAAAAAATAAATAAAAAACTAAACGAAGTAAACATAAATAAATTGCAAATGGGAAGCAACTAGCCTAGATGTGCAAATTTGACACGGGGGTATCGGGAATGCGAGGATGGTGGTTTATGACACTAATCCTTGGTACTTACAATAGTCAAAAGGACTATGGAGGACACTCATTTATCCTTTATAAGTTAGCAATCAGTCAAGTTTACAATAGGACCAAAGAGGTCAAATTTGTGAGGGAACAAGTTATCGATTTGATTGCAACTCTTTTGGGAAGGAGGTTGCTCCTTAGGGGTTTCCTACAGGATTTCAAACCCGTGTAAAGAATTATTTGGACAACGAATAAAATTTCTCTCAAGGATGCCACTTAGCTTCCATTTAATCCTGTAAATGAACCATCAACTTGTCATGTCAAATCACATCTAAACACAGAGTGTTAAGGGGGTTAAAGAGACAAATAAAAAACAATGTAAATTATGGACTTTATTATGTTGTTTATGCATTGCTAGGACAATGAATAACAAGCTAAATAACTCAGACCCACTCAAATGAAGATTCCTTTATACATAAAAAAATATAGATCAAGTGTAAATTGATCACGTCTTTATGCATGCACTTAGAAATACCTTTTAAAGGGATCTACTTAATGATATAGCTTGGATGCAAAGTAGATAAAAAACATGCAACTATAGATCTACTAATTATTTGAATTTAAAATTATAGATCCTATATTACATGCATGTAACCAACTTGAAAAATGAAAATATTGTTTTATAGAAGAGGAGAGTTGCAAGAAGAGAAAGGAATGCCTTTAAAGTTGGACTATGAAGTCATCAAAGAATTGGAGAGAGGGACTTGTCCATGTAAAACCAACAAGGTGAAGGGGTTGCGCTAGGCTAGTCATTGTATTCTTGATGGATGAGGACCTGCAAGTTAGTTAAACAATTAAAGAGGAGATTGGATCTCCTCTACAAACTTCTTCCAAAGCAACCTATAGGAGAGGGTTAATAAAACATAGATACACCTAAAATAATATCTAAATTAAGATCCTCTCTAGTAGACTACAATAAGATCTAATAAGTAAGAAACTTAAATAGATCCTATCCTACTGGGTAGTAATACCCTTTCAAATGCGAATGATGAAGAAATAATTACAAGCTATTAAGCCAACACAAATTACCTCATATATGAAGAACAAGACAATAACATCCACACATTAGCAAGCAACTCCTGATGTGACTTCCAAAGTCTTCACTTTATTCAATTCCAATCCCCAAAGAGTACAATAAGACTTGTGCATAAGCATCAAATGACAATCCACAAAGAAAAGTGAAGGGAGAGCTTCCTTTAATAGAAAAATAGGAAGAGGGGGCGAATTTCATGAAGTGGAGTGAACTAGAGTGTCATATGACACCTCATGGAGTTAACTAGAGTGTAATTTGACACCTCATGAAGTCAACTAGAGATTAAGGGATCCTCATGTGCTACCTAGGAGACAAGGAGGGGAAAAATAAGGATTTATTGAGACGACATCCAATAAAAAATGACACCTCATTTGAGGAGGGTGAATTAGGGAATATTACCTTTTACTTACCTCCTAAAATAACTGAAATTTGTCTAGAACATGAAAGAATCATGGGATTTAGTCTAAAGGGATGTGCTAGGATAAATAAGGGGGTCTAAAGAGGTGTATGATGTATACTAAGGTGTTTAACACCCCCTTTAATCATTTTGATGCAATTATACAATATTTACCCCCCCAAGGGACAAATACTAAGAAAAAAAATATAAAATCACAGTGACAGACTTATTCATGCATGACAAAAGACCAAGGACGAAGACACTAGCCTATGGAAGATGTTGTAAGGATTCTCATGGCTTTGGAGGCATGATTGAGTGAATTTTTTTTGACAATATAGATCACTGGTATCTATATTTATCCTAGTAAAAAATACTCCATAGCACATTTTTTTATAATTGTCATATTTGGGCTAGACCTTTTACACATAATATAAATGTCATGTTATTTTACAATTATCATATTTTCACCACGAGAAAAAGAGATACAGGGAACTAAGAAGAGGAAGAAGAAGAAGAGAGTAATGCTTGGTAAGGCCCTGTCCCTGCTAGTATTTTAGGTGATCATCTTCGTCTTTAGTCTTCATGATCAACCAAGTGCAAATTGGGTGGTAACAAAGGCCATTGGTGGAATCCACCCATATATTCTCATCTGTTGATATTTAACTTAGATGAGGTCCATATGGGGCTTCCTCACCTTATAGTATTTCAAATTCAAGTATATATCATCATGATATATGAACATCTTTCAATACATCATTGATGAAGGAGATTCCACCTGTTTCATGTCATTAAATTTATTGGAGAGCTTTGGGATGCCTGGATCTTATTCCAACATCCAAATTGTTGAAATATTTTGATAGTTATTCTTTCAAACCACACAGATTCATCCCTGCCTTTCTAGTCATGCTAGGGGGAGAGATCATCTCAATCCAAGTAGAAGTAGTGGATTTCCCTCTCGACTACAATCTTGTTCTAGAAAAAAGTTGGACATATGTGGTGACGATTGTTTTATCTTTTGTATTTAGGGTTATTTGTTTTCCTCATGAAGGAAAAATTGTTACCATTGACCAGTTAGAGGATTGTACACCTTATGCTCAACCAAACTAAGAAACGACAATTCTATTTATTGGTGATTCTTAAGAAACCCTTGATAGTATTGGAGTGTATTTTTACTATGTCCAACCTCCCCCTCCACCCTCGCCAACAATTTCCTACATAGGCACTTCCCCCATCTTCATCATATCTTATATTCCCATCATGGCCATGGATAAAGATCCATGGGTTCTACATAACATGTCTAAGATCGATACTATGGGATCAAGTATGCATGTCTCTATAGTTGAATATTCTTATAAGTCCATACATATAGCTTTTGCAAATACTGATCAAAATCCCCACTTACAAGAATATTGTGATCAATATACCTCATCCATTTGGGAAGTTGATTCTTCATCTTCCAATGACTCCTTAGACATGGTCTTTTCACTTGACAAATCCATCATGGAAGCAGTGTCACATCCAAAATGAACTTGGGAAGATATGCATCATCGTGCATCTTTCTTACTTGAGAACAAGAAGATGGAAATTGCCCCTGAAAGCCTTGCTAATCTCAGAGATCTTGATTGGTTCCAATCCCCTATTCTTACATAGGACATGTTTACAGAAGGAAATTTGGCCAACATATAAAAAATGATACCCATAAACATCTCCATTAAACCTTGCATTGACAAGAACATTCTCATTGGTGCCACTTGTTCCTCCCATGAAATTGAAGTGGACACAACCCTTTTTAAAGAATTTTGAGATGTTTTCACTTGGTCCTGAAGAAAGTCTTGGCATCGATCCATGGATCATTGAACATTAAATAAAAAGTATGCTAATGTAAAACCAATTTGACAAAATATTAGACTAGTTGATTTGAAAATAGTAGTTGCTATCAAGGAAGAAGTGGAATATTTACTTTGTGTCGGTTTCATCTATCCTGTCCCTTTGACGAAATGGGTATCCAATCCTATTCTGGTAGACAAAAATAGGGTACGATTCAAGTCTATAATTTTTTTAGTGATTTAAACAAAGCTTGTCCAAACAACAACTATCCAACCCTATTCATTGATCAAATTATTGATCAATGCACTAGGAGCACCATATTTTCATTCATGGGAGGTTTTTTTAGCTACAACAAGATCCAGATTCGATTGTATGACCAACATGAAACATACTTTATCTATATTTAGGGTATGTTCTATTATTAGAAGATGTTGTTTGGTATTAAAAATGTTGGAGCCATATTTTAGCGAGCCATGTCTTACACTTTTCATGACATTAAGCACATTGTAGAAGCTTGTCTTGATGATTTAGTTGTTCACTCTAGAACGTGAACAAAAAATCCAGCTCATCTATGTGTAGTTTTCAAATAAGGTCAATATTAGAAAATTTTATTAAACAATTTTATAACATTTTATTAAACACACAAATGCATCCTTTTTGTGGTTTCCGAGAGATTTTGTGGGTTCATTGTGTCCAAGTATGGGACCATAGTAGATCCCTTCAACTTGGAAGCAATAGTTCAATTTCCTTCCTTATGTACAATCAAACAACTCCACAGTTTGAAAGGGAAATAAAAATTCTTGTGAAGGCTTATAGCTAACCATGTTGAGATTTTTTAATGAGATTCATGATATATAGCAATAATATTTTAATTATACATTGAGGTGGTAGGTGCGGGGGGATCCTATTGGATCCACAAGGAAATATAAATCTTACTTATGAATGGGGAATCAAAAAATCTACAAACAACTAGGTAGAGAGGTATGCCTTATTCTTGGGACTAAAATTCATTGTTAATCTCAAGATCACCAAGGTCTTGATTTTAGGTGATTCCTTGTTGGTGATAACTCATTCTAGGAAAAGGGTCCTTAATGATGAAACGAATCCGAGAATATTTCAACATAGAATCATTGATCTACTTCATTGGATATGAGAAGTTAATATTATGCATATCCAAAGACATAATAAATCAATTGTGGATAGGATGGCCAAATAAGCTATTATCCTATAGTGTGGTTTTTTTGTCCAAAATGGGGGCCATCTCCAACTCCGATGGCTCCCCTAAGAGGTTAAGATATCACCCAATATTATTAATGGAGCATTTAATACATTTGGTGAGCATGAGTGCCACCTGGTTTTCCATTCATGAGACAAGCACAAGCTACATTTTATCCCATATAGGAGAGATCCTTCGCATGAATTTGCCCTTGGGTTTTGTTCGACTTCATTTCTATGTTTTATGATGTTTTGGTTTTGTTTTGCTTCCACCTATGGAATATATCTAATAAGGGATATCCACATAATAGGAAATTGAGGTGGGGATTTCAGTGTGGGATCAGTGGATTATGGTTGGCCATTGAAGCAACAAGTCTCCCAGTGTGCATTAACAGGTAGTTATCTAAAATCTTGCTTTAATTTAGCATTTTATTAAGCTCATATAGTTTTGTAGGGAGGTCTGGTATGGTTGTTTGTTGGCTTGTTTCTTCTACAATTTTTTTTTAGGATCTGGTGAAGACATTGGGAGATTTGAAATCCATGGAGATCTCTGCTTGGGGGTCAGGTCCCGGTGAGATTCAAAGCACCGTTGGAGACCCGTGAATCATGTCTGTAATCTTAAATATCAATTAGAGGTGGTTATATCAAATGTGGACAAAATATCCACCCATGTTGCATAGACAGATGGCATATTTGTCAACCATGAAAGTGAAGTTCGAGAGCAATAGGAACGATGAGAGAGGATTACATTAACTTCCAAAGAACATCAGGAGATGCTGGTGGGGGGTGACTCTCAGAACATCCCATTTACGAACTCCAAGGCAATGGAAGATGACTTTGTTTAGTAGCCAACAATGGTTCTCATTTATATTTCTAGTTTGCATGGTTAGGAGGAAGGCAATCATAATATGGATGAAGTTTTAAGTGGGCAAGGCCCCTTGTAATTATTTGGTTTATGTTTTTCTTTTGTAAAGTCGTGTTAAGACATTTTGTGCAATTTTTTAGTTTTAAGTGCTCTATTAAATATATCATAGATGTCGTATCTTTTTAATTTGACTACCAATTTTGTGGAATAGATATGTTAGAAAAAGAACATTTTTGCAATATGGAACAATATGTATTCTTAGCTATATTTTATAAATTTTTAGTATAAAAAATTACCTAACAAAAACAATATTTTAACATATACTTTAATATATTTAATAGGTTAGTGTACACCTTCCATGTATGTTATATTATATTAATCATTCACAATTACAAAATAAGAAAGTGAAAAATTAATAGAACTTGAAAGCATACATTAGTTGGTAATATTTAACAATATATTTTTTAAATGGGAGTTTTCTACTCTTTTAAAAAAATATCTTGGTGTGAGAAGTAAAATTTCAACTATTTAAAGTCATTTCCTTCTATTTAAAATTTTTAAAATTTTGAAATAATTTCCTTTAGCTTGTACTTTTCAAAGAAGAAATAATATTGCATTTAGTGGAATAATTTCTTTGCATCTATAAAATCAATGTAATTCATGTTTAAGTTTGTGTTGGTAAGACATCGTTGAAAATTACCATAATGGAAAAGTGAATTAATGAGGATTAGTGCTTTAAATGGAAAAAGAAAAAGGACTTTTTCTTATTAGTCCCTTCCTTTTAAGATGGCATCGACTTGTAATCCCGTTGCAGTCTTTTTTTTATTTTATGTTTTGCACATAAACCTATGTATTATTGCATGATGATCTTAACTTTTCATTCAAAACCTATACAAAACACTTTTGCTAAGTTAATGGTATCTACTGCACCATTTTTTCCACCCATGAATAAGTTGGACCTCTTATTTGGCTTCATATCGATGAGCATGAAATTCCACATAAATTTAATCTAATCTATTTGGTTCAAAAAATGAATACATATAGAGATGTAAATTAATGTTTAGGCTAGTTTATCAATATTTTTTTAACATTAAATGTTGGATATAAGTTTTACATATCGCCATTGTTTTGATTTATATAGATGAGTGATCTTGGCAATCTCCACAATACTTCTAGTTAATGTCACAAATGTCATGGTGTTTCGTTGTGCTTGTTGGAATGTTGGCCACTTGTATATACTTTAATCCCTGCAATGTCACACTTCTGCACCACATCCACCAGGTTCATCATAAGATGAGAGCTCGTGTTCTTCACTCCGCTAGTCCACTCCAATGTCGGTTTGGCAAGAGATGCAAGCAAAATTATTCCCTGCAAGAAAAAGAGCATGGAATATGATGACTGTCTCATCCTTGCTCTCTACATCGTGTTCTTCCTCCAATCATCTATTGGACCTGATTAAATTTCCCAGACATTTCCAGTTAGTTATTCTAGGCTCTTTCCATGTGAAAGTTGCATTAGGTTTTCACAATGGTGTTATATGCTTGGTATGTAATACACTATCTTAGTAAAGTCATTGATTAATGTATAGATTCTTAAGCAATACCCTGAATTTGGGATGCCTGTTGTAAATTCTAGCTGCTTGCAGCTAGAATTATGACAGAGAAAATTAATTTGTTTAAACAATCCATGTATAAACACAACCTAACATCCATAGGAATAGTATTCTCTTACTATACATATATCCAACAGTAGGAGACTCATTAAGAGGAGCTTCCTCACAATTTCAACTGAAATCACCATGAAAATTAGTGGGGAAAATCCCATTGCTTATTGCTAAAGCTCTGCAGTTTATAAGTTGAATAGATATCATTACTGTAGTAATATGAATGCTCAACAATATTATTTATATGAGTAATCTAAGTACTGTCCATAGCTTTGAATTACAATCTGTGTGCATTTATGAATTGCACATTTCTACCTCCTCTTTGCGGGAGGGAGAAACGTTAAACAATCGACAAATTGAAACTACAAAAAAAATATTGTAGATCTAGACAAACAAATCAGAACATATAAAAGAACATATAAAATAGAGATTATATGAAAATGAACTAGTTCATAGTACATATAGTCTTCATTGGTCGACGATGTAGTTCCTTGATAAACTGTGCAATAAAATGATATAGAAGATACACAGATATGGATTGAATGATGCATTCTCATTTCTCTATATATGTATGCTACTATGTTAACAAGATAATTCAAACTTATTGGTGTAGTAATTCTCTAAGACTTATTGGTGTAGTAAGTCTCTATGTCTTCTTGTTGTCGTTGCTCTCGATTCCAGGGTATTGTGGCTCCATGTTTGTTTATTGTGTTTAAACCCACAAGCTAAGGCCTTGGAGGGCTTGAGTGGTTGGCAAGCTTCATTGGAAACTCGTTCATTGTGATGCCAGAGCTCGTTGTCTAGGTGGACTCCGTCCATGAGCTGACCAAGCATTAGGACAACTACTCATAGTTTCAAATTATTCTGAGCTGCGATGCCATTATCCAATTATGTCACCACCATTAGAATGCAAAAGTGACAAGCTTATACTATATTTACATTGCACATGTTATACATGCATGAAGAATTGAGACAAGCTTAACTTCTAGTTAATGTTATTATGCAGTTTGAGCTAATCTTTTAAGTCGCACAATATACTTCTTAGGATAAAGTGGTAAGTGGATCCCAATTCGAGTTTTCAAAGTCATTTGCTATTCTAATGGATGTGATATATAAGTCACCTTTCTTTTGTTTAGAGATGGATTCGATAGCTCAAAACTGAAAGTGCTAAACTAAGTTACTAAGCATGAATTCAAATACAAGAGGGTTTCTAAGTAAGAATTTCAAGCTCAAAAACCTTTTAACAAAAATACCAAATAACCTAGTTAGCTTAGTCAACTCCAGTTTGCAACTTTGGATAGCCTAAGCGGCACACCAGAGGCACATTCATCTATCAAATTTTTAATGATGTTATCGTTCCAATATATGTATGTCGACATATTTGTGTCCAGTTCCCTCCTCATGGATGGGTGATGGATTATATGGGTTCTCCATGAATGTACAAGTTTTTCCAGTTTTGGTTTTCAAATTCCACAATGCAAATTAACATAAATTTCCATAGTGGCTTCAACAAATTGGTTTCCTTCCAAGGCATAATGAGTGACCTAGAAGTTCTGAATAATGGGTAACTTGTACATGTAAGTATTAAATGTAATTCTCTGCTTCCTGTCCATTGACCACATACTTACTAATTATGCCAGACAACTATAATATTGCGTATAGAAAGAAGTAGAGTGCTAAAGAGCCCGAAGTTAGATATGCTCTCCACCACCTGAGTCATAGTGTTTACTGCATAATTGGAAGTAGAAGAGAACAATGGTGATCTCTACACAAATGACAAGTAAGATAACAAAAACTATAAGCAATAACTTACAGATATCTTTAACCAATAAAAACAAATACTAAAAACATAGATTTTTCTCTATGCAACCACCCGTGTTTCTTAATATATAGATATGCATTAGTTGATGACAACTTATTCTTTCCACTGATAAATTTCTGCCTTTCACTTTTTGAGTTAGGCTTAATTCACTCTTTACATTTAAAATTAAAGGTATTATATAACAAAGTTTGTGAAAAGAAAGAGTATATAAAGCATAACCAAGTTGGTTTAAAATATGGATAATATAAGTTAAAAAAATATGATAAATGTCAAATTATTTAATTTTTAAAAATATAATAAGATTATTTGTATAACTTAAAAGATAATAAAATAATTTTTATAATTTAAAACATAATAAAAATTTAAAGAATATTTATATATTTTATTTTTTATATTATTAAAAAATTATTTATATATAATGAAAATATTTTCTATTGTAATTAAAAAAGTTTTGTAACTTATAAAATTGTTTTGTACGCATTATAAAATTGTTTTGTACACATTATAGTTTTATCTTAGAAAGATTTTTTTGAGGGGAATTAAAGTGCAATGTTTGTGTATGTAGTTTAATGTCACTATAAGATTGAAACTTTTTCAATATCAATTCATTATCACAAATGGATATACTTTTTGATCTCTCTTATAAAGTGTTTTATGCTTAAGGGTATCTATATCTTTGGTGTTCTCTTGAGATTGGCATTTTTTTCATAGATATTTGTGCATCTGTTGAGTAGCGCACTTGTGCTTGGGTATTTTTCTATCTCTCTAGTACTTTGCAATCATGTTATCACTCATCCCAAACCTTGCAGGTTATCACTGGTTCTCAACTTGTAGATAGGGGACCAGATCTTCAGGGGGTGTTTGAAGGTCAGGTGGAGTTGCTTGTCTGGTCAGGGACTCCCTTAAGGGTATGGTCTCTTGGGTTGCCTCAGATGAGTTTTCCAGGTTCATGTGGATTCAGATCAGCAAATTAGCCTCTCTCCCAGGGATATATACATTACAGTCAATCTCATCTCAGTTTGCTACTCATAAGGACTTAATGAGGGACTCATATTTTGAAATTTGGTTTATTTGTTTATGATGTTAAAACTAATTTTAATTATAAAACTAATTCCTTATATATTTTAAAAATTTAAATTTAATTGTATGAACAATACATTATTTTATATATATATATGAAATCTATAAAAATCTAACATATTATTTAAAAAACATAATACTTATAATAAATAATAATAAATCGTCTCCTCTTCTTCTTCTTCGAACATTCTCCCTGCCGCATTATATATCCAATCATTTCTCTACAATGCTGCGATTTCTTACAGAGCTTTGCTCCCAGATTTCTCACACGACTGGACCCATGAAGGTTTGGATATTCTATTCCATTACATGTTTTAGTTTTTACTGTTTGTTTTAGTTACATTGTAGATGACCGCAGTTACATCTTGTTGTCATATAATTGCAGGAGATTGTGCTTTCAGTGGACATATCTTGCTCCAAATGCAAGTGGAATATTATGAAGAAAGTTGCCAGTATCCTCGATAAAACGCATTTTATATGAAACAAACCAACAGTTCGCCTTTTTTTCTATCTTGAAACGTCCTGATATATTACCTTATATTGCTGCAGGGGTAAGCTCTGTAGAAGTGGATCCATCTAACCATACCCTAACTGTGATTGGGGACGTTGATCCTGTTGAAATTGCTGTCCAATTGAGGAAGTTGAAAAATAATGCAAAGAAAGCAGAGATCTTGAGCATTGGGATTCCTAAACCGAAGGAGGAGGAGAAGAAAGAAGAAGATAAGGAGGACAACCTCCCCAGTCCAAAATGCCATGATCATATTGATTATAATCCATGCTCTATCCTGTAATTATGCAACGCAATATTGTGGATAAAATCAATGGGCTCATGGACTTCATGGAAAAGTTTCCAATGAGAGCACTGCGGTGATAAAATCAATGGGCCCATGGAGTTCATGGAAACATTTCCAATGAAAGTACTGTAAGAAACTTTTTCGAAAACTTTTAGTATTCCTCATGCTTAGCACTATGAAGATTTATTTTCCAAAATTTTGGAGAGACAAGAAAGAGTGTTGAGAATCATAACGCTTTCAAAATTTTGGACAAGATGAACAATATACTGAAGTTAAAACTAGTATAAGGTGTGGTGTGATCATAGACCCTCAAAAAAATATAAAAGTAAAAAAAGTAAAAGGAGATAATGGTGAGTTTACATTCCATAATCACTTTGGCAATTTATGCAAAGTTGAAGAGATTGCAAGGTGCCTATCATTTTAGTGTTCCCTCTCATCCATTGTGTATAAGAACAAGGTCTTATGCATTTGTGGGTATTGAATACATAAACCACTTGGAAGTTACACTCCAATCGAACTCTCTAAAACAATTGGTTTTTCATCACTAGTTTCTTTTAATGATTCTAATCGTAATGACGCCCTTTCATTACGCCCTTTTTTCAACCTCAAAGGAACTCATGGGGATATGTTGCACTCTCTTAACCTGGAATTGGATGATGGCACATTAGAGCTCTTTCTTTATGGCCTTTCTTCAACATCAAAGGAACTCATGGGACTATGGTATTTTTTTAACCTGGAAATGGGGTTCAAGCTATTGCCATGCCCAAGGAAGATTGAAACCTCGATATTACTAGAAACAAGTCAAGATATCAAGTGCAAGTCGATGCCTGGTCATGGAAAATAATTTTTTTCTTCTTCTCGTCTTATGTTTTGTTGTGAACAATTCATTTGCTTAAATAATTTCGAAGACAATTTACTAATTATACTAGAGGATGAAACATGGATTGTTCTTCTTACCTTTAGGATATAAGAATAGCTCTATGAAGTTAAATCGTATTTGTGACTTGTATGCACATATTTCTTCTTCATGATGTAAGATCATATGACTTCTCTAAGTGCATTTATTTTTAAAAATTAACCAACGGTTATTCACTAAGAAAGGTGAGAAGTATGGAGGATCTAAACATTTCAAGAGTGGTATTGATATGACAAGGTATGTTAGGGTTGGAGGCAACTTAGTTGTATTCATTAAATTGGCACTTCTTCGAGTGTGGTGTTCAATATCCACTCTGCAGCATAGCATTTAACGCTGCAGTGGGGTGGATGTGAACCATTGGATTGATGGTTGGATCAGATCCAACCGTACACATCCCCATCACAGCAACATTAAATGTTGCACTACAGGGTGGATATTGAATGCCTTCGATTTTCATGACGTATATGGCCAAGAAGGAATATGATATACCTGCACTGAATTCTACCATAAAGACCATGACGATGACCTCCATTTCCATTTCCTCTAGTGCTTGTATCTCCTCAGTAAGAGGGGAGAAACACCCGCGCAAACTATTGTTGGGAAAACGGTAAATACTAGAGGATTCCCACGACCGGCTCACTATTTCACAAAATATATAAGAGAATTGTTGCACCAGGATCACATTGGTTAACGAATACCCTGGCCAATAGAATGATAGGAAAGAACCTGATCTTGAATCAATCTAGTGTATGCGGATCTTACCATGGTGATCGCCAATTTGGATACCATGATAATGTGAAAACTTAGACCAGGGTGAGGAAAGGGATTTCATAGGACCATCAAAGGCCAGAAGAATCTGGAAACAAATTATATTCTCTTTGATTATAACATTCAAAATATCAACCCTAAGGGTAGATTAACCACCCCCTCAAAATCCCCTCAAGTCTCCCTTCAAGAGGGGCAACTCTTTGAATGCTTACAAGGGTAACTCTTTTGAATAAAGAGGCAATACATAGTATATTATGTTCAACATCAATGAGGAGTCTTGGTTGTAGGGATTCAATAGGGGATTGACTACTTGTGGGTTAGGGAGTTTTAGAAGGAATTAGAAAGACATTTGGATTTTTTAAGGATTCACACATAGAAAGGAGTAAAGGGTTATCACATTTTGATAACCTATGTAGAGATTGACATAGGTGAAGATTGAGGTTTAATGTTATTATAGTGTATTACAAGGAAACGTTTTGGGGTAAAATTTAGCCCATGGGCTATTTTTGTTACCTTTTTTCCAAAAAAAATATTTGCCAATTTGCCTTTTTTTAAAAGCTGGTTTGCCCAAATTCCATGGGATAATTTTTTTGTAATCTAGAAATCTCCAAATCAGTCCAAAAATTATATAAAGTCCTTAGAAATTTGAATATTTTTACAAAAAAATCGCCAAACATTTTATGGTTGCAAATTTAAGAATTAGTAAGATTCTCCAAGGTTTCTACACCTTGAGAAAATGATGGCTCTTTAACATTTTCCCTGGTGTATTATGATTTTTGAATGAATTTAAGAATTTGGTAATGAAAATATGGTATTTAGATATACGATTCTTTTTTTTTCATCTCATATTTTTTGTGGTTGATACATACGATCCTACTATTATAGTTTTTTTGTACATTACACTACATGTAGCTAAAACTAACACATTCAAAAGATGACTAGTCTACTTCAAGAATATCTTATATTTTTTTGAAATAACCTCGCATTCCCTCTATTAGGTTTTGATCATGAGGGATGGTCAAAGGATGTTGTCATAAATTTTTAGAAGAACAACATAATTCAAGTCATACATGCAATATAAAACATGGACAATTTAGTAGGAGCATTTATTACAACATTGTTGCACTTGATTCATATCAAGGAAAATTTTAGAGACGAAATTTAGCCCATGGGCTATTTTTCGTCCTTTTTCTTCCAAAGAAATATTTTCCAATTTTCCTTTTTTTCAAAGATGATTCGCCCAAATTCCATGGGATATTTTTTTTTACTCTAAAAATCGCCAAAATTGTCCAAAAACTATATAAAGTCCTAAGATATTTTTTTTTGTAAATCACCAAACTTTTTATGGTTGCAAATTTAAGAATTAGCAAGATTCGCCAAGATTTTGATGCTTTGAAAAAATTATGGATCCTTAAAATTTTCCCTGATTCATATGTTTATTGAATTTTCTTCACCATGTTGGTACAAATCGAATGAGCCATATATCTCTCTAGTCTAATCTCTTGAGAGTCTATCACCCAAATGTTGGGACAAGTCCGTAGCATACTTTCTTTTAAATGATCAACATAAGGAATGCTTCTACCATCTAACCTTTTTATTTTTTCATGGAATTCTCCCATTTTCTTATTTTCTCTTCATTCTATGTGAAACATGGTTGAGTTGCCTTGCGTTGTAAAGAATACTTTATTAATCGCATCCATTTTTTAATTTCTTTACTTTTTCATGAAATTACAACAAATAGTAATGAGATCAAATAAATATGGTCAAGTTATTAAAAATGAATTATATAGAAAATAAACATAAAATAAGTGGCTTACCCTTTATCATATGAATTCTTCCATTGGTTTGGAGTAGCTCACCTTCCATTTTGTCCTCATATCGTTGGTCATCCAAAACCATGTACCTCGGGTGTTGTCAATTTGATTGATGTACACACTAGTGCAATACAATGACTCATATACAATGTACTCATCCTCCATAGATCCCTTAAGTTTTTCCCTTTGTATCACAAAACCCTTCAATGTTTAGATGTAGTTGTTCAAGAAGAACATCCAACAAAATGAGCCCATGCCCACTAAGTCAACTTCATCAATTAAGTGAATTAGAATATGGCCCTACAAGTCCTAGTTTAAACTTGTGGGTAATGCCTTCTCTAACATAAAAAAAAATTCTGGAAACTATCTCTTGATTCCATCATTTATGCTAGTCATGTGAACCTCCTTTGATGTAATCCAATGTACAAATGTAGATAATTTTAATATGGAATGTTGCATGTCAATGGGGAAGTCATGGTTCATAAAACCATGTATGATCCATATTTATGTGGGAGCAAAATGAAAGAACACATATATAACCACAAATACATATATATTGTAGGAAACACAGTAATACAGTAAACTGAAATTCTATTAACTGAATATAATAGAACATACTGTAAAATAAAACAACTAGAATGGTGGTAGCTTTATCTTTGAGAAAATATTTGGCAATATGCTCATTCACCACAAGCTGATTACAAAAGGAGGTAGAAGGGCCTTTTTATCATAAAAATGAGGGAAAAAAAACCATAAGCATTCAAAAACCTAACCCTAGGAGATGAATCGTAAAAAGGTTTGCGGGCACCAAGGTGCTTAGTTGAGGTGGCAACTTCTTAGGGGCATAAATTTTGCATACGATCTCCGTTAAGGATGCTCGGTATCCTGTTGGAAAGTTCTAGCCGAGTAGTACACATTTCTCTCATCCAGAAAATCCTTAGGCTACTTCTGGATTGTAACATATCCAGAAAACATCATTTAGGGCCTCAAAACGACCCCATAAGTTTTGGACATGAAAATCCGTAAAAAATGCCAAATTAGAAAAACTATCTTGAGCCAATGGAATAGGTGGGTGGCCATTGATATTCATCTAGAGCAGTCCTCCGACTTGAAAATATACCAAGTTGGAAACAATTGTTTTGAGCTAGTGGAATAGGTGGGTGGCCACCAACATCCATTTGGATCAACGTATGAGAAAATGATAATGTTATTACAAAATGAATGTGTTAAAATTACACTAAGCATATCATTGTAAGTGTAAATAATATAAAACTATAATGCAAAAAAGTAGTATGTAGTCCACAAACCCTTAGAAGGTTTAGGTGGGCATGCAGTTCCAACCTTGAAAAATATCCTTCTTTTGAGATAGAAATTTGAGTTCACTCTGCAGTAGAATCCATGATGTTGTCAACATTTCAGGCCCACATCTGTGTCCCTTCGTCAGGACAAAGACTATCGTCAAAATAAGGGTGAAGAAAGAAACCTCATAAATATTAATTGTCTATTTTAAGTGCAATATATAGGAGTCCGACTCTTCACTCAATTTGTAATATATCAAACCTAAGAAGGCATCATAGAAAGGGAGTGCACCTCATGAATTAATAATACTTGGAATCCAAGATCTGCTTATGATCAACCCATCAACCCTATTTAGACAATTAGGGTTTTTTGATATTTCAATTGCTTCCCTGAATCTTCTTTTAGACCAATGATCTACGCGTTATAGAAATTTTGATTCTTCAATCATGATGTGGTGCTTTGTCGTATGAGCATGATCGGTGAGGGCATAATTTCTTGTTCTGTTGTGAATAATATCACCTTTATGTTCCTTGATCCTTGTACTCATTTTTATCAACAACTCAGGCTACTACAATCAGTTAAAAAGGAACCCTACAAGCTGTATTGTCAAGAATGTTACGGAGGATATCCAACATTCCTCCTTGGATGATGACACCAAGGAAAAACTGAAGATTGCCAACCCTATTATACCAAGAATTTATGTGCTTCCTAAGATTCACAACCTGGTAACCCTCTTAGACCCATAATTGATACAATAGGTTCTCCCACTTGCAAGCTGGAAAAACTTTTAGCTAGTAAGCTCAAACCTCTTTTGAGAAACACAAGCTCATTTATTAAGGACTCTAAATTTTTTGTTGGTAAGATTAAGGACTTGACGATTGAGGAACATGAGGTTTTTCTAAGCTTTGATGTTGTTTCTCTTTATAAAATTATTCCCATAAATGAGGCAGTTGAAGTGATTATGAGATTCACAGATCCAGAAATAACAAAAATGGTCGAATTGTGCCTCTGTTCAACCTTTTTTAGCTTCAAAGGGGAACTATATGAGCAAATGTGTATTATTGCCATGGGTTCACCTCTGTTGCCTATCATAGCCAATCTTTTCATGGAAGACTTTGACCAAAAATCCCTTAGCTCATCCCATAAGCAACCTTCATGGTGGGTTAGATACGTAGATGATACGAGTGTTAAATATCCCATAAAGTGTTCTGTTATGATACCAGTGTTGAGAACAATGAGTACAAGGATCAAGGAACATAAATTTTATATTATTCACAACAGAACAAGAAAGTTTTCCCTCGCCGAACATGCTCATATGACAAAGCACCACATCATGATTGAAGAATCAAAAGTTTTGACATGCGTCAATCATTGGCCTAAAAGAAGAATTAGGGAAGCAATTTAAATATAAAAAAACCCTAATTGTCTCAATATGGATGATGGGTTGATCCCAAGTAGACCTTGGCTTCCAAAAATTATTAAGTCATGAGGTTTCCTCCCTTTCTATGGTGCCTTCTTATGTTTGATAAATTGATATATTACAAATTTAATGAAGATTCGACCTCCTATATATTGCACTTAAAACAAACAATTAATATTAATTATGAGGTTTCTTGGTCCATACTTAGCTTGATGATAGTATTTATCCTGACGAAGGGCCACATATATGGGCTTGAAATGTTGGCAACATCATGGATTCTATCGCAGAGAGAACTCCAAATTATGTCTCAAAATATTACTCCTGCGAATTCTCAACAAGCAGCATAAATATCCTTATATGATGAAGCAACATCATAGAGTGTACTTTTATCAAGAAGGCATGATCACACCCAATATAACATACTTTGCTAGATATAGATCATTTTTATTCAAAATTACACTAAACATATCACTGTAAGTGTATATCATATAAAACTATAATGCAAAAAGTATTATTTAATCCACCTAAACAAGAAGGTTTAGGTGGTCATGGAATTCTAACTTCGAAAAATATCCTTCTATGATGAAGCAACATTGTACTTGGTACTAATTTTTAAGATATCTAACGTTGAAAAATATCCTTCTATGATGAACCAATTTTTAATATTTCTACTTGGTATTCTTTTATGTCCCTATATTTCCCTTTGACTAGTCACTTAACCCCAAAATTCATGTTTTCTAAAGAGAAAACTTCTTCATCGTAGAATTGGTTGGAATGTTGTCCACAACATTAGGGGATTTGTAAATATTCTTAAGGTAGGAATTCCAATCTGTTAAGGGAATTAGACTGTGTTCTTTAATTCTAAGACTTATAATTTTCCTCCAAGATTTCTTATGATACGCCTTAGAGAGGTGCAAAATACTCTCTTACATTCTATTGATATAGCACTTTTTTTTCCCTTTTAATTAGGGATTTGTACCTAGATATCTTTTTGGTTTTTAAGGACTCATCAGAAACATCCCTAGTGTATTTTATAGCATGTTGTTTACTCTTTATCATACCAAGGGTTGGTCATCCTATTCTCCTTCTTACATGACACCATGATAGATAACTTGTTAATGGAAGTAGAGAGGGTTGTGGTAAAATTATGATAGAGGTCTTCAATATTGTCCTTAGTTAATATTATATTTAATTCATTATTTAAATCCCTTAAAAACATATCAATTTTATTTTTATTGAAGATCAAGTGCTTTTGGTTATTATCATTCTCTATTATGGGAATTATGACCCTATCAAAGTTTAGATTTAGGGTTAAATGTCTATGGTCAAATTCAAGATCATGGTCATTTAAGATGTCAAAGTTTACTATTTCATTGTATATAAGGATATCAGATATCACATAATTTATGACACTACTACCCAAACCATGCATACACGTCATCTAGTTGTATTTCATCCACTTCATAAGATGATTGCAAATTATTAGATATTGAGAACTACAAAGCTTGATTAACTCGGGACCAAACAAAATTTTAACCAATTCTTTAGAGTTTCTTTTGTATCTTATAGCTAAAACAAGGTCCTCATCTAGCCATAGAGGATTGATGTTAGGCTCATTGACTAAGATAATAACTTGGTTAGTTTCTATTCTAGCATTAAAGTCTCCTAGCAAAAGGATATTGCCTTCATTTCTTAAGCTGGAAATATCTTGTTCCAAGCCACTATAAGGACAATTTTCATCTAGATTGTGCTTCTTATATAATTTAGAATTAGTAGGCAGGAAATAACATGTTACTATATAAATATTCTTAGCATTGATATCTGAAATCTCCATCCACATGTATTGATTGCAAGGATTTTTTTTGTGAAGCTTAATATGAGGAAAAATGTTCTTCCTTTTGTAACAAGCTACGCCTTTGATCACTGTACAGTAGGATCTCTTATTCCATATTGACCACAGGACAAATCCTTCTATGTTAGGGGCTTTACATTCTTCATGTTACCAAGTTTCAATAAGTAATATAGTATAATATAAAGTAATATAATATCACTATAAAGTAATATAATATCAATTTCACTTAGGATCTCTTATTTCTATCACTATAAAGTAATATAATATCAATTTCACTCAGGATCCAACTTAACGTGGGACCCTTTCTCCATGGAAAGACATGACAACTCCAAGAGAGGATCCAGAGTGTCCCAAATTGCTATTTATTATTATTGTTTTGGATCTATCCCTGATAATAGATTTTATATTCATGATTATTGCCCATTTTCCTTCCCTTATAGATTCTTTTATCTTTTGAACTTCCTTTCTTAATTCATCATTATCTTCTAGAATGAGATCTTCTTTATAAATTACTCATATCCCTTTTAGACTTGGGGTTTTAATGAGTATTCCATGTTTATGGTCATTAGAGCTCACCTTGACACTAATTAACCTATCTTTATGCTCAATTATTTTTCCTAACCTTCGTTCTTCTATGAGACACATTGTTTCAATAGTATAATTTTTCTTACAAATATTTCTTAACTAGTTCTAGAGTGTCCTCTTCTTTCTCCTCTTTGAAACCAAAAATTACGAGGTTCAAGTCTCTTTTTCTATGCTCATGGTATAAATATATAGTCTTATTCATTTCCTCCTTAATGTTTTTGATATGCAATTTACCCTCCAAGCTATTTAGGGCCAAATTGGTATTTAGTTTTTCTTCTAACTCTTTAATCTTGTTCTTCATATTATGATTTTCTAGATTGTCAACCTCTACTTCTTGGGTTGATTGTTTCTTTTCTTGGCTTTGCTTTTCTATTTGTTGTAATCTCAGGTCCATTTATCCAACTTATTCTCCAACCTCATTATTTTAATGTCTATAGGTTTCTGAGTCTTATCTTTAAATGATGCAAATTTATTATCAAGCATTTCCTCTAACTCTGTTTGAAGTTCAGATTCTCTTGCTTCCCTATGTTTATCTAAAGATTCTATATATTGGCAAATATTATTTAGGGTTACCTTACTAGGTCTTCCCTTTCGAGATGTTTTTGGCAAATGTGGTGACTTGTTCATACTGGATAAATACATGAAAAGGAAATAAATTATAATCAAGATTGGGAGAAAGAGATTGTGACCCTTATTAGTTCAAGATCTTCAATTAGGGTGTCAAAGGTATCTCATGAAAATTCCCAATGATAATAACTTAGGGGAAAAGCCTCAAATATGATGCCTTGTATAAATGTTTTAGTGAGAAGGCTGAGTGAAAACAACTTTGAAATAAATAAAATAAAATGATAATTAAAGTATACAAAAAATAAATTAGAACCAAGGTTGGGAGAAGGAACTTGTGCACCTAATTAGGTCAAGCTCATGGATTGGGATTTTGGAGGCATGTCGTGAAAATATCCAAATATTTGAAACTGCTTTCATGAAAATGCCTTAATGAAAATGACATATGAAAGTGCCTAAGTGAAAATGCTTTAGTGAAAATTTCTAATGAAAATACCTTGTGACAATACCATGTGAAAAGATAAAAAAAACTATATATATGATATGCAAGGGCATGAATTAATATATAAATAATAAGTGTAATATGAATCCCAACACATAAACATATAATGGTGCATGAACTGATCGTGAATAAATAATACATACTTGGCATGAGGAATGCAACATGGGGATTCAATTTCCTAGAATGTAAAAGGTATGGAGAATGGTGGGAAAAAGAAGGAAGCAATCCAGTGCTAGGAAATTTGATCTTAAGCATGTTCTTCCCTTTCAATATATAAGCCAAATCAAATATAAGGATAATATATGTATCTAGGAAACAACCTAATATAGGTGTTTAGTCATCCAAGGTTTATAATAATCCAAGATAGGTTCAAAAAAATTTCAAGTGTCCATTAGAACTTCAATCTCAAACTAATGATGAAAGGCATGAGAGAAAAACAAGGCCACTGGAAACTAAATCAATTGCAAACTAACAAAGAGTGAAAAAATGGGTTTGTGGCCATGGGGGGTCACTTTGTGTAAACATGGTTGAACAGAGGTGAACCTAACTTGAAATAATAGTGAGGAGAATCCCAAGGCCAATATCCATAGCACAACAGGCTTGTAGCCATAACATAATCATACCCCAAAACACAATGTAGCCATAACATGACATAATATGGTTGACAAAACTCTTCCTAACAAAATTGCTAGTTGTATTATGGCTAGAACAAATTCGCCCAACCATAAAATAACTTTGAACATCTACTGTATGGAACAAACAAGGTTGAACAATTATGCATTGATGAAAATAGACGCACAACACAAACTAAATGTGGGTATGGGTTGAGTGGAGCTCCCCATTGTCATTTTTATTTTCAATTGTAAATAAACCAATTAGAGCTCCCATTATCATCGAACTATTATGCATTGATGAGAACAAATGTAACATAAACCAGTTATGGGTATGGCTTGAGTGGAGCTCACAATTGGAGCTCTCTATTGTGGGTTACCAAGATATATTTATAACCATGAAAAATACTAAGCCAAAGCTAATCATAAGGGCCCAAATAAGCAGAGAAATATGAAATGCAAAGCTAAGGAATAATGGGTCTACTCATTATTCTCAACTATCATCTACATGCATCATTTGAAATCAAACACATGCTTAGAACAAGGTTAAGAAAAACTATATACTAGAGTAAGCATTTTTCTACTTAGAGGCTCAAAAGGAACTCCAAGTTATGAGTGCATGACGTAGGTTAGGTGAATGGAAAAGGGAAAAATGAACAAAATAATTAGCTAAGACTTTAACCAAAGACAAACCAAACAAGTTCGATAACGCTACCATGCAACCAAACAATTTTGGTCCGTCATATTCTGACCAAAATTCCAGACAGCAATGTAGGGAACTATGAAACTTTATAAGTTATGTCATTTGTGAAATCCTATGGAATACATTTTTATTAAAGACGTTGTCTCTATTGGAAATTTAAAATGTTCAATTTTATC
Organism: Larix kaempferi; assembly: GCA_027924585.1. NCBI lineage: Eukaryota > Viridiplantae > Streptophyta > Pinopsida > Pinales > Pinaceae > Larix > Larix kaempferi. Next base: position 3,152,597 of record BSBM01000510.1, read on the forward strand.
AAAATAAAGCACGTATGCCAGATTGGAAGCGAGAAGAATTTGCCACGGGACATTCTATATTTGGATGAAGAGTAGCGTGGAGTTTGACTGAGCAAATCATTATTATTTTTTATGACATCATATAAACATAAGAACAAACCATTATTACTTTTTATAACTCCATAAACATAATAATGGTTAGCATGTTCAAGAAATTACATATCCATCAACTCAGGGATATAAAATATGGAGTTAAGGTGAATATTTGTTAGTGTTTTATGTAAATATTTACATAGGATCTTGTCTTATACATTGAATAAAGGACTAAACGGATTAAAAGTGAATTTGCAATGAGATATTTTTCGATAAATATAATGATGTTATAAAAAAAATAGTATAGTGAAAGAAATATTAAAAAAAATAATGTGTTAGATTTTGAAAACACCTAAAACATTTGTATTAGTTCATTGTTCATCTACTATAAATAATTGATAATTAAGTACTTATTTTGTATAGGTGTGTGCAAAAGAGAGGTGACCTCAAAATTTAAAGGAGATTAAGAAAAATAAATAACATTCAGAGTAAGTTGATCTTATAACAAAAATAACTTTATTTTCAATTACAAATATCATAAAAATGATACAAAATTCTAGTATAAGTAGAGATATCCACCCTAATTTAAGTTTTTAACACGATGATTGCTCAATTTTATAAATAACAAGTGAAAGTGACCACATGCCTTCAAATGGTAAGGAAATTTTTCAAAACAAAATAACACACTAGTATAAGTAGAGATATCCACCATAATTTAAGTTTTTTAACACGATGAATGCTCAATTTTATGAATAACAAGTTAAAGTGACCACATGCCTTCAAACTACAAGGAAAATTTTCAAAACAAAATAACACACTTGTATTTACATCTAGCATCTATTTTTCTTTTTCTGAATAAGATTGCACATGCATTATATATTTTCTATTTTTTCAAGCTATTTGCCATAACTTGTACTAAGCCAACAAGGTCTTCCATTAAATGGAAAGTGAGTAAGAAGAGTAAGTTCATTCACAATAAAAAATGGCATTGTTAATAAAATTAGTTAAACCCAGATCTATCAAGCACCCAAAGAGATCCAATTATTTTTATTTTTATTTTTTAAATCTTTTTTTTGCTTGCTAGAATTTCCCTGACTTGCGATCTAGTGGCCTTTGGTCTAAGAAACCATGACCCAGGGGCATCTAAGCCGTCAAAATCACCCGAGGATCGCACCCGGCCTGGGAAACACCAACCCTCAATTGATTGGATTTTGAGTGTCTCCGCCCAACTAACTCACCCTTAAGGGGAATTGAACCTGGGTCACCCTTCTGATGACACCCACACCTTAACCGAATGAGTTAGTGGGAATTGACAATGTTTATTTTTTAAATCTTAAACTAAAGAAAGTTTATCCTTTTCTTGTTTGATTTTAACTTTTAATTTTTTCCCCATGGAGGATAGAGCAATTGGTAATGAGTAATTGAGATGAGAAGTTGTAAATGGAAGGTCACAAGTTCAAATCCCCGTGGGTACTTACCAAAAAAAAACAAAAAAAATTGTTTTAATTTTTTATTTATAGGCAGAAATGGATTTTTTTTAATACTTTTCATAATTTTTTTATTTTATGAACCACATGAATTTTTTTAATTACTTTTTATTTTTGGTAATGTAACTTTACCTTACTTGACAACATCTCCCCCATACTGAGCTGTAGAGTACATGTGGGAGTAGATAAGACAAAGATTGCAACTTGCCAGTTGTATTTATTAAATTGGTACTGTTGTCATGACATCTACGACCAGGTTCCCTTTGATATACCTGCAGTGACTTCTACCATAACCATTTTCAAGAGTGGAGAAACAACCATGCAACCTACTAAAGGGAAAACAAGAGGATGCACACAAACCGTGTTAACAATCAAATTAGCACCCTTAACAAAGTGAAGGGTAGAAGCACATTTTACTATTCGCCTGCAACAAAAAGATAGAATACAAGTACATAAGAGAACAGTTAATGCAGGAGCATCTGCTCACTGAAACTATTTAAATTGTAAGTCGTACCTTAGGGTCTTGACCATTGCCCAAGAGGGGGTTTCTTTGTATGATATTTGTATAAATGTTAAAGTTTATAGACTAGAGTTTAGAAGGTTCTAAAAGTGTCGAGTCAGCTTAACCAGATTAATTGCTTGAGGGATGACTCGAGGAAGTTTGGGATTGAGCTGCTGGAATGTAGCAGTCAGTTCATGACTCATTGATTTTGGATAAGATAGGAATTCTATTTTTAGAAGTCAGTTACAGGTTTTTAGGATGTTTTTATGAGAGCTAGCAATAGCTTTCCATGCATAAATTTGTAAGCCTAAGGGCAGAAGGGGGTTCGACCTTCCATAGTGGTAGAGGTTTTGGTTCAGAGAATCCAAGAATGGAGGAATTTGGCCATAAAAAAAGATAGATCAGTCCATGAGAGAGTAAATGGACTGTACGTAAAAAGTTTATTGTTTGAAAGAAATGGAATCATTTTATACTCATAATGGTTTGTGAGTAAATGAATGGAGAATTTCTTGTGAACTTTCAGAGATTTATGTGCGATGTGATCTATGTGCAGTACCGTGCTCTTCTGTGTGATTTGGGCATGATAATAGTTGACATTTGCAAGGTTCGGAAATCCATTGATTTCCAGCCGAGCGTAGTTACAAGGATGTTTGATTTTTGTAAGAGATTACACATTTGTGTAAAGGAATCGAAGCAAGAATTCAATTTGAGGGTTTTGTGTGTGTAAGGAATCCTGAAGAAAACGAGAGTGGGCTCATTAAGAGAATGGGGCATGTGCATTGGTATGGACATAGCACTCTCTTCAAAGACAGAGTAAAATAGATTTGTTATGTGTGAGTGGATCGAGGCTGGAGTTGGAGTTGAATTTGTGTGTTGGTTGGAAATTCGACCTGGAGAATCGATTTGTGAATGGTGAAGGCTAGGGTCTGCGTTGGAATTAGAGGTTGTTGCGTGGTGAAGGAAGAGCCCATTCCGAACAGAGTAATCTATTTTTATTCTGAAGATTAGATGTTAGTGCACAGTGAAGGTAAAATCGTCTCATATTCCCTGTTTGTGTAAAGTAAAGCTCGTATTACATTTCCTGGGTTTTTCTTATTAGTCTCCTTATACAACAAAGCATAAGAATGATTAGTTTAATCATTATAGAGGGATATTAGTGCAGGGCTTGGGTAGCCTTTCATCATTTTTGGTATCAGAGCAGGAAAGTTAGTTCTTTGGAGATACAAAGGTGGTAGATGAGTTCTTTAAGGAGAACAAGAGAATTTTTGCATGAGAAACTTGCAAACCGAGAAGATAACTTGATCAAAGATCCAAAGCAGTGGAATGTGCTTGAAATATTGGTAAGTTTTATTGGTATTTGTCTTTTTGAAATCTTGATGAATATATAAATGTTTGTGGTGAAATAAATAGCTGAAAGAAGATCACAATTTGAAATTGTAATGAGGAGATAGGATAAATCTCTGTTGAATAAAGTGATTGAAGGTGACAGCAAGAGTGAAATCCTAAAGATGAGCATTAAATACTCAAGAGATTCTGAGAAGAGAAGAACCAGTGGATACCAAGAGACCAAATTTAGGAAGGAGTTTTAGTGAAGTATTGGTGACAAGATGAAAAAGACGTGTTCACTGCATTGGCTGAGATTGTAGTTGACAAGAAGTTCAAGGAAGCTTAGGGAAGAAAGGACTCAGAATTCTAGCATTGCAAAGTTGGAAAGTTGATTGAGGTAATGTGCTTTTAAATTGTGTATTTGGTTATATACAGTGATTGGATGACTGTAGAGTTAATTTGTGATTGAGAAAGAGCTTTTGAAGTTCTTTGGGAGATTTTCTACCTTGGGAGAGAGGTAGGACATATTTTGTTGAAGGAATGAACCTCAACAAATTGTGTTCTTGGTTGAGAGAACAGTGGAAGTAAATTGTAGCAGTGGTATATGATGTAGCATACATTGACAAGAGGTAATTTTTTGTATTTATCAGTTATATTGTGAAGAGACTAACTGATTGTAGGTGATAGCAAGAAGGAATAAGAAGATGGAAATGAATCTACCTAGTTCAAGACTGAAAGAAATGATAATCAATGCAGAATCCATCAAAGCATTCTTGGGGGATAAAGCAGAGTGGGAAAAAAGGTTTGTTGACACAACTCTCCTCAACAGGGGTTCACTCTGTCATCAACAAACACCAACAGCCCTTACACACTGGCCCAGAAAGGAGTTACCCTTCCAGCAATGCCTGCGAAGCAGGCGAGGTCTCACCCAAAGTGAAATAAGGGTGCTGCAGAAACCAAGATTCCGCAGTTGTGAAGAAGATATGTGCACGTTAACCAGAGATTACAATATTTACCACAGTCTATTTAACCAATCATTCACATATTTATTTCAAAGCATATTCAACAACACATTCGCGTTAACCAACAACATGTATAACACAAATCAACATAAAGCATTTAAATAACCCATCATCGCATAACAACATAATTCATAACCGAACATCTTCATTCATTAACATCTACAGAACAAACCTCGCAGAGAATAGTCAACAGAATCCAAAAGATCACATTAATCTCCAAAACTTAGATGCCCTTAGGCTTACAATCTTGCTCTATTTATATGTTTTTCTTTTATTACAATTTGGTCCACATGACCGACTCAACTAATCTAACAACTCTTATATTTCCACAAAACATGGCGAAAGGTCCTTCTTCCGTGGAATGACCCTTTCGCACCTGTCAGCTTCCGCACTTCCTGCGGATCTATCCTGTGCCAACAAGGTTTTTGACTGAACCTAGGCAACAAAGTGAATTGCAAAAGAAGGGAGGATGATTGTAGTTATCCAAGGGAGGTGAGTAGTTGGGAAAATCAACAGCTTAGCAGCTTTGAAAGTTGAAGAGAAGGAGTGCTCAAGAGGAGGTGCTATGTGGGGAACCAAGAAGATGGCTTAGTACTGGTGACAAGCAGTAGACTTGTTACAAAGGTAGAAGAGGCTTGTTGCAGCTCACAAGTGGAATAGGATGATTCCACAGAGGAAAGGAAAAGAGATGACCACTGATGGTTATCTTAAGGGTTCAGAGAGAAGTCACAATTAGAAGAAGGAATTTCGCAAAGGTGCCAGTGGAATATTAAACATGGAAAAGCTTAGTAGGGAATCTAAAGACATGTTGACAGAGTTAGTTTGTGAAGATGGTTGGTTTATAGCTTATAATGGGAAAAGAGAAGCTCGTGAAGGAAAGCATACTATGGCTACTGATGGTCATAGTAAAAGTTCAAATAAAGGCCATAAAAGATCCAATGGAGATAAATTTGATAGAGAATTAGCTGAGATGAAAATACAGCTAGAGGTGATGAGATAATTCATATAGAGGAATATGGAAGACCATAGATATGGTTGGATTCTTCAAAAGAAAAGAATGAAGTGGATTTTGTTGTAGAATAGGATGAGACACAAGACAAGTGTCCAGTTAAAGGAAGAAATCAAAGGAGTTGAGTTGCAGCATAAGATATGTGCTAGAGAAGAGGATTGCTTAGGTGAAACTGAGCAAACTTTTATTCTGGGAGATGATGAAGAAGATATAGAACTAGTTAATGGTTTCATAGATCCTTTGGAGGATTAAAATTAGTTGAGAGGTCCGATGTTTGAGACAACAAAAGAGGCTATGAGGCCTTATGATTTTAAAACTAATGATTGGTGTGTGTTTGCAGGTTGTACAAATTTAGAAGATGACAGACAGTCATTTAAAACTGTCATACAAGGAGAGAAGAAGATGACTAATTATGGTCATATGGGTTGCTCAGACATGAGAGATGAAAGACAGTCCTTTGACACTATCATGGAACTAGAAAATAAGGTGACTATCCATAGTCATACAAGAAATCCACAGAAGGATTACAGTCAAGTGAAGGAAGATGTCAAAGTAAAAGGAATCCAAGGTGCAAGTCAAAAGGAGTTTGACAGAGAAATTGTTGAGATCAAGGAAGGATTCAATAAAATAGTGAGGCTGATTCAAGAAATCCATGCAGACCAATATATTGGATGGATGATGAGGAAGAAGAAAGTGTAATGGAATACATTGCAACAGAAGCAAAGACAACATTCATTAGATTGGGGGAAGAATGAAGAGCTCAAGAGAGTTGAGCTTGAGCAACAATTGGTAAAGAAGGAAGAAATTCATTCATGTGAACAGGAATTAGAGAATTTCCTTAGGAAGGTCAATGAAGCTAATACAAGACTAATTGGGAGTCTTATGGAGTATTTTGGCCGTGGAAGTTAGCAAACATATTTGGTGATGGAATTTACCAAATGAGACTTTAGAGTCTTATGGTTTTAAAACTAATTATTTGTGTGTGGATGCAGGGTATATTGAAGAAAGGAAACTATCCAATGTTGTCACAGAAAAGAAAAAAAGTAAAATTCTAACTTTTCAAAGGATGGAAGAAAGAGATTCTCAGAGTTCTGGAATGAAGAAGGAAGAGAAGTTACTAAAGACTGTTGTGAAATAATTTTCAAGTATTGCACAGTCATTGAAGGCTGGTGCCAAGGAAGACAATTAGGATGGGGAACACCTATTAATAATTGTTGCAAAGAATGAAGCTAGTGAAGACTGTGAAGATTTCTTGGAAGAAATTCCAAGTGAGATGATCAAATTGTACCATGAATTAAGTCTTTTAGAGAAGATATTGGAGAATCAGAGAGTATGTATTCAAGCTGTAAAATCAGAGTTGAATAAGAATGAAGAAATTGTCATGGGTGACAAAAGTGAAAAATAAGTTGTCAAGGATGTTAGTATACAGAGAAAACATAGTGGAGCATTTTTACTTGATAATTTGAATAGTGCTGATGAAAATTCATATGCTGATATAGGAAGGTATGAATGTGAAGTTAAAATAGGGAATTGTCTCTAAAGATCAAATTGAAGTGAAGAAGAATGAGGCCAGGATGTCTCATAAAGATGAAGTTATTTTGTCTTTACAGTATGGAGCTGTTGAGCAGAAGACTATCTTGAGGGTCAGTGAGGAAAATGGAGCTATGAAGTGTGATTTAAAGCCCGAAATAATAAATGAAGTAGAGAAGGTGAGAGATATCAAGCAACACAATATTGCTGAGATAGCATATGAAGTTGGAATGGAAGCAAAAACCAAAATTTATGAAGGATATTAATGCAGGAGACATTTCCATATCTCATATGGTTGTGAGGAGAAGTATGAGAAGGAATATTGGGTAAAAAGCTATAATGCTTTTATTCAAGAGAAAATCCAGTCATAATGGAGTGATATTTATTAGTTGGAAGATGAACTAGATAAAGAGATAGAGGTGTGGAAACTCATGCAGAAACACTCCAAGAGAATGTCCAGCAAACAGAAGAAAGAGATAAATTGTTTAAGTTCATTGACTGAAAAGGATGTCACGGGTAAATTTGGTGGCAAATTGTAGAATAAAGTCTGGAAACCTGGTAAGTTAAGAACAACAATGAGTTGTGGTGATAGCAAAGGAAGTGGAGAATAACATCATAAAAATTTGGGATCTAGGTGGAATGAAGACTGAATGCTTATGACCTAGAGGTCATAATATTTTCTACCTTGGGAGTCTGATGCAGGAGCATCTGCTCACTGAAATTATTTAAATTGTAAGTCGGACCTTAGGGTCTTAACTATTGGCCAAGAGGTGGTTTCTTTGTATGATATTTGTATAAATGCTAAAGTTTATAGACTAGAGTTTATAAGGTTCTAAAAGTGTTGAGTCAGCTTAACCAAATTAATTGCTTGAGGGATGACTCGAGGAAGTCTTGGATTAAGCTAATGGAATGTAGCAGTCAGTTCATGACTCAATGATTTTGGATAAGATAGGAATTCTATTTTTAGAAGTCAGTTACAGGTTTTTAGGATTTTTTTATGAGAGCTGGCAGTAGCTTTCCATGCATAAATTTGTAAGCCTAAGGGAAGAAGGGGGTTCGACCTTCTATAGTGGTAGAGTTTTTGGTGCAAAGAATCCAAGAATGGAGGAATTTGGCCATAAAAAAAGACATATCAGTCCATGAGAGAGTAAATGGACTGTATGTAAAAATTTTATTGTTTGAAAGAAATGGAATCATTTTATACTCATAATGGTTTGTGAGTAAATGAATGGAGAATTTCTTGTGAACTTTCAGAGATTTATGTGTGATGTGATCTATGTGCAGTACCGTGCTCTTCTGTGTGATTTGGGCATGATAATAGTTGACATTTGCAAGGTTCGGAAATCCATTGGTTTCCAGCAGAGCGTAGTTACAAGGATGTTTGATTTTTGTAAGAGATTACACATTTGTGTAAAGAATCAAAGCAAGAATTCAATTTGAGGGTTTTGTGTGTGTAAGGAATCCTGAAGAAAACAAGAGTGAGCTCATTAAGAGAATGGGTCCTGTGCATTGGTATGGACATAGCACTCTCTTCAAACACAGAGTAAAATAGATTTGTTATGTGTGAGTGGATTGAGGGTGGAGTTGGAGTTGAATTTGTGTGATGGTTGGAAATTCGACCTGGAGAATCAATTTGTGAATGGTGAAGGCCAGGGTCTGCGTTGGATTTAGAGGTTGTTGCGTGGTGAAGGAAGAGCCCATTCTGGACAGAGTAATCTATTTTTATTCTGAATATTAGATGTTAGTGCACAATGAAGATAAAATCGTCTCATATTCCTTGTTTGTGTAAAGTAAAGCTCGTATTGCATGTCCTGGGTTTTTTTATTAGTCTCCTTATAGAACAAAGCATAAGAATGATTAGTTTAATCATTATAGAGGGAGAATAGTGCATGGCTTGGGTAGCCTTTCATCAACAGTTCTCTCTTATCTAATCACTACTTCCATAATCGAAGGATTGAGTGAAGAAAGAGGTAGCCTAAAGAGGCAAGGTTCGGTGACTAAACTGCTCGCTTTAAGGATCAGATCTATTCTCCACCAGTCAACAGTGAGAAGAAATGTATAAAAACTGCATTAATTGTGCCTGAGAATTATGAATTTGTGACAAAAAGCTTCAAAATACTATAGAAAGTGGGTTTTTGAGTAAAAATAATAAAAAATCAAGAAAATGTATTATCCCACATTGAAAGTTGAAACCTGAATTCCCATTTCCCAATATTATAAAACAAAGGCATTTGGGGCATAGTAACGGACAAAAAGTGAGAGTAAAGATATGCTGGAAGGATTTGAAGGTTTGAAATCTCATCTTCAACAAAGCTCTTGAAAGGTGAAAGGAAAGGATGGAGAATGATAGCTCAAAGTGAAGGAGGATGGATTCACCTCAAGCAAGGTTGTAAGTAAGTATCTTTTCTTATTTGATGTTATATGAAACAATTCATTTTTCCTTCCATTTATGAGTTTAAGTTTTTCCCTCCAAGTTTAGTTTGAATTCAAAATGGTTAAAGATCTTAGGAAAGTTTAGATAATTGTTCATTTTTGTCAATTGAATCTCACCAATTCATAGTAAGATAGCTAATTAGAATAGACACATCCCTACTACAATTGCTATTAACAAACCAAAGACACCATATTTCTCTATAATCAATATGTAACATATTAAATTTGACCATTTAACTTTTAATTTTTTTTGGAATTTTTGGAATTTTTTTTTAACAATGGTTGAGTTATTAATTTTTTTCTTTTTAAAATAATATGAAATAATTTTTATTTATTTTTTAATTTAATATTAAAATAATATGAGATAAAATATTTTTTCAATTTTATAATTTATTATATAAAAAATAAACATAAAATATGATTAATATTTAATCATTCGACTTTTTACATTGGTTTGCTGTAGTTTACTTTCTATTTCGTTTGGTCACTTGCGAGTTGTACCAAATTTGTTTGATGTGTATACTAACAAAATATACTAGTTCATATACAATGTACAAAATATGTCAAATATGTCAAATAGTATAATGGATCTAACTGTAAAATTTTTATAATGGATATAAAAAAATCGATAAACGTTTATCATACAAATATCTTAATCTCAAACACTGTATAAACTATATTTCGTTTCGTCACTTGCAAATTGTACCAAATTTGTTTGATGTGTATACTAACAAAATATACTAATTCATATACAATATACAAAATATGTCAAATAGTATAATGGATATAACTGTAAATTTTTTATAATGGATATAAAAAAATCGATAAACGCTTATCATCCAAATATCTTAATCTCAAACACTGTATAAACTATGTCAAGCAACAATATAATGGATAAAAGGAAATTGATAAATATGTTTATCATACAAATATCTTAATCTCAAATATATAAGCATGTTTAGTGTATGCACATACACCATATAATGTAAAAGACTTTTTACTTGGGATGGATCTTGATATATTTTAATAATTGTACATCTTCCCATAATTGCTTCAATCCTAGTTAGAGGTAGATATTTGTCATCATTCTTTAGATTCGTCTTTTACAAAGAATTATAAAGCCAACAAAAGACGTGCAATCTTTATGAACAACCATGGGGTATATTTAGACGTGCAATCCTTATGAACAACCTGTGAAATATTTTTATTAATGACTACGATTGGCCACAAATAATCATTAGTGTTTTGAGGGATATATCTATGGTTATACTCTATTGTATGCTTCATATTTCATCTTTGAGCCATGTATCTTCTATATGTTTTGTGATTATTGTGTGATTATTGAATATTTTTATCCACATAACTTTAGGTTCACTTTCTTACAAGGCCAACCATCCTTAAAGCATGATTAATTCCTTAAAATGAAAACTTATTGAATCCTTATGATTATAAACATGCTTCTTAATATCTCATGGGAAGAACCCATTATACCTTATCTTCTTGGTTTGGACACAGAAATTCTTCGACTAGTCCACATGCGGGCTCTAGGTTGTGTTTAGGTTTGGACCAATAATTTCTTCCATCACTTAGTCTGCATGCGGGTTCTTTGTTTTTTTTTTCTTCATTTCAACCAATAAATTCTTCTTCAAACACTTTAGTCCACATGCGGACTTTTCGTTTGGTTTTGAATTGGACCAATAAATTCTTTAAACAATTAACTTATTATGTGCACATGCGGGCTCTGGTTTTCATATTTTCAAATTGTATTTAGAATATAACCTGCAACGACATAGGAAGCGAGAATAATTAGCTGTGGGGAACAAACTAATTGATACACGTAATCTACATTGCAGAGATATCTTCTTTTGTTTTATGGATTCTAAAAATATGGCATAGAGTCAAATAACATATTAGAATATTTAATTGAACTTTGAAAAATGTTTTTGAGCTAGATTTCTTCCCGGGTAGATTGCGACGTAGAGAAAAGCGTAGCATATTGACCATTTGGTCTAGAGAGGGCATATATTTTTCCACAAAAAATTGAAGCATAATTTGTGGATTGCGTCCAAGGTATATTGCAGGATATGTGCGAAAAGATACGAATAAACTAGAATGGCTTCCGACACTAATTTGATCAAAACCAGTCTACCACTTATTGAAATTCATTTGTTGCACCACAAGTTGATTCTACATTCTACCTTGGATATCAACCATGACCAATCATGTTTTCCATACTTATTGGGTTAGAATATGAATCTTAAGTAAGCGAATCCTTCTTCCATCTTACAACATTCAAAGGGAAAAAACCTTCTCGAGAAACCTCTCTGATCCAGTTGATTCTGTAGTATAAACAATGAATATTTGTATTTATTGATTTCCATACCAGTAGCCCTCAAGAAAAAGGGATAATATTTCCTCCAAGCATTAAAATTCTAGCAGAGATTGAACACAGAAAAGAAAGACATCATCCACAAACACTAAATGAGTTAGGTTTTCTCGACCATTGAAGGACACCCCTGGATTGTTTCTTCTAGAACGATCATAGAGAAGTAACCTATTCAACCCTTCAACCACCAGTAAAAAAAATATGGGGAGAGAGGGCATCCTTGTCATAAACCACGAGAATATTTGAATAAAGGCGTCCCCGAACCACTGAGCAATACCGTGGAATAAGGGGAGACGACACATCCCATTATAAAAAATTGTTTTATTTCCAAGTTGAATCCTACTTAAAGCAGTGCCAGTCGAATGAAGAGCCAAGAGGCTTTGTCATAGGCCTATCTTAAGAGATGGCACCTTTTGGTTCTAAATCTTGATGGTGTGAAGACCTTCTTGGGAAGAATCCACTGCTTCATGAATCAATCACCCTTTAAGAAACCCAAACTGCTCTTGATAAATATTTATGGAAATAATAGGATGATGTGAACTGCAATTACCTTGGCAATAATTTTGTACACTCAATTACACAAGGAAATAGGCTTGAAATCAAAAAAGGATTCTAGATGATCATTTTTAGGAATTAAGGTGATCCACTCGGGGCCAAGAAGCCGAGGGGGGACAACAGTTTGACTGATTGATTCGGCTCTGTTATGACGGAAGCACAAGAAGTAGAATAAGCAAGCAGAAATTACACTACGCAAATAAACACAAATACACAAACAAATATGCAAGAATGTGAACTAATTTCTCTATTACTGGATGTAAAGATCTGGACTGATAAGATGTATATTACAATAGTTTACATGCTTATATAGAGAGTGTTAAGACACTTGAGTTCCTTCCCGTTACGTTCAGTTACAAAAGAAGTTATAACGATTTGGTAGTTCAGCCGTTACAGTCGATTGGAAGACAGAGAGAGAGTCTATCGAAGTTCGACAGTCACAAGTCACAAGATGGTGTTGTGCAAGTTGCAGTTCGACGCTGTATGTCGACGTTGCGAAACTGTGAGGTCGCAGAACATGTCGTAGTTCAACAACTTGCCAAAGTTGTGTCGAAGTCGCGGAGTGTGTTGAAACTCGTCGGAGTTGTGTTGACGATGGATTGTTGTAGTAGATGTTAGCATTCAATAATAATGTCAACTGTGATATGGATCAGACCTCCTTCCTTAAGAAATAATGGTCCCCATTGTTTGCTCGTGAAGGTGAGGAAAATTTTCGAGCAGTTCAGTAGCAGAGTACCACTTTCCTAGTGCTGGGATATGGCCTTCCTTAGCAACCTAAAACAAGGGAATTGTGTGCGTCCTTGTATGGCGTACTTGTCGCCCCATAATGGTGTCGCAAGGAAGAGCCTACTGAACATCTGGATGGATGTCGTCAGGTTCTGCTATTTGCAAGTTGTTATGTTCCAACAGTGGTGCATGGTATGGTCGAAGTAGATCCACATTGAAGACTAGATGTAGACCAAGGCACGCAGGAATGTCGAGCTAGAAAGCATTTTCACCAATCTGCTGAAGAATATTGTATGGACCATATCACAAAGGTTTGAGCTTCTTGAATGGGCTAGTGAAGCACTCCTTCTTAAGATGTAACTAGAACTTATCCCCAATTTGGAATGAATGAGGGATACGATGCTTATCGTGTCAGGACTTAGCTTTTGCGTTTACTCTATGCAACATGTCTTGTGCTTGTCGTCGGATGTCACAAATCTGTTCCCAAAACTTCAATGCTTTGTCAACTTCTCATTGGTTGTGGTCGGTGTTGGAGTTGGACTGTGTCGAGGAGCTGATCAAGTCAATAGGCATTAAGGGTTGAAATCCATAACAGATCTCAAATGGACTCTTTCCCATAGAGCTGTGCTGAGCACGATTGTAACTGTGTTGTATGTATGGAAGACGTTCATCCCATGTGCATTGATGCTTGTGGTTGTACATGCGAAGCAGTTGTACGACCAAGCGATTAACAACTTCCGTCTATCCGTCAGTCTGCGGATGGAAAGCTGTCGACAATGAGAGTCATGTGTCTAACTGTTCCCAAACGGTCTTCCAAAAGATGCCGATGAATCTGGCATCTCGGTTGGAAATGATGGTTTTCTATCTAATACCCCTAGTTTTGACTTGGAATGTATTTATCCAATATTATGTAAACTTGATGTAAATATTCTAGTGCGAATTCCTAGTACGGAGCTCAAGGCCAAGGCCCGACTAGTGAATGTTTAGGCATGTATGATATATTTCTATTTTGGACCATATGATTAGCTTTTATGCCTAATTCGAAATGTATGTAAATATTATGCTGAAAATTAATAGAATGGTCCAACAATGGTTGTGTAAAGATCACCAAAGGGGATATGATTCCACCAAAGGGGAAGAGGAAGGGGGATTATGGGAAATCCAATCTTATGTTGCCATGTGTCGACCCTAGAACTCACCTTAAATTTTGTCATTTGCTAAAAATAAGCCAATTATATCCTTTTTTTACCATTTTCCAATCATTTATTGCACATGTGAGGTTGATGGGGAAAGTCACTTCATGTAGTTATTGAGCATGGGGATTGTGACAATTATGTCAGCTGTCAACAGTCCTATTTCTTCTATAGTCAGAAGCCATTTCAGTTGTCTTTTCACCCTCACCTCATATCCTTGGAGTCAACACTCTTTTGCTCATTATTCCATTCTCATTCTCTCATGCAAGTTGCCGCTCCACGTAGAGTTTTCTCCATTGTTGTTCATGTCAATTAGCAGACTGTGTGTTAAACCTAGAAATTTGAATTAGAGGGAAGAGTTGTATTTTTGGAAGGAAAAACAGTTGGTTGTAGGTGAGCAGAGAGGTTGGGGGCAAGCTAGGAACCTTACCCATGGATTTCTGATGCTTATAGGTGCTTGTGAAGTCACAAATCAGGGCTACAGGTGGTTTTATAGAAGCCATATCAGATTGGGCTTCTTCTATGCACACACTAGAAGCACCCAGCAAGATGGATGGCCCAAGAGCACCATGAATCGATGAAGGGGATTCCTGAGCTAGAAGGGTGTTATGTGGGGCAGGTATTATGGAAGCCAAGGCTGTGAGGGCTGAGTGAGACTCTTGTGGAGCTCTGTATGAGCATTTGACTAAGCACAGAGAGTAGAATGGGTTCTGGGATGAGAGGTAGAAGCCTGTAGGTGTTTCCTTCGCCTTGGTGGCCTCATAGCCCAGCTTGGGGGTGGCCTCAACAACAGAAAGAGTATATGTCATTTTCTCCCTAGTGGTGTGCAGATGTCATCCAAGATCCATCTACCACCTTCTGAGCCCTGCATGCATCATTTTAGGACCACTTCAGTCAGTTCCCTATTTTATAGGAACCTACTGAGTGTTCCAGTGCAGTCCACCTGAGTTATCTGACTCTTGTTGGGGGTTAGAGCTCCGGATGCCACTAATTGTGGCCTCATGCACCCTTTTCTGATTTGCATGCATGACAGACTCACTATCGCACCCTCCTTAATCAGTTTTCCATCCGTAGTGTGTCGATTCCCAACCCTTTCCAACAAGGCTTTCCCTAGTGGTCTTAATAATACAACATTCACATTTGTATTTCTAATACTCTGCCATGCCAATAAGCAGGTTGTACAAACTTTAGGAAGCAATTTCAAGTGACAATGCAACATTCCCCCTCTCCTCCTAGGGTAGATAGAACTATAGGAACATAATAGGTCTCTCTCTAATCAGGTGACTACTTGTCATCACCATCCTACTTTATCACATAGATTTAGATTAGATCCTTCTTAGTTTGGGATAGGGTCTTACCCAACCACTGATGTTCTTAGGGAACTCATTATGGCTCTACAACCTCTTTCTTATATATAATTGCATATGGACATACATTATCTTCAGGACCCTCTAACAATAACAAATACCCATTGGATCATATATAGCCTAAGCACACATTTAATAATCTTATTTTTCATCTCTTTTTCTCTCTATAGTACTAGGCTATTACTTCACACGGATTATGTTGTAGACATCATTCACCTTCCCACTTCATTTATAGCAATGGCCCATCTACACAAATCTCATGATTTTATTACACAGATCATTATCATTTTTTGGACAGAAGCTATTCAAGGGTTCTCCACTTTCACAACACCCCAACATGTTCATTCTTCACCCCCATGCTACTCACTCTAGTGCTTACAAGTACCATTTGGTATGGTCCCCATCTTAAACCAACAGGCATGGGGATTCTTCAACTCATCGATTATGCACGACTCCAAATATGGCCACTTTCTTCAACAAAACCAACTCTCTAACTATTTAGAGAACATCAACACTTTGGGATCCCATAGTTATATAGCCTTGAATCCTCAATGCATTATGCCTCCTATTTTTCTATGTTTTTAGTCCTACATTAGCTTGGAAGTGGGATGCTTTTGAACTAAACCACGAGGAACTAATGCATATACTTGATCGTAATATTCAATACAATGCATTAAAAACTAATAGATCGACCTTGCAAAATAATGAAATAATTCAAATTATTGGATGGTGACCCAATGTGCCCTCACAAATGTGATACCTCTCATACCCTAGTTGTGTTAAAACCTCCCTTGGGATAGAAGAATTAAATTGTCCACAATTTGTCAAGAGGATAGATTCCCTAGGATAAGGAAAGAAGCCAAGAAACCAAACTAGAAGTAAGAGGTACTTGCAGAGGGCCTAGAAATAATGGATTCAAGTAGCCCAAGAGTGTGGAGAAGGAGTTGGATCAAGGTATGGAGCTATTCCGACAATGTTCCTAAAATAAAATTAGAGAAGGATTACAAATTTGAAGAGGTTTTACAAAGAGGAGAAGATTAATATAAATAGGTTAAGGATGACCTCAAGGCATAAGTGAGTATTAGCTTAGCTATTAGGAAAAGTATTATGTATATTGGAAGTGTATCAAGGGTGTTGTTCATGAACCATGATTTCATGTCCTCATACGACATATATTTCCTTCGAAAAGTACACTCTATCTCCCAAGCTTTTCCTTGTAGACATGGTATAGCTTAAGAAAATGTGGTTCGCATGACACTAAGAGATTAAGAATGGGAAAGGAATGTTGGACCCAATGGACCTCCCTTTAAGTGAGTCCAAATAGATTAGAGACATTAGATACACAAAATGAAACTTTCCAACTAATCATGGACTAAATCGGGGGCTTAGAGCCCAAGGTAGAACTCAACTAGTAGAAGTGTGCCCCAAAGGGCCTAGTAGAGTCAAACGAATGACCAAAGGCCAAAGACAAGAAAGGAGGAAATAGGGTACCCTATCTAAGTATTAGGCATTTCAATAAGTTCAAGCATCTTTGTTGAGGTTGGGTGACTCTAGAGATAGTGATCCAACACATTAGATCCTTCGTTTGAAGAGAAACAGATATTAGTGACTTTATCGAGCTCGTTGTGCATAAGCAAATAATAGAAGTAGGTCACATCCTCGTACCTCTAAGTGGGTAGGTGTATGTGAGTATTTAAGTGAAAAATCCATATACTACACCTTCTTCTGTGACCTTTCCACTTCTTCTATTTTTTTGCACCGAGAGTAGCGAGGTGCTCTACAGGTCAGTATGGGGGAGATTTTGTCACTTAAAGTAACGTAATGCTATGTTACCAAAAATAAAAGTAATTAAAAAATTTCATGTAGGATCACAAAAATAAATTAAAATCAAATAAAAAGTTATTAAAAAAATCCGTGTTGGCTTATAAAATAAAAAATAAAGACCACCATAGGTCAAGGACCGATAGGGATCAAATTTCTTAGTTGCAAATTTTTTTTTGACATATAAAAAGATTAAGATTAAAAAAAAATACACCTTGAGAAATTGGATCCCTCAAGGTGCTTGATAAATCCGGATTTAAAATGGATCTATGTTGATTTCGGTAAAAAGTTAATAATGAACCTCTAGATAAAAAAGTTACCAAATATAATGTGTTCTAATTAGAGTCAATCCATTTAATATGAATATCATCATCGTGCCATTTGGTATGAGTATGTACTTTAAGTGGATAGGTGTATGTGAATATTAAAGTGATAAATCTATACACCTTACACCTTCTTACCTTTATACTTTCCTCATTTGAATAGAAAGTCAATAAAAAAATCTTTATATAAGAAAATTATGTGAAGGATAGAAAAAAAAATCATTCTTCAATCTACACATCAAAATATTATTTTTATAATCGTTGATGTATTCTCTAATAATCATTGACTAAATGTATAGAATACCTCTTTGACAAACTATTTGACTGCTAGGTGTACATGCCCTACATTAGGCATGAAGTTGTACAAAGATAATTCCTTTTGAATATCAAAATACAACGATTTTTTATTTATTTATTTTTTAATAGCGCTCATTTCCAATTGATTTCAAGCAAAGCTCAACATATAATGGAATTGCTTTTGTAACATGAGTCTTAAATTTCGGTGATAGTGGATATCGGCTACTTACACCAACCCTAACATACTTCGTCGTATCAGCACCGCTCTTTCCTGGTGTCGATCCCTAGACCGTCATTGGAATAGTGGCGTAATAGAGCGATGGTGGTGGTGGAGGATAGGATCACGCTGTGGCTTCATGGTGGTGGTGGTACTAATACGTGGTGGTACCAATACGAAGGGGGAACTCATCACATTATGGCTTGTTTTATTTTTCGCCGCCAAGGCCAATATTCATATGGAGCAGATTGCAGGCGATTTAATGATCATTGTTAATTAGGCAAACTCTATTGCGGACATCAATGCTATGGCACTAACTTCTTGGGTGGACCAAACGAGGTTACTCCTCTGTCAATGTGCACCGTCTTCTATTGTTCACATATATCGTGAGCATAACACTGTGGCAGATTCTCTTTCGAGGCGGGGACTTGAGGCGACGGCTGGCAAGATTTTTTATGAGATCTTGGAGGGATCCCTTCCAGCCTCTAGGGGGTTCTGGAATATTTTTGTTGTGTAATATGATGACTTTTTTTTGGCGGCACTCGTATTAGGTGGATAGTTTTCTTATTTCTATTTTATTCTAGTTTCTACTTACATTCTGGGCCTTTGTTCATCATTAAACATTTCTGGGGGATTGGTATATCTCGACACTATCACTTATTGGATTATGTACTGTCTTGTTAGACCTGGAATGGTCTTGGTTTTTGGTGGCACGGGTGTGGTTGCTTGCTGGACTTTTCTGTTACTTTGTACCTCATATACTTATAAATAAAGTATAGATTTTTTCTGTTGAAAAAAAGAGCGACGTGTTAAACCTAGATCTATCTCAACTCTATTGTAATCCACAAATTGTGAAAGAATTACCTAAATCATTTAGATTTTTTTATGGCTATGCAATTTTTGGTTAAATTGCAATTTTTTATTTCTTATATTGCACTTTTTATTGTATAAATGAATTCAAATCTTGACGGAAAGGATCAAGCAAAAAATCTACGTAAGTTTGAAATTACTTTTATGAAGTTGATTTAAAATATATATTTTTGAAAGTTTATAAGTCAAGAAAATGTCAAAAGGCCCTTCACTCTATCTTTTTTTTCAAAGAAAGCAATAAGCCACATGTCATTGTGCACGAAGAGTCCTTGGAATATCATTAAAAATAACAGAGGAATGCAACCTAGGTAAACGATAGGAAAATCAATGAGAAAATGGTAGTTCTCAAATAATGCAGCTTAGGGAAGAGACAAGGTTGCTATGCAAAAGAATGTACCCTCTAGAAAGGATAAATGTGCAACACTTGTTTTCAATAGATGTTATGTTAAAATCAGAGTGGTGCAACATAAGTGATATTATTATATTCAATGGGGGCATCTTTGAAATCATAATATATTTTTATTTTTATTTTTTATATCTAGTATTTATTTTCAATAGATGTGAAATTGATATAGATAAATCCCATATTCAAAATATTCTCCTGGAGAAAGAGGTGAGTAACCTAGTTGGGTACCTCGGTGACTTGATAAATGGAGATATTTCCATACATATATTTAATGTTCAACCTTGCATTGTTTTGTTTTATGTAGCAACGAATCCTTTACCCCTCTGCATGATCATAATATAGGACAATAAAAAAAATTTGATGTTTTCATGATTTGAGAGGCTCACACTTTGAAGAAAAAGAGGGATGCAATGAATGATAGATAGTTAATCAATAGTCCAAGATGCTTGTGGATACGAAAGTTTGGCATCATACCTTTACAATGGTTATGAGACATTGCAAATGCTAATGGTGTCCAATGATGTTGGGAAACTTTGATCATAACTAGGAGGCTATACCTTTAGGAGGAATAGGGAGCAACTTGAAGGAGTCTTACAAGTCCAAGAACTATTCGTCAAAGAGAATCATTTGAAGAGTATTTTCACTGATGTTTTTAATTGTATTGTAAGCCTTCAGAGGGGGTGTTAGAGTATAAGGACTAATTATTGTTGTTAATTAAATGATAATTAGATAATAATGTTGTAACGGTAGAATAATTACCCCGTTGATGACGTAAAAGGGGACCAACCCCATTAAATCAAATTACTTCATTGTAATAAATGATATTTATTTTACGTGAGTTTGCTAATTCCACTGCTTATCATGTTTTCAAGTTATTTTACTTATCTAGAAAACTAACTATCAGAAGTAGTTCTAGGTCTTACTCCAAGATCAAAATACACCTTGAGACTAGATAGTATTAACAAGAAAGTTAATGTCCCTTATGGTCATGGTTGAGGCTACTTCTAGTGGATTCATGCCCTTCGCAAAGGCTAATTCCACTAGGGTCATGTGCTTTCTAGTAAATTTAGCTTAATCCCATACATGAGACTAGATACTACCTTCAAATTCAACTTGAATTCATAGCCAAGAGATCTTTAATATTATGAGTTCTAACTTTTTTCTTTATTAGTCTTTGTTTCACTATATACACATCCCTTTCCTTTTAAAGATTGACCAACATAGATCCATTTTAACTCCACATCTTCCAAGGGCCAAGAGGGATCAAATCCCTTGAGGTGTGAACCATTTTTAGAGTGCAAAACTTGAGGAAATATTTGCACCTTAATGGATTTGATCCCTCCATGTGCTTGGTAGATCTGGAGTTAGGATGGAACTATACTGGTTTATTTTATTATAATGGTTTTTCTATATTGTTTTATTTTTATTTTTTGGAGGGTACAATTTTTCTATTTAATTTACTAATGTTACATATGTGGCATGATTTAATCAAAATGAGTCAAAAATTATAATTTACACAAATTGTGTAGAACTCTGCTCATAAGTGGATTTATTCACATCATTGGTATTGGATCTTTCTAATCCAACCTTGGGTTTGGGTATTTGTTCCTTGTTTCTCTAATTTTTGTTCTCCAATCTAGTTTTGGGTTTGGGTAAATATAGCTTCCATTTTAAATTGTTGGGTTGAATTAGCTCGATATGTTGGTGTATTGGACCTATTGAGTAAAGCGATTGTTGGCTCCTTCTTTTTTGGATACGACCACAAAAGGAAGAAGAGGAAAGGACCTTAGAAGAAAGCGCGGGGTAAAGGATCAGGAGTTGCAAAAAGCCTCTAATGGCCACAACAATTAAGGACCAATTTTGGACCTGCCCCCACAAGTATAAAAGAAAGCGGAAAAGGAGATAGAAAAGAGGGGAGAGAAAGAAAAATACATATGAATATGATTGAGTCATAGCAGAAGATAATGTATCTGGGATTTGGGTAAATGGGTTTTGATTCTATGGTTTTGTAGGATGTCACGACGGGTAATTCTACGATATTGAAAGTTTATCTTCTATAATAATGGAGGATTTTGGGCCCCTCAATTTTATGTGTTAGATCTGTCTGTTTACTCTATTATGTGCTTATTCCCTATTTGATTGTTATGAGTAATATATTTTTGTTGTGATACTCTAAGATGGACATTGTTGCGATATGAATGACGATAACTTCACAAACGTATCCTTGCAGTTAGATACTCCTCATCACACAGTTCTTGGTCGTGCTTTGGGTGAGACCTTCTCCTTTTGAGGATTGAAAATTCCAACACACTAGACTACAGTGGCTCCCTTTTGTTGTCCCATGTGCAAGAACTCGGTGTCAATCTTACACCAACAAATGGTTCTGTTGTTGCGACCTGGCTTTAACAGGGCACTGCTAACTAAATGGATACATATGTGACAACAGAGCAGATCCAACTATGGTGGGATAAAAATATTGATGATTTTGTAACAAAATAAGCTAAACTGTGAGGTTGGTAAGTATCAAAACTTAGGTAATACATTCTCTATGGATGACCGCCATTAGGTCAAAATGAAATGTTGTGGGTGGAAATTCCGGTAGTACTTATAGAGTGGCTAAGAATACTTGCAAAAGCTCCTGAATATCACCACTAACTAATAAGAAGTGTACAATGGACATAGAGGGATTTGATTGAATTGAATCATCTAGATTTACCATTAACCATACCTGCATAAGTTTGGGTAGAAAGCACTCTTATTAGATATATCCTGGAATTTGAAGCTGAAAACAACCAATCGACATTTAAGGCTAAAGACGGGCTTATAAGGGGGGCTAGAGGAAAGATATTGAAAGAAATTTCATTGTGGATTAATACCTAGATGGTTGAATTCCGGTTCTTACGAATGAACTAGATTAGAATGGTAGAGTAAAACCCTCACGCTCAGGGGGAAAGGTCGGGGTGATGCTACTACGTTGCGGAAGGTGGGAACTATCGTCAATGTAGGGGGTTGACAGTAATGAAGCTAGGGATGAGAGAGCATAACAAAGAGTGGAGATCCATAAATAATGATGGAAAACAAAGATGAGAAAGGCATGAAAAAGAAGCACACAGCTGGAAAAAGGGATACAAAATGGGGAAAAAAGTGAAGAAATTCAAAATGAGATACGTTAGATGAATCAAAGAGAGGAACTGACTAGCGGAAGGTTAACAGAAAGAGGGATAGAAGTACTGGATATCCCAATAAGAGGAAATTGGGGAGAAGTCCTAAGTAAGAAACAATATAGTGAAACCTAATTGTAAAATAACGAAGTTCCATATCAGTCACCCAAACAAGCCCTAGACGTAGCTGTGGAACATTAAGAACTATTAGGACCTATAGAAAATGGAATTACTTCTGAAAATGAACCCCCCATTGTCATGGAAGTAAATACCAAAGCAAAAAAATTAACGCTCCTTTGATCACCCCCCAAGAACCCTCACATAATATGGTAACAAACTCTTAGAACTTTGTTTTACAATTCCCTTGGCATAGTCAGATGAATAGTAGTATGAATAGTTTACAAACCAGCTCGTTAGTAGGAGGAAGTAGTTGTATTTCTTTGCAATAGAGGTAACATTATTGCATAGCTAGGACCTCAAGGATTTGTGCTAGTAGGATCTTCGACTACCACAATGGCTAGGGTATCATCAGTTCCTCCCCTAAAATACCTAGAATTTTGGCAGAGGGGGAGAAGATGATGTAGCACAACATTGGTTTCTCTGTGAGGTCACATGGAACACCAGAGAAACTCCAATGGCGGCTGAATTGGTTGAATTTTAGACAACCTTACGAGGAATATATTTACAATGGTACATGAATTTGATTGAAAGGAGGGACCCAAATACACCAGCTCCGACTTTAGCATAGACAAATAAATTGTTCTTGGATGAGTTTTCGTGACCTAATTCAAAACAAAGGGTGTTGTAGAACTACAAGATATTCGATAGATACAAGGAGAATCTACCTAGGAATATGCACAATGCTTCAGAGACGTATTGACAAAGTTGAATTTCCTAGTACATGAGGCTCATCATAAGGAATGGTTTATCCAAGGACTATTACCATTAAATAGAATTCCACTGTCACAACAAGTGATAGATTCTCCAAGGATGGTGTTAGAACACACAATGAAGATCGAGGCCATGGCTAACTACCCCAACATCGCTATAGGGACTTCTTCATCTTATGGGGAGCTGGTCCAAGTGCCGCAACTTCTAGGACATTAAATCAGTCTATTGGATCGAGGTTGAATTAAAAAAATCTACTAGTATATGATAGCACCAATGATTTGGACAAGTTTCTACAGAAAATGGATGCTTCAGTTATGGAAGAATATCACATGGATATCTTGGATATAGAACTCCGAGGAAATCCAACAAGATGGTGGGAAATACATAACAATGATCTTCTCGAAGTTAGAATACAACACAGTTGGCCTTAATGATAATATTCAATCCATCCATACATGCCCATACAGTAGCGAATGTCTACATGGGGGAGACCAATCCACACACCCACATTGAACTATGTAAACATCAATGGGAAGCAGATAAATTTCATCTAGTGCTTTGCAGGGAAATTTTTAGGGGCGAAATTTCGCCAATTGGCTATTTTTTGGGCCCTTTTTCAAAAAATAAATTCGTTATTTGGTCATTTTTAGTCTCTAATATCGCCTATATTTACATAAAATATGTTTTTTTATCATAATATTCGCCAAAATTTACAAGTTTCAGTAGTAAATTGTATGTTTCATATTTAATATTCGCCTACCAATCTATATTTATGTTTTTTTCAATCCAGAATAATCGCCTAGAATACTATACTTAAGTATACTTTTATAATCCTTAAAAAATACCCTGGTGCTTTGGGTGAATCAATTCTTCCATGAGATGGGCCCTATCTCGAAGGCTTGGTATTTACATGAAGAGACAAGGAGATAGACTGGATGTTGGAAGAAAATGTGTGCAATGTTTTGTCAGGACTTTTTTTTTTCCACGACCACTAACTCAGTAGCAGAATATTTGAATGCAATCATGGGAGCCTTGTTCATAGATCGGTTGTGGAATGTGGGACACTCGTACTTTTTTCCTACCCATCAAGCATTATCAGATCCCTCTCTAGTGAACCATGTAGTGGT
The DNA here is from genome assembly GCA_027924585.1 of Larix kaempferi. NCBI lineage: Eukaryota > Viridiplantae > Streptophyta > Pinopsida > Pinales > Pinaceae > Larix > Larix kaempferi. The sequence goes on from BSBM01000510.1 coordinate 3,177,318, forward strand.
ATCCCCTCTATGTTGCACAAAAGTGGAGCAGGAGGACTCTGATCCAGATGAATTGGAATACTTGTGAGATTTAACTTTCAAAGAGTCTAAAATATCCAGGGAAGTATGACAAACAAAACTAGAGGAGACCGGAGCACTTTACACACAACCCTTGAAGTTGTAGAAATTCAATATTGGAATAGAGGATAATTCGAACATGGTGGCTATTGGAGATTACTAGGATGCATAAATTGTATCTAAGATAGCATCCCTCTTGAAGGACTATGATGAACTATTTCCAAATAATTTCATAGAGCTCAAGGAAATCCAAAGGAATTTGGGTGAAATTAAAATTGCACTGAAGTCGGACGCCAAACCTGTAAAGCACTAACCATACATATTGAATCCCTACAGGAAATAAAAGGTGAAAAAATAAATTGATTGTATGCTCGGTGCTGGTTTGATCTTTCCCATGGATGAATTTGACGAGATCAACCCTATAGTAATCCAAAGGATGCAAGAAAGATACAGAGGATATTCAACTATGTGTTGACTATCGTAGCTTGAATGATGCATGCATCCACGACCCATCAACAATGTTCAACAATGAAGTTTTGGATCAGGTGGTAGGAAATGAATCCTAATATTTCACCGATGGATTTTTGGGCTACCATTAGGTTAAAATTACAGAGGAAGATAAAAAGAAGACAACTTTCACAACATAATGGGGATCATTTTCCTATAATGTTATGTCATTTGGACTGAACAACGTCCCTAAATTTTTCTCCTGGATAGTAATTTCCACCTTCAGATAATTTCTCCACAAGTTTTTAGAAGTCTACTTGGATGATTGGACATTTTACAGCCTACTCAAGGACCATGTTACGTTACTTTGATTGATGTTGTATCGCTGTCGACAAATGGGGATCTCTTTGAACTTGTGGAAATGTATTTTTTACGTTCATTTTGGCAACTTACTGGGACATATTGTCTGCAAGGATGGAGTCCTGGTAGATCCCGCAAAAAATGCAGCAATTATAAACCTACAAGAACCAACCTCAACAAAGCAGTTTCAATCCAGTCTAGGTCATATGGGGTACTACAGAAGGTTTATATGCAACTATGCCTCCATCATAGCACCCTTGGAGCAATTGTTAAAGAAGGATGAAACTTTCAAGTGGAACGAAGATTGTTAAAAGTCATTTGCAACACTAAAAGAATGAATGATTAATACTCATATTTTGACATTTCCTTACTAGAACAAAGAATTCCACGTACATGTTGATGCATCAGACATTTTCCTTGGTGTTGTACTAGATCAACCAGGGGAAGGCGAGATGGATCACCTAGTTTACTTTTCCAATATAAAGCTTTCACAAGTTGAGCGCAACTATACAACCACATAGAGGGAAGGGTTGCCAATGATATATGCTCTACATAAATTCTACCATTGTCTGTTGGCAAAACCCTTTAAAATCTACACTGATCACTCATCTCTCAACTACTTGATGAATAAACCTGTTTTAGAAGGTTGTATATGTAGGTGGCTACTTTTATTCCAGGAGAAGTAGACGGACCTATTGATGTTCAACTACCAGATGCAGTGCTCTTCATAATCAAAGCAATTCCATATCACCTAGAAGATATCACATTATTCCTCACTACCGAGAAGGCACTTGATAACTATTTCGCAATGTAGAAACGCCACTTGGTCATACGAGCTGCATAATATCAATTGATCCCAGGAGAATTATATAAGTTGGGAAATGATGGGATTTTGCGACATTATGTATTAGATCATGAGTGACAGAGAATTTTGTGGGGATGCCACGCCGATGTTGTGGGTGGACATGTTAGCATAAAAGCGATGGGGAGGAATATCCTACAAGCTAGACTATGGTGGCCTATAGTGTTCAAAGATACTAAGGAATATGCCAGAAAATGTGATGTATGCTAGAAAGTTAGTATACCATCTCGAAAAGATGAACTTACACCCCAACCCGTTCGGGAATTGCAGCCATTTGATAAATGGGATATTGACTTTGTGGGACCTATCAATCTATCGGCTAAGTGTTCTAAAGCCCGATATATCATCACCACAACCGATTATTTAACTAGATGTGCTAAAGCAACACCTGTCCACGACTTCTCTGTACAAACAAAAACCCAATTCATTTATCATGAGAACATTATCACTTGGTTTGGTTGCCCCAAAAGTCTCACAAGTGACCAAGGTAAACACTTTTTGAATTCTACCATTGAAGCACTCACAAAGGAATTTTTGATCTAGCATCACAAGAGTAGTCCATATCACCCACAAGAAAACGACACCGTAGAATATTTAATAAAATTCTAGAGATCAGATTGACAAAAGTATGTTGCGCAAATCGAAATGATTGGGACGATCCGATACATCCATTTTATGGCCCTACAGGACCACCACAAAGAAATTGTATAAGAAGACATTGTTCAAGCCGGTATATGGGAGATAAGTAGTTTTTTTGGCAGAATTTGTGGTCACGAGTCTTTATATTTCCCACGCAACACACATGATGGAGGAAGAATTAGTTGTGGAACATCTTGCGGAACTGATGTAGCTCAAAGAATTCTACTTTTTGGTTGACTATCATGCAACTATTGAAAAATAATGACAAAATGCTTGGCATGATGGGCATATCAAGAAGAAACACTTCAACAAAGGAGACCAAGGCCTACTATATGAAAGCAAGTTTATGAAGTATCTAGGAAAACTCCAAATGCATTGGCTGGGTCCTTTCATTGTTGCAGTGCTATGAATATTAAATATTGTATTAAATTAATCAGTAAATTATTAATTAGTTTAATTGAAGGGACGTAACCCTTCTTAAGAATGCTCAAACCTTATAAAAGGTGAGCTCTCGTAAAACGTTAAGCATCTTATCAATTCAATAATATATCTTTTATTCAATATGGATTTCATGTCCTAGTTTTTCTGTTGCATTTGGTATCAGAGCCAGATGGTAAGCTCGGGCGCTGTTCATGATCCAGATTTTTCAGATCTGCAAGGTTTTCATCATCTACGTCCACGTTCTTCCACTGCTACACCTTCACGATCCACACCTTCGCTCTTCCACATTCGCCACCTCCCCTGCGCGTCCATCCATTCCTACTCCAGCATCGACACCCCTCTCTTCTCACGCTCTTTCCCGTCTGCCACCACCGCGGCTCCCTTCCACCACTGCTCCCTCTTTAGTTTCCTATCCCTTTGAGCCTCTCCTCCTCTCAGACCACCACTCCACCTGTACCCCTGTGCCATCCTTCTTCCGCCCAGCTCCATCCACGCTCGTGCTTTACCCACAATTTCGCCCTCCCACGACCATCTCTGCACACCCCCTGCTCCATCTCTCTACGCCCTCCTGCTGCACCTTCACTCCACACCGCATTCCATCGTCCACGAGATCCCTGTAACCCCCACACACCATCACATTCCATCAAACCCTAATTTAAAAAAAAATCAATATTATTTAATTAATATTGATTTTTATTTTAAAAAAAAAATCCTTCATTCAAATTATAATAAAAATATATTAATATAATATTTGTTATTTTTATTTAACCACACAAAAAAGAGTAATTTCACTTTTCCAAAGACATTTTCATTTTTCCACCCCCCCTAAGCCAAAATTGGGTCCAATTATTCACCACCACACTTAAGAAGCATGACGACGGAGTTAAAAGCTCAAATTGTGAAAATAGAGAAGGATTTCCAAACTTTCAAGGAAATGATCACCAAGAGCCAGGAAGCGCTTAAGAAAGAAATTAAGGATGAAATCATTCAAGTAATGGAGCAGAAAATAGACGACAAGTTCGACATTATGATCAAGGAACAAAAAATGTTAGACCAAAAAGTGACTGAGAGCTAGAAAGGTATCCAGGCGATATTACAAAAAATGGATGATAAGGAAAAAAATCATAAACAACATGGCTCGGATATGTCGGTTACCCCATCTTCCAATTCTGAGTCACCAGAACGCAACAGGACGAAAGTTACTCAATACCAACCATTCATAATGTACCCGCCGAGAGCAAAAATAGAAATGACAAAATATAACGAAGGAGAAGACCAATGCGTCGCTTGGTTGAATAAAGCAGAAGAGTATTTCGACATATATAACATTACAATGGATGAAGAAAAGGTCAAGTATGCTTCAATGCACCTTGAAGGATATGCCTACAACTAGTATATGTGGTGGAAGGGAGACAACTTCGCATACACTTGGAACTTATTCAAGAATGATTTCTTAAAAAGGTTTCAAGGAATCACAGAAGATGAATTCTTCTCAAAACTTACCAAATTATAACAAAGGGGAAGCATCGAAGAATTCACGCATCAATGGGAATCCCTCGCTACCAGAGTATTTGGGATATTCGACAAACAATGGTTGGAAACCTACTTGGGAGGACTAAAACCATACATACAAAAAGAGTTAAAAATGCATGACATAACGAATGTCGAGGCAGCAAGACGAAAAGCAAAAGCAGCCGAGGCCAAATTTGACAGTTTCCAATCAAATAAAGGGAAGTCATACTCACAAAGAAACATCCAGTCGACTCCAGAGGATGATACAAACAAATACATCCCTCCGCCTAGAAGGGACAATAGGAAGAGCCTCGAGAATCAACGAATGAGGGAAGGAAAATGTCGACGATGTGGAGACAAATGGAATCCTAAACATAGGTGTCGCCTCGAGGACAGCTCAAAGAAATCATATACTTGTGAAGCAGAGGAGAATAGTGAATCAGAAGAAGAAGAAGAAGAAGAGCCAGAAGATGAAGAGGAGGAAACCGCAAATATGGCAGCCGAGAATGACGAGACCCCCAAAATCTCCTTAGCAGCCATGACAGTCATTAGTCAACCACAGACTCTCAAGTTAAAAGGGCATATAAAAAATGAGAATGTGACAGTGCTAGTAGACACTGGAAGCACTCACAACTTTCTTGATATAAGAGTGGCACGAAAACTCAAGTTGTTCGTACATCCAGTTCCAAACATGAAGGTGATGGTTGCAGATGGCAAGAAGATCAAAAAAGTTGGAAAGTGTCCCAAGGTGAGACTTCAAATACAAGACTTTGAATTGGAATCAGAACTCTACACCTTACCGTTGGGAGGAGTAGACATCGTTTTGGGAGTCCAATGGTTACAAACATTGGGAACATATTCTGCCAATCATCAAAAACATTTCATCAAGTTTAAGTGGCAAGGGCAAAATTTTAAGCTATATGGTTTTCATCCACCAAACACACAGGTAGTTTCATCTCAGCATATGGAAAAACTTATTCGAAAAGGAGCATCAGCATACGTAATACAATGTCATCAACTGGAAGGAAAGGAGGAGGAACCAAATGAGTTCAAGAAGGAAATCCAAAAATTACTCCAGAAACATGAACACATATTTCAAGACTTACCCATGTAGCTACCACTAGAAAGGAGTATAGAACACATAATCAAGATTAAACCGGGGTCAAATCCTGTCAAGGTTAAACCATATAGGTATCCCCACCACCACAAAATAGAAATAGAAAGGTTGGTTCAAGATCTACTGAATTGTGGTGTCATCACCAAGAGTAGAAGCCCTTATGCAGCTCCAGTCGTACTAGTATGGAAGAAGGATGGATCGTTTAGATTATGCATAGATTATAGAGGATTAAACAAAATAACAATTAAGAACAAGTTTCCAATTCCCTTCATCGATGACATGCTGGATGAACTTCATGATGCAAAATATTTTTCGAAACTCGATTTAAGGTCAGGGTACTATCAAATCAGGGTCAGATTAGAGGATATCGCAAAGACTGCTTTCCAAACTCATGAAGGACATTATGAATTCAAAGTAATGCCTTTTGGGTTAACTAATGCCCCTGCCACATTCCAGGCAACTATGAATGAACTATTTCAGCCATACCTAAGGAAATTTGTGTTAGTATTCTTCGATGACATCCTTATATATAGCAAGACATGGAAAGAACATTTGACGCATCTAGAAGAGGTTCTATCTCTTCTGAAGGAAAACCAGTTCTATGCAAAAAAGTCAAAATGCACATTTGGGAAGCAAGAAGTGGAGTATCTCGGTCATATAATCTCAAAGGAAGGAGTTAAGGTGGACCCAAAGAAGATCCAGGCAATGAAGGAGTGGCCCGAACCAAAGAATGTTTCAAAATTGCGAGGATTTTTGGGATTAACAGGTTACTATCGAAGGTTCATCAGGAACTATGCACATGTCACTGCACCACTAACAAATCTCCTAAAAAGAAATTCTTTTCAATGGGATGATGAAGCAAGAAGATGCTTTGAAACGTTGAAACAAATTATGTCTTCAACACCCGTTTTGGCAACACCTGATTTTGCAAAACCATTCGTAATCGAATGTGATGCTTCAGGGTTTGGGATAGGAGCTGTGCTAATGCAAGAAGGTCATCCAATCGCTTTTGAAAGCAGGAAGTTGAACAAAAGAGAATACCTATAGTCTACATACAACAAGGAAATGCTTGCCATCATGCATGCATTAACTAAATGGCGACAATACCTTTTGGGAAGTAAATTCCTAATCCGAACATATCATAATAGTCTACAACACTTGCTACAGCAGAAGACATTAACAACCGAACAACAAAAGTGGATAGAGAAAATTTCTACCTTCGATATGGAGATCCTACATAAAAGGGGGAAGGGCAATGTAGTAGCTGATGCTTTATCAAGGAAAGATGAAGAGATACAAGTCTATGTCGTATCCATGGTGATCCCATAATTTTTGGACAAAATTCGTAAGGAATATGCCAAGAATTCAGAGGTTTGCTCCATAATTAACAACATAAATCAGTATCCAAAGTTTGAATGGAAGAATAATCTCTTATGGTACAAAGGACGTATTTACTTCAGTTTCAATTTCAGTTTTAAGACCAAGGCGCTTAAAGAGTCACATGACTGCCCAGCCGCTGGTCATGTAGGAATTTTTAAAACCTACTATAATGCAAGGCAATCATTCTTTTGGAAGGGTATGTATGCCGACATTCACAAGTATGTTGTAGATTGTGACATTTGTCAGTGGAATAAAACTGAGAATATCTCAAGTCCGGGGTTACTCCATCCGTTACATATTCCAAATAAAAAATGGGAGGAAATTTCAATGGATTTCATTGAAGGTCTACCCATATCAGATGGAAAAGACAAAATACTAGTTGTGGTAGACAGGCTAACCAAATATGCACATTTTGTTGGAGTGAAGAAAACTGATTCGGCAAAAGAAACAGCCGAAGCTTTTTGTAAAAATGTCTACAAATTACATGGTTTTCCGAAGATTATAGTAAGTGATAGGGATGCCAAGTTTAAAGGGAACTTTTGGAGAGAGTTTTGCAAGCAAATTGGAACGTCTCTTAACATGAGCTCAGCTTATCATCCCCAAACAGATGGACAAACAGAAGTTGTCAATAAATTCTTAGAAACCTACCTCCGTTGTTTTGTAACTGATAAGCAAAATAAATGGTTCCAATGGCTACATCTTGCGGAATGGTGGTATAATTCTACTTATCATACATCTGCAAGAATGACACCATTTCAAGCCCTATATGGATATGAATCCCCAAAATGGAAGGATTTCATCACCAACCAAGCAAGGGTCGCATCAGTAAATGACCATTTAGAAGAAAACCAAAAGGTTTTCCAAGTACTTAAACAGAATTTGAATACTGCCAGGAATAGAATGAGACAACAAGAAGATCGACACCGAACAGAACGAGAATTTGAAATTGGAGATTGGGTATATGTAAGACTACAACCCTATAAACAATTATCACTTAAACAAGGTGGAAAAAATAAATTGGCTCCACGTTTTTATGGCCCATATCAAATCAATAAGAAGATTAGTCAGGTGGCATATGCGTTGGAATTGCCAACTACAAGTCCCATCCACAATGTCTTTCATGTTTCATGTTTGAAAAAGATGATAGGTCAACACCAGAAGGCACAAACAATACTTTCCTTGTTATATGAAGAAGGAAGAATCATATTCGAGCTAGAATCTATCATTGCTACTAGAGAGAAGAGATTAAGAACACGAGTCATTAAAGAATACCTCATAAAATGGAAAAATCTTCCCGAAGAAGATGCAACATGGGAATCAGAACAATTTCGACAGTTACATCCCTCATTACCATTGCTTTGAGGACAAAGCTCTTTAAAAGGGAGTGGCAATGCTATGAATATTAAATATTGTATTAAATTAATCAGTAAATTATTAATTAGTTTAATTGAAGGGACATAACCCTTCTTAAGAATGCTCAAACCTTATAAAAGGCGAGCTCTTGTAAAACGTTAAGCATCTTATCAATTCAATAATATATCTTTTATTCAATATGGATTTCGTGTCCTAGTTTTTCTGTTGCATGCAGCAATAAAAGACTCTAGAGTTTTTAAGCTCTCACAACTCGATGGTATCCTACTTCCATGGTGGGTGAATGGTGCATTCCTGAAGCCCTACTTTTCTACTCAGTAATTCTGCAAGAGGCCACTCCTAGAATCGAGAGTGAGTTAGTTAGGAGTTAGGTTATTTTTCAATCCATTTATTTTCTATTTTCAATTCTTAGTTACCTATATTAGTTCAGTTAGTTGAAACCATTGTGGCGGGGAAGGGACCCATAGTTCAATTCATTTGTCACTAGTGCCACACTATATCAGTACATTTGGACCTTTTCAATCATTAACGAGATATTAATGATGAAACCCATAAAATCGGAACTTGCTCGTGTGAACTCTCATTTGACTGATGCATTTAACGAGATAATCATACCTCTCCTCCACTATTCCCTACATTAATCGCTTAACTTAGTAAGAGCAAGTCATCTATTTAAGTTCAGTTACTATTCAAGCATTCCCCATTATGGACAATCGAATTCTAGTAGAACTGGATACCTTAGTATGCAGTAATCTTTGAGCATCCAAAAGATCAGATATCCAGTTTGTGTAACAGCCACATCGAACATTGGCAATGGGAAAAGTACCAATAACCAGAGCAACTATTAGTAAAGCACATGCCAAGTAGAATGAATTGGAAAAACCTAACCTCGTGGATCCAATGATAGAAGGGAGGGATTTTAGAGATAATATATACATTAGATTGGATTTTTTTTGGAAAATTTAAAATCTCACGAGAAACCAAAAGATCATGAAGAGAATTGAAGCTCAAAAAATGGATCTCTTGTAACCAATCTTATTAATTAGCACTTATTTATATTGTATGGAAAATCTAGGGACATGGGGGGTTCACTAGGTAGGCAATATCATAGCACGTGAGTTCATATTGGGGGATTTGATACTCTAAAAAATGGAAGCAATATATTGCCTAGTATAGAGGGGTCAGGGGGTATTTTTAATACATTAGAAACATATAGATATTAGATGGGTTTATAATTATTTATCTAGGAAGTTGAATAGGTACTCTATGCTTAAAGTTGGAGTGAATCAGCCTGAATGTGAAATCATATTAGTGTTTGAATAAATATGACTATGTGTGAAGATGGTGTGAATTCGAATGTGTTTGCAATCAAAGTCTTGTTTGAATAGGTATGATCTATGAGTGTAGGTTGTGTGAAGTTGATTGGAATAACTATGTATGAATTCAACATATGTTCAAAGGGTTTTCCCCATATTGAAATATCTTCTCTCACTAAGATTTCATATTTCACCCTACAAGGTTTCTAGGGGTTGTAAGAGTTGTGTCATGTCGCCATGCTAAGGGTAAAAATAAAAAGTGGTATTAAAAATGTCAAGGAAAAAATGTATATCTAGGATAATTAATGAAAATAAGGAGTTTTTTTAATTGGAAAGGTGTATTGGGAGGGGAGTTCAACAAAAATATTTTTTAGGCATTCTGTAATATCTAGTGAAACTCTAGGGGTATTCTTTAATATCCTATAAATATAGGTTCTATATCACATGTTCATAGAGTGAACCCTACGAGGGTGGGGATGGAGACCTATGCATGTGAAGTAGATGCAATTTATTTTAATCATTGGTGTAACAGTAATAAATCCATTTCAATGTGGATGGTTCACGAGAAGATTTAAAAAAAATACTTTTGTTGGACTCAAGCTATAAGTTCATGCACATACTTGGTGGGAAAGATACACTTAAAGGCCCTTACCCACCAATTGCAAAATGGGAGGTATTCAAACACCTCCTTAAGTCCAAAATTTTCCCAATTGGTTATGAACATGACCAAAGGATTTGGTGGAACATACTTGCACACATTGCTAAACCTTGTTGCATAATATACTGTATCCTAATCCCTAATACAGTGCATTAAAAAATACTAGATCTAACATGCAAAATAATGAAATAATTCAAAGTATTGGATGTGACCCAATGTGCCCTCATAAATGTGATACCTCTCTTACCCTAGTTGTGTTGAAATCTCCCTTGAGGTAGAAGAATTAAATCGTCCACAATTTGTCAAGAGGACAAATCCAACCAAGATGCCCTAGGACCCAAAGATAAGAGGTACTTGTAGAGGACCCAAAGATAATGGATCCAAGTAACCCAAGGGTGTGGAGAAGGAGATAGATAAAGATCTGAATCTAATCCAACAATGTTCCTACAAGAAAATTATAGAAGGATTCCAAATTCAAAGAGGTTTTACAAAGAGGAGAAGAGTAATCTAAATAGGTTAATGATGACCTCAAGGCATAAGTGAGTGTTATCTTAGCTATTAGGCAAAGTATTATGTCTATTGGAAGTGTATCGAGGGTGTTGTTCATGAACCATGATTTCATGTCCTCATATGACATGTATTTCCTTTGAAAAGTACACTCTATCTCCCAAACTCTGCCTTGTGGACATGGTATAGCTTAAGAAAATGTGGTTCACATGGCACTAAGAGATTAGTAAGGAGAAATGAATGTTGGACCCAATGGACCTCATTTTAAGTGAGTCCAAATAGATTTGGGCCATTAAATACAAAAAATGAAGCATTCCAACTAATCATGGGCCAAATCAAGGGCTTATAGCCCAAGGTAGAACTCAACTAATATGTGTACCCCAAAGGGTTTAGTAGATTCAAACCAAAAACCACAGGCCAAGACAAGAAAGGAGGGAATCGGGAACCCTGCCTAAGCATGTCAACAAGGTCAAGCATCTATGTTGAGGGAGCGTTGAGGTTGAGTGACTCAAGAGATAGTGATCCAACACATAAAATCCTTCATTTGAAGAGCACGCAGTATTAATGTCGTGCATAAGGATATAATAGAGGTAGGTCACATCTTGGTACCTCTAAGTGGGTAGGTTTATTTGTGTGTTTAAATGAGAAATCCATACATTACACCTTCTTTCATGACCTTTCTACTTCTTCTGATTTGGGGAAAATGTCAATACCGAATACCGAGCTTCTAGATAAAAAAATACTACATGTGATGTGTTCTAATTAGAGTCAATCCATTCGGTATGAATATCATCATTGCACAAATCATACATAATGAAATAAGAAGTAGCTCATATTTAAGTAGGCTTATGTGAGTAATAAAATAAGAAAATGATACACTACATCTTACACCTTCTTCTTACCTTTATACTTCTCACTTAAATAAAAATTCAATAAAAAACTTCTATATTAAAAAAAATAAGGATAGAAAAAAACTCGTTCAATCTACATATCAAAATATTGTTTTTTCATAGGTGATGTATTCTCTAATCCCCACTTACTAAATACATAGCATTCTAAACTTTTGACTTACTCCATAATGGAAGCTTTTGACTAACAATGTTTAAAATAATTGGTTCTAGATTACTTTCTTGATAAGCAACTATTCATATTTTTTATATTTTTGAATAATTAATCATTGTCTCCAAAAAAGTAAATGATAACTTTTTGAAGAAAAACGCATGTTTTTCAACATTGAAGACATTCATATGATTCAATAATAATTTATTTTCAATATTACAATACTCAAACATATATTTTTTAGAATAATTAATCAAGGTCTCCAAAAAAAATAGTAAATAATAACTTTTTGAAGAGAAACACATGTTCTTCAACATTGAACACACTCAAATTATTCAATGTTATAATATACTCAAATTATTGAATAATGATTTATTTTCAACATTATAATATACTGAATAATTATTAATTCTTTTTAAAATCACTCATCCAATTACATCAAACAAAGGTCCACCTATACTGGAATTGCTTTTTTAAGATGAATCTTAAAATTAGGTGACAGTTGGTTAAATGTCACTTCAAGTGGAATTGCTTTTTTAAGATGAATCTTAAAATTAGGTGACAGTTGGTTAAATGTCACTTCAAGGGCAGCTTTTTCTATGATGCCTATGGCCGGGTAATATATAGGCTACTTACTCCAACCCTAATTCTTTTTTTAATTGTAAGACTATCTCAAGAGGCCACTGGAAGAGGCCTTTTTTAACTGTAGGATTATCTCAAGGGTCCACCCTATGAGGCCTCACCCAACTGCTTGGATTACAAGGCCTGACCCTGCAACGCGGGTGACTCGAACCCGTGACCTCGTGACCTAACCCTAACCCTAAACTACTTCGTCGTATCAGCACTGCTCTTTCCTGGTGTTTTCCTTGGATATTAAATTTTTTTTTTTCCTTGGATGCTCTTTCCTGGTGTTGATCCCATACCTTCATTTCTCGTATCAAGACCGCATTTCTCGTCTCTAGTTCAATATTTAATTAAATTGGAATATTTAATTCAAATTGGAAGGGCCATAATGTCTTCTCATGCAGTTTGTAAACAGTAAAGTTTTGAATAAGTGCATATTCAGATTGAATTTTTACCCTTTCTTATTCAATAACTACTGGTCAAAAGAATAATTACAGAGAAGTCATCAAATGAGATTAGAAAAATTTTACAAAAAAATGGCAATTGATATTTATAAAATAAGTTTCCACTATCATCTAACTCTCCACAAGTATAAAAGCTCTATCATTTGTCTTCCATTTTGGAATAAACTAATATAAATTCATTTTAAGTAAACATTCATATTGATCCCTAATCTTTTAATCAACCATCTTAATATACATCTAATTGTTTTTATAAGAAATTATTTTTGTAAAATTTGATATGGAGTTAATATCTAAAATTAGATCAAATTAGATTTAGATTTAATTTTAAAGAGATCAATTACTTGGAAGTGTAAACCTTTTTAGAATGCAAAATTTGAGGAGATATTTGTACTTCAAAAATTTGATTTCTGTAAATATACATAATAAATCTAGACTTGAGATGGTTCTATTCTGGTATATATTCGATACATAGTTTCATAACTAAGATATAATTTGGAGTTTAGAGTGTCTTGAATCCATTTGTAAGATTAATCCGTCTTAAATTAAACTACAATAATAAAGAATCATGATTATGTATGTGTATGTGTTTTAGATAAAGTTGTTTAAAGTTAACTATGTATCCAATAAATACCAATATAGATCCATAACTCCATTGAGATCACAAATTGTGATGAAATTACCTAAATTATTTACATATTTTATGGCTCTACAAATTGCAATTTTTCAGTTCTTAAATTGCATTTTTTATTATATAAATGAATTCAAACCTCTTAAGTACTCTTATTACCCCTAGCTTATACAATTGTAACAACTAATATCTGAAATTCTTACAACTCTTCTAATTTTTTAACTGAATCTTAACATATTTTGAGTCAGACTAAACTGCCTCATATAATGTATGAATCTTAACATATTTTGAGTCAGACTAAACTGCCTCAATATAATGTATGGTACTTCATTGAAATAGACTTTATCAACATCAATATATATTCTAATCTGGATGTATGGATACTTCATTGAAATAGACTTTACCAACATCAATATATGTCCTTACATTCCTTTCCAATTGACTCAGCAAAATAGAGGGACATAATACTGAAGAGTTTGATCAATATATTTAAGTATAATAATCCAAACATATTTTAAAATATAATAATTAACAATAGCTTACACAGTAAACATAAAATTTTACTTGAAAACTCAAAATAAAATAAAGAAATCTAATTTACCTATTGATTTCTCCACTCTCTATTTCATTTTATTATCTTCTTTATTTATAAACCCTAATCCATTAAATATCACATTTATTTTCTCCCATTTTACTCTCCCTCTCAAATTTGAACTGTTATGGCAAAATCTTCCATGTGCCCATCAATTTGATCTGGACAGCATTACATTATAGAACATGGATTATAATAAATATCACCATCAATTATATACCACACATGACATTTCGGGCAGCTGCTGGGGAGGTTATCCTTCGGATCTTCTTCTTTCTTTTCTTTTTTCTTCTCCTCCTCCTGTTTATGAGGTCCAACGCTCAGGATCCCTGCATTTCTTTTCAGCTTTCTTAGCTGTTCTACAATTTTGACTGGATCACGTCCCAATCACTGTTACAGTGTTCTTAGATGTGTCTACCTCTATAGAGTTCACCCCTGCAAGATAATGTAATAATATATCAGGATGCTAAGAGATAGTAAAATCGCTGTGAACTGTTGATTTGTTTCTTATAAAATGCGTTTTACCATTAAGTTTGGCAACTTTCTCCATGACATTCCGTTTGCATTTGCAGCAGAATATGTCCACTGAAATCACAGTCTTCTGCAAATATATGAAAAAAAAGATGAAAATTATCTGCAATAAGCTAAAACGAATAGAAAACCCTGTAACGGAATAGAATCAGAATAAGGATTCAAACCTTCATTGGAACAGTACGAGAAATCTGTAAGCAGAGCCGTTTAATTACAAGGATCTCTGAGCTTCTTCGATGGCGGGCATTGCAAGGAATTGGAGGGATATATAGAGAACATACGACGCGGCTGGGAGAATGAACGAAGAAGCTGAAGGGTAAATTCAGTCGTCGTTCCATGCAACGAGTAAGAAAGATGTAGACCAATGAATTCGGGTCCATCGATCCAAGATATTCAAGTGCCCATAAAAATCCATTGCCAATTGACTCGTGCCTAACTCGGAACTTACCGTTCCGAACATCCCGCTAAATATTGACTTTTCTTCTCGTTGGACGTGAAAATTGCCAGTTTTGTTCACATCATTTGAATATTTTTAGTCCTATCAATTATCTTTTTTTTTTTTAGCTCGAGGGGAATCGGTAACTTGTCAAACTTGCCTGGGCCAGACCCAGGTTCAAATCCGCTGCTGCCACTATAACCCCTAAGGTATAAACCGGCAGCCCGCAAGCCAGGATATACCAGCAACTTGTGACTCAGCAAGGACCGAGACGTCCCGACTCCAATCCCGACAAGGGGCGGTAGCCTATCCAGGGGGCGCCTATCCTTTGAGCCTTATCACAACGGGCCATATCTCGGTGGGAATTGACCCCTGGTGAGCTGGGTGAAAATCACCTTCCCCCACCTATCAATTATCTTTTTAATCATGGGAACAGCAACTTCCCAAGGGTATATCCAACGGCCCGCAAGTCAGATATACCAGAAACTTGTGACTCAGTAGGGGCCAGAGACGTCCCGAGACCTTTTATCCTAGGGGAGAGCCTCTATCCGAGGGAACAACAACAATCTCTCAAGGGTATATTTATTCTTTTTTTGGTAAGGCTCATACCTACTGAGTTTCAAATCTGTGATGTCACACAAGGAGTGTCTTAACAATACACCTATTCACAAGTCTATTCTACGTCCCATGGGAAAACCTATCATAGTTTATTTGTCAATTGGAATTTAGGAATAATGACAATGGTCATTGACTATTTGCAAATGGGTTGATTCATGACTCTTTCCAAGGAAACACCATATCATATGAAATGATCCACCCATAGTATTTGTAGCGATATGCCTCTAGGTTGTGGGTAGTTAACTTGTTTCTTTAGGATGCCTATATGCGATTGTCCACCTCAAGCCAGGGTTTATCTGCAGGCTCTCTGATAGGTTTTTTGATCTACACATCCATGGCGGTCACCTCGGCCTCCTCTCCGTAGGAGGTCGGTTCCTTTTATGCCCGTTTCAAGTGAGCTATCTCTGCAACTATTGCTACTGGATCCAAGCTGAACTCTAACTCGGATGTGAGATTCGTGAAGCTGGTTGTTTCTCCTAAAGTATCGCTTACCTCTGCTGCGGCTAAGAACAAGGTAGTCACCCTCTCTGAGAAAGGTCTTATTGGACACTTCACTTTCCTATGGCCATCCCCAAAGGCTATAGAAATGTGGTTAAATAAAAAATGGAGGCCATTAATAAAAGGAGAAGTGATTTAGAACTTTTGTGGAAAGGGTTTCTACGTTTTCCTGTTCGGACACAAGGAGGACAAGGACTTGATATTCCGCAACGGTCCCTATTTTATGGGACCTAGGGGATGTATCTGAATCAGTGGAATGCATCCTTTGACCCTGACAAGGATATTCCTACTGCAGTCCCGGTATGGGTTAAGCTCCCTCACCTTCTGCTCCATTGTTGGGGGGATGAATATCTTAAGGCGATTGGGAACACTTTGGCAAATATATAGACAGAGATGAACCTAAGCCCCCACTCTTTTCCTGCGACGGGATCTGTGTGGAGGTTGATCTAGAAAAAGGGATTCCAAAAGAAATAAAACTCTCTATCCACAAGTGGAATCATCTCCAAAAGGTTGATTATAATCCAAATTGGGAGCTCTGATACTGTGTTATGCTACCATGTAATTTAATAATATAGCACACAAGAATTGAGATTCAGAAACAAAATAGTTGCAAAAAGAATAAACATTAGTTCAATGGTGTTTCACATTGATATATAGAAGAGTATACTTGAAATTCCCATCGGAATTTAATCACATTGGAAGATGATAACTATTTACAGTGTACAAGGTAAAAAGAATAAAACATTTTCTTTAGCATATACATGAATAATCTGTATACGTAATATATATATACTATATATATATATATATATATATGTGCGTATATTTTGAAACTCCTCTTGGAATTTAAATAGTAATCACAATCTACAATTTGAGAAAAACTATTTAAAAAGTGTATACTTTGAAACTCCTATTGGAATTTAAACAATAATTACAGTGTCTACAATTTGTATACCTAACATTTTGAGAAAAACTATTTAATTATCAACATTCTTTTGCTATTTAATTAGCAATGAAATTGTTTGTCAAAAATATTGAGGTACACTCTACTATCATGTTTGACAAATAATAAACACTACTTCAAATATATTAAGGTACACACTACTATCATGTTTGACAAATAATAAACATAAGGATATAATAAAACATAACTACAGTTTGAATTTGAATGATAACTTAAATTAAAACCTTACAAATGAATTAGAGGAAGGTGTGAATGAAGCCGGTGTGAATGAAGCCTGTGTATGCCTAAACCCCTAGAGTTGGTGTGAATGAAACCTGTGTATGCCTTGATGAATAGCTTCATTTTTCACTCACTCGCTTACTCATTCATGAAAAGGCCATGCTTGCTATCTTTGTCATTCTCCATAGAGTTGTATGTAATTGCACTGTTTATCGTTTTAGAAAACAATTCTACACTAAGTATACTAGGCACTTTAAGAAGTGAGATAAAGCAAACTCGTGTAGTTGGCACCCGATCATAAATATCAACAAGAGGGGAAAACCAAGCATAAACCCATGTGCACGAAATCATTAACAAAGAAAGAATCCAACAGATTTTATTGAAGATGTAGTAGCAATACATTTGTTACATTTCTAAGAATGTGGGTATGCACTTGCTTACCTTTTGCCAGTGATTGAACATGTGTCCATAGGACTGTAATAGAGAAGTGTAGCCGAAATTGATTTGTTTGTGGTTGGGTTTCAGGGGTGCGGGTATTTCTGGTTCAGTTGATGTGATATGCACCAGTCAATACACAATGCAATGCCACCAAGAGAGAGTAGCACAGAGTTGGGACCTCAAACACAATCAACAAAGTTTTGCAATGTAGGATGAGGAAGAACGCTCACTAGAGAAACAACCACCGAGCAACAAAGGAAAAAGACATGGGCATTCTATGGGGGTGGGCAACATGCACAATGCCACCAACAAAGGGCCCCCACCACATGTCTCACATGCACACTACACCTAGACATGTACATAATACCATACTATCGTAATAAGATAGCCCAAAACCGATACCACCAAACTAATAAGATATCTCAAAACTTATTTCAAGGGTCCCTGTTGCTTCGACAGGGACTAGTAAGCCCATACAAATTACTAAAATTTTTCCTCAAAGTGTGAAATTGTGAAAGAAGCATAATCTTAATAGAAAAGTCTAAGACTTGTAAATTGACACTTTAGCTCAAAATTGAGAATTAACTATTCACCGAAATGTCAAATAAAATAAACGGTTAATCATTAACAAAAAGAGATAACAAGACAAAAAGCACTTTTTATGTTAACCATTCATTTTTATTCTTTTGACATATCAACAAAAATTTCATAATTTATGTGCCTCATTTTGGTCACAAACTTTGATGCATATGTATAACAAGTGTTGCAGGGCAACTTAGTCCCTGCATAAATGAATAATTGTTGTTATGTCGTTATGTTCTGCATAGGCATTGACATTGTAGAATCATGTTTTTTTCATATCGTACATTGCAGAATCATGTTGCATATAACAAATGAAGTTGCAATTCATACCGTCATTGACATTACAGGATGATGTTGCATATAACATATGAAGTCGAGATCATAGTGTTAACAATTTGCTTAATGCCTGTCCTTTCACTATTACCAAGTAAACAAGTTAAATTTATGCTCCCACCACCCTAGTTTTTGTCTTCGCTGGTGGATATGGGTAAGTTAGATTAGCTGCTTCTTTTACTAGCTGTGATGCTGCAGGCTTTATAACAGAAACAGGTGCTTCATATAAGTAAAATGTTTTTGTGGGCGCAGGAGAATCAATACCATTAAAGGCAGAGGTCACACCTATTGCAGTTGCAAGTTTTTTATTTACATTTTTGCAACCTAAATTGAATCACAGTGATAGATAGGTTATATTACCAAACTAAACAATGCACCTGGACATGATATTTGTGATCGAAATTAATCATATCTATTGGTATTGACAGTGGAGGATCATTTGAACGCACTTGACATGATAATTACCATCAAAACCATATGCATTGACAGGGTTGAGCGGGGACGTTGGTGGATGGAACATCATATTCATCTCTCTCTAAGCAAGCGAAAAAACATGAATATCCCCATTTTATAATTATTTGTTGACAGTGTAGAGAGCTTACCAACAGCCGTTAGATTGTTGCCATGCATGTTAGACAGATGTCATTCGGCGTGCATGTTAGACAGATGTCATCCGGCTAAATTTAATATCAAATTTTACTTAATAATACTTATTTCATTAAATTGTATACTTTATAGCTAAATTTAATATCAAATTTTACTTAATAATACTTATTTCATTAAATTGTATACTTTATATTAACAAGAGCGAGCTACGACGTGGCAACATAACTCTGACAACTATTTTTGAAACAGGTACGTTGTTTTCAAAGCCCTATGGTATAGGAAGCTTTTGTAAATGGCAATGTCCCTGTTTGTTGAGAAATTGAAATTTTGAGTTAATGCTCTTGCTTCTTGTTCATTTTAATTTAATATTTTTATTATTTAAAACACAACACATAAAAAGAAAATCAATTTATGCAGACAAATTGTGATGTTATATATGTAAAAACGAGGTGGCTTCCATTGACGTCTTGAAATGACGAACTAAAATCATGTTTCACACTACAACATTAACCAAAAATGATAAACTGGATATTATTAATATTATTTATTTATTTCTCCTTGAACAATGTGCAACCTCATGGTTTCCCAACTAGTCGTGCGGGTGGATGTATATTTCCAGTCAATTTTAAGTGCATATATCATAAGTATATACGTAAATGCGATTACCCTGAGTGTAAAGCTACTGAATCCATTTACAAAATTATAAAATGAAACAACGTGAAATAGTTGTTGTTGAATCCATGTGCAAACCACATGGAGGTGGTGTTGCTTATATATGAATGTCATCTTATTTGATGCTTCATGTTTAGCTGGTAGCAATGTGTTAGAATCATGTATTGATGCTTATATCCCATTATTGTTTGATGCTTCATGCCTCTTGAAGCAATGTGTCTATGAAGCATTAATCGATTGACATCTTGATACTAAGATACATGGGTAACCATTTTTACACCGATACTAACTCATTAAATGAAAGATAAAAAAGCACAAAGAGATAAGATGAAGAAACTACAGTTTTGCAAGAGATAACGGAGTTAGTTTGCAGATGATCACCCGCGAAACAAAAAGTTGTCCTTAAAGTTGTCTTATTCATACGGCGTCATCGTGATTAGCCAACAACACTAATATTGAAAATATTATGGGGAAAAGTACCTTTTATAAGCCCAAGGAAAAGATGGTTGCACCATCCTGTTTATCCCAAAATCCCGAGGAACAGATGGATGCACCATCCTGTTTATGCATAACATGCAATATTTGAATTAACACGCGGCTACATTAACATTAGTACCTGAAGGTACGAGATGCACAATACAAAGCACGAGGCATCTCATCACTAATGCAACTTGGCCAACAAATACAAAGACCATGCATCTTAGGACAAATGGGATACTTTAGCCCGTTTAAGGTTCAGGAGATATATAACATCTCAAGGAATTCAGGCTTGGGGAAGATACAGAAGCACAGAGCTGGTCGTGCAAGGAGCAGGTGGATTCCATTGTTTAAAGCAGGGTTCCTTACCAAGTTCATAGATGTGCACTTATAAGAATCTAATGTCCTTTGCATTTGGTATTAAAAATCATAGTTAATGGTTCATTCGCTACTTCTAGCCATCGTTGCCAATGTCAACTTCGTCACTTTCGTGTACCAGTAAAGTGTGGTGTGTAACGACTAGCATTGTATTCAAAAGGCCTGTTCTTATTCTCAGCATTGTTTTAATTTTTTCTTTTTTAAGTAGGCCTGTTCTTATTCTCGAATCTCATCATTGTATTCAGAATTAAGCCCGTCAACGGAGTGAAATATGGAGAACCCTTCCGAAGACTCCATGCAAACAGTTGCTTCACGGGCACCGATCACTGCACAACGCAGATTGAACATCAACTTGCAAGAGCAAATGCCAAAGCCATGTATGCACCATAATTAGCTAATAGATCCCAAATTTATGA
The DNA here is from genome assembly GCA_027924585.1 of Larix kaempferi. NCBI lineage: Eukaryota > Viridiplantae > Streptophyta > Pinopsida > Pinales > Pinaceae > Larix > Larix kaempferi. The sequence continues at coordinate 3,198,520 of BSBM01000510.1, forward strand.
ATGAATTCCTATCTCCGTTTGCACTTTCAGTGTTTTAATCCACTAGATCCATAGTGACATAATTAACATGGATCTATGCTTAATTAATGGATTATCTCAGGTTTGCACTTGGAGCATTTTAACCTGTTATGAAAATTTATAGTTCAGAAAGAACTTTGAGAAGTATTATATGTTATTGCCTTCATAATTAAGATGAATGTATACCTAATGCCGCCATTGTTTGCACGTAAATAACTTGTACTGATTTTGCTGTGTGTTCCTCATGTAGACTTAGCAAGAGCTCTGGAAGCAGTGGATCCAGAGCATATCGATGGGTCCATAGATCACCATCACAACGACATGAGCATTCTTCAACAACATGTGGCATTCTTCGATAAAAATAACGATGGAATTATTTACCCCTCTGATAGTTACAAAGGTTGGTCATTCTTCATATGATTTGTTTAACTGTTTGCCACTTTCCAGTAAAGATCAGTTCAGTTATTTTGTGCCCTACTTAACCAGCATGCTCCTCTTTCTATGTTTCTTGAGGGTATTAACTTGCTCGACTGAATAGCGATACTTCAGAAATTGAAGGCATGATTAGATCAGTGGCTTCACTTTATATGTTCATCTAGTTATTGCTTGCTTTTGTAATAGAATTAAGTTACGTTCAAGCAATAGTCATAGTGGCGAGGCAGTGGCTAGTGTTCTAATTCCCATAATAACAATGTTATGTGTGATTAATTGAAAAAAGAACTGACCCTCCTCGATTTGGCTCTTCTCTGTGCGTTTTACAGCACGGCTTGCGTGTAGAACAACAAGGCTTAGTTTGTTTTTCCAATCCTTGACTGTTGCGTGAATTTTTTTATTATTTACAGGCAGTTTTCAGCTCTCTATACAAAAATTACAACAACTTCAAGTAGCATGTTTATGGTTACAGCATGTGAGCCTAATCTACCCGTCCTTCTGCAACAGTATCATGTGTTATAAAGTCCCAACTTTCTGCCTTTTTTTGGTAGATTTGCAATATGCTTCATCACTCATGTGCATTGTTGGGCTTGGGCTCTCAATATCATCCTCAATTCAGCTAGCTGCTCATGGATCTCTATTGCACGCAAATTCAACAAAGTGTTTGCAGTAATTTCTTTAGCTTATTTAATAGTGTTTGGAATGTTAGGTACGTGTAATTAGCAAAACACAAATTAGCGGTGGTACGTGTAATAGTGTTTGGAATGTTAGGTACGTGGAATGTTAGGTCCTAGGAAAACACAAATTAGCAATACAAAAGCCAGATTGGGAGCCAGTAATTGGTACATGGTATGGCGACCCAACGCACCTGTCAACCTTAAAATATAGAGCTTGCACCTGTCAATGTGATTAACACGCACATAGTATTACACGCCGAATAAAAGGATTTTTGTTTTTGGTTTTTGGGGTTTGGTAGTGGAATTACATAGAATAAAAGCGTGGTTGTTTTTGGTTTTGGGGGATGAGAACAATGTGGACATAAATTCCTACATACAACTAATAATACAGTATAATTTCTTCTCGTTTGTCAACTATAGGTGACTCCTTGAACATTCTGGCAGCAACTATGAAAGCAGCATTTCCTGGGGTAAAGAGGTAGGCTTTCTGACCTAATCTTACTTGATTAACCTAAGAAATATTGACAGTTAATCATCTTAGCAGGGCGTTGCATACCTGTGAGATGTGGGATGTTGCTGGATGCTTCAACTAATAATTGCACTTGTCCTTCTGGTAAATAAATCCTTCAATCTTCTCCGGACTGATACTCACTCCGGACTATAGGGGGTAGGAATCAAGCAGGAATCTCATACTTGTACACTCAGTAATGGCCTTGCTCTCAGGCTGTATGGAAATTTACAGTTAGCGCACCACCTTCCGCCCTGGTAAGCAGCCGCACTCTAAATTGCAAACCTCAGAGCAAGTCCATTGCTGTGCTTACTCATTGCTGTGCTTACTCTTTTTCCCTGTAAAGAAATCACATCAAATGTATTGAAAGAACATGTGCATTAGTTGAGCCTTTTGCAAGGCAAGCCAAGAAAGATGCACTAAGAAGTGGTGAATAGACAAACGATTGTGTAAAATAGGGAGAAGTGGTGAATAGACAAACGATTGTGTAAAATAGGCGGTGACAATGACAAAGGCCTTGGACAGTGGCAACTAAAGGCGGTGGGCGGTGGCCATCAATGCTACATAGTAACGAAAGGCGGTGGCCATCATGGTGTTTGAAAGTTTTTGAATGTTAATACTTTGCTTAAACTTTGCTTTATAACCTAGGAGCTCGGCAATAATGGATGAAAGTTTCATCCAATATCATTCAACATAAATAATTAAATTATGAATTAATTATTACATAAATTCAACATCTATGCAAAACGTTTATGTTATATGCACAAATAAGTAAAGTCAAAGATAAATTAGTAGATAGTCAACACATATCGAAAACAAGAGTTACCCTGGCCTTTCAGGGACTAATAACTTTGAATAAACTTAAGGATCGTATAATAATAAAAGAACCCCTTTATTTTGTGTAAATATCATATAAACATATTTGTATTTTAATGTTCTTTTATCAAAATATAGAGATTTGGTTCATAATAAAATAATGAAGTTTATCTAAGTTTCAATAAATTGAGTGTGCAATTGAATTGTACACAAAGTAAGCTTTATGGAAGTATTGTAATTTTACCTAAAATTACAAAAATACGTAATAAAGGTGAAATTTTTAATAAAAGTTTAAAGCTTGTAAAATATGTAAATTGTTCAAAATTAAAACCAAAGGCATGGTTCCATTATTTGATATGCACTCTTTCAAAACCAAAGGCATGGTTCCATTATTTGATATGCACTCTTTCAAGATGTGAATATAAATCTTGAGATAGAATGTTCAATTAAAATATTTTGATCCGCCAATGTGCTTATCAATTCGTTGATACATTGAAAATCAAAATTTTTGTAAACTACCGAAACATGATGTCAATCCAACTAAGGCAACTCAAAGCATGTAATCAAGTCAAATAATCTCAAATAAAGATATGCAAGTGTCATTGAACAACCAAGACACAAAAAGACCAACATGTCATAGATCGATAGAATCACCAAAACCCCATCGCATGAGCCAAAGAATTGATAAAGAGAAAAGGATGAACCATGCATAGTAAAAGGATGCCATCAAACCAAATAGTAAATTCAAACAAAACAAATCAAAATCAATCAAAAGTAATGTATTTACAAAATTTAACTAGGGTCCCCGTCAAAATTTTAAGGGGATCTGTTGGGGAGGCCCAACACATCCTACTTCCTGCACACTTCAAATTTTCCTCCAAACAATGACCTAGCACATAATCAAAGAAGACAAGCATGTCTCATGTACCATATTTATCAATATTAGGGATTCTCATGTTCACCATGGTGAGCACCGTACCATATATAGCCCAAGAAGTGGGAGTTGTCAGCCAGTTCATGACAAATCTTGGTAAGGAGCACTGGAATGTTGTGAAGTGGATACTCAAACATTTAAGGGGCATTTCAAATGTTGTTATTTTGTTAGGATATTAAGATGCTCAGGATTTACTTAAGATCAACTTAGTATAATGTATATTTAGGTAAAGTGTGTTTCTTTAGTATGCATTTGTACTTATGTAATCCGATAGTCATGATATGTTCTAGACATATAGTGATTTGACTTTTCATCCTCACCTCAATCTTAATGACCATTGATATGTGGCTTAACACATTATTGGTACATGATCTCTATTTAAAGATCAAGCAAGGTCATTTGCTTGATGATTGATTGTGAGAAACTCATTGTAACATTTATTTTCTTTTGCATAATATATTGTTTCAAGTAGCTATTTGATTGGGGTCATGGACTATTTCCCTCTTCGAGGGTTTTAACTAACGGGCTTAATCAATCATCATTAATACTGTATCCCGTTGGCACAAGATGCAGCAAGAGTGTTGTATCCAAACCTTTCCTTTAATCATCAACCCGGGGGTCTATACAAACTTCTAAGGGTCCTGCACAATATGTGCAACCTACAAAGAAACTTAACGATGCCTATTAGTACGTAACTTCAAATCTTTCGAAAGTACTACTAGTAAAAAGCAAAGAAGAATTTAATCTATGATCTAAGGGTTGCTAGGGACATGGATCCCATTATTCGACTAGGCATCTATCCCTTTATCAACAGTCTCAGAAACATGTTTTAGAAATATCCTCGTCTAGCTTTAGACAAACCTTTTGAAGACTCCCTAATTTACCCTACCATCCACGCACCGATTACAAGTATTTTAATGACATCAAATTCTGATCAAGTAATGAAACAAATAGAGAATTTTGATGCTTTACCTAGCTCATATGACAATATGTCATGTGATATAAATATCACCATTCAAATTCAAATTGCAGATACAGTAAAAATATATCTATGCCGAATTAAAAGTGCAGAAATAATTCATCAAAACTACTCTATTGAAATATTGGAAATCTTCTACAAATTGTAGTCATTATACGCTAATTTCTCTATTATATTAACATACATACGAAAAAAGTAGATATATTCTAACACACAAGTCCATGTAGTCACCTATGGATGGACCCTTATCCAAGGTGATACAGGAACGGTAAGATTACTCAATAAGTTGATGGAATAAGAGTATTCATTTACTTCGAAAAGAACTGTTCAACATCAAAAACTTAGTTTCTTCTTTCAAACTGTAATAAAACTAAGTTCATAACAAAATGGGTGCTTCTTATGGGTGTTGAGTCAAAGACAATGTCAGATGGAACCTGGTTCCTTCATAACTCTGCTAAATCACCAAGTTATTAGTATATTTTTGGCACATTAGTTATTAAAAGGAAAGAATTAATCAACAAAGCAATTATTTATAAATCTGCATATAATCCAAACTAAGTGCCTCCTTGTCTTAATCTATGTGTATTATTTCCATTGTTGGGGTTTAGAATGCTCCAATTATCAAGAAAAAGGATGGCTTTTGCAACCAAAGGTGGGAGCCATCATTAACCATGAAAAAACAACAATGTGTTGACTTGTGACTTGTTTGTGTGAGTGGTTTATGAAGGTGTTTGATCTTCTAGAAATATCTTGTGTTAGTCGAACATTGTATCATAAATCTTATGAAGTTTCACTTCCGTTGGTGACTGATATCTCGAATGGGTGTTATTGTATGCATTAAAGGATTTCTAGTTTCTGATATTTCTATACAAATCTAGGTTGATAGAGGCAGTCCATTGCATTCATAGCATTGCTTTAAGTTGGAAACATTTTTTCGTTTCCTTGAAAAATGCTTATGTCTTCCCAAGATACAACCATTTTACCAGATGCAGAGGTGTAAGGTTTACAGTTACACATTTTTTTTCTCATAATCTTTCATATTTTAGCTTTTTTTTGTTGTATTTCTAGTTTTTTACCCTTTGGGGGTTTTCTTACCACGTATGCTTTTTTTCATGCACTTTGTGTGATCTCAATAAACCAGAAACAATGAGAAAATTTATATTTTGTAGTTACGCTAACTAAGGGTTAACCCCAAATCTAAGACATTTCAGTTTCAAATTTTCATTTTTGGTATTTGTTTGGTTGTGTGAAGTGTCTTGCAAGCCAAAAAGCAAGTTTTTTTTTGTAGGACACTCTTCCAAAAACAACAACAACACCAACACCCCCCTTCTCCTCCATAATATTACTAAACCTTTTCATTTTTATTAGCTCATTAAAGTTACTTTAAAAAGTAAGAGGCCTTGGGTTGAAGTCCTTCTTTTTGTTACTTTTTGTAAAAGTTCATGTAACTTTAAGTTATAAAGTAATTACATTGTAAAAGTGTTTCACACTTGTTTTATAAAAGTGGATCACTTATTTTAAAGGAACTTATTTGTAAAAGTGAGCTTATAGGAAAATTTATTAAAGGGGAGAATTCTTGCTTCATTTTTTACTCCAACCATCACGTGGATCAACCTTTGCTTGCAACGTGGCCCCTTGGTTGCCTTTAATGCATTTCTTCATAGAGACATAACTTTGACATCCGAGGTCCATTTTCAGTGTCGTTTTTTTTAAATTGAGTATTTTTCAAGATCTTTGCATCTAGACCATCAGTTTATGCTTTTGAAGCCATATTACATTTGCATGTTACAATATGGCTGATCCATGTGATATTATTCTTATCAATACCAACTACTTCTCATGGAAATCTCATATGGAGGATGTCCTACGAAGTAGGGGACTTTACTAGATTACCTTGGGAAAAGAAACTGAATCCATTGATGATGATAATAGAATCAAATGGTTCAATAAATGTGATGAAGTCCATGTATTAATCATGATGCTAATTTCTAATGATTTGTGATTCCACCTGCAAGGAATTGATGAACTAGATACGGCTTGGAAAAAATTAGAAACTTTGTTTGGTAAACACAATGAGATTCAAGATCATTGACTTGAAAATGAGTTGGTTGCTTTAAATCCAAGTGATTTTACTTACATTCAAGACCATCTATCTAAATTCAAAAAACTTAGAACCTTAGTGAAGAATGAAAAATATCTAATCCAGAAAAGCAATGTATTTATGTTATTTTTCCAAGCTTGGTCTTGGATTTTTTTTTGTATCTACCTTTTACTCCATGAAATAATCTTCGGGGACTAATTATGTAGAACCTACTCTTGAATCTTTTTGTGATTCCTTGATTAGAGAGAAAGATAAACACACACATATTGGAGTAATCAACACTGTAGATACATCTGTAAAAGCCTTAGTAGCACATCAGAAGAATAAAACCAAGAATCCCAAGAAGCAACATCCTCGCAAAAATAAGCAAAACAAGGGTCTTAAACCCTCTCAACTAGATCATCCTTCCAATGATGACAAAGGAACCAAATCAAAAGGTAAAAAGACTGAGCGTCATTGCAATTTTACGGGAAAGATGGTCATGTGGAACCTGTTTCAAGATAAGGTAGCCTTAGAAGCAACAATGAAGAAGCATAACATCAACCTTGATTCATCTTATAACTCTACATCCCATGAACATGCACTTTGTGCTTCTTGTTTTTCCTTCAATGCATCTTCTTCCTCTTCTTCTTCTACTGAGTGGCTCATTGATTTTGGAGAATCTTATCATATGGATAAGGATAAAGCCATATTTTCTTCTATAAATGAATGTAACACCAAACAAATATTTGTTGTTGTTGATAGATCCCTTAATTTTGTAGGATCTAGAACATTTCAACTAGATGATGGTCAATTCAATGATGTATTATCAGTTCCAAAAATTTCCTACAATTTGTTGTCAATCTATCAAATCACTTATTCTGGTGAAGGTAAGACTATAACATTTACACTTCACCAAGTTCTAATAAAGGATTTCAAATATCATAAACATCTCATAGCTACTAGAATCGATGATTATATTACCAAGTTGTACAGATTCAACAACTTTGGGTCATCACCTTTTTCCTTAGTTTTTATTGCTCACAGTGATGACCTGAGAGGAAACATTAGCATGAGTGATTTGTTCATTTAAAATATCGCTCATTGCAACAACTATGTAATCAAAAAATGGTGATTGGTCTTCCTCTTGTATCTTGCAGAGATGGTGTTTGTTCTAGGTGTGTTCTCAAAAAACATCATCAGGACAGTTTTGAAAAACGCACCTCTTGGAACACCTCAACCCCCTTGCAGTTTGTTCATAATGATTTGTGAGGTTTGATTCCTTTTGATTCTTTCTTTGGATTCAAGTATTTCTCATCTTTCAGTGATGACTTCTTTAGACACACTTGGGTTTACTTCTTAAAACTTAAGAGTGAAGTTTTTGACAATTTTTTGGCCCACAAAGCCCTTGTAGAGAAACAATTTGGACATCAAATACACAAGTTAAGAATAGATAATGGAGGTGAATATGTAAACAAAAAATTTAATTCTTACTGCACTGCACAAAAAATTCAAATGCAACATAGCGTTCCATACTCACCACAACAAAATGGTGTTGCTGAGAGAAAGAATCGCACATTAAAAGAAATGGCTAACTATATGCTCCAAGCTAAGGGATTAAGTCTTCAATTTTGGGTTAAAGCCAATAATTGTGTCAATTACATAGTTAATCGCACTCCCACTAAGTCTCTAAAGATATAACACTGGAAAAATATTGGAGTAACATTAAACCATATGTCAGCCACTTCTGTTTGTTTGGTAGTGAAGCATGGGCTCATATTACTTATGAAAAAAATGGAAAGCATTGTAGCCTAAGAGTGAAAAGTGCATTTTTTTGGATATTATGAAGATGTAAAAGGTTATAGAGTTCTTCAACCAAGATCCAATGACATAATTATTAGAAGAGATGTTAAATTTGATTAAAATATCTCTGCTTATGAGCCTAATTCAGCGTTGGTGCCATCTATGGCATGTGAGCCATCTTCAGCGCTTGTTCCATCTTCTACTCCCAAATCCCTTGAAAGTGTTCCTATTCCAGCTTCTTCTTCTGATGATGATAATGAGGATGGAAATTCCCCTCCTCATGTTCATTTTCCTCCATTTTCACTAGCACAATGCTTCCTCGATGGGTTCATACAACATGCAAATCAACCATTGATCTTGTCAGTGATCCTAGAGATCAACACCAAACACATTCAGAGTTCCAACAAGCCTCTTCTCTTTCGGCTCAAGTTTCATACAATCATGATCCAGAAACATTTGCAAAAGCGACAGGAAATCCATATTTCTATGGATGAAGAATATCATTCCTTGATGGCGAATGATACTTGGGATCTTGTACCTCTTCTGAAAGGAAGAAAACTTGTAAGATGTAAATGGGTCTATAGAACTAAGTATGCATCATATGGAAGTGTTGGAAGACTTAAGGCAAGGTTAGTTTCTAAAGGATTTTCCCAAGTTGAAGGAATTGACTACAATGACACCTTTGCCCCTATTGACAAAATGAACTCCATTCACTTTGTTCTTACCCTTGCCGCTTCACATAAATGGGAGGTCCATCAAATGGATGTCAATTCCTCTTTTTGCATGGAGATTTGCATGAATAAATTTGCATTGAACAACCTTTTAGGTATGTTCAGAATGACTCTAGCCTTTTCTATCACCTTAAGAAATCTCTATATGTCCTTAAGAAAGCTCCTTGAGCCTGGTATACCAAAATGGATGGATTTCTCCTTGACGCTATTTTTTCTAGATGCCATTCTAACCCCAATGTCTATACCAAGAAAGTAGGAAACCATCTCGTCATCCTTCTTCTTTATTTTGATGACCTTATTCTTACTGGTAGTGACCATAACCTTTTAACCCATGTGAAATCCAGCCTTAAGAAGAAATTTTAAATGATAGATTTAGGACATTTTCACTATTTTCCTAGCCTCTAAGTCCTACAAACCAAAGAAGGAATATTTATTTCTCAGTCTAAGTATGTGTGTGACCTTATTCATTTCTTTCACATCGAAGTAAACCAACCCCATCTCCCTTTTAGTCTAGAGTCAAAATTTCTCTCACTTGCACTTCACCCAAAGTAGATGTCACCTTGCATCGTCAACTAGTTGGTAGTCTCTTATACTTGACTCATACATGTCTTGATATTTCCTTTGTTTATGGTCTTGTTTCCCAATATATGAAAACAACCGATGAAAGCCATTGGAAAGAAACAAAAATGATACTTCATTATATCCAAGGTATAGTTTAGTTTGGGATGCATTACAGTTCACAGGGACGCCTTTGTTGGTTGGTTTTTTTATTCATATTGGGATAGCAACTCTGATGATCAGAAGTCTACTATAGGATATTTTTTCAGTCTTGGTTTTGAACCTGTCACTTGGGTTTGTAAGAAACAACAAGCTCTTTCTCTTTCTTCAACAAAAGGAGAGTATCAAGCCATAGTTAATGCAAGTTAGGAATCCTTGTGCCTCCAATAGATCCTTTCAAAGTTTAGATTTGAGCATCGACATCCTACTATCCTTTGGTGTGACAATTAGAGTGCCATAAAGTTCACCAAAGATACAATTCAACATCAACACAATAAACATTGAGCTACATATTCAATTCATCAGAAAGCTTTTTCACGATCACGTTCTCAAAGTGCTCTTTTTCCCCATAGATGATCAAGTTGTAGACATCTTCACAAAGTCTCTTACAGAAGTGAAGTTTTCTAAAATCCACTTTATGGTAGGAGTTTAGGAATTTTTCACCAAGGGAGGATATTTTCTAATGTCTCCTTCCTTATCCTATAGTGTCACTTTTTTAAATCCTTCAATCCTATCCTAAGTTGTTCTTAAGAGGGGTGTTAGGATATCAAGGCACTTAGGAGTCAGTTAAGATCAACTTGGTATAATGTGTCTTTAGGTAAAGTGTGTTTTTCAGTATACATTTGTACTTATGTAATCAAATGGTCACAATATGTTTTAGACATAGAGTGATCTGACGGTTCATCCTCTCCTCAATCTTAACGACCATTGATATGTGGCTTAGCACCTGATTGGTCCATGATCTCTATTTAAAGAGCATGGATGGTCATTTGTTCAATGATTAATTGTGAGAAACTCATTGTAACAATTATTTTCTTTTGCATAATATATTGCCTCAAGTAGCTATTTGGATAGGGTCATGGACTATTTCCCTCTTTGAGGGTTTTAACCATGTAAAAACATCGATGTATTGATATGTGATCTGTTTGTGTGAGTTGCTTCTGAAGGTGTTCAATCTTATGGAAATATCATGTGTTAGTTGAACATATTTTCTATAGATCAATAGATTTACAAATCAAAGGTTTTGCAGATTTTGATTTTGGTGGAAAAAGAGATGGACATAAATCTACTATATTATATACTTTCACTCTTTCTAGTGGACTTGTAAGCTAGGCATCTAAGTTGCAATCAATGGTAGACTTATCAAACACTGAAGTAGAATATGTGGTAGCAACTGAGGCTAGTAATGAGACAATATGACTAGAGCGACTGATGGATGAATTTAAGATGCTACATGGGAAGAACACTTTGTATTGTGACAATCAAAGCTCTATTCACCTAGTGAAGAATATAGCATTTCATGATTGCAAAAAGTATATAAGAAAAGTGGTGGAATACGTTAGGATCTTGTTGAATAAAATTGATATTGATGAGAATATTGCATATATGCTTACATTGCCAATCAGAACAGAGAAGTTTGAATGGTGCAAAATTTCTATGGGCTTGTTGAAAATGTGATAAAGGAAACATTGGGAAATGACATGCAAGTAGAAAACATATGCAAGAAATGTTTTGTATATTGGATTCAAGTGGGAGAATGTTAGGAGGTTAAGTGAATATCAAGATATATGACATTTTCCTATATAATGGTACATGACTATTAACATGCATGATTTGTATGCACCAGGCCTATGGGGGGGAGGGGCGCTAGGCCTCCCTTGTCTATGGGTGTAGGGGTGGAGCCCCCGCTGTGAATTTTTTTAGACCCTTCTAGTGTATTCCAATTCCTTTTGGAACCCTCATATCTATTGTATAAAAGGGGAGTGACCCCTAGCATTGTATCACAAGAGAAGAAAGCATTGTAAGTTTTTTACCAAGTAATAATAAAATATCAAGCTGCCATTGCCCCATGGTTTTAACTATGCACAACATGGTTTCCACGTAAATCTTGTGTTCTATTATTATTGTTGTTTGCTTCTATTTTTTATATTTTTCTAACAGGAATGGACACAAGTCAAAACACATCACTATGTATCAACTCCAAGATTCATTTTTCTCTTGTAGCATAGGATGGAGATTATACTTTATTTTGTTTACCATATATACAATTTCACGGAAGTCACAATCTAATGAGCAACAAGACATATCTTCAACCATACAAACACTTTGAAGGCCCTTCTCTCCAATGTTTCCCAGACATTGATGCCATAGAATTGTCTTATCTCCAAGGATAATAGGGGTCCAATCTTCTTCATTGATACCCTCACAAACAACAAAATTGTTACACCCATTATTAATAGTGCTTCCCAATAGCTTGTTCAAAGTTCCAATCCGAACTTCCCTCATAAACACTATTGATCCTAGAACCTTCTTGCATGTTTCATTTTCAAATACAATATGCATGACTACATCACTTATCTTACTTACAAATATCAAGTTGTTGGCTAGGTCTAGAATGCACAAAAATTTAGGAAACGTTTTAATCCTTCCATCTTTAATAAATATCTTGACCCTTCCACATCCTATGATTTTGGTTGTCGATTCATCCCCTAGGAAGACATCACCTCCATGTAATTTTCATATTCACAAAACCACTCCTTTCCAGGAGTCATATGAAATGAATCACCTACGTGGCTCAACCATACATCATGATCTGAATATGTTCTTGTAGATGTCAAGTAAATATTAACTCCTTCATCCATGGAGGTTTCCACTTATGTGGAAGCTGCATCATTAGATCCCTTACTTTGATCAACATTCTTATATAATATGCAATCTTTGATTATAATGTCCAACTTTATCACATTTCCAACATTTCCTTATAGATTGTCTTGTAGATTTAGATATGCACCCCACAAACTCTCTCTCTCTCTCTCCCCTAAAAATGGCCTCTTACAAATAAAACATCCTTGCCCATACCCTCTGCATTTTATGCTCACTTCATATGATAACAAGGATGCAACTACATTCTTGAAATTTAATGTGGATTAACTTACTAATGATCACTACAAGTAGTTATCCCAAGAGTCTATCAAAGAACATAACAAGGTAATGCACATATCTTCTTCCTCTATATTAATATCAACAAAGACAAGTTGACTTACTAGAGTATTAAAGGAATTTAGATGCTCCATCATGGAGTTGTCATCATCCATCCTAAGATGACACAACTTATTTCAAAGAAACAACTTGTTTATTGGGGACTTTGACTGATACAAATTCCTTAACGTATCTTGCAACTTCTTTGGGTTATCTTCTCCAAAGACATTCAACAATACCAAATCTAAGAGGTAGAGTTGAATCATACTTCATGTCTTTCTTTCCAGTTTTTATCTATCTTCTTTCGATATAGTAGTAGGTTTTGTACTTGGATACAAAGCAACCCATTGTTCTCTATCTACAAGAAGATCTTCCATCTTTGGCTTCCATAACTCGAAGCTCTAGTCGTTAAACTTCTCTATTTGTCTTGTTGAATTGCTTACCACTTTTCTTTATACAAAATTCATTTGCGCAAAGCTCCCACTCAATACCAAGTTTATCATAGACCTAAGATACCCTTTCTCTTCATAGAATAAGATAAACCTTAACAATAGAGGCATCACCCTAAAGCCAATAACTTCACTGTGATACCAAATGAAAAATTTGATAAACTTGTGAAAAAAAAACATAATCTAAAAACATAAGAATAACATTGGCTCGCATATACAATACACACTATCCTAAGTCGCATGACATAAAGGCATGTCATATTTTCATAAAACGACCCTGGAAATAGGACACACACACACATATATATATAACATTTAAAATCCCTTCCAATCTTGGTTTTACCCTTTACCTACACAATAAGATAATAAAAGATTGTGACATCTCTTTCTCTACAACTAAAAGTGTGAAAACACAATGAAAAATAGCTTTTGGAGTAGGTCACAGAACATGCCTTAAACACATGTTTTAACACAAACACATAGCACCTAAATTACATGTCATGTTTCAAAGACAATATCTTTTTTTATACTCATTCCATTTACCATGATATAATACCATATCACATTTTTTTTAATTTATGATAAACATGTATTTTATCAAAACTATATACTTGTTATTTTTGGTATTATTTTCATAAAATTTATTAAGATTATTAAATTATTCGATCTCTTTTAAAAATCTATTTGTTTAAATAAATTAGATATTTTGAAAAATTAAGAAAAAATAAATTTAAATTATACATTATTAAATTAATCAAAATATTTATCAAAACCATATATTTGTTATTTTTTGTTTTAATAAATTTATTTTATTATTGGTTTTTTATGTTTATTTATTTTTGTTGGTTTTATTTGTTTATTTATTTTTATAAAATTTATTAGGAATATTAAATTATTTAATTTTAAAAAAATATTTTATTTAAGTAAATTAATTCATTTTGATAAATTAAAAAATAAAATTATACTTATTAAATTAATCAAAATAATTTAAAATTAAACAATGATTAATTAACTATTAAAATTACTGTATTAATCTTAAACTTCTAAAAGATTATAAATATTTCCTCATTTCATTTTTTTAATATATGTATGAAACTTCATCATTATCTTTTTAGTCCCTCGGATAGGCAGAGACTATATATTCTGGTTTTTGTTATTAATTCTCTTTACACCAAAATATTTTTAAACATTGATTATAGTTTGTTTAATGTTAAACAATTTCATTTATTTATTTGTATTTATTTAATAAAATATATTAGTAAGTGTGCAATTCCGGAGTAGAAGCTACTTCTTTATCTTTCACAAGTTCAGTCTGTAAGGGTTTCTGGTGCTTTCTGATATGTGACGACACATTCTAACAAATGATAGGTTGTATATCTATGCCTTCATGCATAAAGGTTGTTTGCTTCACCTTCAATGGTTCTCCACCTTGTATCAAAATGTTCTTGAAAGCATCTAGTTGTTGTATAGATTCTTCATATACCATTTATGAAACATCCAAATGATTTTTTTGATGTCAGAATAATCTATGTTGCAATCTTTTTTTTGGCGTGATTGAAAAATTCCTATTTGTTTTGGTGTGCAATATAGAGATGATCCATATGCACTTTAAGTTTTGGCATTCTCGGGTGACCGAGATTGATAATGCAGACTCTTGTGTCTAGAGTTGTTCCTACTCAGATATTGTATCGAACTGTTGAGGTCTTGAGAACTTCGGAATTTTTGAACTAGACTAATTAACTTACTCTTTTCCTAAGGAAGACATATTTCTGGGATCCAAGGGGCATGAGGGTGAGGGTTTGGATTAATGGTTTTGTTACCTCGTAACCTTCTTTGTTTCTTTGACAATGGAAGGAACTTTGATTCTCCAGTTTGGGGCGGTGTGGCTCTCTGTGAAGATTCTAAGGAAGGAATTGTCATCTTTGTAGGGATTGTGGATGGAACCGAAGGCAAATACAAGTTGCTAAGCCAGAATGAAATCCATGCTGTGGCCATTGGCACCTGGAAAGCAGGTCAGGCTACTGGGGATGTTGTCTTCAACGCCATTGTGCAGGTAATAGACTTTGGATTCTGCAGGAACATTACGTAGAGTGAAAAATTTATTAGAATACCATGGTATTAATGGGGGCTAGTTTGTAGGCTGGGATCAATGAGGCTTATGAATCTGTTCTTAGAATTCTGATAATGTATTTGACAATTGGGTATTGCAGGAGGGTTACCGCCATATTGATACTGCTTCAAAATATGGTGTTGAGGAGGAGGTGATGATTTACCATTAGTTGTTGTGATTATTGACTTAAAATTGTGGGTTCATTGATTTTTTGAAAAAATACTGTGGTAGTCTTTGAATTGCTTCAATAGTTTGCATGGTTGATTGCTTAGTTGTGTGTTGCAGGTTGGCCATGGACTGAGAGCTACCATGGATGTAGGCATTAATAGGAAGGATCTGTTTGTGGTATCCAAGCTTTGGTAGGTATCACATTTTAACATTTTATGATCTTCTACTTCACCTTGTAAATTGATCTCCCAGTTACTAAGATTAACCTAACCGTTTTTAAACCGGAAGACCTAACCTGTGTCTAATGGGATTTTCATTTTCTTTTCTGTTTGGAATTTGGGCAGGTGCGCTAGTATGTCTCCGGATAAAATCAGGGCTGCTCTTGACACATCTCTTAATAATCTACAGCTTGACTATCTTGATCTTTACCTGGTATGTAACCCTCATGTTTGAGGTGCCTGGTATGTAACCCTCATGTTTGGGTTGGAGTAATATTGTTTTACTGCACATATTCTCATTTTCATAAGAGGAGAGGTCCCAAATTCACAAAATCCCAAATCCAAATGGGAAGAGAAATCCCCTGTAAACAATAATTTGTCTATGACGAGGGCTACATATATGTGTGTATCACTCTCTGTTTGACCTACTTGGCTTATATAGAGGACGTACTTGAATCAAAATATTGAGGATTTAACCAAGAAGTTCATCAAACTTGGTTTCTTTGATAGATAGAAACACATATGCCTGTGTTTCTGATAGAGTCAAAATCAAATGAGAAGTCGAGTTTAATCAAGATTCAGTCAAAGAACCAGTTAAATAATGATTGATTTGATTTTATCTCTGTGTGCCAGGTATTGGAGCACAGGTAAAGTATTTTACTTCCATGGGAGGTCAAAATATATTTCCTCTTATAAATATATTTAGTTTGGATCCCTGAACCTGGCAATCTTCTTCTCGCTTCCTATATAACAATCACGTATGTGCCCAGTTTAGAGTCCGTGATTGATTACTCTAGAAGAAGATGTCATGCAAAACTTATTGTAGTGTACGTGTGGATTAGTGATTATGTGTGTGTATAAAGGCATGTGTCTTTGTTTCCCAAGAGAGGTACCTGGCACTCTTACTTTCTTGTATTCAGCCCAGTCATTACCCCGAAAAAAATTTGCAAGGTAAAATGACCATCAAGTTTAGTACTATAGATTGATTAAAATTTTAAAGAACTTGCTAACATATTTTGTTTTGTGTATGGCAGATCCTAAAGGACGTAGGTGTAAGAAATATGAGGGTGATGACAAACAATCCTGCTAATTATGTTGGTCTCAGGGGTTGTGGATTGAAATTTGTTGGTTGGGTTCCCGTTCTTTCACCAATAACTCCAGAAAAACAGTAGATATATTTGGAGACAAAACGTTCCAAAATGGGCCACATTTATGGGTCAGTTCTAGTTGGCCCATTTTCTCAAACCCTTCACAGTAATATAGATAACATCAATTCCCCGAAATCTTTATCATGATTTAATTGAAATCTTTATCATGATTTAATTGCAGATTGGAATTAGACTCACATCACATTCGATGATGATCAATTTTCCCCTTGTTCTTTAGATTTACTTGAGGCATATTCATGCCTTCTGTTGGCACGGCTAACTATCATTTTGCTTTATTTTTTTCGAGTTGCCTATTCTTTCCTTAGCCAAATATCAATACATCCAAAGGAATGGTCGCCATGTTACGATTTGTCAAAAAGGAATTGGGCACATTTGTATATTAAATAATTTTTATTTTCTTTAATCTAATTCATTTCTGTCATGAATCTGTCCTTTTTTGAAGTCTGGCATTAGGAGATTTATCCATTATATATGTATTTGGAGTTGTGACATGTAGAAAGTCCTTATTCTGCTATTATGGGAATTGTTAAAATGCCATGTTATGGAAAACATATCTTTTATTAGAACTGTATTTTAATGTCTTCGAAGGATTGGATACATGGTCAAATGATGAAGTTCAAATCGTGTGCTACAGATCTTAAGTTGCATAAATGTTTGTTCCATACGAGTTGTAGCCAAGGCCCAAAATTAGAATGGCTGCAATTAGAATCAGGTATCCTAAACCCCTTCTTTTTTACAAAGACTGTGATATAGCTGTACTTATTACGTTAGTTGTATCAAGCAACAAATTCATTGTAACAAAAGAATCCTAGATCCATTTTTACAAGCTCTGATGCACGTGTACTTATTACTTAGTTTTATCAAGCAACAAATGAATTGTACCATAAGATAAGAAGCATATTTTTGTAGAAGTTAAATGAGGAGAAAGTATATTTAAAAAATAGTTATCACTGACGTCGCCCTTGCCTAGTGGAGTCTTAAGGACAGTTTCAACACATTTACTTTATTGCCATATTGAAAATTCTGGCTGTTCCATTGAAAAGAGGCTGATGTTTTTTATTAGACTTAAATTATTCCCCGTCAACATCCACAACCAGTTCATATGTTTTACCATATATACTTATTGTTCATAGGAGGGAGTTTACAACATTTTTCTCATATCAATGAACCAGTTCTCTCCAAATGATTGGTACTGCATCCCGAAATATGCAGTTTTTTTTACTTAAAAGCATAATATACTTGTGTAGTTCCAACAATGTAAGCCTGTTACACAGTTTCAAAGTTCCATTACAAAATAAAAAAGTTGCACTGAAATTGAAGTGGGGAAACATATACGGCAATTTTTTTATAAAGCTCGGATACAAAATTGTGGAGAAACAACAAACATGTATGTAGGCAAAAAAAACCAGGAGACCTAAAACATTCATACTACCATTCTTCATTTAGATTTAGAAACCTAATACTTATCATTCATCACTACCATCTAGTATCATTAATCAACGAATCACAAAATAATAGCAAACTCAAAATTGTACAACTACAATGTAAATATATAATTAATGAACATGTGCAAATTGCAAAATGAGTGGTGTACTATCATTAAATGTTGAAAACCTGATTACAAGATACAATTACATATGATCAAATTTGTCTTCATCCATGTAACAAAGCTCCACATCATTATGTTGATCCTTGGGCAGTTGATGCTTTCCTTGCAACTCCATTAGTCAGGGTAGTATGCAATATTTGATGAATTTTAAGCCATTCTTTTATGTTGGGAAATTTGTTGGTTCTAAAGCCAAACAGCAGAAGTAAGCTCCCAATATTCTCCAATGTGTTAACTACAAACACTTCTAATGCTTCTGGATTTGGAATTATTTGTGCCTAAACTGCAACTTCAAGACCATAAGAGTGAGCAAAGCCACCAATTGGAAGAACAAAGCCAAGCATTTGCCACAGGTTCCATCTAGAGCAATTGTGGATGATAGACACATGCTAGTCCTCTACTATATCAGTAGCACTTATGGTCGATACTCCATCTACAGTCCTATCAATATGACTCATATTTAGTGTGAAAATATTTATTTTCTTTACAACTATAGAGGGCCTTGAATACAAATTTGAGATAAATTTGTCATGTGACTTGTGATAATTTGACTTGGGTTAGCTGAAATGGGCATTAAAATTTAAAAAATGTTGATATTTCACACTACTTTATAAATGAAATATAACCAGTGGTTTTCTGCAACACATGACAAAGATGGACAATCTTGAAGCAGGTGGACAATGCTTTTGGTTATTTTGCTGCATTATACGTATGCCTATATTATTGTCATATCGTTCTTTACACTTTATCAGCCTTCATTGTCATGCCTCACGCCACTTGTGTTTGCTTATGAAAAGGAGGCATCCTGGTGCAAGACTATTAGCTTACATTTTGTAGACAAGCAGCCTAAAATAAAGAAGCAACTTCCAAGAAACATATAAATACTGTGCATACTGTCGTGAGTGTTTCCTATGTTAAATGCGCATGATTGTCAATGTTTTGGAGTAGACATACTCTGCCTTGAGAGAACATATTCATGGGGAACAAATGCAATGCATAATGCACAGATTAAGTTCTCACTACCATATATGGAGGGTTCAAAACCGTTAAATCTGAATCTATTTTCCAATAAAATTGTAGAAAAAATATTATAAAATATTTTAAAAAATAATATTATTTGTATAACTTTATTAAAACATTATGTTTGTAATAGATTGTTATGAAATTAATTCCAAAATGGTGAGAGAATACATTCAAGGGGAACAAATGCAATGCATAATGCACAGATTAAGTTCTCACTACCATATATGAAGGGTTCAAAACCGTTAAATCTAAATCTATTTTCCAATAAAATTGTAGAAAAAGTATTATAAAATATTTTAAAAAATAATATTATTTGTATAACTTTATTAAAACATTATGTTTGTGATAGATTGTTATGAAATTAATTCCAAAATGGTGGAACAAAACTAAAAATTAGACACATGCTCAATTAAGCTTGAAATTCGATGAAATTGTAATTATTGGAGGGTGACTAAGAGAGATAACTACGTTTGAACATTAAAAATTATGTAGAAAGAGAGATAGATTGATTATTTTCAAACATAATTGATTGGTTGACGCTTAATGGATATCCAATAGTATTATATTCCTTGGCATTACAATCCATTATGCAAACTATATAGATGCATGAACGTACTTTTTTATAAAGAAAAACAATTTGGCAAGCTGATATATTTTAATTATTAAAAAATGTATGTGAGGTCAAAACAATAAACTTGATATTAACATTAAAGTTCACTATTGATAGCAACATTTATAATTTTCTTTTGATGGCATTACAATCCATTATGCAACTTATATAGATGCATGAACGAACTTTATCTTAAAGAAAAAGATTTGGCAAATTGATATATTTTAATTATGGAACCACAAGATAAGAATGATTACACTTTAGAAATATGTGTTCCTTATGATAGAAGACAATGACAAGCACTCAACTTTTTATGCTATCTTAAGATGATGGATAATCTGAAAGGATATATAGGTGTAATGTTTATAAATTTTTAAATTTAAATTTATATATAAATATATAAATATAAAAAAATTAAATTATTTAAATAAAATGAAATAAAAGATAATTTTATTTTATATAAATGTAAAATATAATTTATATGATAAATTAAGATTAAGTGCTAAATTAAAATGGAATAAAGTCAAAAATCATATATTATTCTTTTATGGAACGTTGAGTTTTTAGTGGAGAAATTGTGGAAAGGAAAGCTTAAGAAAATTAAGTGATTCTTTATATTATTTTGAATTTGCTTGAATGTTGTTGTTTAGAATTGATATAAAGTAATCCTAAATGTGAAAAAATAGAATGATGAATTTTATTTTATTATTAATAAATATTGCTAAATAGATATAAATATTTTTTAATATAAAATTGTAATTTATATTTTGAATTTATTTAAATATTTAATGAATGTCTCTACTTTTAAACTGGTATGTGCATGATCTCTCTTCATTTACATATTGAATGATTGAATGACTGATTGAATGTGAATGAAATTTATCCTTCCCTATAATATGCTCAAACAACTTGGATTTTACAACTCTCATATTTTCCTATTATGGGTAAGGTTTTGAAATTATGCATTACTTCTTGTTTTCAGATCTCTAAAAAATTGAATTTAAGACTTCAGGCTGATAAAGTGGGCTCTTCATAGAGGAACAATCACAATTCCAAAGTCCACTAATTCTGACAAAATAAAGGAGAACATTCAAGTGTTTGGATGGGAGATTCCTGAATTGGATTTCAAGGCTTTAAGTAGCCTTCAAAATCAGGTATGTTTGGTTTCTAGTTAGTTGAGAGTAATGTGGGATGAATGTTGAGATGGTGAGAGCGAGCTTCCTGAATTGGAATTCAAGGCTCTGAGTAGCCTTCTAGATCAGGCATGTTTGGTTCTCAGTTAGTTGAGAGTAATGTGGGGTCAATGTTGAGATGGTGAGAGGGATATAATGACTGTTGTGTTGTTGAGATAGTGAGAGTGGGCTATAATAACTGTTTTTGTTGGGTTTTGCAGAAAAGGGAGTTGGATGGCTCTGAATTGTTTGTATGCACAAATGGACCTTACAAATTTGTTGAAGAGCTTTGGGACTATGAATCCTGAGGTGGCCATGGATGAACTCATTTTGCTTTTGATATTGTGTAACTAAGTCTAAGTGTTTATATTTCTCTTGTTCATGTATCCTCCATTGAACAAGAGTTATCCCGACCAGTTGTCCTGTGATGTGGATTTGTTTGTGAGATAATAATTACATGGTATCCCATTTTATATAAATGGGATGTGACTACACTTTGAATTGTGATTTTTTATAAGTTCTAAACGGAGATACTTGACTTTTTTTCTTTTTACGTTCAGACGAAATAATAATATTGAATTGTGGTTCTCTATTTGTTCTCTATTGAAGAGCACCTTTGGCATGTGGGAAGTATTCATCAAGATGCGTGTCCAGCCATGTATATGGCAGCCTCATGACACCAGGGACACATGCCATTTCCATCTATTTTCACACAACATCAGCTGGCCACTGCTTGCATGTGCTCTCTGTTCAATGCATTGGGTGATAGACAGAAGAGAGAGGAAATTATTAACCCAGTCAAGCACTCTTTCCTATATTTAACAAGGTGGAGAGAATTATAGTGACACTTGTTTCAATTGTCTAACCTTACCTCCTAATGGGCTCACACCTGCAGATCTTTCACTTTCTCTATTAAACATGGATCATTTGGTTGATTCAACACCAAACTTCTGGAATTAATAATATGTTTTCATTTAAAATTTAAGCTCAAACAATGACAACCATTACAACGTCATCCCCGTAAAAAAAAATCCACCACCTTTGTTTACTTAAAGAATTTGCATCGAGCTCAACAAAGTATTATCAAACTGAAGATTGTAAATATTCAAATGTGAACAAAAAGTTCCATTCAAGTATGATATTTGGATACTAATCACTTCACAATAGGCATTGAAGTTACGTTTCACATAATAGTTCATAAAACTCAACATGTGACTGTGAAAAAATTTACTCTTCCATACTGCAATAGCAGAGTGGCCACTATTGAACATCAAAGGACTTTAGGAATAATTCCAATAACATCAACATGGAAACGAAAGACAAGAAAATTCCAAACTAAACTGATGGCTAGTGGGAGAGTTAAAGGGCCAACTTCCATAGATTGAACTAAAGCAACACGATGAAAATAGACTGTCGATGAATCAAACAATGTTGACAAAATTCCAATTTGGGAACAATAAACTCCTGTATCATATATGCAACCGTGAAAATGAACAAATGGTGAGCTTGGGGTTGACATTTAACCATGAAATACAAAACCATTATAGGGAACATGAAGGTGTGTAAGACAACGACATCAACGACAGAAAAGACCAGTCATTGTAGATATATTTCATTTTCTCTCTATATCCGAGTCACCAAAAAGAACACTATCACCCGAAGATGAATATTAGGTTTTGCTAAAATAAAAATATAGTCCACAAAATATTTCATCAAAATGTTAACAATTGATTATGAGAATCAATGTTGTGAGAACATTGATTATGTGAAGTACTAGGTCAATTACATAAAACATAACAAGTCTACATGCCATTGATTATCTCCAATTCTTATTATTATTTTAAAATCTATGTACCACTATTATTATTTTTAAATCCATGTACAATATGTTAAGTGTACTTTCAATCTGGACGAAGTAATCCTTTAAGAGCATATCTAGTTTCTCCACATCAAGAGACCTAGTACCGTTGTGACTGTTGCTGTAATCATTTATTATCGGTGCTTAAGTTGCAGCTACTAGGCCTTCAACATGGTTTCCAGAAGAACTTAATAGATTTTGTGGATTAGTATGCCTCTCAAGCAGTGATATTTCCTCCTCTGGATCACATTGGGTAGGTTCATACTCGGTTCCATCTCTTCCCCCATAAAACGAAGAGGGTGAGGAATTCCCATCTGGATAATGCTGCCCCAGCTTATCTGTTGAATACATCTCAATGATATCTTCATCATCATCAAGTAAATGTCCAAGTTCATCTCTTACATTTTGAACACAACCAGATATTGCAACCAAACGACTTTTGATCTGTCTAAGTCTTTCAAGATCAAGAGTATTGATTTTAGATGTCAACTCATCCAGTGTGGGATATGCTTCTTCTTCTAGAATGGGTGTAGTCTCAGATTCCAAGCAGCGTCGAGGTTCTCTAGAAAGACATTTTCATAAAAATAAAAAAAATAAAAAAATTAGCTATTGAAGTTCTCTATTGTCCATAGAAATCGATAAAGTAGGCATCATGCCAAACAATGTTGTTTGCTAGAAGGCTAATTATTTCTGCAAACAATAAAACTGAATTCTCTGATAGACCAGGACGCCATTATTCCAACACCTTAGTGACTGAACCAATAGAACCCCCTCAACCTAGACCCATTTATGTGTTATGTGTGTAAGCATGAGGAAGTTGAATGGGATCGGATGAGCAACATACATGCATCAGTAGATACTAGCAGCATGGATGACACAGTATTCACAGATCAACAGAACCATGGGCAACTGACTGACATTAATGTCACAAGTTAATTAGATGATGGCAATGATGGCTAAGCATTGCTCTCATTGGGGAACGAGGTGGAGGGAAAAGATTGAGATAGCCACCCCCAACAATTTTAAGACAAGATATTGTGGTGCGAGAGGCATCAGGAGATCTAGAGGCCATGGTTATCCAAGATATGTGATTATTTGAAGTCATTGTGGGATGCTATTGGAAGATAACTGTAATGATTCATCTTGATAGGAAGGAAAAAATAATGTTCAACAAAAAGAAAGCTGGAGGGGAGCAAATCTCAAAGAGACAAAGCTCACTAATTGGCAAGCTGATAATGAACCTGAATTTTTCCTTTGTGGAGAGCTGGGGCAGAGTAGAGGATATTAGAAGCACATCTTGACTAACTGACACAATCAATATGAGATGTATATTGCTTTGATAAATGTATTTAATGCACTGTTAGAAATCCCAACTATATGAGTTTTTATGTATCACTACATTTGTATAGGCCATATTATTTTTGCACTGTTAGAAATCACAACTATATAAATTTCGACGAATCCTTGCACTTGTATAAGACATATCATTTCTTCACTTTGTACAAGTCATTTGATTTTGGATCTATGAAGGTTGTTAATCTAGAAATCCAGATAGGTATTTTTCAGTGCAATGACCATTTGTATATTAATTCCATATCTAGATATGTTTGCAATTCATATTCAATACACTCTATACACTATCTTGAATTAAATTTTCAAATACAAATTTATATGGATTTGTCATGTTCAATCCAATACACTATATACTTTACTAAATTTCACACAAATACACTATATTTTGATAATTTTCACGTGACAATATATAGGTGAGATTGGTTTTGTTGGCCTTTATTTGACAGTTACGCTTTCTAAATATGTCTGTGCTTGCAACTTGATCCCAGTTTTAAGAACATTTATTTCGTATCAATTTCATCGTATAATTTTTGTTTTGTAGGCGTTTATATTCGATGTTGAGGTAGGATCCTATGATGACGAGGCTATCAAGAATGTTGAAGTAATGAGAAATATAGGACTTGTGAGCATTAATGATCATTTTTTTTATATTTCACCTCTTCAGACATTTTCAGTAAGTCTTTAGGGGAGGAAAGAATGTATAAACCCTTGAAACCCTTATTTGTCCAAGACCCTAAACTTTGATTGCTATCTAAACCCTTAGAACCCCTATTAATCCCAAACCTTAAACCCTAACTACTATATGATCCCTTATTTGGAAAAATTTATAAGCCTAAGCCCTAAATGCTAATTGTTATAATGGTGCAATGTTGGTCTTGTGCCTTCATGCGGAAAGAGACGATAAAAGCCTCTGTTGGGAGTGGAATTGATGACCTCATGATGTCGTTGTACCATATGGATTTATAACATGAACTATTTGTTTTGAGGTCCTACTTGTGAATTCGCCTTCAAAAGTTTTTGACATTGTCGTACATGCAAGTTTATATTTCAGTTTTTCTTTTTTGGGAGTCAATGCCATTGCACCACTAGATCATCCAATTGTAGCATTTTTTTGCTTTATACTCGTGGAAAATGGTGCAAAGAATGTAAACTTTGTTTGAGAACAATTAATAAAATCAAATTACAGTGTCAGAGTTGAAGGCTATATATGCTATTTATTATGGAAATAAGTAGGTTCATTTTTTTGTGTTTAAATTTTTTGGGTTGCAAGTGTTTCATTAAACTAGTGAATTTTGTGTGTGTGTGTGTGTGTGTACACACACACACACACATATATATATATGATTCTTTTCCACCTTGGATTTGTAAGGGTACTTCATTTTCTTGAGTGCACTTACCCCATATTTAGTGGTATTTAGGGTAAGGATGGATTCTATTGGCAATTGCTTTCAAAGGTCAACTTTGTTAAAAATAGTTCTTTTAATGTGATTACTGGATAGGGGTTAAAATTAGAGAGAAACCTGAGAAATTGCATTAGCCTTTTTGAGAGAATGAATTGATATAACAAAATAATAATATTTAAATAATTAGTCTTAGGTTGTTTGCATTGTTATGGCATGTGTTTACAATTTATGGCATGTCAAGCAAAGTCTCTTTGCATTGAAGACTGTTATTTATCGCAATCTTTGTTCTCTACTAAAAAAATTTCTCAATAGCCATAACTACTAAGCTCATCATGGCCAACACAATAGTTTTAGGTATTTTCTCCACATTGAAATGAAAAATTGCAAATGTGGTGTCCTCAATGGCCACCACAATATTTATAGGGTCTACTCTAGATGTTGAAATGACAAATTATAGCAAATGAGATGGAGCCTCAATTTTTCTAGTTCATTTGTAACTACCTTATGAATTTTCACGGAGTGTGTTAGAAACCCTTCTAAATAAGGGATTGGCACGTGTTTATTAGTGTAGAGATTTGATATGGTTACATTGCCATCGGTCATCATAACGGTGAGGGTGCTCTCCAACATAAGCTCCTTTGACCACATAAAATATTTAAAACACCTTTGCAAGGGTGGTATGCCATTAGTACATAAAAGTGGGTTATCTCTCTATTAGATCACTAGTTAGGACACCTTAGTGATTAGGCTCTTTCCTTAATAAGTATGACAATAAATACAATATACCTTGTTTTGGGAAGTTGAAGGCTTTAAAATAGGCTTTTCACCCTTTAATATGGATTCCACTTTTGACAAGGTGTCCTCTTAGAAGCTTGCACTACGTCGTCATAGAAGCTTCCACTTTCGACAAGGTCTCCTCTTAGAGGCTTGCACTACATCTTTATAGAAGATTTGACATTTGAATTGGCATCCTTTGAGAAGATTTCACTTTCAATTTTATATGTGTAGTTCTTTTTTTCCAACGAAAAAAAGTTTCTTGATATTCATAAGAGTGAATCAAAGGAAATTACATAGGACGCCTATCTCAAAGATAGTAAATACATTCATTGGATACTGTCAATACCATAATCCAGTGGGACTTACCATAAGGACGCTATTGCATATATGGCTACACCAAAAACTGTAAACTATAAACCGCTTAACTATGGGGTGCCATTCAGCACACTAAAATCATTGTTTGCTACTAAAGAGTTGAAACCCTTAAACTAATAACACTTAATAAAAGCAAATGGAGCCTTCAACTCTTCCTAGCGGACCCCTAAAATGAGTGAAGTTCAAAAACCCTTCCTGCTGCCTCAATTCCTGCTTTGAAAGTAGGCCAGCTTTCTGATTAAAATGACGAGAGATATGTTGAAAATCCAGCTTAATAAACATTCCAACCAGCGACCTGATCCGCTGCAGCCAGTGACCCAAAGAAGCAACTTTTAGAGAGCTTATGCCTCTAGCCCAATCGATCACTGCACACGAATCTCCATGAACCTGAAGATCGTTTAGATTAAGGTGTCGAGCAAAAATTAATAACCCACCGAGTGCTAGCAACTCCGCCCGAGTGTTACTTCCCTTACCAACACTGAAGCTAATCTCATAATACTCCGTGTGTGAAATGATCAAGAGACCCCAGCACCACACTGTGCAACCCCATCAAAATAGGCGCATGACCGGCCTACATCAACCTGAGGAGAAAATAATAGGCGCAGACGAGGATGCCTCTGCTGGAAAGGAACATCCGACAGAAAAGGGAGGATAAATGATCGTGCTCGATCAAAGGACAGGGAGTAACCCTCAAATATAACCCGGTTACGAAAACACCAGAGCCCCCAGAAGAAATAAAGGGAAAAGGATGGATGATAACGTTGTCTCTTAAACCAAGCTGATAGCGCCGACTCCAGTGTATTGAAATTCCACAGAAAATCAATCTCCCAGATATCAGAGAAATACTGCCACAACTGCCGAGTAAAAAAACAATTCATGAGTAAGTGCTCCACAGACTCCGCTTCCTGAGTACAGAGTGGACAAGCAGTTGGTCCCATACCACCTCTGTGATAGTAATTGTCTCCAGTCAGAATCCGGTTAGACAAAGCCAACCAAACAAAGCATAGAACCTTCAGTGGGGCTTTCCATTTCCAAAGCCGACCAAACCACCAACTACCAGTTGGGGGAATATGACCCTGTGCAATGGCCCAATAAGCCAACTGTGTAGTAATAACCCCATCCGAATCATTCCAGCTCCAAATAAGTCTATTAGATATATCTGAGAGTCGAATACCGGCATGAGCAATAGCCTGAAAATAGCTATCCCACTCCACACCGCATGCACCAGCTAAGCCAACATCACAGGCTTGCAACCAGTAATTGGAGGAGCCGAAAATCGATCTAATCCTAGCTTGATTCAGAAAAACAAGGCCCCTCTAATGTATCTCTGTTAGAGTAGAAAAAGAGAGAAACGCACCACATCCCACAATGGGATCAATACCAACCCGAACCTGAAAACCATCTCCAACGTCCCAATCCAAATACTTCTGTAATAAGGGAAAAACCCGAACCAGGGCCCTCCAACAATTAGAAACACCAGCAGTAGGCTTCCGAGTCGAGCGGACCCATTCAATCACAGTAGCACCTTTCAAGTATTTATCCCTCATAATACAACCCCAAAGGCCAGAGTGTGTAAGTGCACGCCACAGGCTCTTGAGGTGAAGTGCTTGAGCAACCCAAAAAATATTACGGATCCCCCAGCCACCATGTTTCCTGGGAAGAACAATCCGGTCCCATGCCACCAAGTGCATACCCTTCTGATCAGGGCCAGATGACCAAAGAAAGTTGAAGATAATACACCTGATCCGGTTGAGGATTGAAAAAGGAACTCGAGCAACAGTAAGCCAATATACCAGAAGATTTGCTAAGACAGAGCGAATAAGAACCAATCGACCCCCCAAGGAAAGTCCTCGGTTATACCAAACTAAAACCTTCTTTTCAAATTTCTGTACTAGTCAATTCCAATCGTTGCTAGTATACGCATTGGGCTTCATAAAGTAACCAAGATAAGTCAACCCATGATCCAATAGCTGACAATCCAAGGACAAAAGATCAGCTCCCTGAGTTCTGATACCATCCTCAACACAGAGATAAAAGAGGCAAGACTTTGGCTTACTGATAACCATACCAGTGGCTAGACAGAGCAGATCTAAGAGATACTTAAAATGGAGCCATTCAACAAATTGCCCAATCCTGAAAAGTAATACATCGTCCACAAATTACAGGTGTGTAACAGAATGATGCTTAGAGACCTGAATTCCCACAATCTTACCATCAACCTTCGCCTGAGAAATCAGCCTACTAAGAGCCTTGATATACAGTAAAAACAGAAGAGGGGATAACGGACATCCCTGATGAAGACCTCGAGAGCTCCGAAAGAAATCTGAAGGGCATCCATTAATGAGGACAACATAATTAACCGAGGAAACACAACCAAGAATCCACTGAGTGCCAGCATAATCCAACCCCGCATTCAATAGGAGAACCCTTAAAAAGGACCAATCAACCAAATCATAGGCCTTGACCAGATCAAGCTTTAATACAAAGGACGGACTATGAGAAACCTTGGCTGAGTGAATCGTCTCCTGAGCGGCACCAATGGCATCAAAGATCAGCCGTTGATCAAGAAACCCAAACTGTTCTTTTGAAATGCCCCTGGACAATCCTGATTTAATGCGATTTGCAATAACCTTAGCTATAACCTTATAGAGTAGATTACAAAGCGAAATCGAGTGAAAATCATGAAACCTCTTAGGTTCAGCAACCTTAGGAATAAGAGCCAGAAATGTGGCATTGAGGTCACCTGAAACCAATCCAAACAATCCAGATTCCTCCACTAGGCAGACAATCTCAGGACCAAAAATATCAAAAAACTGGAGAAAGAATTCAACGGACCAACCATCAGGCCCAGGACTCTTATCCTTGGCCATCTTACACATAATCCCCTCGATCTCGACCAAAGTAACCAGAGCATTCAAATGAACAATATTGTCTTTAGTTAAAAAAAGGGCATGGTCTGAAGAATTTGCAATTGAGCCGCCAAATCCAGATTATTAGTCTTCTGATAAAGAGCCTCAAAATGTTCCTTGGCAGCAACCTCAATGTCCAACTGAGAAGTGACCAAATTACCACCAGTATCTTCAACTTCCCATACAGCACTATGTTTTCGGCGCATCTCAGCAAAGGAGTGAAAGAAAGAAGTATTCCGATCCCCAGCCGAAATCCAAAGTGCCCGACTTTTAAGTCGCCACATAGCTTCCTCCTGTAATAAGATCCCGTCTTTCTCAGCCTCCAGAATTTTTAAAGCTCGGACATCTGAATCCACAAATGAGTTATTATTGGGATCCAGATAGTATGACGATATGAGCTCATCAAGATCAATAAGCCTCTGTTTCTGAGCTTGTAAATATTCATGGACCCATGGAAGGACCACCTTCTTCAAAGATCGTAAGAACCTTGGTAAAGTACGCATAGAGCTACATGGCCGGGCATTATAAGCTGCAGAGCAATGACCACGAACCAAGTTTTCAAAGGAGGAAACATTAGACCAAGCCGAGCAAAATTTAAAGGGACACCTGTACAAACGTTCACCAATGCCCATCGTCAGAAGTATGGGAAGATGATCGGAAATGTTAGCTAGCACCACAGCAGAAGAGCACCTTGAAACGACAACAAGAAGACGTTCACTGACGAGAAATTGATCCAGTCTTTTAGCAATATGGGCATTGCCTTGTCGGCCATTCCTCTAGGTAGAAGTAATAGGTTTTGGAGCCACATCTACTAACCCATAACAAGAAAACAGAGCATGAAACCAATACTGAAGCGGATCAGGACGAGCCGAAACACCCCAGATTTCCCCCATCTGAGGTGTAAGGTTCAAGTCCCCTGCAATAATCAAAGAGTTAAAGTCTAATAAGCCCACCGCAGCCAACTTAGACCAGAACAATTGTCTGCCAACATAAGGCCCGTAACAATTAAGAAGTTGGATCTCCATATCAAATTCACAAGACCGGCCCAGTAAAAGAATACCCCCCGCAGTAATAAAAGGTCGAAAGCAGTAAAGAAGTGGGTTCCAAGCTACAAGTAATCCCCCAGAAAGACCAACCGAGTCAGTAGTACAACAACCCCAGGAAGGAAATAGACGCCAAATAAGGGACCGGGCCTTCTCACCCAATGCCATAGTTTCCTGGAAGAAGATAATATCTGGACGGGAAGACGACACTAAATGTTTGAGGGCTCGGAATTTATGGGCACCCACAGACCCACGCAGGTTGAGAGAAAGAAGATACATCAGGTTAGCTCGGAATTAACCTGCACCGCTCTAAGAGGTTCAAATAAATCCAAATCAGGCACCAAAGTAGCACCCAAGACTGAGTCCCCAGGAGAAGAAGAGGGAGTAAAAGTAAAATCGTCACCACCCAGTGACCGAGCCAAATCTTTACGTCATCTTCCTCCAGGATTTTTCCTGACAGTAACATTGGGGTTTCCAGACTTAAGAGGAGTGAAAGGAGCTTTCACCCCATGGTAGACCTCAAGTGAGTCTTTACAAAGGTCCATAGGCTCCACCAGACTCGTGAGAGCATTAGTCAAAGAAAGCCCTAACTGCTCAAGTAGAACCAATTCATCTTCCAGCAGCTGAGAAGCAGGAAAGGCTTCCAGAGCCCCAGGCACCAAGGACCCCTCAGTACTATCAAGCCTCAAATCCCCCCCAAGCATAGACCCCAAAGAAGATGAAGTGAGATGAACCGACTCAGTAAGGTCCCGTGACAACCCAAAAGCCTTAGCCAGTTCCAATGGAGAAAGGGAGGCATAAAAGTCAGGAAAGAGTGATTTGAGCTTACCTTCAAAAGAAGCAGGATTTAATGTCGGTTTCCCCTTTAGTAAGTTTGTAGGTAACTCACTAGACTCAATGCCAATCTGGACTTCCGAAGGAGTCAAGGACCAAGTAGCCGAATCTAGAAGCTCCATAAGACAGTTTGCCCGAAGATGTCCTGCTTCCCCGCAAATATGGCATCTGAACAGAATCCCCCAGTAATCAAGGGGCTGTGTGAAGTGTTTTTTACCCCAATTGATTGTCACCTCAGCTGGGAGATCCAAATCAGTATCTATCTCAGTAAGGACCCACGTAGTCCGTTTGTCCTCATGAAAAATGGACTTCTCGTCAAAATAGATGAACCTGCCAATCTGGTTGGCCAACATTACAAAAATATCCACAGACCAAAGTTCCAAAGGGAATCCCTTAAGCATAATCCAGAAATGAGTCTGCGCTATCTTGACCGTTCTTGGATTGAAATCCGAGTTCCATCGTTGAAGGCAAAGGGAACCCCTCCCAAAAACCCAGGTCCTCTCCAAAATCAAGTCAGCATGTTCGGAATCCAAAATCTGAAAAACCACCCAGTTATTAACCAAAATATGGATACGGTGACAATATTTTAAGACAGGTTTCCATACCTCCATGACCCACTTCAGTAAAGAAGCCTTGCAAACTGGAATAAAGCAAACCTTCCCAACAAGCGCCCTAGCAGAAAGACTGAGAACCCTGTCTAACTGTACATCCCTACCCACAGTGATCTCAAGATTCTCCTTATGGAGTTTGTAAAGCTTTTGTTCCCTATGAGCCTTAGCCTTGAGACCATGACTTCGAGAAAGTCCCCCTCCCCGGCGAGGCAGTTTATCAGGTTAAATTTTCCCGTCTCCGACCCCACCTCAAGAGTTGACTCTACGTCCCCTCCTACAGTAAGAAGTGGGTCAGTAGAAAATACATAACCGTCAGTCTGTGACTGTCCCTCATCTCGAGCAGGACATAAGCCATCAACCTCCGACATCTTCCGACACAAAAACAAGAAACCTTGTAAAAACCAAGGAGAAAACTAAGACCCCGTGAACCCAGGAACAAGTAAAGTTAAAAACCCCTACCAAGCAAACCAAGGAAGAACCAAGGTCCCTACCAAACACAGACCACTCGAAACCCTAACCGCCATAGCCGGATTCACCGAATGTGTAGTGCCTATACAGTGAATGAAGCATGTTTCTAAATATGCAAATTTGTTTTGGGGAATGTGAATAACACTTTCAAAGAAAAAGTATGTTTAAAATTTCTCACATAAATAAAATAAATCATAAATATTAACTTGGAATTATTTTGGCATTAATGATGTTGCATAATTTCTTCTTCTTAATATTTTATATATTTTTTAACTTAAATAACAAGGACTAAGCTCCATACAACTCTTGTTTTTTAAATACCGTACTAATTATAAATATTTCTTTTTTTTCTAAATATATATATGAAACTTCATCATTATCTTAATTATGGAAAGAGTGTATTATTGTAAATTTATAAGAGATTATAGATATTTCTTCATCCCATTTTTTGAAACTTCTATCATTATCTTAATTAAGGAAAAAAAATGTATAATTAACTGTAAATTTATGAGAGACTATGGATATATATATATGATCGTCCTTATTTTTGAAAAAATAGTTTTATAAAAATATGGATGATTATTTTCATTATACTTTGTAGCTTATTTTCATGGACTAGTTTTAGAGTTCCATGACACCTTCCATGTTAGGGTTTTCAGCGTTCCGTGTCACCTTTCATGGATATATGTTTCACAAACTTGCACGGGATTTTTCGCCACGAATTCGATCCTTTCCATATTTTCTTACAGGCAGTACCATAAAATAACATATGCTTAAAATCCAATGGATGTAGCAGAAGGCGTGAGAACATAATTCAAATCCAAATGACAACAATAAAGAATGTATCACAGCTACTGCGAAATGCCAAGCAGAAGAAGAATGCGATCCTTTATTTAAGCACAAATGCCCTTGAAACAAAGCAAAACTCTGTAAATTCCATCAATAATGATTCTGTGAAAACACTATCCAAGCAAGGCCTATTGGCAGAGGCCTTAGAGGCTTTATTTGCCACTAATCAGCGAGGCATTCGAACAGATTCATACACTTATGCCTCTCTCTTTCAGGGCTGCATCAGCAGCAAAGCCCTTATGGAGGGCAAGTTGATCCATGCCCACATCATCCAAACGGGATTTAGCCCAAATATGTTTTTGCACACCAAGCTTGTTATAATGTATGTCAAGTGTGGCACGCTTGAGGATGCACGACATGTGTTTGACAAAATGCCTGAACGAAATGTGGTAACGTGGACTGCTATGGTTGGAGCTTATGCCAAAAATGGACACCGTGAAGAAGCTTTGGCACTGTTTGATCAAATGCAGCAAACGGGAATTGAACCTGATCAGTATACGTTCAGTAGCGTACTCCCATCTTGTGTTGGGAAGGCGGCGCTGGAGCGTGGTAGGGGTATTCATGAGAAGATAATTGAAAGGGGTTTTGAGTCTGATGCTTTTGTGGCAAGCGCCCTTGTGGATATGTATGCAAAATGTGGGAGTTTGGAGGAAGCTCGCCAAGTGTTTGACAGAAGTGCTGTGGTGGATACTGTCTCTTGGAGTGCCATGATTGGAGGATATGTGCAGAGTGGGATGTTTGAGGAAGCCCTAAGGCTCTATTGGCAAATGCAATCAGTGGGTGTGAAGCCTAGCACATTTACCTTTGCCAGTGTGCTGCCAGCATGTGCCGGCTTGGGTTTCCTGGAGGATGGCAAGAGAGTGCATGAAGATATTGTCAGAGCTGGGGTTATGTCGGATGTCTTTGTGGGGAATTCTCTTGTGGATATGTATGCCAAATGTGGGAGTATAGAGGATGCGCGGTATGTGTTTGACAGAATGCCGAATCGGAATGTGGTTTCATGGACTTCAATGATATCAGGGTATGTGTATAATGGGCAGCTTTCAGAGGCTGTGAAACTGTTTGAGGAAACACCAGATCCAAGTGTAACCTCGTGGACAGCAATGATTGCAGGGTATTTACAGAATGGGTTTGTTCATGAAGCCTTGAAACTCTTCAAGAAAATGCCAGAAAGAGACGCTATTTCGTGGACTGCTATGATTACAGGGTATGCACAGAATGGTTATTTTGATGAGTCGTTGCAGCTCTTCCAACAAATGCACCTTTCTGGTGTGAAGCCAATTTCAGAAACTTTTGCTGGAATTCTCCCAGCCTGTGCGAACTCAGCAGGTCTCTGCCAGGGCATGGGACTCCATGGTCTCATAATCAAAATTGGGTTGGAGGCTGATTTGTTTGTAGGGAACGCCCTTGTAGATATGTATGCTAAATGTGCAAGAGTAGAAGACGCGTCTGAAGTGTTGGCCAAAATGCCTACAAGGGATGTTATCTCATGGAATTCTATGATTGCAGGCTACGCACAAAGTGGGCTTTTTGAGAAGGCCTTGAAATGTTTTAGACAAATGCAACTGACATTCGTAAAGCCAAATTCTAACTCCCTTGCCAGTATTCTCCCAGCCTGTGCTAACTTGGCAGCCCTTCATGATGGCAAACATGTTCATGAGTACATAATCAGAAGTGGGCATCAGTCTGATGTCTATGTTGGGAGTGCTCTCGTAGACATGTATTCCAAATGTGGGAGCATAGACGATGCGCGCAAAGTGTTTGACAAAATGCCCAGTGGAGATGTAGTCATATGGAATGCAATGATAGTAGGATATGCCATGCATGGGTATGGCAATGAGGCTGTCCATCTCTTTGAATTAATGCAATGCTCTGATGCCAAGCCCGATCTTGTCACCTTTCTTGGAGTTATATCTGCGTGCTGCCATGCAGGCCTAGTGGATGATGGTAGAAAATACTTCAATTGCATGATTCAAGACTATCACATGACACCTACACTGAAGCACTACGGCTGCATGGTTGACCTTCTTGGTCGTGCTGGGTTCTTGATTGAGGCTCAGGACATGATCAATAAAATGCCAATAGAACCTGATGTTTCAGTCTGGGGTTCTTTGCTTGGTGCTTGTAGAATCCATATCAACATAGAGCTGGCAGAATATGTGGCAGGACGCCTTTTTGAGTTAGATCCGAAAAATGCTTCACATTATGTGGTACTATCTAATATCTATGCGGCAGCTAGCAGATGGGATGATGTAGAAAAGGTGAGAAAAATGATGAAGGAAAGGAAGGTAATAAAGGTGCCAGGAACTAGCTGGATTGAGATTAATAAACAGGTGTATGCTTTCTTCACAGGAGACAAGTCACACCCAGAAATTGATAAAGTTTATGCAAAGTTGGACAGTTTATTTGGGCAGATGAAGGAGGCAGGCTATTTGCCTGACAGGGACTTTGTATTGCATGATGTGGAAGAGGAACAGAAGGAACATATTCTCTGTCATCACAGTGAAAAGTTGGCCTTAGCTTTTGGGCTGATGCACACAAGCCCGGGGATGCCTATCCGGATTGTAAAGAACCTTAGGGTGTGTGGCGACTGCCACTCTGCCATAAAATTCATCTCCAAGATTGTTGAACGGGAAATTGTTGTGAGGGATGCCATCCGTTTCCATCATTTCAAGAGTGGACTGTGTTCTTGTCAGGATTTTTGGTGATGCTAAGTTCAGAAAGCTTGCATTACTACATGCTTGTCTGTATTGGTAGGCATTCATTGTACCCATAGGTTGGGCATTATTTTTTGTCTCTGGTGAGTCTAGAGACCGTGTAATTTTTTAGTCTCTGGTAAGTCTAGAGACTGAGTGTATATGTTTTCAGTTGCTCTGGCTGAATTGTATAAATGCTATTTTATGATAAAGTGAGAACGCATAGATATAGATTGATAACATTATTATTCGTCTATGATCATTAAATGGGATAATCACACACACATATACAGACACAGAAAATTAGAAAATATGGCAATTTATGTACTTCAAGTCGACAACTGCCAATGAAGAAGCAATATGCTTCTGCTGATATATGATGGCCTTTGCAATTTTTTCTACAGTATGCTAGCTCCATCAGATTTCTTGAATGGACCATGGTAACTCAACTGACCAAGCTGAGCAGGAGTTGCAGATTGTCTTAAGAATTTTCGCTTGTAGCCTGGCCGTTTTAGTGCTGTTCTTTGACCAAAATACATATGTTACCAGATTGCTTTAGTTGAACAACTCTATCAAGTCTCCCTTCAAAAAAATTTCCAAGGATAATCAAGGAGGTGCATTG
Organism: Larix kaempferi; assembly: GCA_027924585.1. Lineage (NCBI taxonomy): Eukaryota > Viridiplantae > Streptophyta > Pinopsida > Pinales > Pinaceae > Larix > Larix kaempferi. Next base: position 3,235,577 of record BSBM01000510.1, read on the forward strand.
CAGCGAAATGTCTTCAAGGAATAATCAAGGTGTTTAGAAAAAACAAAAAGCATCTCGTGTCCATCCTAAAAAGGCTTATCATGTGCAAGAAGAAAAATTGTCACCTTTTCAACCCTAAGAATATGAGCCTCCTGAGGTGAGGGTGCCTAAAGACTTCTCATGTGCAAGAAGAAGAAATGCCACCTTTTCAACCTTCAGTGCGGTTAGGATGCCTTTAAGAGTTTGAGACAACGAAGAAAAAGGACAAGGGAAAGGCCTTTACACTTCTCATTCTCCAGACTAATAGTGGTGCAGAGTATTCAATTTAATTTATTGCTATAATGGAAAGCTTGACCATCACTTAAACAAGGCTAGCCAGTTATATTTGTTTGAGTAGGTATTTGTCAAAGCCAAACATGAACTCTTTTACTTTCAACTAGTTCAAGAGGCTTTTTTAAAAACAACAATTTTCCAACTCAGCGTTTTTTAAGCCGGGATAGATTTGATCAGTAGACAAGCAACTATGGGCAATAATTTATATTGAAGGTATAATTTATTTGAAATCCAAATCATGTGAGTATATGTATGGTATCGGCAGACAGATTCTTTAGACTAGTTTAAAAGCTCAATAGCTTGCTGCTAGAACATGGTTGACTCCATTGCATAGGTAATAACAAAATTGATCCAAGAAATAGAGATGGCTTCTGCCTCTTAATAAGTCCTCTGCACACATAACAAAATTGCTCCCACAATAGAGATGGCCTCTGGCTTAATAAGTGGGTGCTAGAACATGACTGGTATTCAAAACCAATAAAAAAAGAACATAAAGCTTTCAAAAATAAAACAATGACTATTAATTATACGAAAACAATAGATCTTCACATAAATCCATTTAATTTTTAACAGAGCAATGTCCAGTGCAAAGAAATACAAAGAATGGTGAACCAAAACAGATCTCCCACAAAATAGCATAATAATTACAATTTATAAAACGCAGATATGTAGACAGACAGAAACAAGAACCCTATTTATTTATTTCAAAGCAGCTTTGAGGCCATCGACGGCAACAACAAATTCCGCAAAGATTATTCTTCCGTTCTCATCCGTGTTGGCCTCGACGATCATCTCCGTGAGCTCTCGAAAAGACAGAGCGTGGCCCATCTTGGCCATGGACCTCGCAAGCTCTTGGTTATTAGAAACCTCCTTCGTTATGTCGGGGGCAATCAGGTTCACCGGTTCTGAAAACTCTATAAGCCCGTTGTTGTTTGTGTTCACACGCTTGATGAGGGCATCTATCTGACCCCCACTGGGCTTCAGCCCCAGAGATCTAAGAAACCCCCCAACTCTAGTTCCGTCACGCTTCCATCGGTGTCAAAACCGAATCTTAAGAAGATCTCCTTCAGCTCCTCTATTTTCTCCTCTGAGAGGCTTTTTTCGCAGCCCATGGTGGAATTGGGTTTCAAAATTGTGTTGTATCAAACTGTCTGTTTCTTTCCTCTGTTCTTCGTATTGCAATCCGAACTCATATGCAGAGCTCAGGAATAGGAACAGGAACACGGAGTCTCAGATGCGCGGGATCGTTTGAAGTGGCTTGAGGTGGTTGATGAATGCTTTCCTCCATGCATTAGTTCGACTCGTCCTCCAGATATGCTATCGACGTCGGTGTTGGCGGCAAGCGGTATAGCGGTCATCACGGGTGCGATGAACCTCCCGTCAAAATCTTTGAATTCTTAGAATACTCCATTCCATATTTCAGGGGAAGTTGAACATTTCATCCCATAAGTAAGTGAACAAACATCGTTAAGAAAGGAGTTAATTTTGTAACAATGTTAAGACTATTTTTCTTTCTTTTTAATATACAACGAATCAACAAACACAAAGACATTATATATTTAATTCATTAAGAAAAGAGTGAATTTTGTAACAACATTAGAGATTATTTTTCTTTCCCTTTAGTATAAGGAATCAACAAACACAAAGACATTATATATTTAATGATAAGGAAATTGTAATTTAAGTGGGTGTAAGTATTAAAAGAGTGGACCATATTTGACAAAGGCGACCGATGACATTTGGTCATCGACCATTTTACTACCTACCGAAGAGACCGACCATATAGAAGTTTTAACCACTCTTTACAAAATAAATACCTCCTGCAACCTCTTCCGACCTCTCCGACTTCGTCCGACCTCTCCAGCGTCCTCTGACCTAATTTTCATTAAACACAAATTCCCTTTGACCTGTCCGGAAACCTTATAAAGTTGATGAACTTTTGCAATTGTATCAGTGCTTAATATTTCGGACGTGGTGAGTTTGAAAACGAATAAGGATGAATGAATCCTTAATGTTTATAAAATGTCATCACTCGATATTTAACACCTACCATAAAAAGATAAGCAAACATGTTCCAGTACTGTAGTTTATTTACATTGCAAAATACTCCTATAATCAAAAGCATCGAATAACTCGAAGGTTTTTCTTCAATACATTATAACCGTAATGAGACAAAAAATTCCAAATAAAAAATCTTTTAACTAATAAAAACAATAAATTTATACTGGGAAATGTACAGGATAAGAGAATCTAAACCCAACAATGCTGCAAAAATTCGACCATATAAGATGTTGAGCTGAACATCAAGGGTAAAAGTATACAGAAACAGATCTTAGTTAATCATTATATTGGCTCCATGGCGTATATATAGATGTTTACATTCAATTATACAAATGTACTGTTGGTGCAACTGACCAACATATTTGGACTGGTCGATGGGTCTTCTCCACTTATATTGCAAACAGTCCACCGAAGGTTCTAGTGTCTTGGAACATGTGGAAAATTAATGAACAAAAGTTGTGTATAATTGTGCTTTAAGTGATAAATGCAGTTGTTATGAGTTGTCTGGAGTGGAACTGAGCGCTGTTGGTTGTTGCAGACAAAGCTCGACAATTGCTTCAACTGAAACTGACATTTGGTGCTAGAAGCTCTCCCAATGGTGCAGTGTGTTATGGATGTTGATAGTAAGTGTTGTAAGGGCCGACAAGTGGGCTATCTGTTATTTAGTAGTTCTTCCCTATAGATGAACTAGGTCGGAACCGAAGAGCTCTATTTTCTCATTTGCAGCTGAAAGCAGTGTTTAAAGACGTGGTCGGAGTTGCTCTACTTTGTCAAGGTTATGACGAGCCTGGCTCAACCACTGTGCTTCACTTTTTTCCAATTTCTCTAGTTTCCTAGTTTCCATTATCAGTTGTTCCTCAATACTTCTGGCCATGGTTTCATCAGCTACTCGGTGTTCTTTATGAAGACTGTCAATTGTCTTGCTGGTCTCCTGCATTTCTCTAAACACGTTGCCATAATGTTTGTACCAATTGCGGAGAATGTTGTTTGATGTCTCTGCTTCATCATTATACTGTATGCGCTGACCGTGTGCTGAGTTGAATGCTTCAAACTATTGCAACATCAATGACGTTGTTACTGTGGCTTGTTCTTCTCAGTCCTTGGTGAGCTGTTCAGACAGTGCCGACACGACAGATTTGAACAACTGAAATGCTTTATCACGTGTGCTTGTCATGTCGGAGGTGATTGGAATTGGTATGAGCTGTTGCGCTAAGTCTTGACACTTTGTCAGAAATAGAGTTTGGTCTTGTTCCACCTTGTGAATTTGGTCTTCTGCCTCTAGTCGTCTATGTTGTTGTTTCCGGTTGATTGCATTAGCTAGTAAGTCGAGCTCTTCTTGTGGTGCCTGTTGTGGATGGTATGTCGAGATCGGCCCAAATTGGTCGAGATGTACAGATAAGCGACTCAATTGAGATATGTGGTGCAGATGCTATTGCTGTTGCTGAAGATATTTCTCTTGGCGTCTTTTTTTGTTTTTTTCCTTTTTCTTGGATTTTCCTTTAGATTTTGGCACCGCTAATTGCTGTTCTAATTCTTTTTTAGTCTCGACTATTGTTGATGCATGTTCTGTCTGTTTTTTTGCTTATTCAGTAGACTGTTCTGCTTGGTATTTCTATTGTGTTTGTCGGAAGTACTTCTTCACTTGTTACTTGTTTGCTTGCTCTACTGTCTCGACTACTACGTGAGTTGTTTGTTCTGCTGACTCGACTGCTGCATCAGTTGTTTCTGTTGCTGACTCGACTGCTGCTTTCAAGACTTTTGGAACTAGTGTTTCCTGTTGTTGAAGTTGGATTGGTTCTGATGTTGTGGTCATCGCGTTGGCAAGGTTGTGGAATGGTACAATAGTATCGATTTCACTTGTTGACGACACACGTGTTTTATCGACTGGAAGAGGAGGGTTAGGATTTGAACTGGCAGACGGTTCCTGACTGACTACAGGGGATAAGACTGCTTCTAAAACTTGAACGTCAGGGAAATGTTGTGGTGAGTTCACGACATGTCGGGGAGGTGAATGGGCTTCCATCGACGGATTGATTGGAAAAGTAATGAACGAAGAAGTTTGTTGAGCAAAAATTGAATTGTTTGTGTCAGGATTGCGATGTAGATGGGTATGGTGCATGCCAATTGGTTGTCGTGCTAAGGTATTTGATGGATTCAAAAATTCGATTGGGATGACACCAGGAGGGGCAGAATCTGTTGGTGAACCAGTGTCTGTGAATACAGGTTTCTTGGTTATGATTTTTCACCAATCTGGGAACATGGCCAGGAGTTGAGTCATGAATTGGGTAATGTTGCTATCATTTCGAAATGTTTCTCGAAGGGAGGAAGGAAGAGTTTGTACAATATTCGAAACTTGAGATGGCGCTTGAAATGCAAGTGGGGTACTTACCATAGGTCTAGAAAAAATAGTATGATCCGTGACAATGGTCGGGGATGGTGGAGCTAAGTTATCTGACAGGTCGACAGCATCGTCGATGATAAGCTTGACTTTCTTTTTGGGTCGAGGGTGCTCAGCTTCCAAAATTTTCTTAACTACTCGTCGATAGGTATTTTTTTCTTAGCTGCATCTTCCAATATTCCCGTTGCACTGTCGTATAATTCAGTTTCATCTTCCACTGTCGGATCGTCAATGGTCATTTTTCTTTTTCCCTTGCCCTGTATTTGTACATCTCTTGCTTGTCGAGCTATAGATAATTGGTCGGCCATCTGGTGGATGTTGTCGGTTGTCAAGGCGCACTCAGGATTGTCTGATAGGGTCTCTTCATCCGATTGTTCAACTCCATCCAGTGAATCTTGGTGTGGAATGAGCGTAAGTGCTAAAGGTTCTGATTGGGCCGCGGGCTAAGGTTGAAAAGTAAAATTGTCCATATATAGGTGGCTTTCATACGCTTCTTCTTTCTATGGATCCATTAAAGGTTCGACTATGGGAATGCTGACTTGGTGTGCCATAGCAGGAATTATCAATTTTGTGTTGGATTTCCTTTTAAGATCATTGAAGATTTCCTCGATCGAAGGGTAATAGTCGAGATCTTGTGTGGGTCCGGTTGCTCCTTCCAAGTACCAAACTGATGTATGGTCCAATGCAAGTTCAATGTGACCGATCGGAGGCAGACTCCGTCAAACATTCTGAGATACTCTCCATCTGGTCGATCGAACTTTGAAGTCTTCGAACCAGGCTTCTAGCCAAATCTTTACTATTGACGGCCCAAGTCTGCTGCCTCCTTTCGTAAAGCAACAGAAGTTGTGCATTAACACAGGTCCTTCTTTACTAAAGTCTTTATTTCCTACTGGTCTTATATGCGACATTTCTATCCAGATGATTAGAGATGGGTAGCGAATGGCTGCTCCATCCTCTTGGCACTTCATACATATGTTCTTGATAATTTCGGCAAGGTACTTAGCCTAGCTGTATATTTTTCCGTCTGTTGCCATGCTTAGGACAGGTTCTAGCATTTCAATTTTTAAGTCGGACCCTCGACCGGAGCTTGACAAAGCGGTCGACACGATTCGCGTAGCTATTTTATAATTTTCATATTTTATTTGGGTCACCAATAAACCTCGAGAATTCTTTCCAGTTGGGTGGTCTGTAAACTGCTTGATCAATTATGGTCTCTGTCGAGTAGGTACATCTGCACATTTGTTTGATAACCCTATAATCTTGTAGATGACCTCACCATTTATTTCAATTGGAACGTCAAAATATAATTTTCCATTATGATATCTGCTTACTATGAATCGAGCAATAATGTCTTTGAGTCCACCAAACTGTTCCAGCAAAGGTGCATTCATGTATTGCAGAATGGTAGCAGTCCGCAGTTTTTGGGCTGGCTCCCTCCAATTGCCATTTGATTCCTTTCCCCAGGCAAGAATATCTTTCGAAGTTTTTCGCCAGTGTGGCTCATGTACCTTAGCATTTCGAACCAGCTATAAACGGGTTTCCAGCGATGTTTGGGCCATCTCCAATTGACGGACTTTAGCTGTGGCTGAACAGGTTGTAGTCTGACCTTTCTTGGGCGCCATCGTTTCTGTAGAACTCTCAGGTTCTCAAAACGCTTATGTTTTCTTTGAAGTCTGGTTCTCCAGTGCTTGGCAAAAGAGTATTCAACAATCTTCTAGGTTGACATTTATGGAGGAAGCGTTTGGCGCATGTGAATTAAAAGTAGATGACTGCATTAAATAATGATTTGACAACCTATTTAATTCCGACTGACAGCCTATCTGCGCGTTGTCGCGTGAATGTGGGTTTTTTCCATCTATTGGTCGACGATCCCGACTGGTTGTTGCTTGTAGAAATTGTCGACTGTGGCTAATCGGGGGCGATTGATGAATTCGACCAACTGTTACTGGCTCTTCTCTTTGCCTATGTATTTATGGTTGCTTTTCTTTGGTTGTAGTTTGGGTAGAAGTAGATGCAATCTTCGGATATAATTTGTTGTGTAGCTCTGTCATATTGTGTACCCTTTTATATATTTGTTCTTCTTTTAGAAAGTGATTTGAGTACTCAAAAGTGATTTTATAAGAAGCACAATGTTTAGCCACTTTGCTTTTGTTGTCATTTCTTACAAATAGTTTTGTTCCAAAGTGAAAAGGTCCCAAGTCTGTAATAAAGGCTTCCACTGCCTTAATCTTATGAAATTTTTATCCACCAATGTTGAATGGTACAGGTGGGTAAGAGGCTATTTTGTTGTGATCGAGATAGTTACCAATTCTATTGATGAACACTTATATGATCGTTTCTTTATGCACAATGTAATCTGTAGCATATTTGGACAATAGAGAAGGAGGTTTTGTGCCCCCATACATTATAATGTATGTGCCTTTTGATAATAAGTAATAGTCTCCATATTCACCTATTACATCAAAGGCATTGTCTGACATACAATTTGCTTCTTTATTGAAAACAAGTGAATAAAGGGGCATGATTAGTTCTTCGCATAGTAATTTGTAGTACCCTGCATATTGGTGAGCCCAAGTTAGTTGATATGCTACATGAATGGGAGTTTCATTCCGATTCCAAGTACATCCCAAATTAGGGAAAGGGTGGCTGACTAATATGCAATTGACAAGGTTGCTAGACATGAAGAATTCTGATTTCCCTTGAGAAAGGTCGATTTGAGCTGTAGAAATGCTTGACGCCATACTTTCTAAAATAATAATTTTCCAATTGAATATTGTACCATGTGTGGCAACATGGTATATCAATGGAACCCAACTGAGTTTATAGTTGTTGGTGTTTGGTAGACCGAAGAGTCTGCTCAACAATAGGACTATGATTCTATAGGGGGTCCTTAAGTTTTGGGTGGCATATTTCTTGGTATGTTTGGGTCTAATTTGTTTGTTTAGTAGCAACATTTCCGTTGCACATTCAACATTATCTATATTGGCACGTCTTACCTAATCGTCAGTTAAAAATACATTGGAGGTAGTCAGCTTGTATGCAGCTTCAAGGTGGGTTGGTTGGAAGGATGCGAGCCGTTCCCCATTGGCGTTTGAAATTATCCTTGTCGTAGTATCTACATGGGGCAAGATCCATGCAATAACCTCTGAGCAGTGAAACAGTTCTGGCTGCGTAGTTTCCTTGTGAAGGTTGGACCTCTTGATGTTTTCATAAATTATGGTTTCCTCCAAGGTTGAATTAGGTATTTTTCCATCTCTGATAGCTATGTACAACTCGCCCCATTTGAACTCAGCGGTGCGGCCTATGATGGGTTTAGTGTCTTTAAATAGTGTTTCCATTTGTATTTTTTGAGTCGTTTCCTTTTCAGGGTCCATCTGTTCAACCTTTCTTTTGTCGGTTTTTTGCAACATACCTAATTTGAAAACATACAGTGTGAATAATGAGGAAACTTGATTTAAAAGTTTACAAGGTACCTAGTATCGAAGATAGAGGAATCAATGTTATTTCTTTAAATGTGTAAATGTGTAAGCAGAAGATATAGTACATTTTGTGCTTAAACAATAGTAATGAAATGTTGAATCAATATAAGTTATACAACTATAAATGAAAAGAATACAACAAAAAGCAATCGCTTCAATAGATCTCTTCTTTAGTCGCGGTCTGACTAGTTGTCAGAAATCCGACTCTTTTAAAAAAAATGATCACTTTAAAAACTCTACCCAACCAACGTAAATGCTAAGCATTGACCATTATTTTTGGTCAGTAAATGCTAAGCATTGATCGAGGTGGTCGAGCCTTTAAAAATTGGTCGGTTGTTAAGTATGTGGTTCAATTGATGGACAGTTCGTTTTGGTCGGCCTGAAGTTGTTACTCTGTAAACATTAACAACATATCAAATAGTTGATATGAATATTTAATTTGTTTTTCGACATTTTTTCTAAGATATGGTTGGAAGTCAAAATGGTCGAAGTTGGTCGAGCCTTTAAATATTGGTCGACTCTTAAGTATGTCACTGTGTAAAGATGATCGACACATTGTTGCTTGAGCGGCGACCAGGATCATTGACCATCGACCATGATGATATTCTTGCTTATGTCAACTATGGAATTTGACCAGTCTTAGAATCCACTAAGAGTGGTTCCTTTGAGATAAAAAGAGCGACCAACAAAAGAAGTCGACAATTAAGTTGATAGAACTGTATTGAAACTGTCATCGGTCAACAAGGAAGACAATTAGTCGACTACCGACTTTGATACAATAACCATGTGTATTTAATAGTTTTCTGAAGATAGAAAATAATGACCGAGAGTGTTAGTCAAACAGAGAACCGACTATCATTTCGATCACATTACTTCATCGGGCCATGCACACATTTTGTGGGAAGACCCTCGACAGCATAGTGACATTTTATATTTAGTGGAAAAAAGACTAAGATGGGATGAAATGTGTTGATGTGGTTGCTTTCAAAAAAGTAATGACAACACATTGAAGTAAATAAGATAGAGTAGTACAAAAAAAGTGCTGATACGAAGATTAAATTTCTTGTCTTCTTTATAGAGTAGTATTTTCTTGTCTTTCATAGGCAAATATTCAATGATGGTAGCAATAGGAATACAAGATGTAAAAAAAATGGAGCTGCAAAGGAGCAGGAATATAACTTTATTGAGCATGTGGCTGCAAAGACTTTGAAGCAAGTAAGTTCTCTTCTTGTATTCTGCGTTGCACATAGGGACTATTTTTCATTTGAGAATACCTACAAAAGGAAAAAGGTGGAGATATGCGAAGGCTTGATAGAGATTTTACTCTTGATATTGCAGTGAATGCAAGTCCTTGTCGGTCAGTGTTGCCAATATCTATTGTTGCATTTTGCAAAGTCATCCCTTGTGCTTTATGGATTGTTAAACCCCATGTGAAGTGGTACTTGCCTTCGTGCACCCCTTGTTATAGGAGGAATGGAGACATAATTTGGATTGGAAGAATCCCATGGGGGGCCATTGTAGTGGAGAAAATCAATTACAACATAAGATGGCAATGTAGGTGGTTGATCATTGGAATTGTAGACAATTGTAATAACTTTCCCAAGTGAGCCATTCACAAGTCCCGTTGAGACACACAAGTTGGCTGTCAACATGACTTGTTGACCAATTGCTAGTAGAACCTTGAATGGAAGTTGTTCATAATCTATTGAGCTTTGCACATGTTGTTTCTTTTTCTCTGCAAAGCAATGTGCAATTGGCATGTTCAGCAGTTTTAGCATTTGTTTGTTGTGCAATGCAACAGATCTATTAGTTGTGTACAAGTGAGTGCATTGGTCAAATGTATGATTGTCTTCATGTGAAAGGGATGAGGTTGTTATTGACATGAGGAGCGTCCAATATTCAAGAGTTGGTATTGCATTTCGAAGATTGAGCAGGAGTTGTCGAAAGAAAACTTGAGAAGGGGTGTTGCCTTGTTGTCGAAATATGGTTGAAAGAGTGACAAAAGTGTCAAAAGTACACCAGAGAGCATTCCCTTGTAATACACCAACATACATGGGGATGTCCTTTACAGGTGGTAGTTGTCCAAAATCACCAAGGAAGATGATGGAGCACCCACCAAATGGAATTGTACATTGGGACTGGAATGCTTGTCGTAAGCAATCATCCATTCAGGTTAACAATTTTGGGCCAATGAAACTCATTTCGTCAATGATTATGTATCGGATATGGCGGAATTGTTGTTGGAAGCTTGAAAGGGATTGTCCTTCAAGAGGATGCATCTTTGTAATGGGTATGCGAAGGGAAGAATGTATTGTTAACACATGTATGTTAAAAGCATCAACACCGGTGGGAGCAAGGAGGAGCAAGGGTGAATGGTTTTCACCAGAGGCATGTTGGAGTGTAGATCTAAGGCAAGAAATCAAGAAAGAATTTCATGTTCCTGAAGTGCCTTAAATGACCATTTTGAGTGGGGGAAGGGTTGTAGAATTTGTGGAGTGTGCGATGATAAGTGAAAAGGCCATGCGTTGTGTGGGAGATAAGGAGGCAGGAGAATATGAAGATGCGAAGGTGTTAGGTTCTACATGTGTAGACATTCAAATGACGTCAATGAATGATATAGTTGTTGCATGGATGTGTGAATGAATATGGTTTTCGGTCCAATTGTGGTCTTTGTCAAAGTCACGATGACCAAGCATGTCAAGGTCATCAACATAGAGGTTGTTTCCAGGGCGGAGCTGAGAAAGGAGTTCCCATTCATCCATGGAAGGGGCTAAGGGGAAGTGGTTTGATGCAGAGGTAGTGTCATCAGAGGGAGGGGTACTGGGGGGTTCTAGCAAACGATCAACATGCCATGCAGTATATGTGTCTTTAATGCGAACCTAATTAGAAGTTATGGCCAATGTTGTGGATCCAATGTCATTGTGGAGGGTGCGAAAAGGTTTGTATAGGAGGAGCTCACTCCAGCAAAAGGAAACAAAGAAATCTGCAGTAATGGGTGGAATGGTAGTGAAGCGAGGAAAGACACGAACAATTTTGGGAGGGTAGTTTCGTTTCCATTGCGATTGCTTTCTACGAGGTGAGTATGACCAAGAGTGTGCAGCTTCAAGAAGGGTAAGTTGTTCGAGTGCAGGTGGGCGTTGCATGTATGCAGAAATGAAAGTAGGTGTTGTTGGGATGTCAGGAGAGTCATTGGAAATATGGTGGAAAACTATTTGGCTAACATTTAAGGACAGAAAGGAACAATTGCAAAGACAAAGAGGGAGTTTTTGGAGCATATGGCAAGTCTCTTGTGCACCAATGTCTTTTTTTGCAAAAGTTTCTGATAGAAAACGTCTTATTGGTAGAAGGATGGGGGCATCATGTGGAGTTGCATGTGCAAGCCGAGAAAGAAGTGCATGGTAGATTAATGATTTAGGATTTTCCTTTGCTGCATATTTTGAAATATATTTGAGGAGAGCATGTCTAGAGAGAACAGGTTGGCAATCAACATTATCTCGCCAAATTGAGGGTATCACAGGGTTGTAAATATTTAGAAGGGCATCATTCCTTGCAGGGCTGTATGTTTTCCACCCTTTTGCATCAATGAATAAAGAAGAGGTAGGTTGTAGATCAAAGGGGAACCCGTAACGACATTGAAGAGATGATCCTTTTGTATGTAGGAAAGAAGATTCTGAACATTTTGTGTGCCTTTGGACACAATTAACAAGTTCTTCATAGTCATCCAAGTGATTAGTTGCAAGTATGGAATGTGATCCAATGGTACATGAATCATTTATAGTAGAGGCTTGTAAGTTTAGAGTTTGAAAATGGTTGACACGAGGATTCCATGTTGTAACAAACTTGTCAAAGTATAATTTGGCATCTTCAACCTTGGTAGCATCTGCCCAGTCTAACGTGTCCATATTGGGTGCATTTTCTAGCCATAAGAATCCATGTATATGCCCAGATCCCCTGTGTTGCTATTCATACCTACATGTAAAATATAAATATTAGGAACAAATATTTTAGGTTTTAAATACATTGAACTTTCATGGGAATATGAGTTGTTACCAACCTGCACCAGTAGTCTTTTGTAAAAAGGCCTTTTTTTGCAAGAACCTCTTCTAGGAATATTTTGAAACTATTGTCCATGTATTGAGATGCAACGTTTGGATTGGATATAAGGTTGCGAATTCTCCATTGGTGTTGTTGATTTGAAGTGGATGGAGCTTGTCCAGGCATCAAATAATGCAAATCTGGCCACTTTGTGTCAGTTGCGATGAGCGTGAAGAAGGATGTAGGTGTTCCTTGTTGAGTGATCATGTCAGTTATCTCACCCCTGCTTTTGTTCCAGTAGGAGCGTGTCCCACGAAGCATGGTGCCGAAGCGCATGACTTGCTCAACACTTTTAGCATCAAGCAAGTCTTGTAATTGCTATACAAGTTATGATATGGTTGGAGGCAATGTATATTCAATGTTACGTTTTACAAACACGGAAGCAATAGATTGGCTACGATGGCGCATCATCAAGTTATATATGTAATAACGAAAACAAGGATGTTGGCCAAATCTATTGTCATGGTATCTAAGAAGGTGCAATGCATAATTATCCATACCAACCTCTTGAATGTGTGGTTGTTTAAGCATTGCGACTCCTGCAGGAAATAAGGTTGGGAAGGCCATTGAGAGGAGGCCTATTGTGTTATACTCATTGATAGGAAAAATGTCTATTGGGGGCCTGTTGGCAGGCAGTTTGGTAAGATGGTATCGCAGCATCTCCGATGTTGCGACAAGGCAGAAGATGGCACGAAAGGCGACGGCGGAAGATGATTTTGTGCATGTGTGAGTCAATTGTACCGTGGATTGCAGGTTTTGGGTCATTTGGACCACATAGTATGTAATGTTGAGTCAGTCATACTACAGAATACGGGTTTTTGGTCATTTGTGGACTAGGTCAATTAGAGAGTGGGTCATTTGTCCATAATGTCAGTTAGGAAGTCATTAGTAAATGGACAAGAATTGTAAGGCGGAAGCCTATATATAGATAAGAATTGTAAGTTGTAATACCCCATTTTGACCCTTAGGATATACTAGATTTTAATGTAAATATTGTATACATGTGATGTATGTTTTTCTAGCGTGGAGCTCAAGTCCAAGGCCTTGCTAGTGGAAGCTCAAATTTTATTTAAAAGGCAAGTATTAGACATTATGTTACCTATGTGCTATTTCGCCATGGAACATTGTAAAAATGATGTAAATAAACATCATGCAATAAAATACCAAAACTAGCTATGGAGGCAACGAATGAGAAGGGGCCATGTGTATCCACTAGGGAGTGGTGAGGGGGCTATGGGAATAAACCATATGCTGCCAAATGTCATTGTGAGAACTCATTTGACCTTCCTTGATGACATTTATTTATGTTGTAAAGAAGTAGTTGAAGATTTCAGTCCATGGCTTCAATGGAGCATGGGCAGCCCAGAAATTCGTATGGCAGAGTATGGGATTTGTTTTCTTGTACCACAAGTCACTCTACCTCATGGGGATTGCTTCTTCCTCATTTCCATTCCATGGTGGAAGAACCCAGCATCAATTTTTATCCAAAAACGAATTCCTAGCAATGAGAAAAACCAGAAATTGCAACTGTGAAAGAACCCACGTTTTGAAGAGCCATAAACGCCCAAAATTGGTATTGGACAGTGAAATCCAATGGGGGATCCATAGGTATGAACTTTGGGGCAAATTTGGGAGTATTAGCTACCCTGAAATCCATTGGAAAACCTAGTTTTGATAGCCCAGAAAACCAGTGACGGGATTGAGTTATTCGTTGACAAAATGGTGAGAAATCCAAGTGTGGATGTTTGAATAGAGGATTGGATTGGTTGAATTTAGCTTGAGATGTCTATATATATGTGGTTGAGCTCACTGGCTTAGCATCCTCCTCATTTGTCTTTTGTATGCTTGATAAACCCAACTATGGGTTGGATTAGCATAGATGTTGAGCGAAACCATGGTTGTGAGTGAGTCCATCTAGTTCTTCCTTAGTGGATACACAACTCAGCTCGGGAGTGATCTCTCAGCTGAAAGAATACAGGCTGGATAGAGATCTATGGTTGGGTGGAACGTTGCTCTCACATAGCCAGTCGTTTGGACAGCTTCATCTTCCAGATAAGTGTTCTCTATAATTTAAATTATATGCATTCTGTTTCTTGCAATGTGTTAATTCAGAATGATAATTGTTCATGTTAATGGAATTGATATGAAGTCTGTGCATAGCATGAGAATGGAATGGATTCTCTACTTGTTGATTTATCATTTTTTTAAGATAAATATGCTGATGCATTTCAGTTTGTGTGTGCAATTGTGTTTATTTCCACTGTGTATATATCGATTATGTATTTGCACACAGAAGTTTTTAATTGTTATGAATTTCTTAGTAATGAACGGGGCTGAGATTACCAATAAGCCTGGTAGATTGGTCACATTTCCTTCCTTGCACTAGATTGAAGAGAATGGGACATGATAGAGTGGTATCAGAGCTCAGCTTGCAGCACTGGGGCTGCTTGGGCCAAACTCCGAGTTATAGGCAAGTAACAGAATGGTTTTAACGTAGTATTGGTGAAGTTGGGGAGGAATTTTTGATTGAAAAAATGACAGGGTTAGAGTTCTCAGGTGTGAGAGAGGATCACACCATTGCATAGATCTCTCCAACAGATTTCCAACGGTACTAGACTCGCCTCATTTTGCCAAGGGACAAGGGAGTTATGAACCCCGGAAGTTACAGGAAACGCAAGTGTTTTCGCAATTTCGGGATGTCGAGTTTTGGGAACGCGAGTTTTCAAAATTTGCTTTTGGATTTCCGAAATCCCGAACCCACAAATTTTCGGCTTTCGGGATTTCGGGTTTTCGGGTTGCGGGGACGCAAAGTTTTGAAGTTGCGCGTTCCGGTTTCTGCAATCCCGAACCTGCAATTTCGAGTTTCGGGTTGCGGGATGGTTACATCCCCATGACCGCAACTTGACCTCCCGAACCCGCAATTTTGGGTTTCGGGTTGCGGGTTGCGGGATGGTTACATCCCCGTGACCGCAACTTGACCCCCCCCCCCCCGGAACCCGTAGTTTCGGGTGTCAGGTTTTGGCTTTCGGGTACGGAAAAGAAGAAGTTATAGAGCCCAAAAATTGATTTTTGGGTAACAAGAGCATGCAAGGTCGGAATGTGATGAGTTCAGGGGCATTTTGAGGCCATTGACGGAGGCCATGAATGAAGCAGTGAAGATCCCGAGCCCATTGTGCTCCGATTTGGCATAAAATTGGAATGAATGGCTTTTACAAATCAGTGTCCCGATGCTTAACAAAAGGTCGGATTGAGACAAAACTGTTATGGGGTGGTCATGGAGCAGGCACAGTGTTAAGTTTGGAGTTTTGGAACCAAACTCCAAAGGATGTGGAGTCGGGGTGTGCAAGAAGGCCAAAAAGCACTATTCCGGGCCACGTTTTTAAGATTTTGAAAAGCTTGCAGTGGTGGAAAGTGACCCTATAATTCGGAATCAATAAATTTACTGAACTCGACATTTCATATTCTCATTAAACCAAACATATTCCGTTAGACAGATTTCCCAAAAATGCACCGTTTGGGAAATAGTCATTTTTGCCCCAAAATTTGGAATTTTGGAAAAATGTGAAAAGTGGAAAGTAGTCAAACCCAAAATTTTATAGAAGATGAATGGTGCATCGGAACAAAGATACGCGAGTTGCTGAGCATTCCTTTTTATATGAAATAACTTCACTCGATAGAAAAGTTTTCGTGATTCTTCATAGATTTTCTTCCACAGGTGGCTGAAGTTGGCATTCTGGACCAAAATACAACTGTGTAAAAATGTGCAGAATTGGGGTGAAAGTTGTCATTTTTGAAATAACGTAGTTTCCACACCCGAGGTCGGAATGGAGCACGATGATAGGCATTGGAAAGCTTGTCCAGCAGGGAACAATGGTGCATAGTCATAATTTGAATGGGGTTACCATACACCATAGATAATTGAAGCAGAAAAGTGCCAGTGGCTGTTTTGGCAAAATTGTTGTCAATATGGGCAATTTCTAGAATTGCATGCCTGGAAGTAGCATACCATGAAATCGAACCAGCTACGATGTGGAAAAGGAATTTCATCCAAAGATGAGGGAATGGAAAGGGAAAATTCCTTAATCCCTGTCTTGCTAACCGTATTTATATTTTATAAGCTTTATGTACATAAAATTATGGCATGAGAATGATGAAAATGCAAGACATTAGATGGATGGCATGAATATGCACTAGTTGACATATTAATAAATATTGCACAGTGCATGAGCAGATGTTTGTGCACACATATGATATTACATATTGGAAAAAGTAGCAAGGTTCTACATATGCAATGAACCACTAATGACAAATATCGTGGTTGATAATCACTATTGGTGTTGGTATTGGTTGTAGGACCAAAGACAACAGAAGCATGGATGAAGATGGCAATGATGTTGTTGCATGTGGCCAACAACCTTATGAAGAAAATGTTAGGGCAGCGAACCCATGATCAAGAGGTTGGTGGAATAATTTTGTAATCCTTTATAAGAGATCAACATATCAGGTAACATCAAAGGTGTAAATGGAATCCATACAAGTAATGGTTTAATTATGATGATTGCATAAGTGTTAAAAGGAGATTGGATGAAAATCCATTGAACCATAGTTAGTAATCAGAAAATGGTATGCATTTAGAGTTGAAATGCATTCATGTGAATGCCATAGTGTGGTGGAGCATGGAGTGGTGAAGGCAAGAGACCTCATACCATGCAGCTGTTCAAAAATTTAGACTACATACATATAAAAACATGTCATTGCATGTGTATGTCAGCTATGAGCTTAATAATCAAAGCAAGTGAGGACTGGTGGTCATTATTATGATAATGCATGCTATATGAGGTAGTCATGTTTTGGCCATAATATGTTTGATTACAGAACCTTCATAAACCAGTGCAAGGTAGCATTGAGTGGATATGCACTAAGAGATTTATAAATCTTGTAATTAAGCATTGAGTGAATGCATATGAAAAACTTGAGTAAATGTGCATGCATAAGTGTGGGTGCACATGTTGTGATGCATTGCATGAATGCATAGGGACGGTGTGTGTGTTATTGCAAACTAACTAATGGATGAGATGATGAATGAATGATAATTCTAGGATCATTTCATGGGTTGTTATGAATGCAGAATAGTAAGAGCATGAAGAAGGTAGTCATGATCGATGGACTGTCGGAATACTCTGTGGAAGGGCAGAGTTGTATAAATGATATGACTGTGAAATAATGAGTATCCCAAAGTTTCATTTAAATTGCACAAATGATGTGAATCTACCTTGCAATTTTAATATGATAATGATTTACGTGAAATAAATGAGTTTGGTGATATTGATATGTTAACAGCTAGAAGTGTTTGAATTATGGAATGTTCCAATTCTGGAAATGCTTCAGTGAATGTTGCAACAATTAAATATTATATGCATGGAGACTTACAGCATGCTTGGCTGATTGAAAGTTTCAGACTCCAGGTAGAAATGTCTTATGTATGGCAATGGGGATAAGACCATAGTAAAGACCGAACTCTACCATGTGCAAAAGCCAAAGGTTATGAGAAGGTTCTCATGGTTATGAAATTTAATTTATGCATGAAACAAATTTGAAAATATTCTGATTTAAGTTTATGAGAATAATATCATGGTTTCAAGTCTAATTTTTGTAGGGAACAGATTTGGAAATTTTGATTTAGAGCTTATGAGAAGGAATCTCATGGTTGAGGACTCTAAGTTCTGTTAGAAAGAAGGATTGTAAATCTCAGATTTTTAAATTTCTAATTTAGAATTTTGCTAATAAAGGACTACTGACTATTTGGCTTATATAAATTGTGTCAGGAGGATATGTTGTAAGTGGATGTTCATGCATGGCAGCAGACATAAGACCATAATGGGAGAAGTGATAGCACTTACAAGAGCCAAGCAATATGAGGATAGCCTCATGGCTAAAAAAATCAATTTCTGTAGTAGACAAAATTGCAAATTCATATTGAATTTAATTATTAATGCCATTGATTGGTTATGGAACAATCAGATTTGAATTTTATTGTTAAATGTTGCTGAATGTTTGGCTATTTGATAAGTGTGCCAGGAAGACACATTGCAGTAAGACCATGAGAGAGGGCCTGCAGAAGCCAAGCTTCATGGGAAGGATCCCATATCTTGGAAATGGGTTTCGAGTGAAATGCCATTGGACATTTTGGTAATGTCCCATCTGCAGTGCATGATTTGTAAACAATATGAGTGAGATGGTAAAGATTATGTCAATAAGACATATGAGGGTTATGTAACGTCAAAAGGAGTTGGGATGGAAAACCGAGGGACTGTCAACTCAGAGAAGGAGCCCCCATTCCTCATTAATAAAGAAGGACTACATCTGCAAATGAATAAGTGTTATGCAAACCTTGACTGATATATATATACATATATGTGTGCAAGTCTAATTGTTAGAATTACTATGCAGAACATATTCTATTTATGTACATTATTCAGACTGCTTGAAGTATGATTAGGACTTGCATAGCTCCCATCAGTGAGGAGTGCACACCTTTTTGATGATGAGTTATGTTAGGGATGCCAATATTAATTACACCCTAAAGGAATTGACGCATTCCTGGTGTTTCAATACTTGATAGTGAATGCTATGAATTATAGTTATATTTTTTTAATAACAGCGGTGACAAGTTTGCCTATACTACTTGTGTTGTCACCTTAAACAGATGCAATTTTTTGCTACACACTAAAGAAGCAAAGTAAAAGGTTGTTGTGAGGGGTTGTGGTGGAAGGGTTAATGTGTATGAAAGGATGTTCTGGAGGTTGTGGGGATTTTTGATGAAGGGTTGTGACAGTGTTGATGAAAGGGCTATGATATGTCTATGGCTCCATAGAAGAACCTTGACCTAGAAATGGTCGTGGTGAAGTTTCCTTCCAAGTCGGCGTGAAGGTGTATTGGTTGGACATTAATTATTTGATGTTTTGGAGCAGCCTGCGTGCTGGCCAAACATCTCAGTCCGTAGGAGGATCCCAAGGCTTGTAAAGAAAAGCAGGACCCTATGGACCAGAGAGGAAACACATAATACAGATAAGTATTAATTTCCATTTATTTCTTGTTTGGAATAATAAAGATTTCAGGTATAAGTCTTCTAACAGCTAAGCTGATACACTGTTGTTTCTTGGTTGGAAACGCATAATACAGGAAGCAAGGACCCTGAAAGAACTATAAATTGCTTGGTAAATCCAGAGAGTGACTGGTTGAACATTGACTATTTGATGTTGTGGAGCACCTTGCATGCTGGCCAAAGATACAAGATTATTTGATGTTTTGGAGCAGCCTGCGTGCTGTCCAAACATCCAAGTCCATAGGCGATCCCAAGGCTTGTAAAGCAAAAAAGGACCCTATGGAATAAAGTGAAGACATCCAATGCAAATAAGTATTTGGTTATCTTGTAATTTCTTTCTTATGAATATACATGTGCATATGATTTGGTTTCCTAAACTCTTGTTTAAAGATAAATCCTATGAAAATAAACTAAACATGCGAATTGATTCAATATTTGAGTGTAAGTATTGTTGGAAGTAAGGACTATGAAGGCATCCTAGGGATGCTGTGGACATGTAACTATCCTAAAGAGCTCAGCATGAGCAGTAATGGAAGATGGAGCTAGTGGAACTGTGTGAGTCCTAGCAGCCAAGAGTTGTAGACAAACCATGTGGAGGGACTCCATGGTTGAGAGTTCTAAAATAGACCATAGACACTAAGTGTCATAGCCAAGAAGGGCAGGTCAAGCATTCACGTTGAAGTGAAAGAGGCTAGGAGCATGAAAACCACAGTGGTGGTGTGGGTTCCAGAATGGAACAAGACTAAGAGAAGAAAACTCTTACTACTCTCTCTTTCTTTTTTATTGATGCATTTATAAAAACAGAAAATTGTTGAATGCATGTATGGCTGAAAGTAGAGTGTGTTTATTTGCTTGAAATAAACTGTGAATGTTGAATTAATGAATTTCCTTTGAATGGATGAACATGAAGGAATTTATGTGTATGTTGGGAAAGCATGAAAAGTGTGGAGGTCTCATGAATAGAGCATGGGCTCTCCATGTCAATTGGGAAAACAATTGACTGATTTTTAATGTTTAGGTTATGCTTGGCCTAACAAGATTTGTAATGATGAATTTCACAGGTGGAAATTAAATCCATTGGTTGCAGCTGTTACGAGCAAGTGCTGCTTGTGAGCAAACTGAGAACTAGCTGTGTACAGTGACCATGGTAGCAGACCATAGGCTATTGGAATTGGCTGAAAGTCTTCTTCAAACAATTTACAAGACCCAAGAAAATCTTGGATAGATGTTCAAGATACAGAAGAGGTAGAATGAGATGAACCACAAGGTTTTGCAGAACTCTATTTGCCTGCAAAGAGAGGTAAAAAGCATTATGAGAGAAATCAGTAAGGGAAAGGAAAGTGGATCAATGATGAGGCATTCGTCCAATCAGTCCATTAAGAAATGTTCCAAGCATGAAGACTCAAAGGAAATTGAGCAGGTAAAGATGAAGCAACCAGTGAAATGTTGGAAATGTGGAGGACATCATTGCCTCCGCAACTACCCAACAAGGGAACATCAAGAGAGTAGGAGCCATAAAGTTTTCAGACTTGTGGATGGGCTGAAAGATCAGAACCAGTAGGAGAAGCTCATGGAAGCCAAGGGACTTAGTCCTGAAAGTTCAAAGTAAATGATAGAATGTAGGGAAGATTTGCAAAAATTTTGAAAATTTTGGATGTGTAAATTGTAAATGTATTCCTAAGTCTTGGAACGTCAAGGACGGTGTTATTCTAAGGCGGGGGGGATTGTAATACCCCATTTTGACCCTTAGGATATACTAGATTTTAATGTAAATATTGTATACACGTGATGTATGTTTTCCTAACGTGGAGATCAAGGCCAAGGCCCTGCTAGTGGAAGCTCGAATTTCATTTAAAAGGAAAGTATTAGACATTATGTTACCCATGTGCTATTTAGCCATGGAACATTGTAAAAATGATGTAAATAAACATCATGCAATAAAATACCAAAACTGGCTATGGAGGCAACAAATGAGAAGGGGCCATGTGTATCCACTAGGAAGTGGTGAGGGGGCTGTAGGGATGAACCATATGCTGCCAAATGTCATTGTAAGAACCCATTTGACTTTCCCTGGTGACATTTATTTCTGTTGTAAGGGAGTAGTTGAAGATTTCGGTCCATGGCTTCAATGGAGCATGGGCAGCCCAGAAATTCGTATGGCAGAGTATGGGCTCTATTTTCTTGTACCACAAGTCACTCTACCTCATGGATATTGCTTCTTCCTCATTCCCATTCCATGGTGGAAGAACCTAGCATCAATTTTTATCCAAAAACGAATTCCCAGCAGTGAGAAAAAGCAAAAATCGCAACTGTGAAAGAACCCACGTTTTGAAAAGCCATAAACGCCCAGAATTGGTATTGGACAGTGAAATCCAATGGGGGATCCATAGGTATGAACCTTGGGGCGAATTTGGGAGCATTAGCTACCCCGAAATCTATTGAAAAACCCAGTTTTGATAGCCCAGAAAACCAGTGACGGGATTGAGTTATTCGTTGACAGAATGGTGAGAAATCCAAGTGTGAATGTTTGAACAGATGATTGGATTGCTTGAATTTAGCTTGAGATGTCTGTAGATCTGTGGTTGAGCTCACTGGCTTAGCATCCTCCTCATTTGTCTTTTGTATGCTTGATAAACCCAACTATGGGTTGGCTTAGCATAACTGTTGAGCGAAACCATGGTTGTGAGTGAGCCCATCTAGTTCCTCCTCAGTGGATACACAACCCAGTTTAGGGGTGATCTCTCAGTTGAAAGAATACAGGCTAGACAGAGATCTATGGTTGGGTGGAAAGTTGCTCTCACATAGCCAGTCGTTTGGATAGCTTCATCTTCCAGATAAGTGTTCTCTGTGATTTAAATTATATGCATTCTGTTTCTTGCAATGTGTTAATTCAGAATGATAATTGTTCATGTTAATGGAATTGATATGAATTCTGTGCATAGCATGAGAATGGGATGGATTATCTGCCTATTGATTTATCATTTGCTTGAGATAAATATGCTGATGCATTTCAGTTTGTGTGTACAATTCTGTTTATTTTCGCTGTGTATATATTGATCATGTATTTGCACACAGAAGTTTTTAATTGTTATGAATTTCTTAGTAATGAATGGGGCTGAGATTGCCAATAAGCTCAGTAGATTGGTCACGTTTCCTTCCTTGCACCAGATTGAAGAGAAGGGGACATGACATAAGTGTTGAAAAACATAAATGGCTGGAGAATAAGAGGAAGCTCTGATGTTAGTTGTATGATTTTCGGGTATGTTTTGATGTCAAGAATCATTGCGGAGATCTAGTTTTTGCAGAGACATTGCATCTGGGTTGATAATGATAATATGATGAAGCTATTTTGGTACAATCTCTGTGTTCAATCTGTTCGGTTATGGTAAATGTGATGTTGCACTACACAATTAATGTCATGTTTCTCTGTTGTTATATTTGCTTTACAATTACTGTTTTTGCAATAATGAATGGTTGGTTTGAATGTTGCTTTAATACTATGTTCAATGCTTAAAGATCTTTGTTCTAGTTATGCACTAAGTTTAAGTATTTCAGCCGCGACCATCCTCATTCATTCGGTGGAAACATGGTTCCGTCTGCCCTTCCTGGACGCCTCGGGTAAGACCTCTCTGCTCCGTAGGTGTTGCCGTGCGGGATAAAACATGTCCGGGCCAGTGGCCAGGGAGACTGCGGTATGCGTGGACAATGAGTAGGAACCCCTGTCAACTGGGTTTGAGCTAACAAATAGTTCCATTGTCGGGACTGTGTTTGAAGTGAAAGGAGGAGATGTTGTGGAACCCAATGAAACCAGAGATCCAAGAATGGTTTGATCAGAAGTTGCAGGAATTCGCTGAAGAGGAAAGCCGGAACACTCGATTGATAGTAAAACAGTGGGTAGATAGATACATTCACGACGGACCACATGAATGGTTCTTATGTGAGTTCCCAGTCCTGTTGTTTTAATGGTTGGAAAAGTTGACATTCCAGAAGAGGAACTTCCAAGGTGGTGAATCGACGACCTGGACCCCCGAATTGATTCAGGAACTGCAGGAAGTTGATAATAAAGCATCGCGAGCTGTTGAAGTGTGATTCGATAGCATCCTAGAAGGCTATATCACAGAGTTCGCAGTTGATACTTAGAAGTCCTACAGTGAAGTTGAAAGATATTTTTTCTACGAACGTCGGGGTAGGTTTTTACTGTTGCTTCAACTGTCGATCAAGATGATTATTTGCGAAAAGGGTATATTAAAGATGCATCTTGATCAGTAGACATCCTGGTGGGTGGAGGCCGTGGGTACCGTGACAATTGGAGGGCGGTGCATGGAATGTTAAGGGGTAGATGGGTGCAGGTCATGATGAGACTGTGAGTGAAGCTGAGGAAGAGAGTGGTCTTACGAGAGGAGGAGCGAGGTTCTAACAAGAAAAGAGGCAGAGGATGGGAGAAGGTCCTGCTGTAGTCGAACCGCAAGACCGTGAAGGAAGACCACACGAGATGAAGCGACCTCACAGTCCTGACAAGGACGGCCAGGATACGCCCAGGATAGAGGCAGGACCAAACCCTAGCACCAACGTACCCACACCTCCGCTCACTATCTCTTAGATAGCAAGAAATACCACTTTGACACCACCCAGTTCGTCAATCTCACAGAAGTTAATTGGTAGCAGTACAACGAAAGGAGGAAGGAAGCCCAGAATGGCGGGCGATGATGCTAAGTTACTGTTGTTCCACGGGAGTGCAACAAACAACCCAGAACAGTATTGGTTTTTGTGTCAAGCGGTCTGGACCATCAAACAGATCACCGATGATGCTGCTAAAAAAGGACAGTTAGCCACGACCCTGCGAGGTCGTGTATTAGATTGGTTTATGAAATTTGTTCTAGTCCCTACAGGAGCCCCAGAGAAGTCGCTGGATGAGATTCGTGATGGGCTGATTGTTGAATTTAGAAGGCCCAAGTCTAAGGCTCAATATATTACAGAATTGAAAGAAATTAAGCAGTATCCCAATGAAACGGTATGGGATTTCGACCAGCGATTCAAGACACTGATGGAAAAAGTCAGTTTTGATATGAGTGCCGTACAACATAAAGAATGGTTCATCGCGGCATTGCTACCACATATTCGGATACCACTAATGCAGCAAAACATCTTGACACCCAACGAATCTTTGGAGATTGCAATGTGATTGGAGGCGTCGTCGATTGGAGAAAATGCAGCTGGGATGTCGCAGATACAAACACAGCTCGCTAACTTAACTATACAACTGTAAGATTTGAAGAAGGGAAAGGAGCAGTGCAACGATGTCTGGTGTACGCGATGTCGAGGAGAAGGGCATACGAAGAACAATTGCCCATATTTCTGCAATTATTTGGTTTCAGGAGCGCAAAATCCATTGAATGGTGGTAGCATGCCGTGCTGTAGCGTCTGGCAGGTGTATGGGCACAATCATGACAATTGGCCATATATGCAGAAAATGGTCACCACCCCGAGGAATCTCTATTGTACATTTTGCAAATCAGTGGGTCACGACGACAAGGATTGCCGTGCATATGGGTTGCTACAAGAAAGAATGTGTGATGCGTTTTATGTAAAGGACGACTAGCATGCCGTACAACATTTGCAACCGTAGATAGCCCAGCCGCTACCTCAACCATAGATGTAGTTTGAACCATAGCAGCAGCAACCGCCGCAATGCATGCCGGAATATGCTCTGATGTAGATGGCTCCACAACAGCCCCAGTATGTACAACAACCACAGTATGCACCGCAAGGACCAGGAATGCAACCGGCACCAATGCATCAACAATTTAATCAACCACAGTACCAACAGCAGGGAGGATTCTGCGGAGGATACCGGGGTGGCCGTGGCAGTGGATTTGGTTGTGGACCTGTTCAATGCTATCACTGTGTGGTATGGGGACATTACCAAAGAGACTTTTCGCTACTGCAAAACCAATGTACGTTCTGCTTTGTTAACGATCACACGGTTGAGAATTATCCACAGTTGATTGCGCGATGGCAAGAAGGAAATACTCCCCAATTGTAGAACCAGCCCCAGGCATAGCAGCCCACCCAAAACCCAGTGCAACAACCAGTACAGAACCAGAATATGCAGCTGAATCAGAATTAGAATGTGGACCCACCTGGGAATTCGCCGTTGAACAAGACCCAGGGTGCAAACATCGCGACAATTTCTGCAGAACCAAGACCACAGGATGCTTCTGTTGCTGTGGTCACTCATGGAGGAAAGACAACTGGAGCAAACAGTTCAATGATCAGGTTAGCCGGACAAAAGAAAGTCGCATTTGACATTGATGAGGATTGGGAGACGTTTCTTCAAACACGACATGCACTAGAACACGACCGAGGTAAAGCTGTTATGTATGACATGCCCTCTACTTTTGATACCACTTCGGAGGCTGTCCCATCACAACGGTCCAGCACGCTTCGAGCATTTTTGGAACATTGTTTGTCCCTGGCCAATGATCCCGATGCTCTTGCTGCAATTGAAGCCTTGTTGTGACGACCGGCCCAGGATCGACAAGTGCTCGCGGTTAATTCCCTGCAACGATGAAAGACGGGTAAGGAGATGTATATGAATATTCAAATTGGTGACTACGATGTTGATTCGGTTATTCTGGACCTTTGTTCGGATATCAACATCTTGACCAAGCAGTCTTGGAAGAAGATGGGGAGCCCCCCATTGAGCTGGTCTCCTGTATAGCTCTGGTTGGCTAATCATGCTAAAGTAACACCAATTGGGAGAGTTCCATGAACGGTGGTGGACATTGAGGGAATGAAAACATATGTTGACTTCGATGTAATAGAAGTAGTCGAGGGAGGAAGCTTTTATCCAGCATTACTAGGGATTGGCTGGGCTAATGATAGTGGAGCCGTAATCAACTTCAAGCGACGAATGATGACTTTTGAAAATCGCGATCTCAGAGTTATCGCCCCGTTGGATCCGGCTGAAGGACCCCGCTACATAGAGCTAGTGAAGGATGATGATCCCAGTGGATGGGACCATGCATTCAATATTTCTGAAAATTATATCCATCCGACTGCTAACGGCGAGCTGGGATGGCGCAGCGATAGCTCTGCGTCCTCCGACTCTAATGATGCGCTAGAATATTGGCAGAACCGCTTGCACGAGGTCTCACTCGGTAAGTGCGGGTTGGTTACACAGTCAGTGCCGTATCGCAACTGAACCAATTACACTCCCAACATATGAAGGGCTGCCTGGCGTCTTTGACTTTCTGACGGCGTTTGAAGAAATATTTTCCAAACCTCAGCGATTGCTGGCGTTGAATGAAGCCTTGAAGGCTGCTCCAGCACGCTGGTGGGAAACACACAAGGCATCAATTGATGGCTGGTCGAAATGCAGAATATTGATGTTGGTATGCATTGGTGATACCGAGGTATTCCACATCGAGAAGTATGATAGGCGGGACAACCCCAGTGGTCATTTGATGGAGTGTCAACAGTTATGGGTATCGCGACCAAAGGATGAGTGGGTCCATGCTTTTATCCATACTTTGGATGAGATGCCACGATCATGGTATGCTGCAGCTGAGTTGTGAGGGGAAATTTCTACTTGGTTGGAGCTCACCGTGTGTTTTACACATACATTCAGCTTTGCGGATGCCGATCCAGAGATTAATAATGCATTATAGCTCATCTGTGATGTAATTCTACAGGTTGTCCCGGTGGCCTATCCTGTGGATCCACATGCGCATTGCCAGATGCAGTCTCTCATGGAATGCTTCAATATCAGTGGTGGGCCAGAAGATGGTGATGATCCGTGGAGTGTGAATATTCTGGAATCCGAAGGAAGTCGTGTTGTGGTACCACCTAATGCGCCAAGCGATCCTATCAGTTAGCTGCTGAAGATCCGCAAGATTAACATTAGGACAAAGGACACTCCGAAGTTTGCAAATGTCGGGGATTACTGGGATGACGAGCTGATAAGCAAGGTCACTGATATGATCCACGAGTTTCAAGATGTATTCCAGACCAAATTTTCTGACATGAAGGGGATTCTAGGCGATTTAGGGGAGATGAAGATTCCATTAAAACCAGATGCTAAGCTGGTCAGGCAGCGACCCTATCGGCTAAATCTGTGACATAAGGAGAGGGTCAAGGCAGAACTTGATCGCATTCTGGACGCTGGTATTATTGAACCAGTCGAGGAGTCGGAATGGATCAGTCCTATGGTGGTGCAGGACAAGAAGACTGGAGAGGTGCGCACCTGTGTGGATTTACGAAAATTGAATGATGCCTGCTTGCATGACCCCTTTTCGACCCCATTTACTGACAAAGTGCTCGAAGGAGTGGGCAGCCAGGAGATGTAATCATTCACAGATGGGTTCTCTGGCTACCATCAGATCCGCATTGCCAAAGAAGATCGCCATAAGACAACTTTTGTTACCGAATGGGGCTGCTTTCAGTACACCATGATGCCATTTGGCTTGAAGAATGCACCTACGATATTTTCACGAGTTGTCATTGCTGCATTCAAAGATTTCATTCAGAATTTCTTACAGGTATACATGGACGATTGGACGGTCTATGGGTTGGTTCGCGATCATCTGGCGAGTCTGCGGTTGATGCTGGAGTGATGCCGACAGCACCAGATATTGCTGGATTTGAAGAAATGCATATTTTTTGCACCATTTGGCATACTTTTGGGTCATATTGTGTGTAAGCAAGGATTGTTGGTTGACCCAACAAAGATCGCACTTATTCTGAGTTTGACACCACCGACTATAGTTAAGCAGTTACGGGCGACACTAGGACACACAGGGTATTATCACAAGTTCATCAGGGGTTACGCTGCAATTACTGCCCCTATCGAGAAGTTGTTGAAGAAATATGCGGTGTTCCAGTGGAGCCCGGAATGTAAGGCTAGCTTTGAAACACTGAAGGCAAATATGGCATCGGCACCGATATTAGTATTTCCAGACTGGAGTAAGGAATTCCACGTCCATGTTGATGCTTCATCGATTGCATTGGGCGTCGTCTTGGCTCAACCAGGAGAAAGGGATCTCGATCACCCCATTGCTTTTGCTAGCCGGAAGTTGTCATCTGCAGAAAGAAACTACACTACTACGGAGAGGGAAGGTCTGGAAATGGTTTACGCTTTACAGAAGTTTCGCCATTACTTACTGGGAGGCCATTTCAAGATGTTCACAGATCATTCTGCATTAAAATACCTGGTCAATAAGCCTATGTTGGGGGGGAAGATATGCCGCTGGCTACTTCTTTTTCAGGAGTTTGACTTTGAAGTCATTGTGAATCCCGACTGGTTGAATGTTGATCCTGATCATCTCTCACGGATTGATACAAGATAAGAGCCGACCAACATTGAAGATGGGTTACTGGATGCCCAACTATTCCGGGTTGAGGTTGCAAATGGCTACTTTACAGAAATCATTCAATTTTTGACAACGGGTACTGCACCCGACGAGTTCACCACCAGTATGAAGAAGTAGTTGGTAGTCAAGGCAGCGGACTTCCAGCTAATTGCAGGAGAGTTATACAAAATGGGTGTCGATGACGTATTGCGCAGATGTGTCTTACCGCATGAGCAAGCGCAGATATTAGCAGAAGCGCATGGAGGAGTACCTGGGGGACACTATGGTGATCGGGCGACTGCTAGGAAAGTGCTGCATGTCGGGTTGTGGTGGCCCACACTGCATAATGATGCAACTAACTACGCGCGGTCCTGTGATATCTGTCAGTGAACTGGAAAACCATCCCAACGCAATGAGATGCCCCTCATGCCTCAGTTGACATTACAGCTGTTCGACAAATGGGCAGTGGATTTTATCGGACCGATCAATCCACCAGGGAAGAGCATGGGTGCATGCTACATTATCACTGCGATATAGTATTTGACTCGATGGGCAGAGGTGACACCAGTAGTTGATTGTTCCGCAACAACGATGGCGTGATTTTTGTTCGATCACATTATCACTCGTTTTGGCTGCCCCAAGATACTGCTGAGTGACCAGGGCAGCCACTTTCTCAATCGCACCATCAGCGCATTGACAGAGGAGTTGCAGATACAGCATAAGAAGAGTACACCCTATCATCCGCAGGCCAATGGCACGGTGGAAGCCTTCAACAAGGTATTGGAGCATGCGCTGACAAAGGTGTGCAATACGAACCGCGACGACTGGGATCTGAAAATCCCAGCGGTGTTGTGGGCCTATCGCACCACATGTAAAAGGTTTACAAGGCAAACACCATTCAGGTTAGTATATGGACAAGAAGCAATTATGCCCATGGAATATATTGTCCCGAGTCTGCGCATCACGGCTGCCACAGGCCTGGATGATGCAGCAGCACTAGACGAACGTCTAGAACAATTGGTGAAGTTGGAGGAAGATAGTTTCATTGCCGAGTTCCACCAGGGGGTGGAAAAGGGTCGTCAGAAGGCATGGCATGATCGACACATAAAAAAAAAACAGTTTCAGCAGGGCGACTTGGTGCTGTTGTACGAAAACAAGTTTATGAAACATCCAGGAAAGTTGCAAATGCATTGGCTTGGTCTGTATCGCATCAGCGGTATTACTTCAGGAGGCGCGGTTCAACTGCAGCAGCTGGACGGGGTGATACTCCCAAAACTAGTGAATGGTCATAGGTTGAAGCCCTATCAGTCGGGCTTGGAACAACGCGATGCCTAAGTTGCATTGGGAAAAAAAAATTGTGTGTTGTAGGATGATTGGTGGCAGGATGGCACACCAATAGGGACGACATGTGGAAGCAGGGAGGCTTCTGCCGCACGTTTGGAGTGGTTGACGACAAGTGGCAGTGTTGCAACCGGGTCAAATCAACAATAAATAACAAAAAGTTAAAACAGTTAATTAACGACGCTTGTTCGAATGATGGGAATTAATGGCAGATCCGACCGCTCAGCTAACAGGATCAACGACGGATTTGCATCATTAATATAGGATTTCGGTTGAATTAATGCATGATTTCGTGATGATTACAGAAGATTCAGCTGGATGCTATAAAACTGGATCGGAGTTGGTCGAAAGACACCGAGAAATTAGTTGTGAAGTGTTGTTGCAGAGTGCAGTCGTGAATTGAGCAAGGTGCTGATAAGGATATAACGAGGTGGGTGAAAAAATGAAGATGGGTGTCTATTTTGGGGGGTCTCGTGAGAAAATAATTCTGTTTTTTTCATGTCTTCCAACTTCGGGCGAACAAAAGTGATATTTTTATTTAAAATTTCACTTTGCCGTAAAAAGAAAACTTTTGTAGAATTATGTTAGCTTTCTACTCATAATTTTTTCAATTTTTTTTATTAAGATTTGATATGTCGATTTCGCAAATGTTTGACAGTGTGTTCTTATAAAATGAAAAGACTACAAAAGAGTTATGATTTGTTGCACCACTAAAATCGTTGTTAGACTTGTGTTTTGCAAAAACTGAAAATGCTACGACAATCTACACACAATGTACTAACGCGTGACTATAAGTTTGCATCCAATGGACCTCTATACTAATTATTATATTTTTTTAAAGTCGATCCATGGGGAAACTCAGTCGATTTTCAACAACCTTTTTGTTGCACCACTTTTCTCTCAACCCGCTATAAAATCAAAAAATCTAAGACCACCCTTTTGAAGTAGACACGTCAATGAATCGACCCACATTTTCTTCGATTTTTTTGGTGTTGTATTTACAAAGTTATGGATTTTTCTTTTCGCTGTTTTTTTAAAGAGCTGAATCATAACTCGACACATGTTACAAATATAAAACTTAAAAAATATCAGTTCTTATCTATATACAACAAAATTTATACCCTCGTAAAGTAGATTCAATAATGAATCTACTGGTATGAAGTCCGACATTCGTTTTGTTGTGTAAGAGGTGGTTTTCTCCTTCCGAAAATGGAGAAACCTGAAAATTTTGTAGAAATCTGAATCGGTCATGTTTCAGAGATTATTCGGCCGAAGTAATTATTCGGCCGAATAATTATTCGGTCGAATAACTGTTTTCCGTAACGGCGCCGTAACTTATAGCGAAGGTTATTCGGCCGAATAACTAAACGGAAAAAAATTTCGTCGACCGGAAAAAAAATAAAAATAAAAATTTATACTCATATAAATAAACATAAAGTTAATTCATTATTTTCGCATGTTTGAACTTCGCATTTTTTTGTCAAACTAATT
This sequence comes from Larix kaempferi, assembly GCA_027924585.1. NCBI lineage: Eukaryota > Viridiplantae > Streptophyta > Pinopsida > Pinales > Pinaceae > Larix > Larix kaempferi. The sequence goes on from BSBM01000510.1 coordinate 3,267,209, forward strand.
TCGGAAGGAGGATATAATTTTTGCAAAAGGAGGTTTTTACAAGGTATGTTTCTTCTTCTTCTCTACAAAAGGCACATTGAAGGAGTTTTTTTTTCTAAGGCATATTTACAAGGAGTTTTTCCAAACTATCTCTTTTCTTGTTGCATTTTTACAAAGAAGACATTTTTTGCAAAATGAGGTTTTTACAAGCTATGTTTCTTCTTCTTCTTTACAAAAGGCACATTGAAGGAGTTTTTTTTTCCAATGCATATTTGCAAGGAGTTTTTCCAAACTATCTTTTTTCTTATTGCATTTTTACAAAGAAGACATTTTTTGCAAAAGGAGGTTTTTACAAACTATGTCTTCTTCTTTTTTACAAAAGGCACATTGAAGGAGTTTTTCCAACATATCTCTTTTTTATTGCATTTTTACAAAGAAGACATTTTTTGCAAAAGGAGGTTTTTACAAGGTATGTTTCTTCTTTTTTCCAAAGGCACATTGAAGAAAAAAATTTTCTAAGGCATATTTGCAAGAAGTTTTTTCCAAATATTTATTTTCTTGTTGTATATTTGCAAAGAAAACATTTTTTTGAAAAAGAGATTTTTACAAAGTATGTTTCTTCTTCTTTTTTCCAAAACACATTGAAAGTGTTTTTTTTAAGGGATATTTGCAAGGAGTTTTTTCAAAATATTTCTTTTCTTAGACATGTTTGCAAGGAGGTTCTTTGCAAGGATGTTTTTTTTTCAAAGTAGCTTTGCACTTTTTATTTAATTGAAAGAGGTTTTTTCAAATAGTTGTTTTGCTAAGGTATTTTGCAAATGATTTTTTTCCAAAGTAGTTTTGCACTTCTTATTTATTTGAAAGGAGTTTTTTCAAATAGTTATCTTATTTTGCAAAGGATTTTTTACAAGGTAATTTTGTACTTCTTATTTCTTTGAAATTGGGTTTTTTTCAAAGAGTTGTTTTTTTACAATGATTTTTTCCCAGATATATTTATAAATAAGTTTTTATTGAAAGTATTTTTTTCTAGTGGTTTTTTTCGTAGATATCTTTTCAAAAAAGTATTCTTGGAATGAATTTTACAACAAAGATTTATTTACAAGGTGTTTTATTTTCTTCCTTGGCACAAGGTGTGTTTATTATTTTCCAAAGAAGATTTTTGTTCAGAGAATTTTTTCAAAGGAAAGTTAATTCCAAAGAAATCTTCTTCAAAAGACTCTTACAAAATTTTTAAAAGGTAAAGTAAATTTCAGTTCATGTTTTTATAAATTCCGTAAATGTTTTTAAATCTTAATTTATTTGTTTTTACTATAAAGTAACATGATTCTTTAATTTATCGTCTATAGATTAAACAACCATGGGCAATAAGAGAAATCGTAAAAGAAAAGCTGATCGTAAACGTGATGATGATGATAATAGAGAGAAACAAAAACTCAGATATATTGCCAAAAAACAAAGGGTTGCTGAAACGGAAGAGAGAACTATTGAAGATATAAATATAGATTTACATGACAATGTTGAAGAAATGGAAATTGAAAATAGAGTACAAGAAGAACAAATTGAAGTTGAAAAGAACATTGTAGAACAAAAGTGATATTTTTATTTAAAATTTCACTTTGCCGTAAAAAGAAAACTTTTGTAGAATTATGTTAGCTTTCTACTCATAATTTTTTCAATTTTTTTTATTAAGATTTGATATGTCGATTTCGCAAATGTTTGACAGTGTGTTCTTATAAAATGAAAAGACTACAAAAGAGTTATGATTTGTTGCACCACTAAAATCGTTGTTAGACTTGTGTTTTGCAAAAAATGAAAATGCTACGACAATCTACACACAATGTACTAACGCGTGACTATAAGTTTGCATCCAATGGACCTCTATACTAATTATTATATTTTTTTAAAGTCGATCCATGGGGAAACTCAGTCGATTTTCAACAACCTTTTTGTTGCACCACTTTTCTCTCAACCCGCTATAAAATCAAAAAATCTAAGACCACCCTTTTGAAGTAGACACGTCAATGAATCGACCCACATTTTCTTCGATTTTTTTGGTGTTGTATTTACAAAGTTATGGATTTTTCTTTTCGCTGTTTTTTTAAAGAGCTGAATCATAACTCGACACATGTTACAAATATAAAACTTAAAAAATATCAGTTCTTATCTATATACAACAAAATTTATACCCTCGTAAAGTAGATTCAATAATGAATCTACTGGTATGAAGTCCGACATTCGTTTTGTTGTGTAAGAGGTGGTTTTCTTCTTCCGAAAATGGAGAAACCTGAAAATTTTGCAGAGATCTGAATCGGTCATGTTTCAGAGATTATTCGGCCGAAGTAATTATTCGGCCGAATAATTATTCGGCCGAATAACTGTTTTCCGTAACGGCGCCGTAACTTATAGCGAAGGTTATTCGCCCGAATAACTAAACGGAAAAAAATTTCGTCGGCCGGAAAAAAAACAAAAATAAAAATTTATACTCATATAAATAAACATAAAGTTAATTCATTATTTTCGCATGTTTGAACTTCGCATTTTTTTGTCAAACTAATTTCAGAAGGAGGATATAATTTTTGCAAAAGGAGGTTTTTACAAGGTATGTTTCTTCTTCTTCTCTACAAAAGGCACATTGAAGGAGTTTTTTTTTCTAAGGCATATTTACAAGGAGTTTTTCCAAACTATCTCTTTTCTTGTTGCATTTTTACAAAGAAGACATTTTTTGCAAAATGAGGTTTTTACAAGCTATGTTTCTTCTTCTTCTTTACAAAAGGCACATTGAAGGAGTTTTTTTTTTCCAAGGCATATTTGCAAGGAGTTTTTCCAAACTATCTTTTTTCTTATTGCATTTTTACAAAGAAGACATTTTTTGCAAAAGGAGGTTTTTACAAACTATGTCTTCTTCTTTTTTACAAAAGGCACATTGAAGGAGTTTTTCCAACATATCTCTTTTTTATTGCATTTTTACAAAGAAGACATTTTTTGCAAAAGGAGGTTTTTACAAGGTATGTTTCTTCTTTTTTCCAAAGGCACATTGAAGAAATTTTTTTTCTAAGGCATATTTGCAAGAAGTTTTTTCCAAATATTTATTTTCTTGTTGTATATTTGCAAAGAAAACATTTTTTTGAAAAAGAGCTTTTTACAAAGTATGTTTCTTCTTCTTTTTTCCAAAACACATTGAAAGTGTTTTTTTTAAGGGATATTTGCAAGGAGTTTTTTCAAAATATTTCTTTTCTTAGACATGTTTGCAAGGAGGTTCTTTGCAAGGATGTTTTTTTTTCAAAGTAGCTTTGCACTTTTTATTTAATTGAAAGAGGTTTTTTCAAATAGTTGTTTTGCTAAGGTATTTTGCAAATGATTTTTTTCCAAAGTAGTTTTGCACTTCTTATTTATTTGAAATGAGTTTTTTCAAATAGTTATCTTATTTTGCAAAGGATTTTTTACAAGGTAATTTTGTACTTCTTATTTCTTTGAAATTGGGTTTTTTTCAAAGAGTTGTTTTTTTACAATGATTTTTTCCCAGATATATTTATAAATAAGTTTTTATTGAAAGTATTTTTTTCTAGTGGTTTTTTTCGTAGATATCTTTTCAAAAAAGTATTCTTGGAATGAATTTTACAACAAAGATTTATTTACAAGGTGTTTTATTTTCTTCCTTGGCACAAGGTGTGTTTATTATTTTCCAAAGAAGATTTTTGTTCAGAGAATTTTTTCAAAGGAAAGTTAATTCCAAAGAAATCTTCTTCAAAAGACTCTTACAAAATTTTTAAAAGGTAAAGTAAATTTCAGTTCATGTTTTTATAAATTCCGTAAATGTTTTTAAATCTTAATTTATTTGTTTTTACTATAAAGTAACATGATTCTTTAATTTATCGTCTATAGATTAAACAACCATGGGCAATAAGAGAAATCGTAAAAGAAAAGCTGATCGTAAACGTGATGATGATGATAATAGAGAGAAACAAAAACTCAGATATATTGCCAAAAAACAAAGGGTTGCTGAAACGGAAGAGAGAACTATTGAAGATATAAATACAGATTTACATGACAATGTTGAAGAAATGGAAATTGAAAATAGAGTACAAGAAGAACAAATTGAAGTTGAAAAGAACATTGTAGAACAAAAGTGATATTTTTATTTAAAATTTCACTTTGCCGTAAAAAGAAAACTTTTGTAGAATTATGTTAGCTTTCTACTCATAATTTTTTCAATTTTTTTTATTAAGATTTGATATGTCGATTTCGCAAATGTTTGACAGTGTGTTCTTATAAAATGAAAAGACTACAAAAGAGTTATGATTTGTTGCACCACTAAAATCGTTGTTAGACTTGTGTTTTGCAAAAACTGAAAATGCTACGACAATCTACACACAATGTACTAACGCGTGACTATAAGTTTGCATCCAATGGACCTCTATACTAATTATTATATTTTTTTAAAGTCGATCCATGGGGAAACTCAGTCGATTTTCAACAACCTTTTTGTTGCACCACTTTTCTCTCAACCCGCTATAAAATCAAAAAATCTAAGACCACCCTTTTGAAGTAGACACGTCAATGAATCGACCCACATTTTCTTCGATTTTTTTGGTGTTGTATTTACAAAGTTATGGATTTTTCTTTTCGCTGTTTTTTTAAAGAGTTGAATCATAACTCGACACATGTTACAAATATAAAACTTAAAAAATATCAGTTCTTATCTATATACAACAAAATTTATACCCTCGTAAAGTAGATTCAATAATGAATCTACTGGTATGAAGTCCAACATTCGTTTTGTTGTGTAAGAGGTGGTTTTCTCCTTCCGAAAATGGAGAAACCTGAAAATTTTGCAGAGATCTGAATCGGTCATGTTTCAGAGATTATTCGGCCGAAGTAATTATTCGGCCGAATAATTATTCGGCCGAATAACTGTTTTCCGTAACGGCGCCGTAACTTATAGCGAAGGTTATTCGGCCGAATAACTAAACGGAAAAAAATTTCGTCGGCCGGAAAAAAAATAAAAATAAAAATTTATACTCATATAAATAAACATAAAGTTAATTCATTATTTTCGCATGTTTGAACTTCGCATTTTTTTGTCAAACTAATTTCGGAAGGAGGATATAATTTTTGCAAAAGGAGGTTTTTACAAGGTATGTTTCTTCTTCTTCTCTACAAAAGGCACATTGAAGGAGTTTTTTTTTCTAAGGCATATTTACAAGGAGTTTTTCCAAACTATCTCTTTTCTTGTTGCATTGTTACAAAGAAGACATTTTTTGCAAAATGAGGTTTTTACAAGCTATGTTTCTTCTTCTTCTTTACAAAAGGCACATTGAAGGAGTTTTTTTTTCCAAGGCATATTTGCAAGGAGTTTTTCCAAACTATCTTTTTTCTTATTGCATTTTTACAAAGAAGACATTTTTTGCAAAAGGAGATTTTTACAAACTATGTCTTCTTCTTTTTTACAAAAGGCACATTGAAGGAGTTTTTCCAACATATCTCTTTTTTATTGCATTTTTACAAAGAAGATATTTTTTGCAAAAGGAGGTTTTTACAAGGTATGTTTCTTCTTTTTTCCAAAGGCACATTGAAGAAATTTTTTTTCTAAGGCATATTTGCAAGAAGTTTTTTCCAAATATTTATTTTCTTGTTGTATATTTGCAAAGAAAACATTTTTTTGAAAAAGAGATTTTTACAAAGTATGTTTCTTCTTCTTTTTTCCAAAACACATTGAAAGTGTTTTTTTTAAGGGATATTTGCAAGGAGTTTTTTCAAAATATTTCTTTTCTTAGACATGTTTGCAAGGAGGTTCTTTGCAAGGATGTTTTTTTTTCAAAGTAGCTTTGCACTTTTTATTTAATTGAAAGAGGTTTTTTCAAATAGTTGTTTTGCTAAGGTATTTTGCAAATGATTTTTTTCCAAAGTAGTTTTGCACTTCTTATTTATTTGAAAGGAGTTTTTTCAAATAGTTATCTTATTTTGCAAAGGATTTTTTACAAGGTAATTTTGTACTTCTTATTTCTTTGAAATTGGGTTTTTTTCAAAGAGTTGTTTTTTTACAATGATTTTTTCCCAGATATATTTATAAATAAGTTTTTATTGAAAGTATTTTTTTCTAGTGGTTTTTTTCGTAGATATCTTTTCAAAAAAGTATTCTTGGAATGAATTTTACAACAAAGATTTATTTACAAGGTGTTTTATTTTCTTCCTTGGCACAAGGTGTGTTTATTATTTTCCAAAGAAGATTTTTGTTCAGAGAATTTTTTCAAAGGAAAGTTAATTCCAAAGAAATCTTCTTCAAAAGACTCTTACAAAATTTTTAAAAGGTAAAGTAAATTTCAGTTCATGTTTTTATAAATTCCGTAAATGTTTTTAAATCTTAATTTATTTGTTTTTACTATAAAGTAACATGATTCTTTAATTTATCGTCTATAGATTAAACAACCATGGGCAATAAGAGAAATCGTAAAAGAAAAGCTGATCGTAAACGTGATGATGATGATAATAGAGAGAAACAAAAACTCAGATATATTGCCAAAAAACAAAGGGTTGCTGAAACGGAAGAGAGAACTATTGAAGATATAAATACAGATTTACATGACAATGTTGAAGAAATGGAAATTGAAAATAGAGTACAAGAAGAACAAATTGAAGTTGAAAAGAACATTGTAGAAGATGTAAATAGTGATTTACATGCTAATGTCGATGAAATCAATATGAAATCAACATGTGAATTCAATGTACATATATATATAATCAAAAAATAAATACCCTCCATGTTCAAAACAACTACAAAATATATATATCAACAAAAACAATAAAGTCTGAACCACTATCCATCTAGACCAATATCTTTCCACTATTTTCCACTAGGACCTTCCCTGGGACTCAACTCCACCTACAATACACAAAAAAACAAATTATAAATTTAGATCATAAATTATTTAAACAATTTTAAACTAAATTCAAAATATTAAGATATTAAACTCATCTACAAAACAATTCAATTATTAAAAAAATCATACATCAAATTCATTGGATGCATGTCCACCACTTTTTTCCCCTAGAGACTTTCCTTTAGCTCCAAAGGACCTCAAAGAGCCAAGCTGCAACATGTACAAAAACAATTTTCAAATAAATCAAAAAAATATAAAACATTAAACTTATATATCAAAGATCATTTCTAATTCAACAAAATTACCTCAGTGGCAATATCTGCATTCATTAGAGACCCCACATCTTCGCCCCCAATTTCTAAATGGTCTCTTCCCTAAAATTTAAATTTTGTTAATAAATAAAACATAGTAGATCCAAATAATAAATTAAGCAATTAACTTAAAACCAAAACAAAAAAATTAAAATCATTAGCTCACAAGAGATGGTAAATCATCTAAAAAGTTGGAATCTAATGAAACCTGCATAAATAAGTCAAATTAACAATAAGATACATTGATATTTATTAAAATTCAAGCAAACATAAAAAATATCATGTTCAATCATAAATATTATAATTAAAATACTTCTCCTAAGCGCTCTTCATTTTGACTAGGATGCTCTCGATTTTGACTACTGGAGACTCGAAAATTATTTGCATTTAACATTGACGTAAACTGCAGACAAAATACATTTGCTTAATATATTTATTCCCATGTAGCAAAAAATTCAATTCAAAATGATTAAAAAAAATCAAAGAGATTGTCATAGCATAATCAACAAACCTCTCCCATGCTCGATGTGTCATTGGATAACACATCTGAAGCTATATCTCGACAAGACTTAGCATAAGCCCTAATATCATCAATGCTCAATGCATCTACCTCGTCATTCGTCTTGTAGACAAAACTCTGACGAAGAATAGCGCGAGCCTTCTCTCGCCCCAAACCAACTTCTACTCCTGCAAGAGCTGAAGCTAAACCATCACCTACTGATTCCCTTCCAATTGTCCCTAGTTGAGATGTTGTCTCCATCTCTGATCTTAAAGCCACAACCCTTGGTGGACGAGATATCTCAGGTGGAGGTTGTATAGTGGCAGGGTCTCTAAGAGCACCTTTTCGATTATATATTCTACCCTTTCCAGCTCCATAAAAGTCAGAGGGAACATCAGTATAGTTAGGCTTCATACCTAAAAAAAACTCCGCATAAAAAAATCTAGCAAAATAATTAGGAACCTCATCGTTCCAAGGCAATCGACCATAAGCTGCAAGAAATCGATCATATATTAAATGTGCAATTTGAGGATGCTTGAAATATTGCACTTTCAACATTTTTCGCTTAAGGCCTTCTTTGAAATTGAACATTGAATTAGCTTGTTCTCTACTGACTCTCTCCTTCACAACCTCCCACTTATCTGGACCCATAACTTGGTCCTTTCGCATCCGCATCAAATGAACAAAACTATTTGTAGTTGGTCCAAGTTCATTGTATGCATCAATGAATTTTTGCAAAGATGCCAAAACAATCTCTAGACTTTGTCGACTCTCTGGAGGGAGATCCAAAGAACAAAGATCATTGTTCAACCTGTCATAGTGGGATTTACAACTTTCAAGAATAGTTTGTTGCACAACACCTCGCCATGGAAGCTCATTAGGTAAATCAGACGGATAAGTTGATATGGGTGTACACCCCTCAGCTAGTGGAACATATGTCGTCCTAGTTCTAGGAGGAACTTCAGGACCCTGCTCTCCACCCACACCTATTCCATCATCTGTATTCCTATCTTGATCTTCCCCTCGCTCCATAGAATTACGCACATCTTCTGAACATCGCTCTGCTTCAAATATAGCCGTAGTCAAAAATTAACTTTTTCCATAAATTCAAAACACAAAAAAATACAAATTATACATTATTAAACATTAATGTTCATACCAACAGAACGTTGGGATCGACGCTCTCCCATAGAAGACAAAGGAGAATCATTTGTACCCCCTCGAACTTGTTGGTGATCAAACGACTGGGACCCATGCAATAAACCTGAACCCCGCGGTGAATTCGACAACCTTCGACTACCAATTGGAACACCAATTCCTGAGGATTGTGATGACCTCCTACGCTTTCCCTTCGAAGACTCTCTTTCCATTTGATATAACTTCTAAATTTACACAAACATTAACATATTGAAAATGTACATAACTACCACTACAAGCATCAAGCCAATATTTGATTAAAAACTCCAACAAAATTTAAGTCCCCCTCCTAACTCTAATTAATTAACTAAAATTCCTTACCCTCCCTAATATTGCAACATAAAGGACATATCTAATAATCATTTCATTATCAAACACAATTAATTGAAGTAGTATAATAACCTTAAAAAATTTTAATCCAACAAATATGTTTGAATTATATATGTCAACAAACGAACATCTCACTAAACATATATGTATTCTTATTAAAAGAATTCTAACTTATATTTATGATAATACAATTTACACACATTGAAGTTGTACATGTTAACTCTACAAACTCAAAACATATCTATTAAAGATCTGCATACAAAATGTAGAGCTTCCTCAAATAGTATAACATAAATATACCCTTATTAAGAAACTTCTAGTTAACATCTATGATAAAACAATTTACAAACATTGAAGTTGTACATGTTCATTCTACAAAATTAAAAACATATCTCTTAAAGATCTGCGTAAAAAATGTAGAGCCACCTAAAATATTATAACTTATTTTCTTTTGTAAGTTCCTCTCCTAACTCTAAGAACACTATTGCAGCATAAACATGACATCAATAATCATCCCATATTGTAATAGTTCAATCACCTTCCTAATTTTTAAACTATCACTTATGTTTTCATTCTATATCTCAATAAACAAACATTCCTTAATTTTTATAAAAAAAATACTTAATAACTTACAATATTGAATTTTTAAGTGACTTTCTACGTTAACTCTGTTCATGAACAGAGTTCATGAACAGAGTTCATGAACTCAATTGACATTCTTGTACCTGACTTAACATAGTAACACCACATGTTGATCATTTATAAAGTTGTTTAGTATACCCTTTATCATCACTTCTTTGAGAATTTGGAAAACTTAATATGAAACTCGTCAGGGATTAGGGTTTAAATATCCATATATATAAAGAAGCAATGGAGTTACATTTCATAAAAATAAGACAGCTACATGTTATGATGTTTAATTCTCATTTTATATATTTCAAAACCTTACTTCATAGCATAACTACAGCCTATAATTTCATAGCATATCATGAACAGAACTCTGTTCATGAACAGAACTCTGTTCATGAACAGAACTTCTATGATAGCAAATGAACATTCATGGTTGATGGAGTAGTAGTAAGTCCATAGTTTTCATGATATTATACAGATACCCAATTCCAAGTAGCAGGAGGAGATTCATTGTTGAATGCATGTGATTAGAATGAATCGAAAGGACTGCCTACTTTAATGGGGTTAGTTCATCTCTATTATCTAAAAGCTTACGTCAATCAGAGAACCAATACCCTTTGAGCAATGATAAAAACATTATTACAGCTAAAGATCATTACCTAATCATAGCTAGTACTATTGTATTACTCATATTCTTGGACCTATCATAGCTCATAGTTTCTATCAAGCACTCATAAGCATGAATAATCATGTAGTACTAATACCCTTATCTGAAATCACATATAAAGCCTAATCAAAGCATTATAGTATTCATAGTAAAGCTAACCAAGCTATAATAATTGTAAAGCTATCCTTATATTTTATGTACATCGTATGATTAGACTGCAATCATTGTGGAATTTATATACAGGGCAACATGTATGTAAGCTTCAACTGCATTGGGTTTACTACTATCTATAACCAATAATCAACAATGATAATGTTTACTAAACAGTTGTGATTACAGCTTCTATAAGAAAAATTATGAGCTATATTATAACAGTTCATATCTAACCTATAAGTAATGGTATTCTGTTCATGAACAGAGTTCTGTTCATGAACAGAGTTCACGAACAGAACTCTGTTCATGAACAGAGTTCACGAACAGAACTCTGTTCATGAACAGAGTTCACGAACAGAACTCTGTTCGTGAACTGTTCATGAACAGAGTTCATGGACATAAAACTGATTCTCTAAAATAAAAATTGCATTTTAAAACATTTAACCTTCCAATATTAAGACCCATTACAGATTTTTTTAATTCTAAGACTGCCAACAACATAAAAACAAAGTTTATGTAACGATGCATACCTGTATATAAAAATGCAGTGAAGAATCGTCGATCCCAACGCCACCTCTATTCAATCCAGCAACGCTCCAAACAACACCTATTTCCTTCACAAACAACAACTAACGTCATCAAATAAGCCCTATAACATACACAAACAGAATCATTACGTCAAAACCAAAGCCAAAACGCACCTTCAACCGTTCAGATAAAACCGCAACACCATCAAAGCAGCAACCCACCAAGACACACCTGCCAACAACAACAGACCAACCTACACGCTACCTCCAGCAAGCAGCAGCTAGCGCAAATCACACCCCGACGAAACGTTAAAGCCGACGAGCGCCAGCAGAAAAAACAACAAACCAACCGACTCGCTGCTTCCAAAGAACAGAGCAAGCGCAAATCACACCCCGACGAAACTTAAGAGCCGACGAGCGACAGCAGAAATAGAGCAGACGCGAGTCGCGGAGAAAGAGCGAGCCGTGGTACACAAGCAGGGCGGCGAGCAGCGGGATGGTGCGTCGGCAGGGTAGCAACAGACTACTGCGGGCCCATGCGGGGTCCAAACAATTCCAACAGGGAATGCCAAATGGCAGCCGATGCTGTCTTTTTATGCAGAAAACTTGTTCGGCCGAATAATTGTTCGGCCGAATAATGGTTCGGCCGAACAATTATTCCGCCGAATAATTATTCGGCCGAACAATTATTCGGCCGAACAATTATTCCGCCGAATAATTATTCGGCCGAACAATTATTCGGCCGAACAATTATTCGGCCGAACAATCGTTCGGCCGAATAAACTATTGCCCGAAATTTTTTTCCGTCCGGCAACCGTTTGCACAAATTTCAAGAGTCTCCGTTAAACGGGACGGAGAACTGTTTGTGGTTATTCGGCCGAATAACCTCAAAATTATTCGGCCGAATAATTTCAATGATTCGGCCGAACAATGATTTTTATTCGGCCGAATAATATTTTTATTCGGCCGAATAACTTCCGCTAAGACGATTTTGCACTGATTTCTCACGAAAGTGTTACCCACCTTCACGTTTTCACCCAGGTGCTACGAGGTATGCCAGGTGAACTGGACACAATCAAGATTAGCAACGAAGCGGAGTCTCCCTTCATCCCGGTGGTTGTCGAGCAAGAAGTTGTGTCATCTGCAACCATTGATCTTGGAGCCGAAGTTTCCAATATGCCGGTGTGAGCATCAGTCGTCGTTAAGAAGCGACTAGGAGGTTAGCACTCTGAGTCCCCATAGAGTAAGAGGGTGCTTCGGTCCTCTGCTACGACGGCAGGCGAAGCTTAGGAACAAGTGGGGCAGTCCAGTCACCCCATTCCTGATTCTGCCCCATGGGCGGGACTGTCAGCCGGTGACATCCTTGGGTATATCCCTCCCATTCGACCAGATGCCACCCCACGCAAGATAAACCCAAAACAGAAGTATGGTGTGAAGATGCTGGCACTCCCGGCTGGAATGGAGTGCTCTGTGGATATTGGGCCTGCGTTATGATGACCACGACATGGTGGCCTACCCTGACATTGCATCCGCCCCATCTGTGCGTGAGACACGCCGTTCCCCGACGCCGACCATACAAGACTGGGCACGCGGATTGAAGCAGGCCGGCTTGTTAGGGCTTCTTAACATGCCACATTTTGGGTGATTGGCGGAAGTTAATGCATGTGTAAATCAGCTCCTCGCGTGATTTCATGGTGGTTCATTGTGGCTGGACAGCAAAGTCCCGGTCACTATTGATTTAATTGCATATATAACCGGCTTGCCTAAGAATGGAGTCGATCCATCGCAATTCATCCAAGGGAATTCAAACGACAAAAAGCGGGCGTTGCAGTTGGCACATAAATATGGCTTAGAAACGGATGGGCGTGGGTATCGCACCAGCAGCTACAATGATTAGGCGGCACTCACGGGCATTAAGATCCTATCTTGCAAGGTGGTTAGGTGTGGTCGACCTAACCAATGCAACTCGGGGATCATTGCATGCGCACAGCAATGTGTGGAAGGGGTCCAAATGAACTAGTCCCTGTATCTCTTGAATCAACTAATGGAGGATGCTGTGGCGGTCCAATCCGGAAAAGGTGCCTTCACATACAGTTGGCTATTGCTGTTGATCACCTTCGTCGCATGGAAAGAGCCCAGCACGTACCAGGGCATGGACTGTCCAGCTACAGCAGAACGATGGGGGGTGCAATATTAAAATTTGTGGTATGTACGGGAGCCAAAGAGACTCCAGGATTTCCAATTGCAGTTTTGGCTGTAATGGGAGATGCTTTGTGCCGCGGCAACACAGGTCCCGCGAATATATGAAGAAACTGCAGTGCGGTTCCGACTAGTCATGGCGTTTTCAATTCGGCAACATAACATACATATACAAGCCCGCCGTAATCCTGATCGATAGTGGTTGCAGACCTCATATAAGGTGACTTCCGAAGATTTGGACGCTACTGTGAACAAGTGGCCGGAGACATGGTGACAACCCACGAGTTTGGAGGAGATAGAAGCCGGTGGCCCGGCGTTGGGCCCAGATGATCGGGTATCGACACAGGACCAGCAAAGTCACCATGAATCAGGGCACCAATCGACCAAAACAATATCAGATGATAGCGACCAGGACCTTGAAGAAAACCGCTCGAAAAGGTATCAGGAGCATGCAACGATCAGCGGGTTGTCCTTTCCCGCCGAGGCACAGTTGGGCCACCTGCTCATAGCGCTCAACACTGCATCCTCTGCGACAGCAGACAATATGGAAAGAAAAGCGGATGAAGGGTTCCATACGATCACCACTTGGTTAGAGTCGCTGTATGATATGGTTTCCAGAAAGGCACCAGAGGAAGCAACACTACCAACCTTTGGCACAATCAGCACTGAGTCGCGGGTGAGGAATGTGGAAATTCCCCCGACTGCGATTATGACCAAAGATGCGGTAGTCAACACGTTGCTGCAGCAGTTGAAGACAATGACCCTCAATGTTAATGCATTGCCCTCGGAAGGGTTGACCACTATGCAGGCTATGACCAGCAAGGAAACGACAGACCGACTGCGGCAGATTAGTGGTATGTGTGTCCGACTACAGACAAGTGAGGCCAATGCAAAGCGCACTATCGAATAATTGAATGCCAGGGCTGATTCCGCACGACAGGTCGTGGATGACCTGGAAGCACACATCAAGGAAGAACGGGCTGAGAAGGCACGTGAAATCGAAGGCCTGAAAAAGGAACATGATTTCCTTATTATGGAAAAGACTCGTATGTGGGACAACAATGTACGGATTGACCGGGTGATCACAAAAGCTTATCAACATGTGTTGGAGCCCACTGAAGAGGTAGACGTGCTCCACCAGGTGCAACGACTGGGGGCTGCCACTATTCAGTTGCGACAGGAGAATCACGAGTTGAAGGCCCAGATGAAACCAAGTACGCCTCAAGCTGAAGTGAATGAATGAAGAAGGGCGATTGAGGAAGTTGCCGCTTAGATGGAGGAGCTGGAGACGCAGGCAACCAGGCTCATGGTCGACACTGTACAATTCTGGGGTCGCATTGTTCACGATGAGCAGGTCGAACAACTTACTAAGTATCGGCAGGAAGCAGAGGGACAGTTGGCTACACTGAAAGCGGCAATGCGCACCATGCCACCACTGGAGCAATTTGCTAAGTCTCAGGAGCTAAAATATTTGCAACACCGTGTCGCCAAGGCAGACGAGCGACAGAAGATGTGCGTGGCACATTTAGAGGAGTTCCAGGATAACGGTGGAAAATTCATGATGCAAGCTAGTGAAGCTCTGTAGGCAGTACAGAAATGTCAACAGCAAGTAGCGGCCAAGCTTACCGATCACCCAGCTGACGAAGACGTGGTCGACAGTCAGTCAACAACTACGGAAGCCAAGGAAGTGGTGTAGACAGTTGAACAACCACATGAGGACTTCAAATTCAAAATGACCGAGTACACCGTATCCAGTTGACATTGCTCGAGGGCGAGCCACAAGATTGTGTTGGGGGCTTGTTGGCAGGTGGTTTGGTAAGATGGTATCGCAGCATCTCCGATGCTGCGACAAGGCAGAAGATGGTGTGAAAGGCGACGGCGGAAGATGATTTCTTGCATGTGTGGTTCAATTGTACCGCGGATTGCAGATTTTGGGTCATTTGGACCACATAGTATGTAATGTTGAGTCAGTCATACCACAGAATGTGGGTTTTTGGTCGTTTTTGGACTAGGTCAGTTAAAGAGTGGGTCATTTTTCCATAATGTCAGTTAGGAAGTTGTTAGTAAGTGGACAAGAATTGTAAGGCGGAAGCCTATATATAGATAAGAATTGTAAGTGTTGAAAAACACAACTGGCTGGAGAATAAGAGGAAGCTCTGATGTTAGTTGTATGATTTTTGGGTATGTTTTGATGTCAAGAATCATTGCGGAGATCTAGTTTTTGCAGAGACATTGTGTCTGGGTTGGCAATGATAATATGATGAAGCTATTTTGGTACAATCTCTGTGTTCAATCTGTTCGGTTATGGTAAATGTGATGTTGCACTACACAATTAATGTCATGTTTCTCTGTTGCGATATTTGCTTTTCAATTACTGTTTTTGCAATGATGAATGGTTGGGTTGAATGTTGCTTTAATACTATGTTCAATGCTTAAAGATCTTTGTTCTAGTTATGCAACTAAGTTTATGTATTTCGGCCACAACCATCCTCCTTCATTCGGCGGAAACATGCTTCCATCTACCCTTCCTGGACGCCTCGGGTGAGACCTCATCTGCTCCGCAGGTGTTGATGGGCGGGATAAAACCTGTTCGGGCCGGTGGCCAAGGAGACTACGGTATGCGTCAACAATGAGTAGGAACTCCTGTCGACTGGGTTCGAGCCAACAGGGCCAGTCAATGCAAGGTGGAGTGCCTGCATGGCTTGCTCCTAAGAAGCGTTTGATTTCATCAACCTCAGTTCTACAATTTGTTCATGTAGATATAAAGGAGGATTATTGTTGTTCATGGGGTTCGAGGAAGTTGGATGATTGAATAGTATAAGTTGAGGTATGTTCAGCAATTGGGGTTTCAACTGGTGTGACATGACGAAGGAGGGCTGAAATGTCAGTTGGTTCAAGAGGCAAAGAAGATAATGCAGTTGAGTTAACTTGGACATATTTGTAGTATGGATCAGTTGAAAGCTTGTATTCAAGAGCAGCAAGAACACGTGTTCGACTAACAAAGAAGTCATAAGGATTTTTCATAGGACTGCATTTATGAACAATAAGGATGTCAATGTCTGAGATTAAATGAGGGAGGAAAGTGGCAATGCTTGTAATGTTTTGTGGGAAGCCTATAGTGTGGCCAGAATATGTATATTGTCCCCCACGAGCATGAGTGACTTGTAAAATTGGGTTAACTCGAGAAATGAGCATTTCTTCAACTTGAGTAAGGGTTGCTAGCACTGATGGTTGTATCCCAGGATCCCTATTGTTTGGAATGGAATACCGGTGGCCATTTTGTTCCGCATTGCACTGAGAACATGCATATGCACCAGAAGAGTGTTTTATTTTAATTCCAGGATATGACTCCATGCATATAGAGCATATTTTCATGGGAGATAATTTGTCCAATCTTGTATGGAATTGTTGTTGTGCACCATGTAGGTCCATGTTTGTTGGGTGCGTTGTTGTGGATGCAGATGGTGTGTAGGGTGTAAGGGGAGGTTGAGCAATGTGAAACGGAGAAGGGATATGAACAAGTTGACGAGAAGCTCTATATAGAAGGTGTTGATGTTTGTTGTTGTCATTTTTCTTTTGAGCATATAGAAGTCTTCTGTGTGCATTATGTTGATCATTATTATCATTGGTTGACATGCCTACAAAAAAAGTGTTTAGTGGTGGTGGACTTTGTGGTGCATTTGGTGGAACAGAAAAATACTATACATGTAATAATTGCAAGAGTAAACAAAGTTATATTGTATAAGATAAATGGTTATCCATGTTGCATTTATGGTGCCTTTGGTGGAAGAGAAAAATAATATATATGTAATAATTCAAAGAGTAAACAAAGGTATATTGTAAAATATATATGGAACATGCATAATTTATGTGAACTTGTTGCAAGAAAGAAATAAAGACACTCTTGAACAATGTTTATAAAGAAAAAAAGTGTAGACTTGACAAAGCAGTCTAAATTATAAGTACAAATTTGAAAATTGCAAGATAGGCTGCAAAAAAGATGTGATTTAACACAATGGTACAACAAAACTAAATAATATAATATTCAAGACTGCTCATTGTTGGTTTCAAGTACCACCTATGTATAAGTGTGTAGACAAAAAGGTGTAGTTGCTAATTACGAGCTAGAAAGTACAAAAGTCAGAATTGAAGAGTAGAATGATGTTGGGGAAAGTGTTTGTAAAGGTAGAGTTCAAAGCTTGCAAGCAATTGGACGTTTATTAAGCACAATGTGTTCACTTTCATCAAGAGTATCGACAAGGGGCGATGATGGAGAAACCTCTTCTGACATCACAAGAAGCACCTTCAAGTGAGAATTTGAATTAAAAGTCTCTGTCTTTACTGATAAGGTTAGAAGGTATTGTCGAGCACAAACATGTTGAACAATTTCCAAGAGAGACGTTGGATCATATGATAGAAGAAAAAAATCTTTTGCAGAGACCCCCATGAGTTGTTACGCAGCATCATCAAAAGCTATGATACCGTATAGTTGTCCAGTAGCATCCGTGATGTCAAGTTTGAGTATGTATCGGTAAGCACACTCTGTAAACTCCCCATCACATTTTTCACAATGCCAAACATTGCCAACTTTGTGGGAAAAAAATTTCATGCATTTTATTCCATCAACAAATAGAGGGCATGCAAGGAAATGAAAGTAATCGATGTTAATATGGGTGATTATAGCAATAATTGAATACCAAGTTGCCTTCTCAGAGGATTGGAGAGATTGTAGCACAGAGATGGAAATGCGTTTACAGGAGGTAGAAGAAGGCGAGTTGGATTTTCTGCTCAAAGATGGGGAGGCTGAACGGAATCAATTGTCAGCAAACCATGCTTGGAGAACTTCAGCTTCCTCGATATCTAGGTTTATAATGAGGTTGGTGTTTGAGATGGTTCCAATGGTTTTTCCATTGAATTCTGTAACATGCCCACCTTTTATTGCAAGGATAGAGGGAGTAGCTAAACCTCGAAGGTTTCCAAGTTGGGAACCCTCAATTGTGCAATGCTCCCCCCAAAGTGTTATATCTATGCTATACCCAGACATGTCCCTCAACCCAACTGTTCGGCGAATGGTTTCAGAGCCATCCCTTTTGCATATAGTTGATGCAGGGGAAACATAAATGAAAATTCCGAGAAGGTCAAACATGGAATTGAGCAGTGTAGTTTTGATGTCATGGATAGATTTAAAGTTGAAGCAATGAAAAGAAATAAGTGGGAACTCTTCCAAGCATCGTTGAATTATTGAGGAGGAGTTAAGGAAAATCTCGAAAGCACTTTTCAAATGGTTGTATGTTGGATTAACTGGTTTGATTGTGCCATTTGAGACTATGTAAACTATGCCAACTTGTATTTGGTCATATAATGAGGTAGCTAGATCATTGAAAGTAGAGATATGAATCTCATCTCTGGTAGCACTAACAAGGTCAAACCCAAAGAGTTGACCATGACCTTTTTGGTTGGTGTAGGTGTTGATACTTGTCTTTGCAATAACTCATCCTTGAATGGTCCAAGTTTTGTTGGAAGGGTTGAGCAATGTGAATTGAAGAGTAGGTGCAACAAGGTTTGGCGTTGGATAAGGTATTGCAAGTGAAGGGTTTCAGAGTCAAGGGCGTTCTTTTCTAAAATAGATGAACTGTTGTGGGCTGTAAAGCTAGGTGTGAAGTTGAAAGGGGATGGGTCTTCAATAATTGTTGTTTCTAAGGTGACAATTTCGAAGGTGTCCAATGCGATAGTTATGGCAAGAAGAATGAACGTAGGTTAGTATAAGTAAAAAATATGTTACAATTATGAGTGAAAACTAAAATAAGTGAAAAGGAAGATGCGGAAAGCAAATCGTATGTTGAGTCATTCATAGTGTTGCATGTACACTTGCTGAATTTGATGATTGAACCTTTTTGGAGTTGGTGGTTTTCCACAACGCTATTGTAGCTAACTGGAAGCAATGTATCATGCTTATGAATTCCATCAGAGATACAGATTCGAAAGTGGGCAGTTGCTGAGTTAAGAGAGCTTAGTCAATCAAGAGCAACAACTTGTACAAGTGGGCATAGGTCAACAGCACCATTCATCAGAATTGAGACAACATTTTCGGTCAACAGAGTGTCCATAGCGTGGTACTGCGAATAGTTGCACTACAAAAGTAAGCTGGAGAAAAAGGTGCGATATTGATATTAAGTCTAAAGATAGAAGATGTAGGAGAACATGACAAAAGATAATTTGATATTTCATGCAATACATAACAATATTTGTGGAAAGAATACAGAAATGAAGGGCTTGAAATTGGTTTCATTTTGGGATTATTTTCCTAGAATGGCAACTTTTATAGGACACAAAAACTGTTGCGGTGCAAATTATCTGCCTAAGTTAGTAGGAAACATATATTGTTAAACACAACGAAATGAATATATACCAGTGAAGTAACCCTTTATCTAAAACCAGTAAATAAATCACGTACATGATCAAATACTTACTCTCAATATTGAACATACAAGTAATAGGAGTAAATAAATGACAATCCATTGGCAAAAACAAACTCTAGTTTCCAACAAAAACAACAAAAAAAGATAGTAGAAACAGAGTGTAGTTTTCAACAAAAGAAAAACAAAAAAAAACAACATAATTTTAGATAAATTTGCTCTTTAAATATTAAACAAAACCTTGTTTTTAAATATTAAACAGAAACAATGACAATAAGATAGCATTGTGCATATACCAGATGCCTAATATAAAGATTATTTTTCTGCAAGGGCAACTTTTCTAGGAGACAAAGATAGCAGAAACAGACTCTGGTTTTCAACAAAAAAAAAGCAAAAAAGGCAGCATAATTTTAGGTAAATTTGCTCTTAGAACCTTGTTTTTAAATATGGAATAGGAACAGTGACAACAAGATAGCATTGTGCATATACCATATTTCTAATATAAAGATTATTTTCCTGGAAGGGTGACTTTTCTAGGAGACAAAGACTGTAGCAGTGCAAATTATCTGCCAAAGTTAGTAGTAAATAGGAGTAAATAAGTGACAGTGCATTGACAGAAACAAATTCTAGTTTCCAACAAAAAACACAAAAAAAACAACAGAAACAGAGTGTAGTTTTCAACAAAAAACAAAAAAAGAGGGAAAATATGTGAATTTGTTGTTAGGACCTTGTTTTTAAATATTAAACAGAAACAGTGACAAAAAGATAGCATTGTGAATATACCAGATGCCTAATATAAAGATTATTTTTCTACAAGGGAAAATTTTCTAGGAGACAAAGATTGTTGCAGTCCAAATTATCTGCCAAAGTTAGTAGGAAACATATATTGGAAATCACAAGGAAATGAATATATACCAGTCAAGCAACCTTTCATCTGAAACTAGTAAATAAATCAGGTATGTGATCAAATACTTACTCTCAAGATTGAACATACAAGTAATAGGATTAAATAACCGACAGTCCATTGACAGAAACACTCTAGTTTTGAACAAAAAACACCCAAAACAACAACAGAAACAGAAGCTACTTTCCAACAAAAACAACAAAAAAGGGAACATAATTCTGGGTAAATTTACTCCGAGAACCTTGTTTTTAAATATTAAACAGGAATAGTGAGAACAAGATAGGATTGTCCATTACTTTTCTGGAAGGGAAACTTTTCTAGGAGACACAAAAATGAATATATACCAATCAAGTAACCTTTCATCTTAAACCAGTAAATAATTGACATAAACAGACTCTAGTTTTCAAGAAAAAAATCAAAAAAGACAGCAGAATCTTGCTTGAATATATTAAACAGAAACAGTATTTAGAACAGCATAATTATAGCAGGGGAAATGAGTTTTGGTTTGAGAGGAGAACCTTTTTTTTTAATAGAAAACAAGAATCTTTGGATCCTTAACAGGGTTGCTGGTTTGTAAAAGAGCAACAAATTGAAGGCGATTCAAATGCTGAGAAAAAAACTGGGATTATGTCACAATAACAGTATCGAAGAACAAAAGAATGAGAGAGGCTTTACCCATCAAATTTTATAAACGATCAAGAGCAAAGGCGGTGCATTGGTGTCTGAGCACATTTAACCATTGTTGCATTGAAATCTGTTCTTGTATATCCACAACATCGAATATCCAACAGGTCCAAGCCATCAAATCCATATATACATCCATAGGCAGAGATCTGTACTACTGAAGCAAAGTTCATAACTTCGTGATGGATTAAACGCAAAGAAATCAATGTTCACGTGGGTAACCTTATAGAAGGTTGTTCAATGTCCAATCCGTTATTGAATGCTCAAGTTTCTAATCAAAAGTATAGATCTCGTAAGCTTTTTCCATGCAGTGTTGGACTGCCTGTTTAGACTGTATCAACCCAAATGCTGGCGAGTTTGGTCGAAAGTCGAGTTGGTCGAGCCTTAAAAAATTGGTCGCTTCTTAACTATTTCATCGAAATGATGGACACTTTGTAACATATGGTCGGAAGTCAAAATGGTCGGTTCACTTTTGTTATAAAAAAATATGCTCGATAGTCGAGTTGGTCGAGCCTTTAAAAATTGGTTGACTCTTAACTGTTCCGGGTAACTTTAGTTTTAAAAAAAATATGGTCGATAGTCGAGTTGGTCGAGCCCTTAAAAATTGGTCCACTTTTAACTCTGTGGTGCATTTGAAGGACACGGGTCGGAAGACAAAATGGTCGGCTTACTTTAGTTTTTAAAAAAATATGGTCGATAGTGGAGTTGGTCGGGCCTTTTAAAATTGGTCGACTATTAACTGTGTGCTCCAATTGATGGACACGCGTCAACTGTTAACTGTGTGCTCCAATTAATGGACATGCGTCGACTGTTAACTGTGTAATTTTGTTTTCGATAATATTTGTAAGATATGGTAGGGAGTCAAAATTGTCAGGTCACTTTAGTTAAAAAAAATATGGTCGATAGTCGAGTTGGTCGAGCCTTTAAAAATTGGTTGACTTTTAACTGTGTGGTGGAATTAATGGACACGGGTCAAGAGTCAAAATGGTTGGGTAACTTTAGTTTTTAAAAAAATATGGTCAATAGTCGAGTTGGTCGAGCCTTTCAAAATTGGTCGCCGTGAAGTTCTGACTGTGTAAACATGATCGACATATGAAACAGTTGATATGAATTTGTAGTTTTGTTTTCGATAATATTTGTAAGATATGGTCGGGAGTAAAAATGGTCAGGTCACTTTAGTTAAAAAAATATGGTCGATAGTCAAGTTGGTACAATTGATATGAATTTGTAATTTTGTTTTCAATAATATTTGTAAGATATGGTCGAGAGTCAAAATGGTCGTGTAACTTTAGTTTAAAAAAAATATGGTTGATAGTGGAGTTGTTCGAGCCTTTAAAAATTGGTCGACTCTTAACTGTGTGGTCGAATTGATGGACACTTTGTTTTAGTCGGCGTGAAGTCTGCAAATCGCTACGACACGGATGGGGGTTTGCGCGAAAGGGGAAAAGTAATGCAAATAAGATCGGCGTGATCTAGTCGGCATGCGCGAAAGCGGAGAAACACGCGGCAGGATTCCATTGGATTTATAGACGAGGAATCTATCCGAGGATTTTTAGTCGGCGTGAAGTCTGCAAATCGCTACGACACGGACGGAGGTTTGCGTGAAAGGAGAAAAGTAATGCAAATAATTTCGACGACACAGTCGGTGTGCGCGAAAGCAGCAAAACACGTGGTAGGATTCCATTGGATTTATAGACGAGGAATCTTTCCGAGGTGGAAGGTCACGCTTCTCGTTGGTGAACGCCTACGATGTAAATATTCATCGTGCACAATGAAGGGCAGTGCTTCAAAGTTTATACTTTTCCATTCGCATTCTAGTGTATATTATCGTGATCTCTTTGTCCAGAAGAAGAATGAACCTTGTGATGTTGAAGTGCATTTTGTGACCACTGGAAGTGATGTGTTGTTTTGAGGTGTGAGGAATCAATGATACACATTTGGAAGGTGACTATGGTCTACTTCCATGTAGAGGAGCATTTGGGGTGCTTGAAGGTTTTGTTTAAGTGAGTTTCATAGTTTTGACCAAACTATAGATGGTGAGCCTATTGTGGAACACATGCATGGATATTGGCATAGGAGGTGTTACATATAGTTCAATGTTGTTGATAGTATTATGTTTAGTCTCTTTATCGTGGTTAGCGTTATTGGTCATTTATTACTTAATTATAGAGTGTTTTGTTGTGAGGGATGCCTCACAATATGGACATTTGTTTTAGAGGGAGTGTGTTATGACCCTAAAGGGGACATATCCTAGGTTGAATGTATATGTGATGGGGTTGAATTTATATGTAATAGCGAGGGCTCACATGTGCAATGGGTGATAATATATATAGAGAGAGAGGTCAATAAAATTATTATTATTAATATGGATTTACTTGGGTTAATTGGAGGAGGTTCTCCTAATGTCTAAGGAGTTATTGTGTATCATGAAACTCGTCTCTATTATCTATTTGGGAGTTGTGCTCCACGCTCTCATCTTGTGTACATTGTGTATGTTAGTTTTTAATGTTATTTTAAGGATTGGATACATACCATTTGGTATTAGAGGATCTTGTTCAAGGAGTCACTCTCTTGGAAGGTGCCAAAATGAACAAGTTTTGGGAAAGTCATCATAATTTATTTTTGCACATTGTAGTTTAGTAAGACATATGGCATTGTAGAGAATACGTGTACTAGGATATTACATGTGGAAAATTCAACTTGGAGGCATTGTAATTTAAGCGATACATCAATGATAATGTTGGCTTGCAAGACAGTGTCCAAATCACGACTTTAAAATGTATGTTAACTTAATATTAGCATAAAGTTTGATTGGAAGGTCCAATTTAGGTGATTCAAAATCTCTTGGAAGGTGGAAAGAGAGTAGAATATATTGGGAAAAGGACAAGAACTATTTGGGGTCAATATTTGAAGATAGTGAAGCTAGAAGTTGAGGGTTTTGGTTAGACTCTTATTAAGAACTAATGGAAATACATCAGTTTAGAGGATATGAAGATGAAATTGATGCCATGGACTGGTTGAGGATGACAAAGGAAAATGCTAGAATTCCATTTTTTTTAGGTTTTAGTCTTTATGATGAAGATCGAGAGTGGGGGATTAGTCTTGATGAAGATAGTAAACTAAACCTCAATGGGAAGTATTTGAAACACTCTTCTTAAATAGTTGGATCAAGAACACAAAAATGGAGGAGATGCATTAAATTTAAGATGAATTGAATGAAACTAAAGAAAAACTTTTCAATTTGAAGAAAGACAATGAAGAACTAAAAGATGTCACAAAGAAGGGTGATGTTTTGTCAAGATGTAATCCCTTCATCAAGAGCTCATGAAGGAGGTTCAAAACTTAAAAGAAGAATTTAGATTAGCAACGGAAAGTGGGAAAATGACAAGTTAGGGGCGGGATTGAAAAAGAAAGATGAATAAAACAAAATATTGCATAAGCATAATCAAGACCTTAATGGTGTTAAGATTATAAAAAAATCTTGAGTGTCCAAATCAAAAGATAAGGATGAAGAGACTACTATAATGGTTGAAAAGAATACTACCAAAATACTAGAAGATGAAAGTTACAAGAAGTTTGAAGAATTGAAGGACATAAAAATGCAATCCAGAATTGAAGGACATAAGAATTTGATAATTGGCATCAATTTGCAACTTCAAGAGGAGAAGGAAGAAAAGATTCAAGAAGGTCGTCAAAAAACACTTGAATAAGTTGAGCTCCAGCTTGAGGATTTATATGTCAAATATGATGGTATTATGTCAAATGCTAGGATTCAAGTGCAAAGGATAAGGCATGTCATTGTATT
This sequence comes from Larix kaempferi, assembly GCA_027924585.1. Classification (NCBI taxonomy): domain Eukaryota; kingdom Viridiplantae; phylum Streptophyta; class Pinopsida; order Pinales; family Pinaceae; genus Larix; species Larix kaempferi. The sequence goes on from BSBM01000510.1 coordinate 3,292,388, forward strand.
TGTAAAGAATACTAATAATATGGGTGTGCAAAATGAAGGAAACCATCAAAGGTGGAACCATATCAACATCATCCTTACCAAGAAAGTTCTCAAGAAAGATGAGACGATTGATATTAGCATGACTGAGGAAGAAGATGGAATAATCAACAATATTCATGTAATAGACCATCAAAAAACAATTATGTGACTGGATATTATGAAATACCAACAACTACAACAAATTGGAAAAGCTACAACAATGGATAGAATCAAAGGATTAAAGGAAGCTATCAAATTTTGACACCGGGAAAAGTTCAATATGGATGGATAGATAATAATCAATAGTAGCAAGAGAGTATGAATATATGGAAATCCTATTACATGGTTTCATTACATGTAAATCTCTTAATTACAAAACTTTGAAGACAATTTTTTTTTAAAGGGGAGTGTTATATTATGACCCTAAGTGGGATATATATGAAGTTGAAAGTATGTGTGATCGAGTTGAATATATATTTAAGGGGATGAATGCATATGTAATAGGGGTCAACCCAATAGGGATTCCACATGTCGCATGGTGAGAACTTAGAATATTTATATATAAAGGTCAATAGAGCCATTATTGGGACATGAACATATGATTTGGAATATAGATGTACTTGGGTTATTTGGAGGAGGTTATCCTAATGTATGAGGGGGTATTAGTATACCTCATCTCTATTATATGTTTGTGAGTTGTGTTTCATGCTCACATCTTCTGTACATTTTTTATATGCTATTTTTTTGTATCTTAAGTATTGGGTACATAGTAGAGTGTGAAAAATCATACAGCCAAGCATCCAAATCGTTGGAAGTTTTATTTTTCTTTTCTTTAAAAAAATGTTGTGTTTCATATTCCATGGGAAGTTGAATGTTTCGGCTATCCTATATTGTATATAAATGTTTATCAAGCATAATGAAGAGCAACACTTCAAAGTTTATGCTTATTCCATTATCATTATTATGTATATTTGCTCTCTCTACTTGCACCATGGCAACACTATTTTTTTTCTATTTTTTAATAAAGCAAAAATACAGGCCATGAGAACATAAATTAATTAATAAAAAACGATAAAAGATTAATGACTTCACATTATAATAATACAATTACAAGTTTAATATTGTGGTGTTCTTTAACCATGAAACTTAGAACAACACATGATATAAATAAATTTATGGCACAAGAAACCATAAATTATAGTGGAGAAGAACCAAACACAAGACAATAAAGAAGAGAGATGCTACAGAAGTAGCCCTTGTATTATGATAATCAATTCAATTTTTACTTGCCTCTTAAGGTTGGATGACCTTTCAATTGAGCAGAGCTCTAAATACAACAATTCTTGACAAATCAATCCATAGTCTCCTAGCTCTTTAAATAGGCTATTCAATAGCCAAAACCCTAATTACTCATAATTAATGAGTGTCAACTAACTTGTGGGTTTTAATTAACACAAAGACCATTTTTACACTAATTAATTGTCCACTACTAACTACTTGGCCTTATTCAAAGGAGATAATTGTATACCTTACTTTACCAATTCCTATGTAACCTAAGGTAAGGGGGGTTAGGGTAGGACCCTAACATACCTTCCTCCTTCAAGGGAAATGTTGTTCTCAAGGTTGATCGTGAGGATATTGTTGTAGAATCCCATCAAGTTCCAAAGTGGCATCTTTTGGTTGCATATCTTTCCACTAGATCAAAATTTATTTGACTACATGCTTACAAAATTGACATTCCCTGGTATCCAATACTGCTTCTGATTGAAGCCAAATGGAGTCTTCCGCATCAAGTTCTAGTAACTTGGTATACACTTTACAAATGGATCCCAATACCACCTTTTTGAGGAAAGATACATGAAAGACTGAGTGAATCTTAGAGTGAAATGTCAAAGCTAGCTTGTAGGCCACATGTCCAATGTGTTGTACGATCTTCTAAAGTCCATAGAATTTCAGGGTTAGTTTCTGGTGGGGATTAATTTTGAGTGATGTTTATTTATAAGTTTGAATTCGAAGAAACACATGATCCCCTTCTACAAATGAATGATCTAAGCAATGATAATTGACTTGTTGTTTCAATCTATTTTGAGTCTGGCCAAATTGTCCTTAAGTGTGAGGAGAATAGTTTCTTTGGTGTGAAGTGCGCTATCCATTACATGGACCCGAGAAGTGCCTAGTAAATAGGAAACCACAGGCAAGGGTTTCTGTCCATCTACTGCTTCATATCGAGTCATTTTGGTATCTCCATGATAAGTGGTATTACACCACCATTTTGCAAGAGGAAGCCATTGTGCTCAAATAAATTTCCAAACACTTGTTCATTGCTTTTATTTGGCCATCTGTAATTGTGGGTGATAGGTCGTGCTAAGTTTTATCTGGGTACCTTGAAGTTTAAATAACTCCTACAAAAAGTTGTTTGTGAAGGTAGAGTCTCAATTAGAGATAGTCGAACTTGCCATGCCATGTAATTTAAAAATATGATCCATAAAGACTTGGGCAACAAATGACGGTGTGAAAGGGTGTGACAAGGCACAAAAGTGGGCATATTTTGAAAGATGATTGACGACCACTATAATGGTTGATTTATTACTAGTTTTATGAAGCCCCGTCATAAAATCCACAAAAATATTAGTCCATATATGTGTTGGAATTAGAAGCGGCTGCAAGGCCCCTAGCAATTTCACCGTTGAAAAGTTTAAGAACCCTCCATAAATTTATATGTATAATGAATGAGTGAATCCCCATAATACATGAGAAAGTATGAAAGCTATTTAATCAATAATATAATATGTATATATAATTTTTGGCAAATCTTTCATAGAATTATAGAATCTTTTAAAATCTAGGTGAATCTTTCATAGAATTATAAAATCTTGTAAAATCATGACGAATCTTTCACATAATTATAAAACCTTGTAAAAACTCGTAGTGAATCTAAACTATAAAACCTTATGAAATCTTTCTCTAAATATAAAATTTAAAAAAAAAATTAATATATTACAATTACAAATATTTAAATTGGTTTATTCATTTTTTTTATTTTTTAATTAAGAATAAGTTATATATATTTTTAATTAATGTGGAATATGTTTTTGAATTTTTCGGATCGAAAAATATTTTATATGATATTTTATTGGTTTCAAATTTAATTTCAAATCAGATAGTTATATTGTTAGAGATGTAATTTACTATAATAAATTCTAAAAAAAAAAAAATCAAATCCTAAAATATATATAATTGATTAATTTTTTAACTAATTAAATTTCAAAATGTATAAAAATTGGTAAAAGTAATTTTACATCATTTTTATATCCCCATCATATAAATATTTTATCAATATTTTACATATATATTTATTTTATATTTTAAAAATTATAAATTGATTATCATTACATGGAAAAATAAACCTTCATTTTGGAGACCTTATGATTACGTTGATAAAAACATAATATTTTACATTCAAACGAGTTTTCTAAGAAAACAAATTGTACACAAATTTATAAATACTTTTATCAATATTTATATATGTAAACACGCCCATATATGCATAGGTGCATGGGCTTGAAGTGGTAAAAAAACATCATGAATTTTATAGAAACAACACTTCAATAAAACAATTTGATATTGAGTGTACTCATGCCATAGATTTCTAAAATTTTGAAGGACTTCGAAATAATTTGCTACTTTACAAATTTGTTATATTGATAAACTAGTTCATATAAAATATAAAGATGAGATATTTTTACCTTTATAATAATTTTTCCTTCTTCTAAAGCTTTGTACATTTAAAAAAAAATGATAACATGTAAAGTTATTCTTACTGAGTTTATTAGTTTTTCATAAATCAATAATTATATGTATATAAGAATGATTAAAGTTACAAAACAGAAGAAATTAAGAAATTTAAACAAAAGAAAGTTATTCTAACTTGCAACTTATATTTAATAATTTGAAATTAAACAATTACAATATTTTAAATACTAAATAAATGTTAATATTTTAAGCATCTCCAATACATATATATGTATTTCTAATTTGAAAAAATAATATAAACATCTCCAAATCTAACAATTAAATATTTTTATGGATTATCGTAAATTTATAATATTTTAATACTAAAATTAAACATAGTTGAATAATTCACATATACATCTATGTTTTATGGAGTATTTATGTGAAAAGTACTACATAATCTTATGCTAAAAAAATACAATCTAACAATTTAATAATGTATGCAACAATAATATAGTTTTCAAGGTTCAACAAATTCACTGATCATTTTGGATTCCATCCCTGCCTCTATTGCATTAAGTTTTTTTTTTCTAGCAGAAAAAAAGTATACCAATGTTATTCATATTGAATCAAAAGGTACATGATTTAACAAGTCTATAGGAAGACTCAACCTGAGCTGAGGCAGAAATTCATGCCATCATATCTCAAAAACATCAAATAGCTACAGCTAACCATCATAAGAGGTATACAAATAACCTCAAATTAACATCAACCCAAAACTACTCGATAAACAATGTCCTAAAACAAGCAATTACTCAAAAAAATTTAGAGAGCCAAAATTCAGAACCTGAGAATTGAAAAATTAATAATAATAATTAAGTTATTAATATTTAACAAAGGGAAAATGAAGAGAAAGTAAAACGTACATTAACTTGACAATGGAGAGTTTCATTTTCTTTTGAGTATACTTCTTGTCATTTGATTTTCTACCTCTCGATTCTTTACTACATAACTTTTTCTAAAAAAGATCTTGCAACTATTACCACTATATTTGAGTTAAATATTATCAATACTACCACAACAATTTGCCTTTAGATGATCGTATCAATAAGAAAGTAGTTTAACATACTATTATATCAAATGTAGAGAATTTCACCAAAAGCTTCAAAAGCTTGATGCCAAAACTACAGAACCTTAAATATTGCATGCTCTTTAGAAAGCTATAAATAATTTGACATAGAAACAATACATTACAAGATTCTTAGTGTGTAATACCTCAAAGGCGTTATCGGTGTACGAGACATATTTCTCACTGAATTTGGCATTGTATTTGAGTTATTGAGAGGAATCTCTAACAGATACCTAAGCAATGTGGATACCTCGCCAAACAAACAAAACTTTCTTAAGCTTGGAGCAAATCCCAGCGGAAATTCCAGCTAAAACTCAAACAAAGCACTAGTTTGCAATAAAAGTGGAAAACAAAGATTTATTTAACCTTTTGGTCACTTATTTACCAATAGATCCCAATTCAGAGAATGTAGATTTCTTTTAGTTTTCATTTAAGCAATTTACTGATAATTCTATGGAAAATTTGCAAATGAAACAATAGTTTATATTAAACCCAAAGAATAAAGATTATTTTAAGATCACAATTAGTTAAACAAATTTGGGCAATTTAGTAATAAAAAAATCCTCATTCTATAAAATTGAGGTGAATGTAATTCTTAAATCTAAATTCATGGGGAAAAAATCATTTTCAAGCCCCTCTCTTCTAAAAACCATGGGGAAAAACCATTTTCAAGCCCCTCTCTCCCTAAAACCATGGGAAAACACTATTTTCAACCCCTCTCTCTCATAAATATCATGGGCTAATAGTTATAGACATAGTTAAAATATATATATGGGGCTAATTATTTTTTCTTTTTTAAACTTATTGCAATATAAAATATTCACCCAATCAACATTTGGAAGCCATTAATTTCTCCCATGGGCAAAATTCACCACTAAAATTTTCCACGAACTTTGCGATTCCTCTCTTGTGTCTTTGGAAAGTGTTATAGGCCACATGAAAGGTTTGGATGATGTTTTCATGCCTTCCCAAAAGAATGAAGACTTAAGACCTACTGAGGGAAATGAATGTAACTTTAAGATTCTTTGTTTAAGGGTGAATTTGGTGCAATAAAAATGTGTTTTTTATAGCACAATGTATCTTGGTTCCATGTATACACTGTAGGAGGATTTAGATCTTCCTTAAGATATTGGATGAGTTGCAATATGGTTTCATTCTCCATCCATTATTGGTGCTCTTCCTCGAGCCAACCTAAAACTGGTAAGGATAAGGCAAAGAGAGAGTCATCCTCCTCAAATTGCCTAGACAATGCATCAACCACCATAATTTTTCTATCCTTCATATATATAATCTCATGAACATACCCTATAATTTTAGTAACCCACTTATCCTACTCTAGAGATGACAACCTTATTCAAGGAAATTTTTTAAACTATGATGGTTGGTCAAGTGATATGGAAGTGTCTCCCTATTAAATAAGAGCATCGTGTCTCAACAATGTGAAGGATGGCCATCATCTGTTTTTTCATATGTATATTTTCCTGTTAGGATATCTCATCATTCAGTTTTGTACTTTGCATGCATGCATGCATCCCAGTCACCAGTTTGATGCCTCCAGCACCTTATCCCCAGTTTGCTAGCACCCGGGAGCTTCTTTCCTTGCAATTTTAGACCTCCTAGTCAGTAAGGCGCCCACTCCTAACCTACCACTTGAGAAAGGCGCACTTCTTCACCTACAACTTAGTTCACTTCAGTTAGTTAGTTGTCTTTCCTTGATTTATGGCTAGATTGACTCCTAACTGATTGTATCACTCCGTTGGACCCCCAGTGAGACTAGATTGCCTATTTTGACTCCAGTTAGATCCTCACGTGCCCTCAACTGAGCCTCCTTCATTCAATTAGTGCCTACATGTGCCAGTTACACCTACCACACTCAGTTAGACTCAGTTTGACACCTGGTTGACCATTGCTTGTGCATTGATGACTCCACTGATCTGATGATGAGGACTCCTGATTGGAGCCAAGCTATTCCATGCAGTATATTCGAATGACCTCCTTGGTTAATTTGAATTGCTCAGTCATTGTTACTGTATTGTATTGTATTCTACCATTCTAAGTTCAATCGAGCACTGTTGCAAGCCTTTTGCACAGTTTTACACATATTTTCTGAGTTTCATCTATTGTATTTGATTTACTTGTTCATTAGATCTGTTGTGCTTAATTTCACATTTCCCAAATTCCGATCACATAACTATTTGCTAGTGAAGGCCAAGAGCATCCTTCTTACATCAACACTACTCCAAGAACTTTTCCTTAGGCATCACATTCTAAGAAGAAAGTCTTGGTGAAATCAAACATTACGAATACTGGAGTAGTGCACATGGCATTATTTAAGGTGGACAAGGTTTGCTTAGCTTTGTCTCTCTAGACAAAGGCATTATTTTTTATCAATGAGGTTAAGGGGACTATAATTTTGCCATAAGTTTTAACAACAACAAAAAAAATAGTATCCAATCAATCCTAGGAACCCATGCAATCTCTTCAAGGTCTTGGGGTGTGGTTAGTCTCACATAGCCGAAAATTTCTTTGGGTCCAACCACACTCCATCCTAACTCACAATGTGACCCAAGTATTCAACCTCGGTAATCCCAAAATCACATTTGGAATGCTTCACAAATAACTGGTGGTACTTAGTAATTGCAAGGCCCGATCAACATGGAGTCCAGGTGGCCTTCCCATGTGGGCATGTAGATCAAGATATCATCAAAGAAATACAACACAAAATTAGGAGGACAGATCATAAGATCTTATTCATGGGGCTTTGAAAGCTAGATGGGGCATTTTAAAGGCCAAAAGGCATGACTAAGAACTCATAATGACCCTCATGGGTGCAGGAAGTTGTCTTAGGGTGTTTTCTTATTCTTTCATCTTGATTTGGTGGTAGTTAGTTCAACGATCTAGTTTATTAAAGAACTTAGCTCCATGAAGCTCATGCAAGAGATCATCAATGATCGAAATATGAAATATATCCTTAATAGCTAATTTATTGAGAGTTTGAAAATATGGACACATGCTCCGAATGCCTTCCTTTTTAAATACCATAACCATCAATGAGGAGTAAGGGCTTGTACCAAGACGAATGATGCCATCCTCCATCAGCTCTTGAATTATCTTTTCTATTTGATTCTTTTGGGAAAAAGGGTGTCATTAATGGCATACATTAGTGGGTTGACTACTTGGAATTAGTGGAATACCATGGTCATGCTCCCTATGGGCCGGTAGGATTATTATTCCCTACTGAATATTACTGCTACGATAGAATTACCAAATTCCTTATGGATGCAAAGAATTAGGAATTTCACTAGGTGGTCTCGGAGGATAGGGTTTCTAGGGTCCTGATTAGTACAAGGGAGTATTAGGTTCTCATAGCTCTCTGATATACATACGGGGTCCAAGAGTAGTACTCGACCCAATCTCTTAGGGTAGAAGCTAAGGAGGCTCAACCATGAACATAGCCATACAACTCAACTACTTAGGTATTAGAGAGTAATATTCCCGAGTGTTGTTCTAAGTGCCACTATAGCAACAAGATAGTTGATGGAATTATCTAAGGCTAATTTTAGGTTTCCTAGGAGACTTATGATATACCTTAAGTTATATGGAATAAAATTCCATATACAGGTGTTGTATGATGTAGTACTACTCGAAGGGGTACCAACATATTTTACAAGGGTGTCCAACAAACTCACTTAGCACCACTTGTATGTTCTACATGTATGCTTCCCCAACTGTAGATTTACCCACTGAATGATACATCTTTATGTTATTTAAAGATGTCGGAAAATGTCTCTATCCTAAAAAAATTGCAAATTTTTTGGAGGTGTATTGGATCAAGAAAGTGCTCGGATACCACTTGCAGTGTTCAACATTCAAACTTAGAGCAACACGGGATATATAAAGATTTATGATGCAAGAAACCAAAAATTACATTGCAGAAGAACCAAACACAATACCCTAGAGAAAATATATGCTACAGAAATAACCCTTGTATTATGATAATTAATTCAGAAATCAATGTTCACTTGCCTCATAAGTTTGGGTGACCTTTCACTTGAGAATAGCTCCAAATACAACTTTTCTTAACAAAACAATTCATAACCTCTAAGCTCTTTGAATAGGTTATTCATTAGCTAAAACCATAACTACTTATAATTAATGAGTGGCAACTACCTAGTGGGCCTTCATTAACATAGAGACCCTTTTCTCATTAATTTTTTGTCCACTATGAACTACTTGCCCTTATTCAAAGGAGATGGTTGTATGCCTTAGTTGACTAACTCCTATATAACCAAAATTAAGGGGGGTTAGGATAGAACCCTAATAAATATAGATTCAATATATTTACAACACACCAAAACTATTCTTGTGAGGAAATATTTCCCATGGGAGACTGTTAAGAACAAAGGAAAGATGATTACAAATAGAGGCATTGTTGCAAATTTATAGTTGGTATATGCAAACTCACAATGACTTGACCAATGGTAGTCCATTCTTCAGATGCCATTTGCCACTTAAACAAAAGTTATGTCTTTCATTGACTACATTAGTAAAAGAGACAATACGTAATCCCAGTTCTAACAAATGAGGACATTATAATCCTATCCATCTTGGCATGACTTTACCTTGAAGCATTGTTGATAGAAATAAATTCTCTATGATGCATCCTCTAGAATCTCATTGAATGTTATTGAGTACAACTTTCATCTAAGTGGTAATTTGTCCAACAAATTCCTTTAACATTGCTTCTTATTATACATTACACCATGAGCGGGTGGGGGATGCAAACAACATGCCTAATATTTTCCTTTCAAACTGTTATTAGTGCCAAGCCCAAAATAAAGTCTCTACGATGCATCCTATACAATCTCCTTGAATGTTGCTGAGTACAACTTTCATCTAAGTGGTAAGTTGTCCAACAAATTCCTTCTAACATTGCCTCTTATTATACATGATTCCGTGGGTGTACGGGGGATGCAAACAACATGCCTAATATTTCCCTTTCAAACTCTTATTAGTGGCAATCCCAAAATATGTCTAGAATAGTCACTAATGCAACTACATCAAAACTAACTAATTGCTCAAGTATGTTAGATAGATGCTTTTTCAAGAGAATATCACATTTATCTATATAAAAAACACTGCTTTGATTCGAACAGTGTAGAAAATAAATATTTATTTAGACTATCATAGAACGGTCCTACTTGTTATCTTGGTTGAAGGGCCAAATAAAATCCATTAATTGCTCATGTGTTGGAACTACATGATGTGGGAAATCATGGACGTGACAAGGTAATAATCCATTAGGGTGGCTTGATTTTAATATACCTTCTATGTCAACTACGTACAATGGTGTTTCATCTTTCTATTGGACATAGTTCTTCTACCTCATTCATAGCATCTATGATTTTTCTTCTTAATTGAGGGTGATAAAGTAGTAGTAAATATTCAGTGTCTTTAATGTCTCTTCCTATTGATGATTACTCATCTTAGGACTTGATATCTAGTATTTCTAGGGAGTTCTACATCAAAGGCTAATATTAGAAATAGGTTGATGACAACCAAAAAAAATGGTGACCTTAGGAACATAAGCATACTTATGTCTATAGTCAATGAAAAACACTAGTACATGTGGACATTTTTCTCACGGAAAATCGTTGCTATTACAACACTTTTGCGTTGTTATAGCGACGAACAGGACTCCTTGTTTTCGTGGGAAAAATTTCGTCTTTGTAGTAACACTTGCCAAAGTTCATCACTATAGCGACAGAAATGACATGGACCATGCTATCTCTAAAAAACAATTTGTGTCGCTATAGCAACGAAATTTCGTTGCTATAGCGACGGCTTCTCATATTTAAAAAAAGTAAGTCAAGCGATCTTCGTCTCTCTAGCAACGAAAGTTCGTTGCTATAGCGACGGCTTCTCATATTTAAAGAAAGTAATTCAAGCGATCTCCATCTCTCTAGCAACGAAAGTTCGTTGCTATTGCGACGGCTTCTATATTTAAAAAATTAAGTCAAGCAATCTCCGTCGTGCTAGCAACGAAAGTTCGTTGCTATAGCACAGAAATTTCGTTGTTATAGCGACGACTTCTCATATTTAAAAAAAGTAAGTCAAGCGATCTCTGTCACTTTAGCAAATGAAATTTCTTTGGGTCCACCCACACTCCATCCTAACTCACAATATGACCCAAGTATTCAACCTCGGTAATCCCAAAATCACATTTGGAATGCTTCACAAATAACTGATGGTACTTAGTAATTGCAAGGCCCGATCAACATGGAGTCCAGCTGGCCTTCCCATGTGGGAATGTAGATCAAGATATCATCAAAGAAATCCAACACAAAATTAGGAGGACAGGTCATAAGATCTTATTCATGAGGCTTTCAAAGCTAGATGGGGCATTTTAAAGGCCAAAAGGCATGACTAAGAACTCATAATGACCCTCATGGGTGCAGGAAGTTGTCTTAGGGGTGCTTGCGTACTCTTTCATCCTGATTTGGCGGTAGTTAGTTCAAAGGTCTAGTTTAATAAAGAACTTAGCTCCATGAAGCTCATGCAAGAGATCATCAATGATCGGAATATGAAATATATCCTTGATAGCTAATTTATTGAGAGTCTGGAAATATGGACAAATGCTCCCAATGCCTTCCTTTTTAAATACCATAACCATCAGTGAGGAGTAAGGGCTTGTACCAAGATGAATGATGCCAGCCTCCATCAATTCCTGAATTATCTTTTCTATTTGATTCTTTTGGGAAAAAGGATGTCATTAATGGCATACATTGGTGGGTTGACTACTTGGAATTATTGGAATAACATGGTCATGCTCCATATGGGCCGGTAGGAGTATTATTCCCTATTGAATATTACTGCTATGATAGAATTACCAAATTCCTTATGGATTCAAAGAAGTAGGAATTTCGCTAGGTGGTCTCAGAGGACAAGGTTTCTAGGGTCCTAATTAGGACAAGGGAGTATTAGGTTCTCATAGCTCTCTGATATACATCAGGGGTCCAAGAGAAGTACTCGACCCAATCTCTTAGGGTAGAAACTAAGGAGGCTCAACCATGAACATAGCCATACTACTCAACTACTTAGGTATTGGAGATTAATATTCCTGAGTGTTGTTCTAAGTGCCACTATAGCAACAAGACAATTGTTTGGATTATATAAGGCTAATTTTAGGTTTCCCAGGAGACTTATGATATACCTTAAGTTATATGGAATAAAATTCCATATACAGGTGTTGTATGATGTAGTACTACTCGAAGGGGTACCAACATATTTTACAAGGGTGTCCAACAATATCACTTAGCACCACTTGTATGTTGTACATGTATGCTTCCCCAACTGTAGATTTACCCACTAAATGATACATCTTTATGTTATTTAAAGATGTCGGAAAATGTCTCTATCCTAAAAGAATTGCAAAAATTCTAGAGGTGTGCTGGATCAAGAAAGTGCTCGGATACCTCTTGCAGTGTTCAACATTCAAACTTAGAGCAACACGGGATATATAAAGATTTATGATGTAAGAAACCAAAAATTATATTGCAGACAAAACCAAACACAATACCCTAGAGAAAATATATGCTACAGAAATAACCCTTGTATTATGATAATTAATTCAGAAATCAATGTTCACTTGCCTCATAAGTTTGGGTGACCTTTCACTTGAGAATAGCTCCAAATACAACATTTCTTAACAAAACAATTCATAACCTCTAAGCTCTTTGAATAGGTTATTCATTAGTTAAAACCATAACTACTTATAATTAATGAGTGGCAACTACCTAGTGGGCCTTAATTAACATAGAGACCCTTTTCTCATTAATTTTTTTTCCACTATTAACTACTTCCCCTTATTCAAAGGAGATGGGTGTATGCCTTACTTGACTAACTCCTATATAACCAAAATTAAGGGGAGTTAGGGTAGAACCCTAACAAATATAGATTCAATATAATTACAACACACCAAAACTATTCTTGTGAGGAAATATCTCCCATGGCAGATTGTCAAGAACAAAGGAAAGATGATTACAAGTGGAGGCATTGTTGCAAATTAATAGTTGGTATATGCAAACTCACAATCACTTGACCAATGGTAGTCCATTCTTCAGATGCCATTTGCCACTCAAACAAAAGTTGTGTCTTTCATTGACTACATTTGCAACCAAAATTAAATTTTAATTCACACAAAAATGCCCAATTATACCTATTAGTAAAAAAGACACTACTTAATCCTAGTTCTAACAAATGAGGACATTATAATCCTATCCATCTTGGCATGACTTTACCTTGAAGCATTGTTGATAGAAATAAATTCTCTATGATGCATCCTCTAGAATCTCATTGAATGTTATTGAGTACAACTTTCATCTAAGTGGTAAGTTGTCCAACAAATTCCTTTAACATTGCTTCTTATTATACATTATACCATGAGTGTGTGGGGGATGCAAACCAGATGCCTAATATTTTCCTTTCAAACTGTTATTAGTGCCAAGCCCAAAATAAAGTCTCTACGATGCATCCTATAGAATCTCCTTAAATGTTATTGAGTAAAACTTTCATCTAAGTGGTAAGTTGTCCAACAAATTCCTTCTAACATTGCTTCTTATTATACATGATTCCATGGGTGTGCGGGGGATGCAAACAACATGCCTAATGTTTCCTTTTCAAACTATTATTAGTGGCAATCCCAAAATATGTCTAGAATAGTTACTAATGCAACTACATCAAAACTAACTAATTGCTCAGGTATGTCAGATAGATGCTTTTTCAAGAGAATATCACATTTATCTATATCAAAAACACTGCTTTGATTCGAACAGTGTAGAAAATAAATATTTATTTAGACTATCATAGAACAGTCCTACTTGTTATCTTGGTTGAAGAGCCAAATAAAATCCATTAATTGCTCATGTGTTGGAACTACATGATGTGGGAAATCATGGACGTGACAAGGTAATAATCCATTAGGGTGGCTTGATTTTAATATACCTTCTATGTCAACTACGTACAATGGTGTTTCGTCTTTCTATTGGACATAGTTCTTCTACCTCATTCATAGCATCCGTGATTTTTCTTCTTAATTGAGGATGATAAAGTAGTAGTAAATATTCAGTGTCTTCAATGTCTCAGCTTCCTATTGGTGATTACTCATCTTAGGACTTGATATTTTGTATTTCTTGGGAATTCTACATCAAAGGCTAATATTAGAAATAGTTTGATGACATCCAAAAAAAATGGTGACCTTAGGAACATAAGCATACTTACGTCTATAGTCAATGAAAAACACTAGTACATGTGGACATTTTTCCCACGAAAAATCGTTTCTATTACAACACTTTTGCGTTGCTATAGCGACAAACAAGACTCCTTGTTTTCGTGGGAAAAATTCCGTCACTGTAGCAAGACTTGCCAAAGTTCGTCACTATAGCGACAGAAATGACATGGACTGTGCTATCTTTAAAAAAACAAATTGTGTCGCTATAGCGACTAAAGTTCGTTTCTATAGCGACGGCTTCTCATATTTAAAACAAGTAAGTCAAGCGATCTCCGTCTCTCTAGCAACGAAAGTTCATTGCTATAGCAACAGCTTCTCATATTTAAGAAAAGTAATTCAAGCGATCTCCATCTCTCTAGCAACGAAAGTTCGTTGCTATTGTGACGACTTCTCATATTTAAAAAATTAAGTCAAGCGATCTCCGTCGCGCTATCAACGAAAGTTCGGTTCTATAGCACCGAAATTTCGTTGTTATAGGGACGACTTCTCATATTTAAAAAAAGTAAGTCAAGCAATCTTTGTTGCTCTAGCAACGTAATTTCTTTGGGTCCACCCACACTCCATCCTAACTCACAATGTGAGCCAAGTATTCAACCTCGGTAATCCCAAAATCACATTTGGAATGATTCACATATAACTGATGGTACTTACTAATTACAAGGCCCGATCAACATAGAGTCCAAGTGGCCTTCCCATGTGAGCATGTAGATCAAAATATCATCAAAGAAATCCAACACAAAATTAGGAGGACAGGTCATAAGATCTTATTCATGAGGCTTTGAAAGCTAGATGGGGCATTTTAAAGGCCAAAAGGCATGACTAAGAACTCATAATGACCCTCATGGGTGTAGGAAGTTGTCTTAGGGGTGTTTCCTTATTCTTTCATCCTGATTTGGTGGTAGTTAGTTCAAAGGTCTAGTTTATTAAAGAACTTAGCTCCATGAAGCTCATGCAAGCGATCATCAATGATCGGAATATGAAATATATCCTTGATAGCTAATTTATTGCGAGTCTGTAAATATGGACACATGATCCAAATACCTTCCTTTTTAAATACCATAACCATCAGTGAGGAGTAAGGGCTTGTACCAAGACGAATGATGCCAGCCTCCATCAGCTCCTGAATTATCTTTTCTATTTGATTCTTTTGGGAAAAGGGTGTCATTAATGGCATACATTGGTGGGTTGACTACTTGGAATTAGTGGAATACCATGGTCATGCTCCCTATGGACCGGTAGGAGTATTATTCCCTATTCAATATTACTGCTACGATAGAATTACCAAATTACTTATGGATGCAAAGAAGTAGGAATTTCGCTAGGTGGTCTCGGAGGACAGCGTTTCTAGGGTCCTGATTAGGACAAGGGAGTATTAGGTTCTCATAGCTCTCTGATATACATGCGGGGTCCAAGAGTAGTACTCGACCCAATCTCTTAGGGTAGAAACTAAGGAGGCTCAACCATGAACATAACCATACTACTCAACTACTCAGGTATTAGAGAATAATATTCCCGAGTGTTGTTCTAAGTGCCACTATAGCAACAGGACAATTGATGGGATTATATAAGGCTAATTTAAGGTTTCCCAGGAGACTTATGATATACCTTAAGTTATATGGAATAAAATTCCATATACAGGTATTGTATGATGTAGTACTAATCGAAGGGGTACCAACATATTTTACAAGGGTGTCAAAAAATCTCACTTAGCACCACTTGTATGTTCTACATGTATGCTTCCCCAACTGTAGATTTACCCACTAAATGATGCATCTTTATGTTATTTAAAGATGTCGGAAAATGTCTCTATCCTAAAAGAATTGCAAAAATTCTAGAGGTGTGTTGGATCAAGAAAGTGCTCGGATACCACTTGCAATGTTCAACATTCCAACTTAGATCAATACGTGATATACAAATATTTATGACGCAAGAAACCAAAAATTATATTGCAGAAGAACCAAACACAATACCCTAGAGAAAATATATGCTACATAAATAACCCTTGTATTGTGATAATTAATTCAGAAATCAATGTTCACTTGCCTCATAAGTTTGGGTGACCTTTCACTTGAGAATAGCTCCAATTACAACATTTCTTAACAAAACAATTCATAACCTCTAAGCTCTTTGAATAGCTTATTCATTAGCTAAAACCATAACTACTTATAATTAATGAGTGGCAACTACCTAGTGGGCCTTAATTAACATAGAGACCCTTTTCTTATTATTTTTTTGTCCACTATTAACTACTTGCCCTTATTCAAAGGAGATGGGTGTATGCCTTACTTGACTAACTCCTATATAACAAAAATTAAGCGCGGTTAGGGTAGAACCCTAACAAATATAGATTCAATATATTTACAACACACCAAAACTATTCTTGTGAGGAAATATCTCCCATGGGAGATTGTCAAGAACAAAGGAAAGATGATTCCAAATGGAGGCATTGTTGCAAATTTATAGTTGGTATATGCAAACTCACAATCACTTGACCAATGGAAGTCCATTCTTCAGATACCATCTACCACTTAAACAAAAGTTGTGTCTTTCATGACTACATTTGCAACCAAAATTAAAGTTTAATTGACACAAAAATGACCAATTATACCTATTAGTAAAAAAGACAGTACTTAATCCCAGTTTTAACAAATGAGGACATTATAATCCTATCCATCTTGGCATGACTTTACCTTGAAGCATTGTTGATAGAAATAAATTCTATATGATGCATCCTCTAGAATCTCAGGGAATGTTATTGAGTACAACTTTCATCTAAGTGGTAAGTTGTCCAACAAATTCCTTTAACATTGCTTCTTATTATACATTATACCATGAGTGTGTGGCGGATGCAAACAACATGCCTAATATTTTCCTTTCAAACTGTTATTAGTGCCAAGCCCAAAATAAAGTCTCTACGATGCATCCTATATAATCCCCTTGAATGTTGTTGAGTACAACTTTCATCTAAGTGGTAAGTTGTCCAACAAATTCCTTCTAGCATTGCTTCTTATTATACATTATTCCATGGGTGTGCGGGGGATGCAAACAACATGCCTAATATTTCCCTTTCAAACTGTTATTAGTGGCAATCCCAAAATATGTCTAGAATAGTCACTAATGCAACTACATCAAAACTAACTAATTGCTCAAGTATGTCAGATAGATGCTTTTTCAAGAGAATATCACATTTATCTATATCAAAAACACTGCTTTGATTCGAACACTATAGAAAATAAATATTTATTTAGACTATCATAGAACAGTCCTACTTGTTATCTTGGTTGAAGGGCCAAATAAAATCCATTAATTGCTCATGTGTTGGAACTACATGATGTGGGAAATCATGGACGTGACAAGGTAATAATCCATTAGGGTGGCTTGATTTTAATATACCTTCTATGTCAACTATGTACAATGGTGTTTCGTCTTTCTATTGGACATAGTTCTTCTACCTCATTCATAGCATCCGTGATTTTTCTTCTTAATTGAGGATGATAAAGTAGTAGTAAATATTCAGTGTCTTCAATGTCTCTTCCTATTGATGATTACTCATCTTAGGACTTGATATCTAGTATTTCTAGGGAGTTCTACATCAAAGGCTAATATTAGAAATAGGTTGATAACAACCAAAAAAAATGGTGACCTTAGGAACATAAGCATACTTATGTCTATAGTCAATGAAAAACACTAGTACATGTGGACATTTTTCTCACGGAAAATCGTTGCTATTACAACACTTTTGCGTTGTTATAGTGACAAACAGGACTCCTTGTTTTCGTGGGAAAAATTTCGTCACTATAGCAACACTTGCCAAAGTTCGTCACTAAAGCAACAGAAATGACATGGACCGTGCTATCTCTAAAAAACAATTTGTGTCGCTATAGCAACGAAAGTTCGTTGCTATAGCGACGGCTTCTCATATTTAAAAAAAGTAAGTCAAGCGATCTTCGTCTCTCTAGAAACGAAAGTTTGTTGCTATAACGACGACTTCTCATATTTAAAAAAAGTAATTCAAGCGATCTCCATCTCTCTAGCAACGAAAGTTCGTTGCTATTGCGACGGCTTTCCATATTTAAAAAATTAAGTACAGCGATCTCCGTCGCGCTAGCAACGAAAGTTCGTTGCTATAGCACCAAAATTTCGTTGTTATAGCGATGACTTCTCATATTTAAAAATGGTAAGTCAAGCGATCTCTGTCTCTCTAGCAATGAAATTTCTTTGGGTCCACCCACACTCCATCCTAACTCACAATGTGACCCAAGTATTCAACCTTGGTAATCCCAAAATCACATTTCGAATGCTTCACATATAACTGATGGTACTTAGTAATTGCAAGGCCCGATCAACATGGAGTCCAGGTGGCCTTCCCATGTGAGCATGTAGATCAAGATATCATCAAAGAAATCCAACACAAAATTAGGAGGATAGGTCATAAGATCTTATTCATGAGGCTTTGAAAGCTAGATGGGGCATTTTAAAGGCCAAAAGGCATGACTAAGAACTCATAATGATCCTCATGGGTGCAGGAAGTTGTCTTAGGGGTGTTTTCTTATTCTTTCATCCTAATTTGGCGGTAGTTAGTTCAAAGGTCTAGTTTATTAAAGAACTTAGCTCCATGAAGCTCATGTAAGAGATCATCAATGATCGGAATATGAAATATATCCTTGATAGCTAATTTATTGAGAGTTTGTAAATATGAACACATGCTCCGAATGCCTTCCTTTTTAAAAACCATAACCATCAGTGAGGAGTAAGGGCTTGTACCAAGACGAATGATGCCAGCCTCCATCAGCTCCTGAATTATCTTTTCTCCTTGATTCTTTTGGGAAAAAGGGTGTCATTAATGACATACATTGGTGGGTTGACTACTTGGAATTAGTGGAATACCATGGTCATGCTCCCTATGGGCCGGTAGGAGTATTATTCCCTATTCAATATTACTGCTACGATACAATTACAAAATTCCTTTTGGATGCAAAGAAGTAGGAATTTCGCTAGGTGGTCTCGGAGGACAAGGTTTCTAGGGTCCTGATTAGGACAAGGGATTATTAGGTTCTCATAGCTCTTTGATATACATGTAGGGTCCAAGAGTAGTACTCGACCCAATCTCTTAGGGTAGAAACTAAGGAGGCTCAACCATGAACATAGCCATGCTACTCAACTACTTAGGTATTAGAGAGTAATATTCCCGAGTGTTGTTCTAAGTGCCACTATAGCAACAAGACAATTGATGGGATTATATAAGGCTAATTTTAGGTTTCCCGGGAGACTTATGATATACCTTAAGCTATATGGAATAAAATTCCATATACAGGTGTTGTATGATGTAGTGCTACTCGAAGGGGTACCAACATATTTTACAAGGGTGTTCAACAATCTCACTTAGAACCACTTGTATGTTCTACATGTATGCTTCCCCAACTGTAGATTTACCCATTGAATGATACATTTTTATGTTATTTAAAGATGTCGGAAAATGTCTCTATCCTAAAAGAATTGCAAAAATTATACAGGTGTGCTGGATCAAGAAAGTGCTCGAATACCACTTGTAGTGTTCAACATTCAAACTTAGAGCAACACGGGATATACAAAGATTTATGATGCAAGAAACCAAAAATTATATTGCAGAAGAACCAAACACAATACCCTAGAGAAAATATATGCTATAGGAATAACCCTTGTATTATGATAATTAATTCAGAAATCAATGTTCACTTGCCTCATAAGTTTGGGTGACCTTTCACTTGAGAATAGCTCCAAATACAACATTTCTTAACAAAACAATTCATAACCTCTAAGCTCTTTGAATAGGTTATTCATTAGCTAAAACCATAACTACTTATAATTAATGAGTGGCAACTACCTAGTGGGCCTTAATTAACATAGAGACCCTTTTCTCATTAATTTTTTGTCCACTATTAACTACTTCCCCTTCTTAAAAGGAGATGGGTGTATGCCTTACTTGACTAAATCCTATATAACCAAAATTAAGGGGGGTTAGGGTAGAACCCTAACAAATATAGATTCAATATAATTACAACACACCAAAACTATTCTTGTGAGGAAATATCTCCCATGGGAGATTGTCAAGAACAAAGGAAAGATGATTACAAATGGAGGCATTGTTGCAAATTTATAGTTGGTATATGCAAACTTGCAATCACTTGACCAATGGTAGTCCATTCTTCAGATGCCATCTGCCACTTAAACAAAAGTTGTGTCTTTCATTGACTACATTTGCAACCAAAATTGAAGTTTAATTGACACAAAAATTCCCAATTATACCTATTAGTAAAAAAGACACTACTTAATCCCAGTTCTAACAAATGAGGACATTATAATCCTATCCATCTTGGCATGACTTTACCTTGAAGCATTGTTGATAGAAATAAATTCTCTATGATGCATCCTCTAGAATCTCATTGAATGTTATTGAGTACAACTTTCATCTAAGTGGTAAGTTGTCCAACAAATTCCTTTAACATTGCTTCTTATTATACATTATACCATGAGTGTGTGGGCATGCAAACAACATGCCTAATATTTTCCTTTCAAACTGTTATTAGTGCCAAGCCCAAGATAAAGTCTCTACGATGCTTCAAACTGTTATTAGTGCCTAACATTCCTATTGATGATTACTCATCTTAGGACTTGATATTTAGTATTTCTAGGGAGTTCTACATCAAAGGCTAATATTAGAAATAGTTTGATGATAGCCAAAAAAAATGGTGATCTTAGGAACATAAGAATACTTATGTCTATAGTCAATGAAAAACACTAGTACATGTGGACATTTTTCCCACGGAAAATTGTTTCTATTACAACACTTTTGCGCTGCTATAGCGACGAACAAGACTCCTTATTTTTGTGGGAAAACTTTCATTACTGTAGCAACACTTGCCAAAGTTCGTCACTATAGTGACAGAAAAGACATGGACCATGTTATCTTTAAAAAACAAATTGTGTCGCTATAGCAACGAAATTTCGCTGCTATAGCGACGGCTTCTCATATTTAAAAAAAGTAAGTCAAGCGATCTCTGTCTCTCTAGCAACGAAAGTTCGTTGCTATAGCGACGACTTCTCATATTTAAAAAAAGTATTTCAAGCGATCTCCATCTCTCTAGCAACGAAAGTTCATTGCTATAGCAATGAAAGTTCATTGCTATTGCGACGGCTTCTCGTATTTAAAAAATTAATTCAAGAGATCTCTGTCACGCTAGCAATGAAAGTTCGTTGCTATAGCATCAAAATTTCGTTGTTATAGCGACGGCTTCTCATATTTAAAAAAAGTAAGTCAAGCAATCTCTGTCGCTCTAGCAACGAAAGTTCCTTGGGTCCACCCGCACTCCATCCTAACTCACAATGTGACCCAAGTATTCAACCTCGGTAATCCCAAAATCACATTTGGAATGCTTCACAAATAACTAATGGTACTTAGTAATTTCAAGGCCCGATCAACATGGAGTCCAGGTGGCCTTCCCATGTGGGCATGTAGATCAAGATATCATCAAAGAAATCCAACACAAAATTAGGAGGACAAGTCATAAGATCTTATTCATGAGGCTTTGAAAGATAGATGGGGCATTTTAAAGGCCAAAAGGCATGACTAAGAACTCATAATGACCATCATGGGTGCAAGAAGTTGTCTTAGGGGTATTTTCTTATTCTTTCAACCTGATTTGGTGGTACTTAGTTCAAAGGTCTAGTTTATTAAAGAACTTAGCTCCATGAAGCTCATGCAAGAGATCATCAATGATCGGAATATGAAATATATCCTTGATAGCTAATTTATTGAGAGTCTGGAAATATGGACACATGCTCCAAATGCCTTCCTTTTTAAATACCATAACCATCAGTGAGGAGTAAGGGCTTG
This sequence comes from Larix kaempferi, assembly GCA_027924585.1. Classification (NCBI taxonomy): domain Eukaryota; kingdom Viridiplantae; phylum Streptophyta; class Pinopsida; order Pinales; family Pinaceae; genus Larix; species Larix kaempferi. The sequence goes on from BSBM01000510.1 coordinate 3,314,429, forward strand.
TACCAAGATGAATGATGCCAGCCTCCATCAACTCCTTAATTATCTTTTCTATTTGATTCTTTTGTGAAAAAGGGTGTCATTAATGGCATATATTGGTGGGTTGACTACTTGGAATTAGTGGAATACCATGCTCACGCTCCCTATGGGCCGGTAGGAGTATTATTCCCTATTCAATATTAGTGCTACGATAGAATTACCAAATTCCTCATGGATGCAAAGAAGTAGTAATTTCGCTAGGTGGTCTCGAAGGACAGGGTTTCTAAGGTCCTGATTAGGACAAGGGAGTATTAGGTTCTCATAGCTCTCTGATATACATGCGGGGTCCAAGAGTAGTACTCGACCCAATCTCTTAGGGTAGAAACTAAAGAGGCTCAACCATGAACATAGCCATACTACTCAACTACTTAGGTATTAGAGAGTAATATTCCCGAGTGTTGTTCTAAGTGCCACTATAGCAACAAGACAATTGATGGGATTATATAAGGCTAATTTAAGGTTTCCCAGGAAACTTATGATATACCTTAAGTTATATGGAATAAAATTCCATATGCAGGTGTTGTATGATGTAGTACTACTCGAAGGGGTACCAACATATTTTACAAGGGTGTCCAACAATCTCACTTAGCACCACTTGTATGTTCTACATGTATGCTTCCCCAATTGCAAATTTACCCACTGAAAGATACATCTTTATGTTATTTAAAGATGTTGAAAAATGTCTCTATCCTAAAAGAATTGCAAAAATTCTAGAGGTGTGCTGGATCAAGAAAGTGCTCGTATACCACTTGGAGTGTTCAACATTCAAATTTAGAGCAACACGGGATATACAAATATTTATGATGCAAGAAACCAAAAATTATATTGCAGAAGAACCAAACACATTACCCTAGAGAAAATATATGCTACAGAAATAACCCTTGTATTATGATAATTAATTCAGAATTCAATGTTCACTTGCCTCATAAGTTTGGGTGACCTTTCACTTGAGAATAGCTCCAAATACAACATTTCTTAACAAAACAATTCATAACCTCTAAGCTCTTTGAATAGATTATTCATTAGCTAAAACCATAACTACTTATAATTAATGAGTGGCAACTACCTAGTGGGCCTTAATTAACATAGAGACCCTTTTCTCATTAATTTTTTGTCCACTATTAACTACTTGCCCTTATTCAAAGGAGATGGGTGTATGCCTTACTTGACTAACTACTATATATAACCAAAATTAAGGGGGGTTAGGGTAGAACCCTAACAAATATAGATTCAATATATTTACAACACACCAAAACTATTCTTGTGAGGAAATATCTCCCATGGGAGATTGTCAAGAACAAAGGAAAGATGATTACAAATGGAGGCATTGTCGCAAATTTATAGTTGGTATATGCAAACTCACAATGACTTGACCAATGGTAATCCATTCTTCAGATGCCATCTGCCACTTAAACAAAAGTTGTGTCTTTCATTGACTACATTTGCAACCAAAATTAAAGTTTAATTCACACAAAAATGCCCAATTATACCTATTAGTAAAAAAGACACTAGTTAATCCCAGTTCTAACAAATGAGGACATTATAATCCTATCCATATTGGCATGACTTTACCTTTAAGCATTGTTGATAGAAATAAATAATCTATGATGCATGGACTCTAGAATCTTATTGAATGTTATTGAGTACAACTTTCATCTAAGTGGTAAGTTGTCCAACAAATTCCTTTAACATTGCTTTTTATTATACATTATACCATGAGGGTGTGGGGGATGCAAACAACATGCCTAATATTTTCCTTTCAAACTGTTATTAATGCCAAGCCCAAAATAAAGTCTCTACGATGCATCCTATAGAATCTCCTTGAATGTTATTGAGTACAACTTTCATCTAAGTGGTAAGTTATCCAACAAATTCCTTCTAACATTGTTTCTTATTATACATGATTCCATGGGTGTGCGGGGATGCAAACAACATGCCTAATATTTCCCTTTCAAACTGTTATTAGTGGCAATCCCAAAATATGTCTAGAATAGTCACTAATGCAACTACTTCAAAACTAACTAATTGCTCAAGTATGTTAGATAGATGCTTTTTCAAGAGAATATCACATTTATCTATATCAAAAACACCGCTTGGATTCGAACACTGTAGAAAATAAATATTTATTTAGACTATCATAGAACAGTCCTACTTGTTATCTCGGTTGAAGGGCCAAATAAAATCCATTAATTGCTCATGTGTTGGAACTACATGATGTGGGAAATCATGGACGTGACAAGTTAATAATCCATTAGGGTGACTTGATTTTAATATACCTTCTATGTCAACTACGTACAATGGTGTTTCGTCTTTCTATTGGACATAGTTCTTCTACCTCATTCATGGTATCCGTGATTTTTCTTCTTAATTGAGGATGATAAAGTAGTAGTAAATATCAAGTGTCTTCAATGTCTCTTCCTATTGATGATTAATCATCTTCGGACTTGATATTTAGTATTTCTAGGGAGTTCTATATCAAAGGCTAGTATTAGAAATAGTTTGATGACAACCAAAAAAAATGGTGACCTTAGGAACATAAGCATACTTATGTTTATAGTCAATGAAAAATTAATAATATATCAACTAAATGCCATTATATCCTTCATTTTGTGCATGTGTAAGGAAGCTTTCAACTTTATGCTAATGTACATTGAACACAATTTTTTGCATTCCAAGTCTCTAAACTCCAACATAGAAGGGGTAGGGACAACATAAGTTTTCATGTGATAAGGTGTTTTGTCTTTCTCTTGGACATAGTTCTTTTGCCTCATTCATAGCATCCATGATTTTTATTCTTAACTAAGGATGATAAAGTAGTAGTAAATATTCAATGTCTTCAATGGCTCTTCGTATTGATGATTATTCATCTTAGGACTTTGATATTTAGTATTTGTAGGGAGTTCTACATTAAAGGCTAATATTAGAAATAATTTGATGACAACAAAAAAAAATAGTGACCCTAGGAACATTAGCATACTTATGTTTATAGTCGATGAAAAAGAATATATCAACTAAATTCCATTATATCCTTCATTATGTGCATGTGTAAGGAAGCTTACACCTTTCTACTAATGTACATTGAACACAATTTTTTACATTCCAACTCTCTAAACTCCAACATAGAAGGGGTAGGTACAACATAAGTTTTCATGTGATAAGGAAATTCAAAGACCAAGGTAGTGAGTTAAAGGCATTTCCTCGTAAAGAATCATCCTTGGTTCTTCTAATCTTTAAAACATGGCTATTTTGTGCTACTTTTATTGTGTGGTGATTTCACTTGGGTATCAAGTGTTGACAATGGTTTGTTTTTTATGTTTTTGTTAATTGTGCCTATTGTTTCTTAACTTTATATGGTTTTTGTGTTGTGATCTTCTACAATGTATTTAAAAGCTTTGTGAACCAAAAGTTTGTTTTGAGCATTGCTTAGGTGCTTCTGTTCTTTGTAGGTCCCCCCTTGCTTGTGGTTGTTTTCTTTGTGATGCATTCTTATAAGCTTATTATTAACACTCAAAATGAACTTCTTAGATGTTCATCTTGATTGATTCGACATTGATGGCCAATGAGTGCTTTAGCCAAACTTAGAACATGGTCATAGATCTTCATTCTCAAAATTAAAGATTGAATAAGTTTATTGCATGAGATATTTTGAGCAATTTTATTTTTCTTCAAGAATCTGGTCATGCCCATTCAAGTACATAGTAGGACACTATTCTTGAGTTCAACAATTTCACTATGCTTGCATTTAAAATGCAATATTTGTCATATGCATGGGAATGGTGAGTTTCAAAATGGTACATGCAAATTTCTAAGATTTTTTTTTTTCTGAAAATTTTAGAAATTCGTATTTTTGAAAATGGATAATGATTCTAGATACCCTTTATGGAAAAGTGCATAGGCATGAATTTTGGCTAAGATAAAATTAAATTTAAAAAAAAAAAATAGGGTTTCTGCGTTTTCAAAACTAAGTATATTTATGGAATCCATTTATGGAGAACAATAAGTATGCCAATTTTGGTGGTGATTTGAGAACATGAAAATTAGGTCCTATTTTTTCTAAAAATAATAGATACAGCTTACACTTATAGTAGTGAAGATGAGTTTTAGTTTTCAAAAGATTCCACACACTTTGATATTTTGTGATGCAATGTACTTTTTTATTTTTTATAGTAAAAAACCACATGTTAATCCATTTCCAACATGTAACTTTTCATGATCTTATTTTAATTTGACTTGGATGGGGTGTGCACTACTTGTGGACATGTATTATCTCTTTGGAGTTTATGAAGGAGTGAGTCCCACTTGAAAGGATTCATGGAAGAGGAGGTGGCTTGTTGACATGTGTCATCCAATCTTTGCTAGGGCTCCCCACTTGAGAGGGTCATGTTTAACTTGATTTGCACTTCAAGATAGCTTTTTCTAGGTTCACTAGCATTTCTAGAAAGCTTTTAATTCTAGGAAGTTGTTTATAATTACCTTTCGCTAACAGAAAAAGCTTTTTATTTAGGAAAAAAGTGCACTTTAGTTGAACTCCATTTGGATGTTTCTCTTAGAGATTACCTTTTATATTCTCAACATGTTTTTCTCTTTTACTTATCTTCTCCAAGTCGGGCATGTTGTGGCCAAATTTCAACAAAGCAACGTTGTAGTGCAATGTTCAAAAAAAGACGATCTGCACAATAAATGAATTTACAAAAGCCTAAATAAAGTTAGAAACCTCATTCTTTGTGAAGAGTCATCAAAGTTTTAAAGACTCCTTGAGAATATGTAACTAAGGGTCACATCTATTCATACTTATATGTGTACCATTCTTAATGAGAAGTGCAATTCGCGTTGATATCTTTTTGTCATTGTTTATCCCATTGATGGTTTCAATAGTGGTATCATAGCACTAGTTATGTATGTCCTTCAACCTACTCATGCCATATTCCCTGCCTATTTTCCATCTCCTAGATCAGCGTACTGGTACACCATCCCATGTTCAGTCATATCAATGAAGCGTTTTTTCCCTTAACCCTAATCCTCGTTGGTGCGAGTGTGCCAAACCTTACCTTTGTATGTGAATCTCATCGCATGACCTGTGTTCTCTCTCTCTCTCATAGCTCGTCCATTTTTCTCCTCCTTATATATCTTCCTCATCATGACTGCATGATCCCTTCACTCAATAGTCTGCGACCTGGTGTAGTCTCCTCTCCAGACACCTCTTACAATTCTTCTTCCACTTGGCCATCATCTTGGAATAGTAAAGGGTTTCTTCTGAACACACGCAACTCCTCCCTTCCGCAGCTCATATATCCTCCTTTCTGCGACTGCGTGATAGGTGGAATTCCATTTCAGTGGAATTTGAAGAGGGCACCGGAGAAATCCAGAGAGTGAATGAGATGTGAGACGAAGAAACACGTCATAGACCATATCAACTCAGAGCGCAGGACAAGAGTATGGCATACTTAAATTGAGAGCGCAAGATATTGGTCGCAAGCGATTTAGGGTTTCGACGTTGCAGTAATAACGTAGTAGAGAAGAACGATCCATGCTGGAATCTCCTCAACTACTATAGCAGATATCTTGAACCTATTGTAATCAACAATCCCTCTCATGTTTGGAGATTCTGCTAGATTGAGTAGAAAGGTTTGAGTTCAACTCACTTTCTCTAAAACAACCAAGAATCTACCTTGTATTATCTTTCTTTGCCTCAAGGTCGATGTGCTCTGAACTTTGGAGGTTAAAAATAGAAAGAGCAGCCTCTTTTTATTCAGTAAGGTCACCTCCTTATTTCGGATACAGGTGTGCATGAATGATACCTAAAGGCTCGAGTTGTACGTAGATTTACCACACTTGAAGGCTCGGAGGAATGATAGATCATACCTACTACTCAACTAATTCATTTATCTTCAATAGTGTCCATCCTCTCACACAATAACGTTCCCTTTTCCTCCTATTCTCTGCTTCAATTTGAACAACATTTGGTTGTTAAGGGATTGTTTTGGATTAAATAGCTAGAGAGGCACAATGTTTGGAGGATGAGGATGACATAATCATATATCAATGGCCAACGAGTAGAAGAACATTCAAACCTAAGGGTACATGGTATTTTGTGTTTGTATATTAGATAATATCAAATTTGTAAAGAGAAGAACTTGAACCATTTTGGTTGAGGGTGCCCATATTACAAGACCATCTCAATTTTTTAAGACTAGTCAAATTTTGTAAAGAGAAGAACTTGAACCATTTTGGTTGAGGGTGCCCATATTACAAGACCATCTCATTTTTTTAAGACTAGTCAAATTTTGTAAATTATATTTGATGTAAAGGATTCAATTCTTCTCTTGAGGGAAAGAGGGCCATATTTGCAACTTTACAATTGTAATTTTGAAGAGATAGATAAGAGTCCAGTGCAAAACTCTATCAATTCTCTTTTTTCATGAGACTTTTAGTGGGTCATGTTGAACTTTGGTTGTCGTTGATGTCAATTAATGTCAAAGAGGATGTCAACTAATTTAATTTGAGGCATTGCTATCAACTAATGTCAAACTGGATACAACACTCCTATAAAAGTGTGAAGAAGTATATGGAAACCACTTTGAAGAAGTGTCTACGCAAGATGGTGAAGGACATGGATGCTAGTGTGAAGAAGTATATCTAGATGTTGCATCCATTCTAAAGATATGTGCCCAAAGATACGTCATGCATGATCAATGTGAAGAAGTATATAAGAAAGGTACATCATGAAATGTATCCTACTTCAAGTAGTACCTGCGCAAAAGTCAAGTCCACCATGTCATACACTTTCATGGTAGTAGTCAAAATACTGGTTGGACAATGGTACATGTGCACAAGAAGCCAAGGAGTTGGTTGAGCAAATAATACAAGTGTGGAAGCATGTTGAAAGAAGTCTCTGATATGCACAAGCATTGCTTGGTTAAAGTTCGAAAGTGCGCAAGCAGTAAGAAACAACAAATGGTTGGACAGTCCTGAAAGCACGCAAGTTTAACCAATCAGAAGATGATTTCAGTTAGTGGAACACGCGCAAGATCCTAGAAGGGTACAGTGGTTGAAGTAAGTCTATAAGAAAATTCCACAGCTAATGGTACAGCAAGTGATGAAGCGATAAGGGTCAAAGTCCCACCAATTAGAGTTTGAGTATGCGTAGATACTGTAAAGCATTAATGCATCAAGTGTGCATTACCCACAAGGGATGGTACAGCAAGGGTCGTAGACTCATCAAGTTCAAGAGCAAGGATGCGTTCATATCTCAAAGCAATGGTACATCAAGAGTCGTAGACTCATCAAGTTCAAGAGCAAGGATGCGCTCATATCTCAAAGCAATGGTACATCAAGAGTGCAAGGGTACACCACCAAGGTGTAAAGTCCCACTAAGTTGTGGACCATGAAGGCACAAGGCACACAAAGGATGACACATCAATAGCGTAGAAGATGACATGTGGAAAATGCACAATCTTTGAAGTATGGAAGAAAGGATGCCACGACCAACTTGTGGACATACAATTCGTGCAGGACCTGTATAAATAGAGATGCAAGTTGGAGATTTGGAGTAAGCTTGATGGCAAGAGAATAAAAGATTCAAGTGTTTGTTACAGTTCGATATTTGGGGCATCAAAGGGCTCGAGGACAGAACAAAATGATCTAGCGAGGAGCCGAGAGCACACATGCAGCAGAATGCAGTTTTGATGGTGCACAGTATGATGTTGTAGATCTGTGACTGATGCGCGAGTACTTAAAGGAAGAGATATTGAAGTATGTGCATGTCAGGGTATTTTTTAAGGATTCTAATATTATACTTAAGTATAGTATTCTAGGCGATTATTTTGGATTGAAAAAAACATATATATAGAGAGGTAGGCGAATATTAAATATGAAACATACAATTTACTACTGAAACTTGTAAATTTTGGCGAATATTATGATAAAAAAACATATTTTATGTATATATAGGCAATATTAGAGACTAAAAATGGCCAAATAGCAAATTTGTTTTTGAAAAAATGCCCAAAAAATAGCCAATTGGCGAAATTTCGCCCCTAAAAATTACCATGGTGCATGTGCGTGATGTTTTGAAGGACAACATTACAGACGGCATGCCAATAATCACATATGTTGAAAGAGAAAAGTGCAGAGACAGAACCGAAGTATTTCAGATGATGCGCAGATGTCTAGCTGATGCATATGAGCAGAAGTGTGCGAAGTTGAGAAGTCCATATGATGCACGATGATAGAGCAGTAGCAGGATCCTGTGAGTGCATCATGATGCAGATGATCTGAGACAAGTGTGTTAAATCAAAATGACGAATCTATCGATGCAGAGCATGTCGCAGATTATCTAAAAGACTGTGACACTTATACAGAACGGACCCATGAGTAAGTGCGTAGTTCCATCTGTTACTAGTACAGTATCTCAAAGCAACAAATTTTCAAATAAAAGCATAGTATCAGTTGGTGAAAGAGGTAACGCTGTAATAGAATGATAGAGCTTACCTCAGCATAGACTGCAGTATCAGTGAGCACACAGTACACGAAGTAAGACATCAGCAGAAGTGTGATTTGAGAGGAATGAGAAGTCAAGTGATGTATGAAGCTCAATGACGGAGAATCGACTGCATACGAAGGAAGCACATAGCATAATTATATTCAAAATATCAAACGAGTGCACGAATTTGAAGTTCAGTAAGTCATAAACACATTTTGGAAATATGAGTGGCAAGATGGGGCAAGGAGACAAGGAGTTGGAGCTTCCTTCAGGTTGGAACATGTAAAACAATAAGGAGAAAGGGGGTTGTAGCCTCCTTCCAGTTAGTGCTGGAGAAACACAGGGAGTTGGTGCTTCCTTCAGGATGGATTCGGTGCCTCCTTCCAGTTGGTGAGATGGTAAATATAGGAAGTTGGTGCCTCCTTGAATGTATTCTTTCTCATTATAAAGAATCATTTCGTGGTTTTCTCTCGATTGGGTTTCCACATTAGAATTCCTGTGTTCTGTGTGAATTTATGGATGAATGTTTTATTTATTGATGCATAATTGAAGATAAGAATTAAGTAAAGGATAATATGTTTAAGAAGGTAAAAATTACTGATAATTGCAGTAATACTGATTCACCCCCCCCTCTCAATATCAAATCGATTCCAACAGGTCAAGGACAAGGTTCTAAAAGTTCCCTATTTTGAGTGGAGTGTGTGATCTCTACTTTGGTGCTTTGTGTCTATCTTAATGGTGTGATGTTTTTGTAATCACTTGAAAATTTAATATTTTCAAGGCACTCAACAAAGGAAATCATTGAAGCAATGGACACATCAAGCTAGAAATCAATTGAGAACATTATTTTCAAGGAGAATGTAAAACCTCATTAATCAACAAAGGACTCAAAGGTAAAGCATTCCTTTCTAAAGATTAATTCAACATCACCATCAACATCCCAATGTAACTTGCAAATAGTTTTTTTTGTAGGTTTACATGTTTTTGTATTTTGATACTTGCAATAGTTTTTTGTGAGTATCAAAACTAGGTTGAATTGTATCAGGCGCATCCTCATTAGAAACCAACACCCTTCATTTACCGATTTAGAATTTTAGTTGTTGAGTCTTATTGTGAAAGGTTGGAGTTTTAAGAATCCCTTTGAGACCTCATTCAAGCTTTAAAAATGGATCAAAATGAAGAATTATTAAAGTTACTTAACAATTTAATATTTACTATTGTTAATGATACAATCACAATCAACAAAACAACTCTCTAGTCTATGCTAACATGTTTATATAATTCACAAGCCAACTGGACCTTCTACAGACTCAATCATAGCTCCAACATGACGAAATACAATGAAGGAATGAACATTTTGAACTAGTTCTTGATCAGAACAACCCTCTCTTTGAATTTGATACTAATTGCAGACAACTATAAACGTGTCACCAACTTAGTGAAACAATAATAGATACCGAATAATAAGACCATCATGAACATGTTTAACATAATATTTTCAATCCCATCATCAGAACTTGGGAAGAAATCAAGAAAAACAAACACATAATAGGTATCGGATATGATAAGGAAGTAACATTTCATATTACAGATTGTGCCAAGCCAATCCAATTTCAGAGTCATGGATTCCTTCAAGAATATAAGTTGAACTAGTCTCATATAACTTAATATTCTTAGAGCGAAGGAATTGCACGCCATTTATGAAATCATGCTATATTATTTTTGTGAACTCTACTCTCCTCATGAAGTATCCCCCTATTCTAGTTTAGCATCAGAGCCAACATTGTCATTGAATTGGCCACATTGAAGATCATTTTTTTATCGTCATCCTTGTCAGCATTGTGAGAAGCATAATCATTCTTCATATAGATTTTCAAAAATGAAGAAACCTACAAGACTAAAGATTCACTATTGGTGGATCAATTATTGGTGACGATCATCAACAACTAAGAAAATATGTCATTCATATCGAAGAACTCAATATCAAGTATTAACACATCTTGTAGTTGAAAGTGTTCCTTATTTTCACCTTATACCTAACAAGGTGGATTATAATGAATTGAAATTTAGGATTCAAGTTTCAAGCCCCTATCAATCAGTTAGAAAACAAACGAACCTAATCCATATCCAAAACCAGAGCCTCGAGTCAAAGCTGCTGCAAGAGTTGGATTTGTAGCTAGAAGACATAAATAGAGCCTTATTCCAGAGTATCTCTTGGTTTATGGTCATCCTAAAACCACCTATTTAGTAGATGACATAAGCTTATGATAACATTTTTGGTTTGTAATCATCCAAAATTACCGATTTGTGGCCATCCAAAAACCACCCATTTAGTAGAAAACATCATCTTTTGCTAACTTTTTTTGTTTGTGGTCAAACAAAACCATCAAGTTTGTGGTCATCTTAAAACCACCCATCTATTAGAATACATCAACTTCTGCTAAATTTTTTGGTTTTTGCTTAGCCAAAACCATCGATTTTGTGGTGATCCTAAAACCACCAATTCAAAGAGCACTTCTATTTTCACCATTTAGTAGAAAATGTCAGCTTCTGCTAGCTTACTTGGCAAATTCAAATTGTCAAGAAATATTCAGCCCTTGGTTGTTGTCCACTTCTAGATTTCAACTCTCTTTTAAAATATTCTTGGACTCACAAATACCCCTTCAGATTATGGGGGCAATGTTGGAAACCTAATCCATTAGGTTAGGAAATATTGAATGAATAGGAAAAGTCATCAGAATTCCAAGAGACTCCTTGGGAATATGAAACCAACAGTCACATATATTTGTATTTATATGTGTATTATTCTTAATGAGAAGTGTAATTCATGTTGATATATATTTGTCCTTGTTTATCCAATTGATGGTTTCAACATTTGACATCTGAATTTTCATGATCTTATTTTAATTTGACCTGGATGGGTCGTGCACTACTGGTGGACACATGTCCTATATTTGGAGTTAATGAAGGAGTGAACCCCCACTTGAAAGGATTCATGAAGGAGGAGGTGGCTTGTTGACATGCACCAGCCATTCTTTGCTAGTGCACCCCACTTGAGAGGGTCATTTTTTACTTGATTTGCACTCTAAGAAAGATTTTTCTAGGTTCACTAGCATTTCTAGAAAGCTTCTAATTGTAGGAAGTTGTTTTGACCTTTCTCTAAAAGAAAAATCTTTGTATTTAGGAAAAAAGTGTGCTTTAGTTGGACTCCACTAAAGTCCTAAGTATGAAAATCCACAAAGGCATGGGTACGAAGAGACAAAGGAGCTATTTATAAACCCTTTGCATCCAATCTCTCCAACCATTTTTTATTGTCCTAAAGGTGTAGGTTGTTTTGTATGAGTGGGTTGCAACTTGCAAATTCTCTAGTATATTTGAGAATCCCCTATAACCACCTCAATTATATATATATATATATATATATAAGGGTTGTTATGCAATAAAGGGAGGTTTTTATGATATTATGTTGAGCATTCTTGCAAGACTCATGATTTAAGTTATTAATAGAATGGAAAATTGTTATGCTCATGTCTATGTGCTTGTGGATTATCTGAATGATGTGTAGATTGTTATCTTTTATGTGAATGTCTTTTTTTCAATGAGATTGAATGAATGTGATTAAATGATACATATTAGATTACATACATCCACTAAATCTTTAATACTATGCACATGACTAACATGGCAAATATAATACATGCCTCGGGTGAGACATCCTTCAGAAGGTTGAATATACCTACATACTAGATTATATTGGGCTTGTGTTGAACAACTTCCATGGACCTTGGGTCTGTCATAGAACCAACAACATGGTTCCATTGCTATGACCTTAAAAAATGTAGAGTAACGAAGATGTAGTGGAGGCTACAGAAAGCCAAAATTCAAGATTGGTTGGAAGAAAGAATTCGTGAGTTTTAGGTCAAGAAAGTGACTATATGGGAGAAAATGTTGTAAGATTTAAATATTGGTACATGTTTGAGTGTCTACATGATATATTTTGAGATGAATTCTTGGAAACCTTGCATGAATGGCTAGAAATATTTATGGATAAGCATTGGTGTTGGGTTCCATGATGAAGAATTTAGTGGACAGTCAAGAACTTGCACATGGTCTAGTGGTTTGACCATAAGTTGACCTAAGTGGTTGATCTTTTTGTATAAAGCTAGTGTTGTGGAAGGCTATGCTTTGGAGTTTGCAATAGAATGTTCTCAATGGTCAAGGAATTAGAATTCAAGGAACCACGTGGAATACTTCTAAGAAAATGTTGGTGTGGATAAAAATATTGATGGTAGAATGGGGTATGCTACTAAGTGCCACTTGAGTTACGAGTGTAAGCCCTATGTGGGAGGGTGGAATGGTAGGAGGGAATTTTTACCCCCTAACATGTATGGGTGGCTTGAGGATCATTTTATATGTGATCTTCCATCATATCTAACAATTCCATAGATGAAATCTATGGTTTTCAAATGGACATTTGCCAAAGACACTTCTAGCCTGCCCAAATCTACATGATATGTGTTAGAGATCAGTGGGGAAATTCAATTGACACCAGTGTTAGGACATATTATATGTAGTTGACTCATGGTAAATGATTTCTTATGTGTATACATGACCATAAGGGTTCTATGGTGTTACTCTAAAATGTCTCATGAATCATATATTGTTGTTCCATAACTAAGTGTGCATTGTCGTGTGGTTAAATTTTTTCCTTATATCAAGTGTATGATCTTGTGAGCCAAGTGTATACCTAGGGATTTAAGTAAGTGTGACACTTATTTCACATCATTTACAACATTTTACCTAGCCATTTTTCATGTTGTCTCACTTCACTCTCCATTTCACCCATTTCCATCATGTCCCCCTTTCACAATTGACTTATCATATGTTATGTTCCAAGGTATCTATATTATTCCTGTGTATGAATTCCTAAGCCAAAGTTAAAAGATTCAAATTACTATAAGGGAAATGTACCTAAATGATCAATTTTGTATGTGTGAGCGATACCCCCTTGCAAAAAAAATAGGTTCCCTATGTCCCAATTTATCAAAGCCAAATCTAAAGCAAAGGGACTAGAAAATTTTAAAAGAATTAAAAATGAAAAGGGATCGCAAAAAAGAGGCACAAGGGAAGGGTAACTTAAGAAAAACATCTCCCTTCTAAGGCACTCATGTGGAATAAAAATCATTACTCCCTAGCTCTTGAAAGATAAGGGGTAGACCTAGAACTCAGTCACATTTTTGTGATGGTTAATTCATGAACACCCTTCCCTAGCATCACATTCATTTCATATCCCTCACCTTACTTAGAATTTAGGAAATCCTCTTGGTCTTAGGGGTGTAACATGAAATATAGAGTAATTATGGTCGCACTATGGTAATTATAAGGGGAGTTGTCTAAAAATTCGATGATTTGATCTCGACGGGGGCTTTTCACCAGAATCCGACTTTTTTTATTTTGCAAAATCTGAATTTAACTGTGTTTTAATAGCAATTTGTATGATAGAAATGGATTAAACACCATCAAAAACCCATAGGGAACCCAAAATTTTAGAGTTTGAGAATTATAACCATGATTTTAAAAATTTTGTTAGGAACCCGTGTCAACCCTTCTCTTTACTTTGTTAGTATATTGTTGTTGGACGCATATGCTTTGTAAGTCATCCCGTAGTATTTTTTTATCCATAGTTTGTATTAGCCCATGGTATTGACCCATAGTATTGAACATAGAATTAATATCTAAGTGTGTGTTGAGGCCAATGAAGGTACTGTTAATTTATTTGTATTGAGCTTGCTCAAAGGAGGTTGCCCCCTCGATGTGGCTTGCGATCAATAAAGCGATTATGAGTTATGTTATTTCCGCTATCTCGTGTATTTTCATTAATTAATTGTTGCAAGTTCTTCACATCTGGTATCAGAGCACTTTCTTGGGCTCGTTGGGTGAAATTTATGCCAAAAAACAAATTTGCATCTGTTGCAGGTTCGGATATGGGAATAATTCCTATCCGCTTAACTATGGGAAGTACTTGGGCATAATCCCTAAAACTCATTGTGAGGAGTACCACAGGAACCCCAGAGTAGTTGTCCCATTGAGAGGACCTGCCAGTGAACAGGGCAATGACCCCTACCTGATTGACTATTTCCCACCCGTGAGGTAAACCAAGAGTTGTCGTTTGTGGCAAAGTGGTTATCAGTTTTACCTGAGCTGTGGAGTGAGGGGTGCTTCCCCAATATGTAAGCCGTCAAACATCATTGGTGGTCGAATGAATCCCCTGAACCGTTAGGAAGCCGAGCATACGGGGTCCATATCTATTTCCAGCTGATAGATCACTGATTTCCTCTGTCCAGAACTGTTGTCGATCACTTCCGCGCTATTTCAAATCTATCTGTTTCCAATCCCTTTCGTGCCATTTCAGATCCATCTGTTGTCGATCCCTTCTGCGTCGTTGCAGATCCATCTGTTTCTGATCCCTTCTGCATCGTAGCAGATCCATTCTAAAAAAAAAGTATAAAATTTTGTTTTTTCGCCATATCTCCCTTGTTTTCACTCTGTTTCCCTTGAAACTTTCCTGAAACCCTTGTAATACCATTCTGCATCTTTCATTCCTGAGGACCCTATCCCAAATTCTACTTTCCAAAGCTAGAAATCCCACATTTGTCTATTTTTAGGGTTTGCCATAACTTCTTTAATTTTCACCCAATCGCCTTCAAATTTTGCCACTGTGTTCATTCCCTATTTCTGCTTCTATGTCCCTCTCTTACAAATTTTCTCATTCTTTCACCCCGCTTCTGAAATCCTCATTTTATGCTTCCCTATCTATTCGAAAGTTCCCAAAACCTAGTCAAACCCCAATTACCCATCATATTTTTTCCCAAATCCAATCTGTTCAACAGGGTTATCTCTTCTATGAACTCCATGCTTCTCCATCGGCAGGGCACTCTGGGTTCCTCAAAACGTATGACCGAGAACAATGTAACTTCTTTTGGCAGGAACTGAAAATGACAATTCAACAGATGGTGGCTGACTGTCATACTTTCCAGGTCAACACTGGTGAACCAACACTCCTTTCGGGACTGATCGAACCCTTTTCTATACCTACACAGATTTGGACAACTATTTCTATGGATTTACTTGAAGCGCTTCAGTGGTACAATACCACATCTAAAATGACACCATATGAAGTAGTCTATGGGCAAGCACCACCAATTCTTCTTCCATACACCCTCAGCAGTTCCCCAGTTCAGGCAATTGACTCATTTCTTCGAAACCACAATCAGATTCTTCTCATTCTGCAAGACAATATTCACATGTCACAAATTCGACTGAAACAACAAGACGATCAACATTGTTCTGAGCACACTTTCACGCAGCTGATATGGTTCTTCTTCATCTATAGCCTTACACGCAATCCTCCCTGAACTCAGAAGGCATCAACTTCTCTCTCGATCTATCACAAAGGTATTCCTTCAGTGGCACGGAATGCAACCTGAGGATGCTCCATGGGAACCACTCCTTCAAATTCCACATCTAAAGCTTTGAGGACAAAGCTTTCTCTAAGGGAGAGGGGATGTTAGGAACCCGTGTCAACCCTTCTCTTTACTTTGTTACTATATTGTTGTTGGACGCATATGCTTTGTAAGTCGTCTCGTAATATTTTTTGATCCATAGTTTGTATTAGCCCATGGTATTGACCCATAGTATTGGACGCATATGCTTTGTAAGTCGTCCCGTAGTATTATATGTCCCATGGTATTGACCCATAGTATTGGGCATAGACTTAGTATATAAGTGTGTGTTGAGGCCAATGAAGGTACCGTGAAGTTATTTGTATTGAGCTTGCTCAAAAGAGGTTTCCCCCTCGAAGTGGCCTGCGATCAATAAAGTGATTCTGAGTTCTGTAATTTCTGTTATCTCGTGTATTTTCATTAATTAATTGTTGCAGGTTCTTCACAAATTTCTGTCGTATTTTTTCAAAATTGTGTTGGAAAAATCAAATTTTTTCGTTTGAGATCGTAGAACTTTTAGATGATGTGATTATAAGGTTAGTGGGATAATTAATGAAATGTAAATTAATTAGAAAAGTGCACTTGATAACCTTTTATGTCAATATTTTACATAATTGAACGTATTTTTCATAAGGCATAAATTATATGGTCTAACACTTGGATGATTTATTATTATTGCCTTGATTATCCCCTCTTAGATGATGTGCCCTCCTCCTTGCACACGTGAGAGTCTAGAGGCACATATTCTTGATCTTGATTGGCACGTGTGAGAGGGACAACCCTTTTTCATGGTTTATTGATGGCTTGGATGGGTTGGCATGAGCTTTGATCACTTGCTACATAGTTCATTGCACACTTGGGCCATTATTCTTCACTCTTTATGGGGCATTCCACACATGTCACATTATTTTAGGAGATTGTTGCACATTCTATTGGAGCACTCTAAGGTTTTTTACTTACCTTGGACCCTTGAAACACTTGGCATCCTCATTTATTGGAGTGCTATGTCATTTGAGATGTTTTCATTTATGGTTTGACTCTTCTAGATGATACGTTCACCTTGGAGGACTATTTCATGCAACTTGCCATATTTTGTTGGAGCACTCCTCTCTTTTATCCACTTTATTTGGAGGGAGATTTGTTAGTTATGACTTGACACATCTATATATGTATTTGGATAAGGTTGTTGCATCTATGTAGTGGTTGATAGGTCAAAACCCTAGGGTTTTGGACCTAGCCTTTATTATTTTAACCACATCTTCTAGTATTCTCCTCCTTTGATGTTTATTTGTACTATTCATGCATTATCTCTCATGATTCAGTGGTGTGCCCCCCCTCACGTGGTCAAATTAATTAGGGTTTTGGTATTTTGAACATGCCATGAATATTTTTTTTTTAGGAGTTAGTCTCTCTTCTTATATAAGGGACAATCCTCTCATTGTAATCTTTGCTCGAACTTCGAGAACAAAATTGCTCTTTCTAGTCTTTCTTAGTTTTCTTTGTGTTAGGATATTGGGTAAATATTGAATAAGTTACTTGGAACTATAGGTGCTTGATGTTAGCTATGGAATTATTCCACAAATGGTGAATGTTTGCATGAACAAATTGAGGTAACCTCTTTACCCTTTTATTTTATTTTTTGTGTTTTTTATATACTAGGGAATCGACAATTGGGGTAGGGCTAGTACTTGCATGACATGAGGTTGGTTATTTTCCACTACCACTATACCCCTAGGTGCACCCACACAACCCCCATGCATGGGGCACAGGCTAGATGATATTTGAACCTGTGACATCACAAAGAGTGCCTTAACAATACATTATATCGCCACTTGGTCTACACCCCTGGGGACAATAAGCTCTTTACCTTTTAATTTCAAAGTCTTTCTAATTTTATTTACTAGATAGCATTATACTTATCCCATGAAATATGTTACTTGTAGAAGGATTGGTAATCTTTGCATGCATATTTTCTTTGAGGATATCAGGCTTGAATGCTTCCTTTGGATAGGAAGAATCACATATTTGGATAACAAAGACTAGGACAAGGGTGTGAGCTCTTCTAACCTCTCCTACTCCTTGATGACCAAATATCCATGTGCTTCCTTTATGAACCCATTTCCCTCTCTTCAAGCAACTAGGCACTAGTCAAAAGATTTAATTCCTTCTTTTAGCCATTTAAATCATTTAATTTATTTCTTTGTAATTTTTTCTATATCTAGAATTAATCTTTAATCTCAAGCATAAGATTAATCAAAAGAATTAGGAAGAGTTAATTCAAACCCTCTTTTGAGGGATTCAATTCATCTCTTTCCATTAACACCATATATTTCATTATTTACATGGTCAAAATTAATCTTTATGGTAATTTTTTGCTTGAATTTTATTAAACGACATATTTGAGCTTAGTGTTAGTTCTTGGTTTAATCTAATTTAACCCTAGATTAGTTATTTTATTCATCATTCAAATGGGGTTAAATTTTTATTTGTTTTGAGTCATTTTCCTTTTCATTATCTATACCTTCTTCAGCTACCCCAACCAGATATGATTGGCATTATAAAAACAAAAGTCCCTTAGGCTCTGAGCCCATATTCTTCATCTTTCTACTTGACCATATTCTACCTAGTGGATCACTTCCTTTTTCACAATTCCACCCTCAGGAAGGGGCACTAAGGGACAATCTGATGGCATGATGGACTTATCTTCCATATCAATGTGTTATAGGTCAAATCTGCACTTCTCCGTCCGTGATCACCTTGAGCTGTCGATCACACAAAAGGACAACTTGGATTGAAGAGCATGATGACCTCAGATGAGACTTTGACCTGACTCACCTCTATGCAAGCTGACAAAACCCTAAAAAACATCATATTTTGACATGGGTGCTACTCTGCTTAAGTAAACTAGCGCATATGCCCTACTCCATTGTGCAATAGTAGTGCACACCTCCTAATGGGCACTACTCCTCTTTAGTAGACTAGCGCACAGCATCCAAAAAGTTGTAAACGCTAGTTGTTAAACACTATAGTCACGCCCTAAGCGCAACTCCACTATGAAATATTAGCGCACATCTTAAAAGATGATCAAAAAAATATTAATTTGATGAATGGAGATTATTTGCAGTTGGTTTCCCAAATTCCCCAACTTCTCCTTCAACCACCTCTCGACCTGAACTGCCTTCCTTGTCCTATAAATACCAGGAGGATTGAAGAGAGGGGTTAGACATTAAGACATGAGAGACATTAAGAGATGAGAGCCATAAAGAGACTCTTCTATATGAAAAGCTTGTATTGAAGGAGGTTATGCTGGAAGAACTTTGAAGTCAGAGAGGAGCAGGAGCCTAGGATCAGGTTGCATGACCATGCTGCAATGTTAGGTATACTTTGTATCATTCATATGTTTTTGACAATAAACGGTTGAAACATCTTTCTCGTCCCAAATCAAGTGCTTATTGGATTATGTGTTTGTTTGGATCAATGTTAGTTAATGCTTGATGTTTGAATTACTTTCAATTCCATCATTATTATATTGGCCAAGATACGCTGAGAAAGGTCTTTGTGTTGCAGGTTTATCAAACGGGAGATTGAGTTGAGGATCGAGCGCAAGGTTGGACAAAAGCTAGGATCAAACTTCATTCATAAGGTATGTCCTCAAGGTCTCTAATCTATTTCCATTTATAAACGCTTATGTAATGCAATCAGTATGTTTACATGTCACCCCCTTAAGTTGATAGTGTCTATTTCCTCACTATAGGGTAGTATTTCCCGCCAACAGACTGGTGACTCCGCTGGGGAGGTTGTCTTTTCTGCTCTAGGAAAACCTTCTTGATTGTCTTTCCAGTACCTCTTAAACCCTTTTAATCTTCTGAGCAGTCCTGTAGGTTGTCCCTACCTACTTCCCTTTGCTTGACTCAGTCTTGTTACACCTCTGCAAGGTTAATTTTTAACTCTTTAAGACTTGTGCGCTAACCTGCTGTACATACAGTAGTGCCCATGCACTATTTTGTCTCTGTACAGTAGCGCCCACAACCCCAAGTGCGCTAGTTTGCCTACTACACAGTAGGGCACAATCCTATAGCTCTTTGTTTGAGTTAGGGTTGAGTTTTCTGCCTGTTTGGGTGAGTTTCTAACTTTGTTTTTGGCCTTCTTGACTAGTCTTTGAGGTCTGTAACCTTTCTTTGAGTCTCATTAGCCTCTTTTGAGTCCTTTAGGTCATCTTTTGGTCACTTGTTTACTTTTGAAGTGTTTGGTTCATTCGTGACTCTTTTTGGAGATTGGGCATTGTTCCTTAGTGAACATAGTTACTCATTCATACCCTGATAGTGTGTTGCTGATCTACAAACCTTTGCACTTATCATTTGTTGTTTGTTGCAACACTTGTATGCTCTTTAGGTATCTCATCCTTTGTTTTAGGGTTTGATCCATCTTTTGGAGCCTTTGGGGTGTCTTCCAAAACTTTTTTGAGTCCCAACATTTCTTGACTTCGCTATCTTTTCCAGTATCAAGTGAGTCTGAAGTGCTTTAGCTTGCTTCATGTTTTAGTCTTTGTGTTAGTAGGGTTGTCTATAGTTCGCTTTCCTACCTATTGCTTGGCATAGTGGTCTTGTTAGGGTTTGGTACTTTGGAGCATTCTTTCAAGATTGATTTCCAGTTCTAAGCATCTTTCCTCTTTGTTTTCTTCCCTCTTTGTTTCCAAGTTTGAGAGCTTTTTCTTTTGAAAAAACTTGTAGGACAAGTCTTTGTCGAACCATTGTTTTGACAGTTGTGAACTTTAGAGTCATCTTTCCATTACTTACACATCTCTTATAGGCCTTATTTGCTTCCACTTTCAAGTTCTTTTTGTTCATATATAACAGAAAAGCAAAATAAGTTTGGTTGTTCATAATAGTAAGGCTTATAATATTTGCAAAATAACATAGTTTATTTTGTTAAAAGTTAGAAAAGAAAACAAAAAGAAAGCTTTGTTTAGGTTTGCTTACTCTTTAATTCAGAAAGAATATTAAATAAAAAATAAAAAGTCCTTTCGTTGTTGAAAGTTGTTTCATTTCATGCACTCTATTTTCTGTTGCAACCACATCACACAATGCACTGCCCCATTGAGTAAAAAAGTAACCTTAAAAAGAATCTTAATAAAATCAATTAGAAACGATTTTCTTTCTAGGGATACATGACACCAACAAGTCTAGGCTAGAGTTTCGAGCTTAAAACACCTTTAACTGCTTGAAGCTTGTTTCATTACTCAAAAATTGTAGTGCGACTGTCATATAAGTAAACCCATATATATCAAATATTCTTGGGAAACTCTACTGAAACCAGAGCTAAGCACAAGGCCGTGGAAGATCGGAATCATTGAGGATACCTCCCTCATGTTCCTTTTGACCATAAACCAGGGTCGATTTGCGTACGGGGATCCATCTGGATTTCAGGCTTTGTTACCCTGCCCACGCATTTTGATCAGGCTGACGACTGTCCCCCTAGGATATTTCGTATGTATGGTAGCCTTAGCATCTGACCATAGGATCATACACAGGTGACAGCAGAGGGTATATCTGTTGTACCTAGGACAAACGTGGGAGGAAATCCCTTGCAGGTCTTTGAGAGGGCAGTTGGGTGATTCCAGCGCTTGCACCCTCATTCATTGTATTGTGGACCCCATGTAACTGTTCTTCATCCTTCGTTGATCTATTCTAGGCCCTCATCATCCCAGACTCTTCTCCGGAAGGCATCTTGTTTGACTGGTTTGAATACTTAGGATTTTTTTTAGTGGTGTGTTGTTTTCCCCCTAGTCTTAGTGGCCACTAGGCTTTTTGCTTAGTTTTTATTTTTATATATAATCATGGAAGACCAAGAGCTTCGTAGGTCTAGAAGGTTGCAAAACCTTCTCCCACTTAGAGTGGAACCACTAATGCCACCCAGAAGACAGAGGGTAGACTCCAGTGTTCCTTTGGAAACTACTGGTGAAATAGAAATTCCTAAGGAACTACAACCTGCAACAGAAAGACCTAAAATAGAGGTTCCTGAGGAACCACAACCGGGAACTCCAGATCAGCAAACTTTTAATACAGTTGAGATTGAGGATCTCACTTCTGGTGAGTTCAGTACTCCGTTTAATCCTCCTCTGACCAATCTTAACAATCCGCTTCTGTTACCCGTTGGTTTCCAGCAGCCTGATTATAGTGCATACTTGTTCACACCTGAGCATTTTATGACTAATACAAGAGGCGAATAGGGAGTTCCACAGACTCCCACAATAGGTATGAACACAAATACTGTAAATCCTCCTCCCACTGCTACACCGAGTTCGGCACAGACAACTTCTGTTTCAACTCCGTCCTTCAGCTTTAATGTCGATACCTTAGGCATGCCGAGTTTAACAACCGTGGCATCCGCCTCTACACCCACTTTTGGACATAGCAGTACAACAAATCTTGTTCCACCTCCTATAACTCAACCGTCATACCACATACCCAGCACGTGGATTTCCACACCAAATGTAGGGCCAAACACCTCTGCAACTATGCCTGTCATGAGTACCATGACTGCGTCGTCCGCCACGATTACCCCTGGTTTCAATGCCTTTGCAGGTTACAATATCAACCAAGGTAATGTACCTGCAGGAAATACCCCTTTTTCTTTGTTTTCTGGAGGAGGGGGTAACATCCTTAATCAACAATACGGCGGGGCTAATGCCCAGCCGCAGTGGACAAACGTTCAGAGTACCAACCCACTTTCATTTGGATGGGGAAATTTTAACAACACTTTCACACAACAGCAAGCGGCTGGGGGCAACCCCTACTAGCAAGTGGCTGGAGGCAACCCCTACCAGCAGATGGCCGGGGGAAACCCCTACCAGCAAATGGTTGGGGGCAACCCCTACCAGTAAGTGGTCGGGGGAAACCCCTACCAGCAGTTTACGGGTCAAGCTATGGGTGGTTCTCCCTTTATGACCCTAGCTTATCAAATGCCATCTTGCAGGCCTCGTTTACCATTTCTGGCAACTCTGAACTTGCCATACCTTTCCAAGTTAACAAATGATCTGGTGTGCCATAACGTGGCTTGGCCACCAGTTCCTACCAAGTTACCTTCGAACATTCCAAAATTCGAAGGCAAAACCGGTGAAGACCCTGGTGATCATGTCACCACTTTGCATTTATGGTGTTCTTCGAACTCACTGAACGAGGATTCCATTAGGTTGAGACTTTTCCAAAGAACCTTAACCGGCGCTGTAGCTAAATGGTACATTGAGTTACCTGCAGCTACATTTTTTAACTTTCAGGATCTCGCGACTGTTTTTCTGAACCACTTCCAGCTTCCTAGTTGGTACGATTCTGGGACAGATCTTTTGTCTACATTTAGACAGAATAAGGCCACTCACTTATCTGATCACATTCAGGAGTGGTGAAGACGGAAGAGGCTCATTAAAGCCAATATACCTCCAGAATTCCTTCTTAAATAGTATTTGAAATCACTCCTTCCTTACATTTCTAAGGAAGTAACTACTTCTGGAGTGTCTACAGAGGAAGAATCCATTTTACGGACCCAACAACTAGACCTTGTCTATGCACAGTCTGGGCTACTTTATGAGATTATACCAGATGCACCATGATCAAACACTGATCTTAGCAGACCTAAACCTGGACCACATGCTGACGGCATAGTGGGTTCAGTAGATTCTGCAGCTTTTGAAGCATTGACCAAGCAGGTTCATGCCTTATCCGTCAAACAATCGACTGCAGAAGTAACCTCCGTCACAACCTCTCCTTCTACTTCTGAATCTGTGAACCAGGTTCAGAACAATCAAAAGGGCCCTCAGCAGCCCTACAACAAAAAGAAGGGCAAGAAAGGAGAGGGGAACCAGCAAAATCCCAAGAACAAAGAGAATTCCGAGGAGGGTAACAAAGAGAAGAAGAAGGTTAATTTCCCTTGTAAGCTTTGCAAGCAGGATCACCTCACTCACCAATGCCCTCTACTCGAAGAAGCCCAGAAGTTGCTTCAAGAAAAGAAACCTGCCGTACTTAAAGATCCATTTCCTAAGGGGCAGGGTTCGGCTTCTGGCACCTCCAAAGCTGGGGGCACCACTCAGGCTTCAGTTGATCAAACTTTCATTAATATGGTTAGAGCGGATGCACTTTTGCAAACACGAGCAAGAAATTATACGCCGGATGTGCAGAACAAGGACAAAGAGATTCCTGAATCTTCCATTCCTCTCCACATTCCAGTGGATCCGCTGCCCAAGATCCCGAAAGGTGTCTTGAAACAGGCCTCGCTCAATCCCAATGCTAGGGCTGCTTCCAACTACAATGTGGTTGAAGATCTAGCCCAGACCCCTTGTGCTATGTCCACCTTAGAAGTGTTGCAAAGTTGTTCGTTACAACGAAACGCACTTCTGGCAGCGATTGGAAGTATGGAATCATCTAATATGACTACATGCTTTGATATGGCTGATATCAAATATCGGTTGCCATACCACGTTTCCCTACAGATTGAAGTGGTCCATGGTCCTATGACGATTAGACGGGCTATCATATATGAGGGCACATCCATGTGCGTGATGTCCATTTCTTGTTGGAAAGCTTTAGGCTCTCCCAAGATAGCCCCCTCTAACACACTGCTTACTGCCTTCGATGGCAGGACTTTCCGTCCACATGGAGTTCTACCGTCATTTGAAATTGTACTTGCTGGTAAGACAGTTGCTGTAGAGATTGAAGTTCTGGATGCTCCGCTTGATTACAATATGTTATTAGGCAGGAGCTGGACATATGCCATGCAAGCCATTGCATCGGCATTTCCGAGTTGTTATGTTCCCTCACGAAGGCAAGATTGTCACGGTCGATCAACTTTCGTTCTCTCGGAAAAACAACCAGACTTCATCGGATACTACTATTCCTTTAGTTGATCAATCTGCCCCAGTAAGCAAGATTTTAGGAGCAGGGCTTTACCGGTCGTTAATAGGCACTTTCGACCTACCCTCCCCTGTTCTTTTTATGTGTTCTGATGTAGGTACTTCTACTGAAACTTTCACGGTCGGTCTTAGGACTGATCCGTGGATCCTTCCTACTGTATCAAAACCTTCAGTGCCTTTAACCATTGCATAGATAGCCTACATGGAAGCACAACATGCTACAATGGAACATATCGTGACTCCGCCAGTCTCTGCTAAGTGGGATATGGACTATGCTCCTGCATGGTCACTGAATTCTACCCACTCTTTCGACTGTTTAGATACGGTCTTACCATCTGATGAATCCATTTTGGAAGCCATGATGGGCCTGGACCATCCATGGGAACATATGCATCACAGGTCTTACCTGCTTCCAAACCTAGACAGAATAGAGAGAGGAGAATTCTCTATGAGACCCGGTGGATTTGTTGATTTGTCATCTTTTCCTTCCACTTCAAGAGTTGTTTACGCTGAATGGAATATGGTTAATATATCGAGGAAAATCCCGATTAACATTTCCACCATACTCGGGGTCGTGGAAAACATTTTTATTGGTGCAGACTGTTCTCCAGAAGAGATCGCTCTGTATACCAAGCTCTTTAAAGAATTCCGCGACATTTTTGCCTAGTCATATGAGGAGATGTCAGGTATCAATCCAACCATCATTGAGCATGTCATCACTACATACCCTAATGCAAAACCTGTGAGACAAAAGCTCCGTCCTGTGAATCCTCAAAAAGCGGCCGCCATTTAGGCGGAGGTTGAAAAATTGCTTAGAGCCGGATTTATCTACTCGATTGACATGACGGAATGGGTTTCAAACCCCGTTCCGGTTGATAAAAAGCAAGGTACCATTCTAGTTTGTACTGACTTCCAAGATTTGAATAAAGCTTGCCCGAAAGATAACTATCCCACACCATTTATCGACCAGATCATAGATGCATGTGCGGAACACGAGATGTTTTCTTTCATGGATGGATTTTCGAGGTATAATCAAATCCAAATCAAACCCAAAGATCAACACAAAACAACTTTCATTTTCCCGTGGGGAACCTTTGCGTATCGGAAGATGTCGTTTGGCTTAAAGAATGTAGGAGCTACGTTCTAGCAAGCTATGAATTTTGCTTTTCACGATATCAAACACATAGTTGAACCCTACTTGGATGACCTCCCGGCGTGATCTCGAAAGAGACGGGACCATCCATCTCATTTGAGACTTGTGTTTGAAAGATGCAGACAATATAAGATTCGTTTGAATCCTTATAAGTGCGTATTCTACGTCGAATCGGGACGTTTACTGGGTTTTATTGTATCTAGTCGCGGTATAAGGGTCGACCCGTTGAAAGTTGACGTGATTGTAAATCTGCCTCCTCCTCGCACCTTGCGACAACTTCAAAGTCTGCAAGGCATGTCTAACTTCTTACGATGCTTTATCATAAACTATGCTAAGATCACAAAAGGTTTTATGAGACTTCTTAAACAGGATACCTACTTCTTGTGGGATGAGGCTGCTCAAGCATCATTTGAGGCCTTGAAAAAGGCACTACTTTCAGCCCCCTTGTTGAGCCCGCTAGACTATGCAAAATATTTTCTTTTATATCTGTCAACATCTCTTAATACAATTGGCATAGTACTAGTTCAAGAGGACGACATGCTCTAAGAGCATGTTGTTTACTATCTTTCTCGCGCATTGATAGCTCCTGAGATTAAATATTCACATGTTGAGAAGCTAGCACTTGCTGCAGTCTATGCGGTACAGAGGCTTCGTCATTACATACTTTTACGAACAACTACTGTGATAGCAGAAGTCAATCCCTTTCAGTATGTTCTCACTCGACGAATCATCGGTGGGAAGTATAATAAATGGATTGTAATCTTACAAGAGTTCGATTTGGTCTTTCAATCGGCCAAGTCGAAGAAATCACTAGTGTTCGCTGAGTTAATCTCAGAGTTTCCGAGTGACTTAGAGCATGTCGAGGAAGAATCATCATTCCTGGATGAACATATCTTCCTTATTGCTTCCTCTGACCCATGGTACGGGGATATCTTAGTATATCTCCATACTTTGAGATGTCCTACCACTTTTTCTAGAGAAGAATGACGCAAACTGAAAAGTCATGTGAAAAACTATCTCATCATCTCAGATACTTTGTATCGACATGGGATGGATTCCATCTTACGACGTTGTTTAACTTTAGAAGAAGCAGAAGCAGTATTAAATGATGCCCACAATGGAGCTTGTGGGGGACATCTTTCTGGGTTGGCAACAGCTCAGAAGATACTCCGTGCCGGATATTTTTGGCCCACAATCTTTAAAGATTGTGTGGAAGCAGTGAAACGATGTCGTCTGTGTCAGTTTTTCACCAAGAAAATGAGGTCACATCCAGCTCCTCTTCATCCTGTGATTACAGCAGGCCCTTTCACAAAATGGGGGGTTGATTACATGACTTGCAATCCAGTTTCGGAAGGAGGGCATCATTATATCATCGTTTCCATCGACTACTTCACCAAGTGGGTGGAGGCAATGCCTACTGTCAAGGCAGATGGAGAAACTACTGCTTATTTCATATTTAATCAGATTATTGCAAGGTTCGGCATACCCGAAGAGATTGTGACTGATCACGGCAGTCATTTTCAGAATAGCATGATGACTGATCTATACACAATGTTAGGTTTTCAGCAAGAACATTCGTCTTCATATTATCCACAGGCGAATGGACAAGTCGAAGCAGTTAACAAAACTTTAAAGGTAATACTGCAAAGAACTGTCAATGCCAGTCGAAATAACTAGCACATCATGCTATACCCTTCTCTTTGGGCCTACCAAGCGAATGTAAAGACTACTACTGGGTTCTCTCCCTTTCAGCTTGTGCATGGGATAGAAGCAGTCGTTCCGATTGAATGCGAGATTCCTTCGTTAAAACTGGTTGTTCAATTACTACCGGATACTTCAGCTTTGGAAGAACGTTTGTTGCATTTTGAGCATCTAGATGAGCAGCGCCGCGACGTGCTCACAGCAAACGAAGTTCACAAGAAATGAGTCAGAGGACAATATGACAAGTCTGTCAAGCCCAGGGTGTTCCTTGAAGGAGATCTTGTTCTACTTTGGGATCAGGACAAGGAACCTCTAGGACCTGGAAATTTCAAGTCCATGCGGCTCGGGCCTTACATAATTTCCAAAGTACTGAAGAAGGGTGCTTACGAGCTAGTAGACTACGAGGGTAATAAGCTGCCTGAGCCTAGAAATGGGCTCTACCTGAAGAAGTACTATGCCTAGGCAGTTGTGCTTTTTCTTGTAACATAGCTGTATATTTTGTAGAGCTAATTTTTGCTTGTGTTTCCTTAGTTAATCTTATGTGTGTCTTCATTTCGTGTATCAGATGTCGACTGGACATTTCTTAGGATTTGTTCATGGCGCCGGTCGCCACACCCGACAGTTGGCTTTAGCAACTTGGGTTATTTACTCACCTGCTGGCCAACTGGTCTCTTCGGGGGGGGTTTGTTTGGGTCCCACTACGAACAATGTAGCTGAGTATAGTGCGGTTATAGAACTTCTCCGAGATGCCCTTATTCATGGCATTTCACATTTGGAGGTAAGACTTGACTCGCAACTAGTTGTATTTCAGTTAACGGGTGTTTACCAGATTAGACATCCTGTTTTGCTACGACAGTTTTTGCGAGTTAGATTATTGGAAAGACAATTTGATTCCATTATATATCAACACATTCCAAGAAATTTAAATGCATTACCTGACTCATTTGCAAATTATGTCTTAGATTGGAATTTGTATCATACACTTCCATAAACAACATTTCACACATAAAGTTCAAACACATACACATGTAAATAACCGATATTGTATATATATCCGATACTGTATCAAAAAATATGAGTTTTGGATCACAAGTCTATCACAAGTCATGTCATAAAGTACAAAACTGGGCTCGGTGGCCTTAAAAAATATACATAGAATGTATCCATCTCCTATGGAGAAGGAGGGTCCTCATCATCATCTACTGCATCCTGATAACATATGACTAGCCTAGCTATCTTCTGCAGCACTCTAAGCCATGTTGGGGGCACCCCAACTACATCTTCCTGCATATCAATAGGTATCTGATCCATGCGGCATGCAGGAACATCATGAGTTAACCGACTCACTTTCCTCTCTATGGTCCCTAACATAGCATTAGCAGCAACAATATCAGTTGGCCTCACGAAGATGGTAGGATGTCCCTCAGGATGGACAGGCCCAATATTTGCATATGACACTTGTTTAGCACTTCAAAATTCATTCATAAAAATCAAATACTTGAAAGTTTGAAAAAATTATATTAGTTCTCAAAATAAAAACATACCAATAGCTCCCCGGGCTCCACCTGGAGCAAGCACCAACTCTGGATCATGGAGGAAGTCCAATCTAGCATACGGAAACTGCTCGAATGTCAGCACCTGCCTCTCCCACCACCCTAAGAAATCATCAGTATGATAACAGAAGTGGCTTTTGCCACCACCCTAGCGGAGAAAGATGTCACCCCACCAACTCAATCTAGGCTCACGGGGGTTGACTGGAGGTAGAGGCATCCCCAAGCTAAGAGCAGGTACCCTCTCAAAGAAGAAGGTACATAGAATGTTGTCGTATCCAAAGTTCTTCAGACTTCCGGATTTGCAACCCGTGAGTTGAAGCTTCATATTTGCCAATAAACTAGTGCACCAATCATACACATGTCCTTGCAAGCATCTAACACCAATATGCATGGAATGCCTCAAAGCTAGGTGTTGTGTGGCAATCCCCGCCATTTGGTTTATCATACTCACAATAACCTTTAGAGGGAGGCTTTCAATGGTAGAAACAAGGATTTGACTCCCTAATTTCTCAGCTCCAACCACACAGTATGCATTTAAATATTCTTGCACCGATGTTGCACCCACATTGTGAGAAGATCCCTTCAAGTTTACTGCATCTCCCCTCCTGGAGAGTCCAGTAATAAAGTAGATATCGTCGACAGTAAGGTCCAAGGATTGTCCTCGAATCACAAAGGCATTAGTATCTACATCCCAGTATTGGACGAGTCTTCGAAGCAATCTATTGAGTTCTCTCATGTTCACAGTTCGGTAAAACTTTAACAAACCACATCTTCGGAGGGCATGGAGAGTGGTCGGGTCTTGCATTGCCACCCTATCCATATCCTCATGTTCTCTCTCCCTCCAAACAAGAACCATCCTGCCACAAAAATGTCAAATTTTAGCATCTCGACATTTTTTTCATCATTTTCAGGGGTGGGCGCTACTGTATATACCACACAGTCACGCATGGGCGCTACTGTGTGTAAGCAAAGTAGCGTACACCTCCTGGTATGCCCTACTATTCCTACTGCAGAGTAGCGCACATGCTCTTCATGTTGTGAACATAGCCTTAAAAGTGATTTTTTGCTCAAAAATTGACAAATGAACAATTGAAATGCAAGTTGGGATGATTTAAACTTACTTGGTGGAGGCTGAATGATGATTGGTCGCTTGATTTGATCGCCATGGAGGATTGAAATTCAAGGTTTGCTCCCAAATTGTTTGCCCTACAAAACCAAAATGAAATTTGAGTTTAAATTGTGAAATTACATATATGAATTTAATTTTAATTTTTACCCACTTTGGTGAAAACTCTATAGTTTTAAATTCTACCAAATTGTTCTAATTAATCAATTAATAGCTACATATGGTACAAAGGTAATTTCACCCGCATTTTTTCACTAATATTTTGTAGGATCAATCCTTTAAGACTAAATTTCTCGATGGTAGACCTTTTTAACTAGCTCATAGTTCAAATTTATGTATCATTTGAGATTTTTGTCGCGATTACTAATATTTTTGTTGAAGTCCTAGTTTTGGCAGATTATGAGTCGTGATCCTAGAAGCTGTCTTTCAAGTCATTTTAAGCTCTTGTTTGGACTATTTAAACCTAAACAAGATCGCCGAGCAAACTTGTCCTCTTCAAGCTTGTTAAAGGAACTAAAGGCTTATCCACTCAGGTATAGAATTACCCCTTTTCTGGGCCTAGGTGGATAAATGACAAAAAAGGTATACTCTAGGTATACTTTTGTATGCGCTAGAAGAGTTCTTCTTCCATTGTTTTATATTTTTTCGGGGGAGGAGACTAACTGTACGAAAAAGGACCTTTCGGAGCCTTTCTTTAGGGTTTTCAGGCTCTCTAAACATGAAAACACCAAGCGAGCATTCACCTACTCGGGCTCGATGTGAAATCCACAAGAGGGTAAATAGAGGACTATTTAAGTTTTTCAACTCTATAAACAAGAAAACACCGCCGAGCACAAACCAATCCGAGCTCGATATAAAATCCACGGATAGGTGTAAAGAGGATTGTTTAAGTTTTTCAGACTCTATAAACAGGAAAAAACCGGCGAGCATTAACCTACTTGGGCTCGATATTAAAATCCACGAGTAGGTGTATGGAGTTATTGTTTAAGTTTTTCAGACTCATTAAAATTGAAAACACCGACGAGCAAGAACAGATCTCGGCTCGATATTAAAATCCAGAGATCAGTAATATAGAGTAATCTTATATCTCTTCTTCAAACTCTGTAAACAATGAAGAAGGTCCTGAGTCTTCCTCCCATGGGCTCGTTAAAAAAAATTTACATGGTTGGATCTATTGAGTTTTCATTCTTTCTTGGACTCATTAAAACAACAAGAAAGGTATTCTTTTATCTAAAAATAATAAGGGATGAGAAAGATGTATCGTATCTTCGGTGTCAAAGGCAGTTCAGTCAGTTCTATCCTTGAACACAGCACCTACTTGAGTCTATCATGTCGGTTGGGTTTAGTTTTTGACCTTAGGGTGAACCTGATCTCCGAGTTGTTTACTCCCCCGGTTGGTTATTCTTCCAATCATATGGAGGGTCTGCTAACGTCTCCTACATTACAGGCTTATATCATTTTTCCCATTATGTTGAAAACTGCCTAAGTCACTTTGTGTCGTGCTCATTGTTCAAGGATATACCCTGTGTCAACCATTCTGCAATTTACCTTGACCTCATGTGTCGGCCATCCTAGTGTCAGTCTTGTTACATATATTACTCCATATCAGCTCATACCAGTTGAGTGTCCCTCGTGTTGGATGATGGAGGATGCCTCAAGGCCTCCCTTCCAACGGAATTCTTCCCATCGACATCAACTCATCTTGCTCTGGGAATTAAGTTTAGAGTTTTGGTTAGTACCTTGGATATTGCAGTCGCCAGTGGCAATTTTCCTCGCTGTTGAATTATGAGAATACATCAATGTCTCTTATTCGACAGGATCCTCAAGTGTTCGACTTTAGTCCACTTATTCACACTTGTTGAATCGTACTAGGTACCTTGGGCCCCATCATCATTATCGGTGGAAGCCCTCGCGTTTGTTAACGGTATACATCAATGATCGGTAAAAAAATGATACCCCCCATGTTTGAATGTCAGCTCATCTATTCACATGATTAGGGTTTGTACCTTGGGTTTTTTTGGATGAAGACCTTGGGATGTTGATGACATTACCTCATTATGTTATCACCCAAGTTGCGCAAGACTGAGCCTCACTTATATTCGGCTCTCCATGAGACATATATCCAGTTTGTTGTTATGGCTATGATCTCTCAATTTGACATGGATCCACGCTTGTATTTCAAGTGGCCATGCTATATATACATCTCCTCGTTATGTATCGGAGATCATGATTGTATCACACTGCACATCTATATGATGTCAAGAATGTAATTGCTCACTAACCTTGAACTTTGTTTCAGGTGTTCTTGTGACTTGGTTCCGCAGTTTCTTGCTCCTCCTCTGGCTTTGGATTATAATGTATTTCGGCCATCGTTTCCCTCTGACCTCACACATTAGGGGGCATCTATTATAGTTCAAATCTGCACTTCTCCGTCCGTGATCACCTTGAGCTATCAATCACACAAAAGGACAACTTGGATTGAAGAGCATGATGACCTCAGATGAGACTTTGACCTGACTCACCTCTATGCAAGCTGACAAAACCCTAAAAAACATCATATTTTGACATGGGCGCTACTCTGCTTAAGTAAACTAGCGCATATGCCCTACTCCATTGTGCAATAGTAGCGCACACCTCCTGATGGGCGCTACTCCTCTTCAGTAGACTAGCGCACAACATCCAAAAAGTTGTAAACACTAGTTGTTAAACACTGTAATCACGCCCTGGGCGCGACTCCACTGTGAAATAGTAGCGCACATCTTCAAAGATGATCAAAAAATATTAATTTGGCGAATGGAGATTAGTTGCAGTTGGTTTACCAACTTCCTCAACTTCTCCTTCAACCACCTCTCGACCTGAACTGCCTTCCTTGTCCTATAAATACAAGGAGGATTGAAGAGAGGGGTTAGAAATTAAGACATGAGAGACATTAAGAGATGAGAGCCATACAGAGACTCTTCTATATGAAAAGCTTCTATTGAAGGAGGTTATGCTAGAAGAATTTTGAATTCAGAGAGGAGTAGGAGCCTAGGATCAAGTTGCATGAGCATGCTGCAAAGTCAAGTATACTTTGTATCATTCATATGTTTTTGACAATAAAAGGTTGAAACATCTTTCTCGTCCCAAATCAAGTGCTTATTGGATTATGTGTTTGTTTGGATCAATGTTGGTTAATGCTTGATGTTTGAATTACTTTCAATTCCATCATTATTATATTGGCCAAGATACACTGAGAAAGGTCTTTGTGTTGCAGGTTTATCAAATGGGAGATTGAGTTGAGGATCGAGCGCAAGGTTGGACAAAAGCTAGGATCAAACTTCGTTCATAAGGTATGTCCTCAAGGTCTCTAATCTATTTCCATTTATAAATGCTTATGTAATGCAATCAGTATGTTTACCTGTCACCCCTTTAAGTTGATAGTGTCTATTTCCTCACTATAGGGTAGTATTTCCTGCCAACACAATGTGAACCCATGGGACCTCCACCTATACCCAAAGATCTCAGTGGCATGACATGGCTAGATCCCTCCCTATGTGGAAAATGAGACCCATCAAGCCTCAACGATGAGCTACATCCTCTAGACAACAACACAGTCGGTAGTCTATACCTTCTACCAATTCTTCCTCTGGACAACATACTCTTTTGTGTTTCCTTCATTTAATGTCACGTCCCCACCCATCATACCAGTGCAATGGAGGGGATCGTGAGGCTAAAACCGGGCATCTAGCCCCATGTACCTATTAAGTAAGCATTCATTACATATGAAGAGGCATAAATATTTACATTACACAGCAAAAGTAATTTCATTTACACATTCGCCATACATTCAAGATATTCATCAATTAAATAATTGAAAGATGGCACAAGAGAATACTTATCTTTAACAAAGTAGTCCCAAGCAACTAGCTATGTCGCGGCAACGTTCCACCTAGCCATAGGCTCTTCGACAGCTTGTACTGAGTCCGTCCGAAGGCCACCCCCGAGCTGGACATGATTCTCACAAGGGGAAGGGAACATTCCAGCTCAACCACTGCCCAATAACCATTTTATCTCAGCCAAGCCAGTCCAACTGGGTTTATCAGGCTACAAGGGAACAATGGGTGTTCAATCTCAAGCTCAAGCCAGAATAGTGGATTACCCATTACCCATACCCCAACATACTCTTTCTTCTCACAACAAAACGATTATTGACAGGGTTACACATTTACAACAGAGGTGTTCACAAAACAGGGTCCACATTGGTTCTCCCAGCTCATGGTTCACCCAACGAACTGTGGAATTTTGATTTCAACCCCTGGGAACAAAATCGATTTCTCTCCATGGGTTAGGGTCCCTTCCAATGGCCTAAACGACCTCCAGGAAGACCCAAAACGTTCTGCTCTCTTCCCCCACTCGTAACCAACACAAAAACGCCCCTTCCCAGTTAAAAGATGAAGGGAAACACAGAAAAACGAGGGAGGAAAACGCCCAGGCAGCTAGAGCTGCGTGAGAGAGCAAGGCCATGTTGAATAATGGCTTAGGAAGCCATTTCGTGGCTCTATTCTTGCCCAAAGAGACAAACACGATTTTCCATGGAGGGTGGCTTGCCCATACCCGATTTTGGACAGCCATACCTCCCCATTCCCAAGGCATTAACTTCCCCAACCAACTCTTGGGAGAAATCAATGGTTGGGTACAAAAGTCAACATGGGTAGCTGAGGGTTGGATGGGTTTTCTCATTGACACTTGGCTTGACTCTATTGGCTCAAGGGTTTGAATGTTTTCCCTCCCAATTCCTTGTGAAATCATGCCCCCATCTCTTTGTTGCATCGCATAGCTAGTTGTGGGTATTTTTATTAAAATGCATATTACATGATATTTGAATTTCCAATGTGCATTGCTAGCACGCAAACCATATGCATCACTAAATCGATGGCGGGGCCTTGGCCTTAAGCTCCTCACCATGATTTCATAACAATATTACATCATTTAAAATGTTAAAGTGATAGGGTCTAGATGGAGACGTGACATTTAACCTCAAATGCTAGGAGAGATGGGTCTATCCCATGATATACCTACTTCATTACTTTTAGATTTTCTTTCTCCTGGGTCTTTTACTATTGCACATCTCCACCCCCGTGCAACCTCCAATGCTCGAAGTCAAAGGTTTTTCATGTTTTTATGCTTCAGTATAGACCTCATGCCTTGTTCCACTTTGCTGTACTTTATTGTCATTTTCCTTTTATACGAGACTGTTTGGTACTCCTGCTTTGTAATGATGTCAGTGTACTCAATAGTCTCTTTGACCTACTTTTGTGGTAATTAGTTGGACATTTATAAAATTATCTTATATATCTTATCTTATCTTGGATAGTATTAATAAAATTTCAGATCTTGTGCTATTTTAACAATGTTTCGTGGTATACATCAAGGTGAATCCATGAAGATAGGTAACACTTTTTGGCCAAAAGTGACAATGAAAATTCAATTTTTTACTCATTTATTAATTGAAGCTCTAAAACTCATATATGTTTTGTGAATTCCAACATGCAACAAAAAAACAAATTCTAGGGATTTATGTTGTCCTTCCACCTATATTTTTTTTTAAATAATAATATTATTTAATATGTCAAAATTGCATTTAACGATATGCTTTATTCTTGTAAAATTCAAGAAAAGTTAACAAGTGCCTTGTGTACATGTAAACTAATTTAGTGATAAATGCATAATTTCTGAAATATATCTATATGAACATAATCTACACAAAATGCATCGGGGTGCACATTTTTTTTTAATTTATTTTGGAAAATTATATTTTTTTATTAATTTTCTAAGCTGACCATTGAGAATTTTAATCACATTGTGTACATGTGTGTGCACGTAAAGTTTGTTTATTGGCTACAAAACTCGAAAAACAAAACATACCCTTTTGAAGATGACGCGTTGATGTGGGGCATATAATTTTTTTGGTTATGTACTTTTTATGTTGTTGATTTTTATTTGCATTGGTTCGAAGTTGTGGACATAGTTTTTAAGTGTAAGTTTGAAAAGAAAATAATAATAAAATTATCATATGAACTCAAAAACCTATAAATTATATGCCAATGGATAGATGATTCATTGACGAATCCATCGATATTAAGTCTTCCACCTAAGGTGCATCCCAGGATAGGGTTTAGGGCTGGAAAAAATGCTAGTAAAATTAAATTTGCAGAAATGGGGGCTAAAAGTCTATTTTTTAA
Source organism: Larix kaempferi (assembly GCA_027924585.1). Classification (NCBI taxonomy): domain Eukaryota; kingdom Viridiplantae; phylum Streptophyta; class Pinopsida; order Pinales; family Pinaceae; genus Larix; species Larix kaempferi. Next base: position 3,351,105 of record BSBM01000510.1, read on the forward strand.
GCCCTTGATCGAGTTATTAGCTTGATCAAGGTTTTAAAACTATTGATCAATATTTTACGCGCATTTTTAAATACCTCAATCGAGAATTTATGTGCGGTTAGACAGAAGCTCAATTGAGCTTTAAAAAACTTCGATTAAAAAAAAAAATGGTGCCCATAGTTTGGAGGCACACAAATATGAACACCCAGAAAAACGTTAATGGAACTTTTTAAAAACTCGTATCAAGTAGGTATTCTTAGCTTGTCCGACGAGGTATATATTCCAACTATTAGCTATGTGAGTGCCCTTGTAAATTTGTGTTTGAAGGTAAGTACTCAAATAACCAAAACCACCCCAAGCATATCCCTTTCTCTAACTTTGTTGGGAAAAGTGTGTCACCCCATTCATTGGTTCATGGGTTCTCCCTGCCCTAATGTTGAATCCATACAATCAAGATCGTCCAATTAAATTAAAATTAAACATAGAATTATAAGATAATCAAGTGTAGCAAAACATAATTTCACCAAGAAGAATGATACTTGTAAGTTCTAGTGAATACCTTGGAGAGAAATCAGGTAAAGACAACAAGACCACCACTTCCTCCAGATTTTATACGTGTAGATATGGGTTGCAGAGTAATTGGATTTATTGATGTGATTGAAATTATGACAAATAAAATAAGGGTCCTTTGGTTTTTGGTTCATAATCAGAAGCAAGAATTATGAAACAAAAGACCCTTTTCCATATTTTTCATGATTTCATTTACATCAATAAACACCAATTATTCAACTATTTTATCTATAACTGTTCTCTACTAGTCCTTGGTTGAGATTCTATGCAACAAACACATTGAAATAAGTCGTGGTTTGTTGTTGTTTTATAGTTATAACTATTGCAGACGCTTGATCAAGCTTGTAAAAAAGCTCGATCGAGCTCTCTCTGAATGCCTCAATCGATATTTTAGAGATCGATCGAGGGTTAAAAACAACCCTCCATTGAGCTATAAAGTTGATCAAGGGTTTTACAAACCTTCGATTGAGATTTTTAAAATAGCTCGATCGAGGGCTTAATTGAGTGCTTGATCGATCCTTTAATAGCTAGATCGAGAGCTTGCAGAAAGCTCAATCGAGGTCGTTTTGCAAATTTCACATGCCCTCTGCTTGCCAAAAAGCGTTACCCATATTCATGGGAACAAACATCAATCATAATAAGTAGATATGAAATTTTATCATTGATGTTAACTTACAAGGGCCCATTTCTTATATGTCGATGGCATGCACAAGTAACTCAATATGCTTTAATCAATTGTACTGTATACAATATAGTTACTTGTCATTTTCTAGCTACTTTGCATTCAAATTCACTCATATAAGTTGTTGGAAATACTTTATTGTTATTAACCACTCTTTCAATTTCATCATTGGATTAATTAACACTTTATGTTGTGAGTTTATTTCCGAAAATGATGGTAACTCTATTATATTGGCAATACTCTAAGCAATAGAATGAGTGCTTATGGTTCATCTAATCTTGTTTCTTCAAAGTTATTTATAGGTTTATTTGCAATTTGTTTCCATGATTTAAATTAATTCACCTAACAATTTCACATCCTTATTTATTGGTTTAAAACTTGTTGGTCACTAAAACTTAATTTATCATATACTAAATCAACAATATTTTATAGATCTACAATGTTTTAATGAGATACATCTAACATGTATCTTAGCATTAAGATTCTCATTTTAGCTTTGATCTAGTTCTTTTAACACCAATTACTTGTTTATTATTCACTTGGCACATCGTCTATCTTGCAAACATTTGTTGCACTATTCACTTGTTCATTTTGAATCACATCTTATTTTACATAGGAGCAAGTTAATTAAGTAATCTATTGTAAGATTGATTTATGGTCTCTTTAAGTTTATGGAATCTATGAAATCTTTGCACATGCAACACTTAGTCTAGATTCCAACACTTGAAAATCTTGCTTTTATGGAGTCCCCCATTCTTCTTTTAAGAACTAAAGAGAAGGGAAGTAATAGCTAAGTTGAAAATGACATTACTTCCATAGTTGCACATAGCTACAGCTTAGTGAAGACCTTGCACCTTAGGGAGTTAGTTTTCGAGGAAATATTTTGGTGTCGTTGCTGAGGAAAAGGATGTTTCGAGAGAAAATCTTATGTTTCGACACCTTGATGAGATAAACTTAATTTCACGTTTCAGAAACCTCATCTGGTGACTTTATGAAGTAACAATGTCCTTATTCCTTACAGTTTTTAAAAGATTATTGTTGGGTGTTTTGGTGAACACACTCAATAAGTTTGAAGGCATTTGAAGGCTTACCTAGGTGACTCCATTGCATGGCATTGTTATACAAGATTATGAGTGAATTTCATATTTAAAGTATGGATCTTTCTTACAAAGAATGGGATGAATTGTTTGATCCTTTGGACTTTTCATGCTTCAGGATTTCTACATGATTTCCAATATGATTTATGAAAAAATCATGCTCCTTGATTTTATGGAAAGCATGGCCACGAACCTCCATTTTGTATTGCACATTTCATTGAATTTATTGTAAAGCATTGTCTAGTTCAAGAAGATGAAATTATGAAGATGTTTTCTCTTTCTATAAGGAAGTATGCAAGAGACCAGTATTTTAATCTTCCTCCAAGGAATATATTCATTTTGTGCTTTCCTCATAGTTTTTCAAAAATCTTAAATGAATATAGAAGAACAATCTCAAAGATTAAATGATGCATCTATTTGGGTTTACATTTGTAAAAAAACAAAGTCAAAATGAAAGATATGATGCAAGAATATGAAAAGAACCCTTCAAAGATTCCCTTAAGTGAAATCAAGGCTCAAGAAGAATCATTGCTATACTTGGTTGATTTTGCTACATAGAAGTGTGTCATTCTAGGCAAGAAGAACTTTTGAATGAATGCATGAGGTATTTCTTGAGTATTTGTTTATCCTTGAAGAAGAACATGAAAAAGAACACGTGCATGTTGAAGAAGCACCTTGTGATTCCATCCACCTTGACGAAGAAGTTCTTGAAGAAGAGCACTTGCAAGAAGAATTCCTTGAAGGTATTTGCATTGAAGACGTAGGCTCTTATTCTTCTTGTTGCACTCATCATGAAGATGAGGATTTCGTGAATTTTTCTTCCAAAAATTTTGAAATTCTTAAAATATATTGTCATGATTGGTTTTTATTCTCTTTTTCTAGAGTTCAAAGAATAGTTTTGATGGGGTTGAGGCAGCCATATTTCTAAGGGAAACCAATATTGTCATTCTTCTCCCCTGATGTTGTTGTCCTAAAAGTGATGAACCTAGTAGAAGTTTTGAGTAGCAAGAGCTTCCTAGTAATCACGGTCTAGGAAATGCTGGTATAACTTTGGAGCTTGTTGCCAAGAGTCTTCCCAGAAGAGGGATGAGGCCCCATTTCCTATTTCCTAAAAACTGTAATCTTGAATAAGTTTGTGATTGGACCAGGCTAGATTACAAATTATGGATCCTGCAATTTGGTCATTGAAATTGATTAGATATTGTTGGTTTATCTTTGGAATGTATTTGGCCTGGAAAAATAATCCTCATGGTTCTCCATTATGAGTGATCCATTTCCCTAGAGTTTGGATCCTATAACTCCATTGATTGTTTCTGGGTTTTGGAGTTCAAGTCCTCCTGAGAGTTTGGGCTTGCAAACATCTTTCCAACTTATTAGGCCCCATTTTCTTTGATGTCGATCACTTCCTCAAAGGATATTTCTTTGCAGGTTCTTGATTTTTCTTAGAATGATTTTGGGAGCTTCCAAAGCATAGTATAGGTAGAGGGATAGGGATTGGAGAACAGATTTGACTAGAACTAATATACCTGCTAGATTGAGGGAGCAAAAGGTCCAGTTGGAGAGTTTGTTTTCAAGACAAGACAAAATATCTTCGCAATTTGCTTGTCACAAGGGTTTTTCCATAAGGGGGGCACCAAGATACTTTGAAGGTAGAGAACATTTTTGGAAGTGGAGGAGATGGGTTATGTAGTGTTGGAAAAAAGGAGGTGTGTTGAAGAAAAACAGTTGAAATTTTTCATGATTGATGGTTGTTCCTGAAGCTTCCATCAATAGATCGAGGATCCATTTGAAAAAAAAATCTTCTTGATAAGAGGGGTGACCCACGAGGAGGACATCATCAACAAATTGTTGGTGAGAGAGGATAGTGGAGTTTTGATGAAGCCAGAGACCTTTGAGATGGTTAGCTCTAACCTCTACTTGAATGAATCTTCCCAGTCCTTCAGCCATCAAGAAGAAGATAAAAAGGGGAAGGGGATAACCTTGTCGAATTCCTTGACAGGGGATGAAGGGGGAAGAGGGGGATCCATTCACAAGAAGGGAGAAGAAGGCAGAGGAAATAAGGGATACGATACTGTCTATCCCATTTTGACAAAACCCAAAATCTTGAATGATCTTGGCTATATAATTCAAATTTAATCTGTCAAAATCCTTGGACATGTCTAACTTTATGAGCATCCCCGATTTCTTGGTAATTTTAAGGGAGTGGATGAGCTCATGGACCATTATAACCCCATCCAATATTTGATGACCTTCAACATAGCCAGATTGATCAGGGGATACGAGAAGAGGGAGAAGGGGTTTAAAGTGGTTGGCAATGACTTTGGTGATGATCTTGTAGATAACATTGCATAGAGAAATAGGTCTAAACTTATCAAGGGAGGATGGATTGTTCCCCTTGGGGATGAGGTTCAGGAAGGTGTCACTGAAGTTTAAGAGGATCCCTGAGGAGCAATGGGAGTTTTCTACAATGGCCTAGACTTCTTCTTTGATGATGTCCCAACAATAGTGGAAGAAATCCGAGGTGAAACCATCTGGTCCTAGTGATTTGCATGCCTAAATTTTTTTGGTAGCTTTCTCAACTTCTTCCATGGTGATGGGTCACATTAGGTTGGCATTGTGCTCTGTCGTAATCAAGCAAGGCATATGTTGAGTAATGTCATTAATGGCTGTGTGTGGTCCACGGGGGTTCTATGAGGAGGTGCTGAAAATAAGATTTTAACTCTGATATTATTTCCTCATGCTTCTGGAGGTTATTTCCTTGACCATCTCTACGAGTGAAAATTTTGTTGTTTTGATAGTGTTGGAGCATAAAGTTGTGAAATAATTTTGAATTTTTTTTCTCCATCTTTGAGCCACTGAACCCAAGATTTGACGCTAAATGGTTTCTTCCTGCTTGAGCCTTTCTTCTTGTTGTTGATTGAGAATGTTCTCTCGGTGGTTGAGGATTTCAGTGAAACCTATTAGAATGATTTCTTGATGCAAGGCTTCCATTTAGTCTTCAATTCTTTTTTTGTCCTCTAAAATGTTTCCAAAGAAAGTCTTGTTCCAAGTTTTAAGCTTTTGCTTGAGGTTCTTTAGCTTCTATTGGAATCTATACATAAGGAAAATTGGTGGGATTTTCACTTCTTGGCACCATTTCCAAATGTTGGCCTTAAAATTCAGATGACCTAGACATAATTTTTCAAATCTAAATGGCCTATTTGTTATTGTTCCATCATAGTTCCAGTGTAGGCTGATAGGCCAGTGATTCGAGCTGTTGGTTGTGAGGATCGTTGCAAACCATTATTCCCCTTTGGTATCATAAGATCTTCTAAGATAATAAATTAGTCCAATCTCAAGGTTATATGATGTTCTCCTCCTCTTTTGTTGTTCCAAGTATAGAGGCCATTGGTTGTGCCAGATCAATCAATTTATTGTTTTCAATAAATTGTCTGAAGTCCTAACTATCTCTGTCAAGGCGCCTAAGTATACCTTTTTTCTTAGTAAGGTTCGTGATCATGTTAAGGTCTCCTCCTATAATATTATTTTAATCATGATAGAGATCCTGAAGCCATTGAAGGTGATTCAGGAGTTGGATTTTCTGCTCAACAATTTGCGGTACATTGACATTGGTTAGGAACCCTTTTCCTTCAATTCCAATGATATGGAAGCTAGCTGATATTGTTCCTGGTGTTGGTAAGAGATTGTTAATCACTATTACTTGTGGGTTCCAAAGAAGAGAATAAGGCCATTTTGAGGCGTTGAAGACATCCACCGCTGCTACTTTGGAGCCTTTCCATATTTTCTTTGCAATGACTTCCATTGATTGAAAGGAGCATTTTGTTTATTGTAACATGATGATACTTGTTTTTTCCATAACAATTTTGTTTCTTAATAGTATCTATTTGGAGGGATTGTTTAATCCCCTTACATTCTAGTATATCACTTTCATTTGATATTTTGAGGGGGAGAGGAAAAGAACTCTGTCAATTGACTGTATTGTCCTAAATCTGCTCAGCAATTTGTAGTACATAGACAGTGGTTAGGAACCCTTTTCCTTCCATTTCAATGAGATGGAAGCTAGATGATATTGTTCTTGGTGTTGCTAAGAGATTGTTAATCACTATTACTTGTGGGTTCCAAAGAAGAGCCATTCCTTTTGAGGCGTCGAAGACATCCACTATTGCTACTTTGGAACCTTTCCATGTTTTCTTTGCAATGACTTCCATTGATCGAAAGGAGCATTTTGTTTCTTGTAACATGATGATACTTGTTTTTTCCATAACATTTTTGTGTCTTAATAGTATCTATTTAGAGCGATCGTTTAATACCCTTACATTCTAGGATATCACTTTCATTTGATATTTTGAGGGGGAGAGGAAAAGAACTCCGTCAATTGACTGTATTGACTCGAACCTAGCATTAGGTTGCCTACTTCATCAAGTCATTGTATATTTGTTTTCCATCCTCTCTTTTTGTCTTTGTAATGAGGTATTTTTAATTATTTTTTGCTGATGGATTTGATTCCCAGACCTGCTTCCTTGATGGGTGTTCTAGTTGATTTGGTTGGTGCAGTTCTTGCTTTAATGACCATTTTTTTTAAGAGTTCTAGTTGCGGTTTTGGGATTGGGATTTTGTTCTTGCGGGATATCTGACATTTATGTTTCTTGTGATTCATTTCTTACTGGTGTCTCCCACTTTTCTTTGTGGTCTTCCTAGTCTGAGGATTTGGAGGTCTCCCCTTCTATCAGATTATTAGCCAAGCATTCAAGCTGGTTGGAAGTAGGGGTTGAGGTTTTGGGGGATTGAAATGGGTTCTTTTTATTGTCCCTACGTCTGTTGGTGACATTTTCAAATCCATCAACATCTTTATCCTCAAGGAGTTTAAGGTTCAAGGGGGTTTGGTTTAGAGGGTATTTTCATAAAAGATGCCCATGTTCATGACATTTTCTATAGCAGAAGGGGATGTGCTCATAATCAATGGTTTGAAGCCACTCCGAATCTCTATAGTATAAACATATGGCTTTCGATAGGGGTTGAGAGATATTCATGTAAATGCATATTCTAGCGTAGGAGGTGTAGCGGCATATTTGCATAACTTCTAAGATTTTCACAAAGCAGCCTAGGGTATTGTCGATGCCTTCCAAAGTCTCCATTTCCCAATACTACTGTGGAAGCGAGTATAATCTTATCCACACTAGAGCCTCTTTGAAGTCTTCTTTATCCAGGATGAAGTGCTCCACCCAAGGTTTTAGATAAAGACCGACTAAGTTGTATAAATAGGGGCCACCTTCAAATACTATAGTATAGTCCTCTAGATTGTCAAATATGACAACAAAGAATCCTTTTGAGCCAAGTTTTAAATCATATTATCCTTTGGGGTTCCATTTGAGGTTCATCCACCAGATCAGGGCTTTTTCGGATGACCATAAGCCCATAAATTTACATATTATATTATGATCTTCATATTTTGAATATTTTGATGAATTTGAGTTGAGGTTATTTCATATTGTGGAATTGTTGGGGATTTCGGTATACATTTTCCAAGGCTACGCTAAGTTGAGTTTTTTTGGGGACCTGAAGTCATGGGGGTGTTTAAATCCACTATGTCTCCTCCCTTCTCATTTATTGCATTCATTGTGGAGTCTATGTTGACTATGGAGCCTCCAATCGATTTCTTCTAAAAGTATATACCTACGAACGATCCAAACAGATGGGGGGCTAGCGTCCACCCCCCAGCGAGGCCATCGAAGATGGCAGTAAGACTATGTGGGGACTAGCTAACCTATGCGAGGGGTTGTGATTCATTCGAAAACCTAAGCTAGTGACATGCATCTGAAAATCAATAAGATCTTTGATCCCAATTTCAATCCTCCCTCCACTTTTCTTACCACTTTTACCTAAAGCATAAATTTCCCAATTTACAAGAGGTGAAGAATTACCTTATTAAGATGATTTTTTAATACCCATTAAAGTGTACACGCCCTTCTACCTTTTGGAAACATATATTCTTAAACATTAATCTTACTCAAGTTATACAATGTAATAAATATATCTCACTAACTAAAAAATATATCCAACAACCCAGAAAAAACAAGAGCCACGAGGTGTCAATGTCCCTGACATTGTCAATAGCTCTTGTGAGATTGCGAACCGATAACATAGAAAAAAAAACCAATACCTAGGATCGAACCCTAGGACTTTCCTTCATAGCTAAATAATGCCACGACCCGATAGTCTTTATCCTGAAGATCCAAAGTAACACTGATAACGACTTAACACTGTAAGAGAAGTACAAAAATATTAGAATCAAGGTACTACAAATATTCTAAAATATGTTATACCCAAAAATAGTGTGTTTTAGTTTAGTGACCCTTTTAACACCATTAAAAGGTTCATATACCAAAATTTTCTTAAACATCTAAAGCTGAGGATATCCAAAACACTTTAGATGTTCTCTTCTTAGGTGGTTGCCCTTTTCATGTCCCATGTTTTTTTAAAGATAGGAAATTTTGAATCTAATTAATTTGTATGACATGGAAATAAAAATATGAAGTTTTAGAAAATGAACTCACACAATTGAAAACTGAATGAGCTCCAGGTCCTACAAGTCCCATGCAACCACAATGCCAATGGCGTAGTCAGACAAAAACACTAACTTATAAAAATCTACGAATACACATTTGGAACAAAAAAATAGTCCACGGAGCTTTGGAAAGTGTAATCAAGCAAACACCTTGGTATTCATCCTTTCCTCAAATAAGCAGACCACAAAAATGATAGGTGTTCACTTAGACCTTGTTGAAATTCACATTCTCCTAATGTTTGACAAACAAGCCATGTCTAGAAATTCATGAAGCCCGCCACTTAGTGATTTAAGATGAAGGTTTTAATAAGAAAAATAAGTTGTAGAGTACTTGATCCCAAAATTGCATCGGCATTATTCTAGCAACAAAAGCTCGAGGAAGACTTTGGAAAACCTACACAATGCTAAAATGATAGCCTCCACTGGAGCCTGTAGATACCTCAGTCCATTTCTAACTTTTTTCATTCATATTGTATAGTCTTGAGAATAAAAACTCTAATCCATCTTATTAACCAGTCTCATAAAAAATTACTTGCAAGGAAAGTTTTCCTATCTGAGTTTTAATTATGGTCTCATTTGATAATCTTATATTAAAAAGTTATAACTCTAATTTAGCTTAATGTTCCGTTAGTCTCATCAAAGTTTACTTGGAGGGAGGTCCCATGAAAAAGAACCAAAGGATTTGACATGATCAATGCAATTTTATTCTAAAAACAATTAGAAGCCTACTGTTTAGATGGTGTTTTCAAACACTAGTGGGATAGTGAGCAAGCAACAACTTATATAGCTTAGCAGGAGCTTGTCAATGACATTTTTCATCCATTCATGAACTAATCATCTTTATGCAAAGAAGTCAAAGTGCATCTTTGGGGCTACAAAGGTAGAGTACTTAGCCATGTGATTAGAGAAGAGAATGTAAAATATCAAAGCAATATTGAATGACTAACTTCAATATTAGAGGGATCTTATTATTATCAAGGATTTTTTGAGAAGTTTTCAAATGTTGTTACCTCCACTTATTTACACAAGAAGAATAAGTTAATTGTAATGAAAAGATTGAGAGAACACTCTTTAACCTTGAAGATAGGGTGACTACCTTCATGTAGGTGCTTTAACAGATTTCTCTTAGAGAAGAAAATGTGGAAGATCAAAGCAATATTGAAAGACTAACTTCAATATTAGAAGGATCTCGTTATTATCAAATATTTTTTGAGATGTTTTCAAATGTTGCTACCCCCACTGATTTACACAATAAGAATAACTTGATTGGAAAGAAAAGGTTATGAGAACACTCTTTAACCTTAAAAGATAGAGTAATTGCCTTCATGTAGATGCTTTCACTTATTTCTCCAAGACCTTTTTTCTTGGATTTCGATACATCATGTATTGACCTCCTTGTTGTCTTTAGGCAAGAAGGAAAGCACACCGAATATTAGATCATGAAATTAACCAATCAAGAGAACCTTCTGCCTCTTTATGATCAAGAGATGTAAGCCATCCTCTACGCTCTCCACAAATTTGCAGCTTCGCATTGGATAAAGGTTTGTTCGTAGGCTTCTTCTTTATAACAGCCTTGCCACTACCTCCATCAAAAGAACCTCAATTCAACTGAGGAAAAATGGTTAAGAAGGTTAGAATTTATTATTTCTCAATTGGTTACAATGAGGGTAAGATCAACTTATTTGCTGGTGCTTTATCAAGCCTTCCCAGTTAGAGTGCACTAAATGCTCGCCATCACTGTCGACTCGTGATTGGAAATCAAAATGACAAACTGAATATATTGGATGCTAAGGTGGAAACTTTGTTTGAGGATAACAAGACTTTAGCCGCAAGAATTGGCTCAAAGACAGTATTTGTTCCTCAAGGATAGAAGATTGGCCAGCCTAAATTCTAAGTTCTAAATAACAATATTGGAGAAAAATAATAGTGTTCCAACAGCTGGTAATGGGAGCTTTCTTTATGAATTGTTTGAGAATAAGGAAATCATTAACTTAGAATAGGAGGATGTATGCCTTTAGGGATGTATGTTAGAGTAGAGTCCCAAGTTCAAGACCAGTTATAGCCCCAGTTTATTGCAGCCTTTACTCACCTAATATGTAATGTGAGCAAGTAGCATTGATTTCAGTTATGTCAATTGGATCTATATCGGGAGGTTAGAGAGGAGAAATGTTATCCTCCCCACCCGGGTTCAAATCCCACTTGTGACATGTTTCATCCTTCGTGAGCCAATTGTTGCTCAGGCTATGAGCCATGAGAAATATCTTGCTCTTGCTTACAAGCAAAGCAGGAAGGTGGCGTGAATAGTTACATGGAAATTTAAAAAGTATTGATTTCAATATGGGCCAACCCAAATCCGAGGGTAGGGATTTTATTTATGTTGTGCTAACTAAATATGTTAGTTACAACTATAGATGTGAATGACAAGGTCTGTTTGTCCCCTTCCATCAATCTGGTGCAAGGGAGGGGAAACGTGACTGACATACCAGGCTTATTGACAATCTCAACCCCATTCAACTTCTAAGAAATGCATGGATAATTAAAAACTTCTGTGTGCAATTCATACTCAATATAAACACAACGGAATTAAACATAATAACACACACACAGAGACTGGAATGCATCAGCATATCAACCCCAACAGATGATGAATCAAGAGACAACGAATCAATCCCATTCTTATGCTATGCACAAGCTTCATATCGACAATATTAAGATATTCATTTCATCTCATTAACACGAACAGTTAACATTCATAATTAACACATTGCAGAGAACATAATGCATATAAATTAGTTCACAGAGAATACTTATCTTGAAATGCAAACGTCCAAACAACTGGCTACGTGATAGCAACTTTCCACCCAACCATAGATCTCGGTCCAGCCTATATTCTTTCAGCTAAGAGATCACCCCCAAGCTGGGATGTGTATCCACTAAGGAGGAACTAGACAGGCTCACTCACAACCATGGATTCACTCGAACAGTCATGCTAAGGCAGCACACAGCTGGGTTTATCAAGCATATAATAAGAAAATGAGGAGGATGCTAAGCCAGTGAGCTCAACCACAGAGCTACAGACATCTCAAGCTCAATTCAAGCAATCCAATCCTCTGTTCAAACATCCACACTTGGATTTCTCACCATTCTGTCAACGAATAACTCAATCCCGTCACTGGTTTTCTGGGCTATCAAAACTGGGTTTTCCAATGGATTTCGAGGTGGCTAATGCTCCCAAATTCGCCCCAAGGTTCATACCTATGGATCTCCCATTGGATTTCACTGTCAAATACCAAATATGGGCGTTTATGGCTCTTCAAAACGTGGGTTCTTTCACAGTTGCGATTTCTGGTTTTTCTCACTACTGGGAATTCACTTTTGGATGAAAATTGATGCTCCCCCCTTCCCCACTAGAATGGGAATGAGGAAGAAGCAACTCCCAAGAGGTAGCGTGACTTGTGGTACAAGAAAACAGAGCCCATACTCTGCCATACGAATTTATGGGCTGCCCATGCTCCATTGAAGCCATGGACTGAATTCCTCAACCACTTCCTTACAACTGAATTAAATGTCAGCAAGAAAAGTCAAATGGGTTCTCAAGGTGACATATGGCAGCATATGGTTCAATCCCACAACCCCCTCACCACTCCCTAGTGGATACACATGGCCCCTTCTCATTCATTGCCTCCATAGCCAGTTTTGGTATTTTATTGCATGATGTTTATTTACATTATTTTTACAATGTTCCATGGCTAAATAGCACATGGGTAACATAATGTCTAATACTTTCCTTTTAAATAAAATTCGAGCTTCCACTAGCGAGGCCTTGGCCTTGAGCTCCACGCTAGGAAAACATACATTACATGTATACAATATTTACATTAAAAGCTAATATATCCTAAGAGTCGAAATGGGGTATTACAAGGTCAACCAAATGGCTAATTGTTTCATGAAGAGAGAATTTATAAATTGCAAAATGCAACGTATGCCTAATTCCTAAGTTTCTTTGGACTTGAATGCTTAGCCATGTCACAACAATTTGTCTCATAGCACAAGTTACAATCCTCAACTCAATATTCAGTAGAAATTGTGAACAAGGGGTTGGTAGAAGAAATAGCTGCTAGGTGGATGATCAACAAAATCAATGATAACATCGGCTATGCCTTCCTGAAAATTGGTAAAATATAGTGCACCACTCATCCATCGGTATATCTCCTTATGATTATGAACTTAAAAAATTCATATCTCATAAATTGGCTTCAAGATGATTGTAAGGTACTAGCTGTCAGGAGTTCTTAGAGAAATTCAAAAATATTTCATCTACCTTTAGGGTCATCTTGAAGGTTGACCAAGAAGGGATGATGTTGCAAGTGAACAAGAAGAAAATTGATCATGAATTTGAGGTATGAGGATTGGTATACCTATGCTTGAAGCCTTACTCGTAGAGCAACCTCAAGGGAAGTGGTAGGGAGAATTATATCCAAGGATTAAGGAAACCTTCTCCAAAAATATAGAATGTATTACAAGTTATTGTTCTAAGAAGACTTTGGGAAACAAATCACTGCTGTCCCAAAGTTTCCCTAGTTGGATGATGAGGCAAAGTTGATCATTGATCCAAAGTAGATGATGGACACTATAAACAAATGGTTAAGAGAACAAGTTCTCAATGAAAAATTGGTGAAAAATAGAAGAACATACATGTTGAGGATGCTTCCTAAGAGGTGGAGGACATATTCAAATAATCCACAAGTTTTTCAATGCTTCAAAGGTGAAGCAATTTAGAAGGGGAACTTGTAATCTCAAACTTGCATTAGTGTTGTTATGACAACAGACATTTAAGAAAATCCATATTTTTTGTAAATAATAATCACCTATGGAAGTAGAGAAGAAAATAGCTGAATATATAAATCATGGGGACAAGGGCCATATTCCTACCCTTTCTTATTAACTTAATTTTATCCCCCATGGGAAAACCCTTATCAACTCGAGTGGTTGAAAATAAGTTTACAAAGTATCTCAAGCAGAGAAACCACGCAAATTACAAGTCTTCCAATGTTACGAATTGAACACCACCATTTAGAAGGAATAATTTCATCAAGTAAGAGGAAGACGGTTTTTATAGGAGTAACAAAAAAATCTAATAGTCGACAGAGATACCATACCCCTTTGAAATTAACAATAACAGATACGAAAGAAGTAGAGACAAAAATCTATGAATCTCACAATACCAAATTTTAACGATGCCTATTTCAAATACGCATATATAAACATAATGCAAGCTGGATATCTAAATGAGTAAGAATCCCATAAAAAAATAAAGGACAAGTTCTGAGCCCTTCATTCAATAAACTTTGTACAGAGTTAAATATCCTTTACAACTTACAATAATCCTTGAAGTTTAACCCTAGTGTGGAGTATAGAGAAAATTTACATATCAAATCCTAGTGTCTATCGGCTACAACAACTTCATTGAAGAAGTCTCATAACTAAAAACTAAGATCCTCAAACCGGATTTAAGTCATAACCAAACCATGAAAACATAGTAAATAGGACAAGAAATAATTGTTAACGGTCTTGTATGAAGGACAAAGCAGCTTGCCTCATGATGCAAGTCTAGGGCTTGGGCCTTTCTATATGTCTGGATCTTAGCCTTGCATGGAAAACCCTGCCAACATGAGTGATACATAAGAAGCCACATTAGATGTGTAAACCCGAGAGCTTGGTAAGAATATATAAAAGGAAATAACTCACTGGACATTAATAGAATGAAGCAGTGGCCCGAACACCTGTCCACAAAAGTAGCTAATGGTTATGATTTGAAGGGAAAGTAAAATTTGTTAACTTAATCAACATAGAGGCTTTAAACTTACCCTGAGTGCACATGTGCTAGCCAATGTTGTGCTAGCAACTGAGCCGCCTTTTTCTAGATGAATAATCTCCTAACTACGTTCGCCAACAGGTTATTCTGCTAGCAGGTAAAACACTCTCTTCAGAGCTGAAGTACACATCTTTTAAACATGCAATCTAGTATTTACTACCAGAGCAAGAAACCCTAAGTCAGAACCACCCACAGAGATCAAAACTTAAATCTTAAACTCCACGACATGATAAAATACTGGGTAAAGAGAAAACTTGTTATAACACCAATCTAGATTTTTTAAAAAGGGCACTGTAGATGAGAGAAATTTACCCAGATTCAAGAGCAACGGTCAAGCAGGCCACAATCGAGTTTGATCATATACTCTACATAATGAAGAATATCTGCACTTGGAGAAGGTTAAACAACAAAATATCTAACCAGGAGCATTCAACAAGAAGCCTCTATAAAACCCAAAAATTCATATTCTAACGTGAAACCCTTACCCAAACCTCAGGAACCGAAGAACAAAGCTAGAAGAGAATTAAAGAAATCACCAATAAAGGCGCCCAGATGTCAACAAGCGCCCTCGAAGCTAGGGCGCATTTAGCATATCTATGCAAAATTAAATAATTATGCAACCCCCGCAATAGGGAATTCTGAAACCCCCCACAGGAGACTCATGTGCATTTAAACAAGAACATAAATAAGTCTACAACCCCATGCGCATTTAAATGAGCATGACATCGGCCCGCCGTGCCCTCTTGGGAAGGAAAAAACGAAGACGACATCAACATCCTGTAACCAATCAAATTTAAAAGAAAATACCAATTTTAAAAATTCAATTTAGTACAATATAGTTGAAACTATAGCAACACGAAAAATTATAGGTTCTAAGGGCAAAATAGTAGGGAGTCAACAAAATATATATATCGCCTATCAAGGACATAACAAACAAACCATTTGAGTGGCAATCACAACACCTCGATTTCAGATAGAAAGGAAACATATGTTTGACCATTTTTAACACCTCGATTTCACATAGAACGGAAACATGTTTGACCATTTTTTTCCTAAATATTATTATTGTTAAGTTTTAAAGGGTTATTTTCAGTTGCCAAATTTTATTTTTAGTCTTTTGACTTCCCTAAGTTGATGGAAGTCTGATCTGTTTCTTGAGTAGCCATTGCATACAGAAGGAAGCATGTGACTTGGTAATTCAAAGTCATATAGCAAAAGGACATTCCACAGTCATTTTCTCAGAATGGCATGTTGTGCCGAACTGATTCACAGTTTCATCATTGGTAATGGCCCAACTATTACAGAAACTAAACAGGAAAAACCTGCTTTCGTCCACAGCCAATGGAACTTTCGTCTCGTCTCTTATGACTGAAATATATGGCAAGCTTTCTCATGAATCAGAACATCTGCAGTCTAATCTCAATGCCAACACCAGCCCTGATGGGTTCTGCGAGAACATAAAATTGTTGTCTAAGCAGGGCCAGTTGAAAGATGCACTACACATTCTGCATCTGATGAACCGGCGAGGCCTTCAACCAGACTCCTCTACCTATGCTGCCCTGTTGCAGGGCTGCATCGACATTAGAACACATTCAGAAGGCAAACTGGTCCATGCCCACATCATTCTAACTGGATTTGTTCCAGACACCTACCTTGGTACCAAGCTTTTAATCATGTATGCCAAGTGCAGGAGTTTGGAGGATGCACGCAAAGTGTTTGATGAAATGTCTGAACGGAATGTGGTATCATGGAATGCAATGATCACAGCATATTTTAGGCGCGGGTTCTCGGAGCAGGCATTGTCGTTACTTTGCCAAATGCAGACAGGCGTAGGCGTCTGGCCAGATGAGTTCACGTATGCGAGCATTCTTCCGGCCTGTACGGCCTCAGGGGGTTTGCGATATGGCAGGGAGGTCCATGAAGACGTAATTAGAAGTGGGTTTCAGTCTGATATTTTTGTGGGGAATGCACTGGTGGACATGTATGCGAAATGCGGAAGCATGGAGGATGCGCATAAAGTTTTTGAGAAAATGACTGAAGTAGATGTAGTGTCATGGAGTGCAATGATTGCAGGATATGCACAGAATGGGTATGGCAACGAGGCGCTGAAGGTTTTCAGGCATATGCATTCAGCGGGTGTAGCTCCAAATGCGGTGACCTATGTGGTTATCCTTCCTGCGTGTGCTGATTTGGAATCTCTGGGGTTTGGCAAGGAGGTTCATGAAGACATAGTTAGAAGGGGTTTTGAGTTCGTAGTGGTAGTGTGTAATGCTCTAATAGACATGTATGTGAAATGCAGGAGTATGGATGAAGCATGGAAAGTGTTTGACAAAATGCCTGAACGAGATGTGGTCTCATGGACTTCGTTGATTTCAGGGTATGCACAAAATGGGCATTTAGATATGGCCGTGAAGCTCTTTGAGAAAATGCCTGAAAGGAATGTGGTATCATGGACTGCCATGATTGCAGGATATGTGCAGAATGGGTATTTTGATGAGGCTCTGAGGATTTGGCATCAAATGCGAGTAAGAGGTATACAGCCGAACTCCGATACCTTTGCAAGCATTCTCCCGGCATGTGCTGGATTGGGAGCGCTCCATAAAGGCAGAGAGATCCATGAAGACATAATTAGAAGTGGATTCCAGGATAATGTTTTTGTCGGGAATGCTCTTGTTGACATGTATGCCAAATGTGGCTGCATAGAAGACGCACAGAAGGTATTTGAAAACATGCCTATAAGAGATGTGGTTTCATGGAATGAGATGATTGTTGGATGTGCCATGCATGGGTTTTGTAAGGAGGTACTTCATCTCTTTGAACGAATGAAGTACTCTGGCACAAAGCCAAATCATGTCACCTTTGTTGGTATTTTGTGTGCTTGCTGCCATGCAGGTCTGGTGGATGATGGTTGTCAATACTTTGATTGCATGAGTCAAGATTGGAACTTGATACCTGCAGAGGAGCACTACTGCTGCCTTGTTGACCTTCTTGGCCGAGCTGGACGCCTAAACGAGGCACAAGATTTAATCAACAAAATGCCGATAAAACCTGGTGCTGCTGTGTGGAGATCTTTACTTGGTGCTTGTAGGATTCATAATAATATAGAGCTGGGAGAACGTGCTTCAAGACACCTATTTGAGTTGGATCCTAAGAATGCTGCACATTATGTGCTACTATCAAACATCTTTGCAGCAGCTGGTAGGTGGGATGAGGTAGAAAAGGTGAGAAAAATGATGAAAGATAGGAGGGTAGAAAAGATGCCAGGTCGCAGCTGGATTGAGGTCAATAACAAGGTATATGATTTCTTTGTAGGAGATAAATCTCATCCACAAATGCCAGCAATCTATGCAATGTTGGAGAAATTGTCTGGGCAGATGAAGCAGGCTGGGTATGTGCCTGAAAGAAATTTTGTGCTCCATGATGTGGAGGACGAGCAGAAGGAACACATTCTTTGCCACCACAGTGAAAAACTGGCCATTGTATTTGGACTTATCAACACACCTCCTGGAACACCTATCCGTGTTGTCAAAAACCTTCGAATATGTGGGGATTGCCACTCTGCAACCAAGTTCATCTCCAGAATTGTTGTGCGAGAAATTGTGGTGAGAGATGCAATTCGTTTTCATCATTTCAAGGAAGGACAGTGTTCTTGTGGAGATTATTGGTAAATGCCAAATGAAGCTGGCTTGAAAAAATGAACTGACAACCAAAAACATGTGCATAATAAAGAATGCATATTGTACCCACTATCATACTTGAGATTTGACTATGTTCTTACATCACTCTGACAATGATAGTGCACCACTTAAAGAAAGTACTCTCAGAGTTCTCCCAACAGATCCTGGTCTTGAGCATTTGCCTCAAGTGTTGTAACTCAGAACTGATACCCTTGACAAATTTTATACCGATGACAAGACAGTAGAAGCTACACCATGCCATAGAAAATTTCCTGGCCACAACGTTCATCTCATATATTTCCCACAAAGGTTAATAATTATATTTCTTTGAAGCTATCATCTATATTATATACCATACTTGGAGGCATTCTCATCATTTCCCTATAAATTTGGACTCGATATGGTGAGCTTACCTTTGCTCCTAAATCCAAGCCTTGGCAACAACGATGTTCTTTGCTTTGCTGAAGCGTGGATTATTGGTTCATTATTGTTGTCATATCTCAATGCAAACGGCTTCCCAATAACCTAAAACAGACCATTAGAAATCTTTGTTGAATTATCTATTGCCAATCAAAATGATTTCCAAGAGTCAACTATAGAGTTTCAAGGGGAAACAACTTTTAACTAAGTTCTTTTGCAGTCTTTACTCTTTTATGCATCATTATGATGGCTAACTAGCTTTGTCATGTCTTGTATGAACCAGGATTGATGCCTTCTTGGCCAATAATCAACCAGTTACCATATAATCTCTGGAAACCAAATATTCAACAAATATTGATCCACTTGACATTGTTAGCCCACTTGAAGTCCAAGTCAGGTCTGATGAACTGATGCTGTATCATGGTAGCTCGTCTCTTAATGCTGCAACTATTGGTATATAGAGGGCTTCCATTGTTGCTCTGTGTGTCCAAAGTCAATGCACGTCTCCTTAGATTTGGTATCTTACAGGAGGCAGCATGTGTACGCCTCCACCACATACAGACAGATGTGCAACAATTCTTATGTAGTTGCAAGGTGAGAGGTTACAAAGCCCTACTCCACTAGTGTTAGATTCCAATCAGCCAAAATTATGCCTTTCATCACCCTTCGGGCATTCTGCACTAGCAAACATCTTGTGAGTCAAAATAAACCAAGCTTATGCCCCTCTCAATACCATGCTTTATGTCTGGAAAGGTTTTTTTCTTCTATCCAAGATTCCAAGCTTTGAATACGCACTCCAGGATCTCTTTTTTAATCTACACTTCCAACAATGCAAAATAGGCTACCGGTTTCAAACTGTCATCCTGCTCAATCATTTGCTTCTCTTAACAATCTTGAAATTTGTGGAGTATTATAGACTCTCCTCCTCCTTAGAGCATATCTCTCCCCCCAGTTTTCCACTGTTCTTTCTTTGTTAATGGGTTAAAAGCCCTAACCAAATCAGCGATATTAAATCCAAATATGTTGACATTATCAACTGGGCCACAGGGAAAAGGATTGTTTAGTGCAGAACTTTAAGCTCACATGCATCTTAGACTTTCCCCTTGATTATAAGGCATCACCTAAAGGATGGGGAGGATATCTGCTTACCTTAGTAAGAGGTCAAGCTATAATAACCTCAATGGTTATCTTTCCAAAGTTACTGAGTTTCTTGTCCTTTGATGTCAAGTCCCCTCCCATCAGACCAAGCTAGGAAGAGAACATGACACTAAATCCGGGCATCTAGCCCCATATCGATTAAATAAAACTCATTGATAATAAAAGACATGTACATATGCATATAGTAATTAAACACAACGGAATTAAAAGCATCTACATATCTAACATACATTCAACTTTTTCATGATAGTCATTAAATAAATACATTGCAGAATTTAACACAAGAGAGTACTTATCTTAAAACAAAGTAGTCCCGAGCAACCAACTATGCAACTGCAATGTTCCACCCAACCATAGGCCAGTTGTGCTTATCAATCTCTTGATGCAACTGCCACCCCCAAACTGGGCATGATTTCTACAAGGAAAAGGGGAACAGCAGACTCACACATAGCCAAAATACACCAAAATCAGCCAAGCCAATCCACAGTTGGGTTTATCAGGCTGCTAAGGCAAAGGGAGGGAATGAATTGCTAAGCTAGTGAGCTCAAGCATAGAGCCATGGATACCTCTACAAGATCTATCTAGTTTGGCACCCACAATGCCTACACACCCCACTCAAGGAAGTATTCCCTTCACCAATACACAGTCCCTCAGGCCATACCTTTCATTCTAGTGTTGTCCAAGGTGTGCATGGAAGAGTAGCCAGCCCTTTTGATCTTTCGGAGAGGTTACTCCCCTCACTAGGTTTATCAAGCCAATTATGTCCACTACCACTCCAAATTTCTTGCTCACAGATTCAAACCAAAACAGGGATGCACAAAACAACAAAAAATACAAATGTTGGGCATGAAGAAAACGTTTTTACAGTGAGGTGCCCAATAATAGGGTTTCTACTAGTTTCAGAAAAACGTGGGCAGCCAAAAACGAAAAGCTAAATGAGGAAACAACCCTGGGAAGCTAAATCCGTTTTCAGAAAAACGTCCATGGACATTCCAGGGCAAAAACGACCTCCATAACAGCCCCAAATCGTGGTCCTCCTCTCCCAGCCACTGTGTAACACAAAAACGAGCTCCCAGCCATGGAAAAATGCAGGAAAATGATGAAAAACGTGATGGGGAAAGCCCAGCTAGTTCAGACTGCGTGAGAGAGCAGAGTCCCTGGGTGAAAGATGGCTTTGGGCAGCATTTCGTGGGCGTTTTCTTGCCCAAGGAGCAAAAATACGAATTCCCAGGTTGATGGTTTGCCCATGGATGAAATTGGCTGCCATACCTCTTCATTCCCAAGGCATTAACTACCTCAACCAACTCTTGGAAGAATTAAATGATTGGGTGCATAAGTCAAAATGGGTAGTTGGTGGTTTATGGGTTTTCTCATGAAATTTGGCTTAACACTATTGGCTCAAGGGTTTGAATATTTTTCCTCCCTATTCCTTGTGAAATCGTGCCCCCATCTCTTTGTTGCATTGCATAGCTAGTTGTGGGTATTTCATTAAAATTCGTATTTACATGATATCTTAATTTACATTGTGCATGTCCAGCACAAGAACCATAGGCATCTATTTTTAATTGCCGATACATAAAACGATAAATCGATGGCAGGGCCTTGGCCTTGAGCTCCTCACCATGATTTAATAATGATATTTACATCATTTATAATTTTAATGCAATAGGGTCAAAATCGGGATATTACATTTGATTCTCTAATCGGTCTCCAAATAGCGATCTCATTAAGGACTGATAGACTTGTTCAAATAGTGAAGTGATGGGATTAAACATCACCACTCCTATGTCTGAAAAGAGATCGAGTTATGTTAAATTTCTAAGGTTCTTGAAATTCAAGCTGATGATAGTCTGCAATTTCAGGAAAGCCACTACTGTTGAGAATTTGATTGGAAATTGGAGGAAGACTGGTCAACTTGCAGTTCTCTGACACTTGGCAGTCATCCTAATATTGGTTTTGCTTACCTATAAAGTTTGGTTAGCAATAAACATCATCTACTATAAGTGAGCTACGTCGCAAGCTTGTCATTCTGATATATCGTGGTCTTTATAGAGTCCACAATAAGTGAGCTACGTTGCAAGCTTGTCATTCTTATATGTCGTGGAGGAAGACTGGTCCGCTTGCAGTTCTGACACTTGGCAGTCATCCTAATATTGATTTTGCTTACCTATAAAATTTGGTCAGCAATAAACATCATCTACTGTAAGTGAGCTATGTTGCAAGCTTGTCATTCTGATATATCGTGGTCTTTATAGAGTTCACAATGGTAACCACTAGACACAATGAGTATGTTGGAGCCTTTGTTTTGTAATTATCCAAATTCTGCTGCATAAGAAATCACTTATCTCCCTACTTGAAATCCAACTAGTACAATCCTCTTGTCGAAACCATCAAACACCGGGGTCCAGATTTCTTGGACACATGGGCAGATCCAGAAGATGTAGTTGACATTTACATCACTTTCACGTATTGGGAACTATGTTCTAGCCTCTATTCTTCGGTGCCACCTACCTGTTAAATTATTCTAAAGAAGGCTATACGTGGAGTATTCCAGACCAAAATTCTGTCCTGGGATTGGTTTTCTTCCACAAATCCATTTATCTCAAACATTTGACATGTGTTGTTTAATTTTGTTCTTTATTGAAAGTTCATGTGTTAAGTATTGAATGCCATTCTTCCTTCCTCAATTCTTTATTTTCCTTGGCATTTATTTAATCCAAAAGGGGCACTCTCAAGAATGCCAGTAGTAGATCACTGGCTTCTACTAAGAATGAAGTATACTATGAAATGATTAGTAGGCATTTCGTCCTCTACAAAAGCCCAAAAGGATATGGATATCAATCCATCTATTTCTTCCAAATTCAATAAGTTTGAAAATTATACTAATTCTACAATATTAACCTCGGGTTGAGTCATGACTACTCTTCACAACTTCTAACTAAGAGCCGAACTGAAATATAAATATTCAGCCCTATTCCTTATATCACTCATCATCAGGCACTTATATATTATTATTTTTCCATATATGTTTATTTTTAAGTAGGTGCCTATCTTTTGCAGGAGTACCCCTGGTCATAGAGTGACGTTGCATAAAACCTTAATTATGTTTTCATTGCAGCTTAGTTAGCGAGAAGTTTTGAAGAATAAGGTTACAGACTTCCGAAAAACCCACCCTTTGTTAATTCGTGTCACCATAGCTTGAAGACTCGACTTTTAGAAATCGGAAAGAATGGTGCTTCAAGCAGTTCGATCAGAGAACGTGATTTGCGTGACACGAGCATGAAGGCTCAATCCTTCGCTGATAAAGTGCTCGAGTATACTCGGCCCGATTTTGTAGAACCCACTGCTGAGTTGGAAATTCGTTTGACAGTGTAACTACATTAGTCCGAATGATAAGGCAGAAGGGATATTCTTTAAGGGTAAGTAATGAAGCAATTCAGAAAGGAAAAGCGCGAAAGGAATTCAGAATAAAAAGAGATAAAGGACTTTGGAATAGTAAAGAAGGAAGGGAAGAGCTTCGTTAATTCGCTGACTGATCATTCGAAGCTCTGAGACTTTGGTATTGGGACTTCGACATTCCAAGGGACGATCAAAGACTTCCTATTATTCAGTCGTTGATTATGTCTCTGAAGCAAATCACGATGTGACGCCTAGCAAAATCGAATGGTGAATCTGATATTACAGAATTCTTTAGGAATAATTTGATCAATGGAATTCCTAAAGCTAATAGTCAGATTGATGGACTATTTGAATTCCGTTGTTAAGCAGTTTTGGGAAGAGACACTAAGATCCCTCAGTAACATTGTAAGTTTGTTGAAAACCCAATAATATGGCATTAGAATTTAAATAAATATCCCCTCGAATTTCCTTCTCGTCATTTGCAAATTTTGTGTTTGGTATTGTGGTTTCCTTCCCATTCGTGGCATTGTGCCTTGTATCACTATTCGCTATTATGTAACAATAAGTCGGAAAGCTAAAGATATTGATATTGGTGTAACGCTATTAAAATTTGAAGAGAAACCAACTTCATTTTAAAAAGATGAAGATATGATAGAATTGCATAGCATGAGAGATGAAGAAGAGATGAAGAGGCACCAATGGATCATAATTATAATGAAGATATAATAGAATTACATAGCATGAGAGATGAAGAGGCACCCAACATAGATGAAGTGGCACCAAGCATAGATGAAGAAGCAACAATGTTAGATGAAGGGTTTGAAGTTTATAGAATGTTGAATGAGGGTCTAAAGTTCTAAACGATGATTAGGCCAAGTCGGTGGAGGATGTTTTAAAACCTATGTATGCTAATTTCAAGTTAAGTTATTTGACAACAATCCTTCAAATTCTTAACTTGCAAGTGGTGCATGGTAGGACAAATTAGAGTGTAGATGAGTTATTGACATTATTAAGGTAGTTGTTACCACGTGACTTTGCATTGCCAACAAAATGAAGTCAATAAAAAAAGCAAATCACTAAACTAGGCTTAGGGTATGAAAACATCCACACATGTGTGAATGGTTATTTTGCAAAAATTTTGCATGTGAGATTGAATGCCCGAAATGTGAAGGGAGGAATAGACCAAGGTTGAAATCAATCGTGGCTCCTAGAAAATTTCTTCGCCACTTTCTGTTAATCTCACGATTACTCCAAATGTATAGGTGCGGAGACATTGCTGAACTTATGCAATGGCATGCCCAAAATAAGAGCACTGATGGAAAAACGACATGTTCTTGATTCTAAGATGTGGATGGAATTTGATAATAGATGGTCTGATTTTGCCCAAGATCCTCGTAATTTGGGTTTGGCTCTAGATGGGGTGAACCCATTCTCATATCAAAGTGTTAAATTTTCAGAATTTACTTCAATCTGATCTAGGATCTTAATTGAGAGAACAACATGTACAGCATATCAATCATGGACACAATAATGCAAGCACACAAGAGACACAGAGTTTACTTGGGGAAAACCATAAAGGTGAAAAACCCCAATAACTTCCTCAGAGATAGATAGAGCAATGATACAACTAGAATACAAGAGATAGTCTTCTCCTAGCAGCAGAGCCTCCTCCTCCACAAGTGCGTCACTCTCCAAAGTGTGAGTGAGAGAATAGAGTGTGTAAAATGAGAGAGACACACTCTCTATTTATACACTAACTTGACTTGACCTTTACTCAACTAGGTCGGCCTCAACTTAACCACTTAACATAATGTTGAATGGGCCGACCCCCACTAGGGTGGTCTAATAACCCTTTGACCCACATGGTCGACCCCCAATAGGGTGGTCTAATAACCCTTTGACCCACATGACTTATACAGGGCCAACCCCAACAAGGTGGTCTAATAACCCATCAAGTATAAGTTACGACACTTACAATATAAATGACGACACTTCCGTATAGAGGAATAATAACATCTCTATAGGAATACAATATACATATATGTGAAATACATTCCGAAATTACATATACATCAACACTCCCTCTTAACTAGGAAGGTATTTCTCGACACAGGTCTTCTAGCACAAGTCATCTTCTCTGGATCATCGTCACTGGATAATCGTCATCGAGTCATCATCATTGTCACTGCTGCTGCTATCTCAATCAATCTTTGAATCTACTCGTCATAGGAAGTTCTACAAAGC
The DNA here is from genome assembly GCA_027924585.1 of Larix kaempferi. Lineage (NCBI taxonomy): Eukaryota > Viridiplantae > Streptophyta > Pinopsida > Pinales > Pinaceae > Larix > Larix kaempferi. The sequence goes on from BSBM01000510.1 coordinate 3,376,771, forward strand.
CAGTCCTTTTTCACACTGGATGTAGGCCCACCACCTGCAGGTCTTCATCATCTGTGCGAACGGTCTGATAGAGGTGGCCTCTCAGGACTAATTTTATGTGCGGATGCAATACCGGAAAGAGTATCCCAAGAACATTTATGTGCCTAAGCACGACCAGCAAGATCTCCCAGGACTGATTACATGCATCTCCTCCACAATACCTTTAAAGAGCATCCCAGGAACATTTATGTGCTACAACACGACCGACAAGATCTCTAAAGAGCATCCCAAGACTTATTATGAGCACACAGCTCAACCTCTCGGATCTCCAAGACTAATTACATGTGGATAGACAAAACCTTTAAAGAGCATCCCAGGAACATTTATGTGCCACAGCACGACCGGCAAGATCTCTAAAGAGCATCCCAGGACTAATTACGAGCACACAGCCCAACCTCTCGGATCTCCAGGACTGATTACATGTCTCCGTAGTAATACCTCATCCCAGGACTGATTACGAGCACACAGCTCAACCTATCGGATATCTGAGGATTGATTACATACTACATAGAAATACCGGAAAGAGTATCCCAGGAACATTTATGTGCCGCAGCACGACCGGCAAGATCTCCCAGGACTGATTACATGTTATTTGCACAACCTGCCACATATCATCTCTGACCTCCAAGTATCAACCTGATACTCATGATCCAACGGATCATCATCGCACAAAGCATCATCCTGATGCTCATGATCACACTGATCATCATCACTGTACCATCCTGATACATATCATCTGGAGCAACACCCTGAAGCTCGTCATCATGATCATCCTAATCATACAATGCATCCACCTGATGCATACCAAGTATCTACCTGATACATATCATCATACATGATCCACCTGATCATACAGTGTATCCACCTGATACAAATACAAATACATGATACATATCAACATACATGATCTGCCTGATCATACAATGTATCCACCTGATACATATACAGATACATGGTCCAAGCATCCAACATGATGCATATACAAAATACATACAAATTATCCAACCGATCATATCGAACATCCAACATGATGTGTACATACATATACATATAAATGATCCAACTGATCATATCCAACATCCAACATGATGCGTACATACATATACATATAAATGATCCAACTGATCATACAAAGCAGAAACTAGAACATCATTCTGATGCTCATCATCCATGATCCTCTTGATCATCATAGCATCATCCACTTCAGATCATCTCATCGTCCATGAAACACAGCCCAGATGCACATCATCCAACACTTACACCACCGACATGGGAGAACACATCTACCACCATTCAGGGAAGGCTCCAGCCCTTACTTTTTTTCACCATGGGAGAACACATCTACCACCATGTGAAAAATGGCTTCAGCTCTTGCATCTACACCATGGTAGAACACATCTACCACCATGTGAGAATGGCTCAACAATTACATCACGACCATGGGAGAACACATCAACCATGTCAGAAAAGCTCATGTGCATCTGCATCTTCTGGACTCATCACTTCCCTTTGGAAGGAACTTCGATCTGAAGTGCACCAAGCCTCTCTCTGAAGTACTCAAACTGCACTTTGGCCAACGGCTTGGTAAATACATCTGCAACCTGCTCATCCATTGCAACATACTCTGCTTCGGCTGTACTCAATGCTACGCAGGACTACTTCCTGCTAAACCAAGAGATCACATCTGATCCCATACTGAAGCAACACCCACATGTGCTCTTCTTATCTGTAGCACTGCCTGCCTAGTATAAATCAACATAACCCTGCAAGTTAAACTTTTGATTCGCGTCATACTTGAGCCCATAGTCAACCGTACCCATCAGGTACCTCAGAATATGATTTACAGCAACCAGGTGAACACTCATCGGATCTATTGGGAACTGGCTCAATGTGTTCACCACAAAGCAAATATCTGGTCTCATGTTCGTCAGGTACATCAAGGACCCAATCATCTGACGATACACAGTGACATCAACCGGATCAGATGAAGCATCACATAGAAGCTTCAGGTTCGATGCCATAGGTGTGGCCATGGCCTTGCAGTCCATCATCCCGAACCTCTTTAGGATCTCTACTGCATATTTTCCTTGTCCAAGGAAGATTCCATCTGCACTCTGCCACACCTCCATATCTAGAAAGTGGTGCATCATACCCAAGTTCTTCATCTCGAACTTGGCAGCAAGCTTCCATTGCGTGTCTGCAATCAATCTATCTTCACCTGTGATAAACAAGTCATCCGCATACAAAAGTAGTGTCATTGGATTTCCTTCCTCAACCTTGTAGTAAAGGTTGGAATCCGCTTTACTCTTGGTAAAGCCCAAACTGGATAGAAATCTGTCTATCCTACCAAGTTCTACACACATATATGACTACACCATTCAAGAAGGCTGTCTTGAAATCCATCTGGTGTATCTTCTATTTCATCACTTTTATATTTCTCTATGCTACCATCTGCAACATGCTTGATCTGATAGTTCCATTTGGAAGTCACAACAGAGTTCCCTTCAACTCTTGGGACCGCATCCCAAACATCGTTCTTCATGATCGACGGATCATGGCATTCTTCCCGTATCCTGGGAACTTCAATATCTTCGATAGATAATTTTGTTGCTTAAACAAATGTTGTAGTCCTTCTTTTGTAGGTGAAGGTATACGGTCTTTTCTACAAAACAAGTTAAATTGCATGATTAGAAACATCTCATAATTTTCAGACAAATTCTTACACATAAAGAAATATGTCATACAGTCATGCAATTATCTTAGCCAATGTTTCAATAAAACATTTATCCATGTTCCACAACTTTCTAGATGCCTTCCAGTCTCTACCAGAACATTGTTAAGAGTTTGCACTACTCCCAACATGTCAGCAAAGAGGTCTCATTCTAAATAAGTAGCATTGGAATGTTGTACAGTGTCATAGGCCACTTACCCATCACATGCATATTAGTAGTAAGCTGTTCATCAATGCAATCATTCTAATATGCATAATACACATCCTAAATCTAGGAACATAAGCATATACATCATTGAATAATATTATTTAAACAAACAAGTATGTAAGGAATGGTAATTAAAATACTTATCTTTGTTTGTTTGTTGGGTGGCCTCCCTCTAAGTCTTTGCTTCCTTGCAGGAGCTGCTGAAGTACTTCTTCTACACCTTTTTGTTGTGGAATGCAGAAGGTTGGTCAACTCCCTCTGGATATCTACATCCTTGCAGAAACTACTGGAGTATGCTCCTTTGCTTTCTTCCAGGAACAAATGGAGTGTGCTCCCTCTTGATCTTTGCTTCCTGGATTACCTGTCCTTGAACTTACATCCATCCTTAATCACTATGCATGCTTATTAGTATCATCATTGTGTTATCCTTGAGGTCTCATACATAATCACACATTTATTAGTATAATCTTAATACTATCAAAACACAATAGTCTTAAACATGTATAGTCATGATCATTCATAGATAATAAACATTAGTATTCAAGGTTTCAAAGAAGTCTTCTTTTACTCATGCATATTCTTATTTGATCATAGGACTCTTCTGATTAGTTAAATCACCAATGCATAAACCCGTGATTACTCAAACCTATACCTTCATGATTCTTCTGGTTAGTCATGTCATCAATTATGGTAAGAAACATAATATGCATATAACCATGACTATTCAAACCTATGACTTCATGAATAATCATTATCAACAACACAACAGTATAATATCCTAACACAAGGTAGGATTCTAGCTTGATATAGGAAAAACATACCTGGATTAGCATGCTAGCTAGTTATGTCTAGCATACCCGCATAATGTCTTCTGGTTCTCTTCAGTGACTTGAGCTAGTAACCTGCATGTCTCATAGGTTAACCATTGTAGAACCAAGTTATACATACCTCGAAAGTAGATCTTCTATGTGATCCATGACAATGGATGAATCTTTATCTTCATGTCACCATGATCATATGTTCTTGAAGTAGAACATGATTTGTCTTTCTTGGTGTACCTTTTATGTTAGCGAACAACATAAACCTCATACAACATCACAATCCATTAATACATTCATAAGTGTCAAAACCTTAATCAATGAATATCTTCTATTAAGGTGATACGACAAGTCTAGTAATTAATCAAGATTGTACTATAATGATATGAAGACAAACATATGATAAAATTAACCATGAAACATACCTGTAAGCCATACCTGTCAAGGTTGCTTGTAATCTTCTTATGGAAGGCCTTAGCCTCATCTCCCTTTGAGACAGGAACTTCTTCACTTATGCAGGTGACCAATCCATCTTCTTCTAGGATTAACCCAATCCACTTGATTTGCAAGAATTGGACCTAGAGTTGGATTAGGGTTTGTCAAAGAAACCCCAAAAATTCAAACTTTGAATTTCAAACTTTCGAAAGGATAGAAATATGCGTCTTGATGAGCTGATCAAGTTGGTATATTCAGAATTTGAAAACTGCAAAGTTTCACCCCTCAAAATTTCCTTTTAGATTTTTGGATTCACTAGGGAGGACCCTGAATTAGGGTTTGAGTTTCCCGGAGCTTCACCCAACCAAAAGATTTGATTCAAAACTCTAAGCTTCGATTTTTCTGAGGAGCTTCCAGCCGTGGTCACAAATTTCCAAAATTCCAATTTTTGCAGAAGCCCTAATTTTCCATCTTTCCGATCAAAGTCCCGAACTGGGGTTTGATCAAGCCTGGCCTTCTGCCCAACCAAAAAATCTGATCTTGGTCTCTAAATTTCGATTTTGATGAGTAGCATCCAGCCGTGGTCTCCAATTACAAAAATTCCAACTTTCTCCGAAGCCCTAAATTCCGGAAGCCATGAATGAAGGTACTAAAAAATAATTCTGTTTTGACAGAAATATGTACCTAATTGTTTCTGGTGTAACTCTGAACTTGTCGATCCACAAGGTCTGAAAACTTTTCCTGAGATAGCCCTACCTATTATCTTTCCATCCCGACAGGTCTGAGCTCAATTGGATTCTCTAAGAGAGACTTATGGCAAGTGTCGCAACATGACCTGTTTATGGGATAATACAGGAGAGCGAACTTGTACGACGTGCCATGTGTCACTGGTTCAACTTCGACCTCTGAAAACTTTTCTTGAGATAGTAAAGTCTCTGTACTACTTGTCACTTTTTACGAAATTTCATTTGGAGCTTCCTATCCCAAGTTATGACCTTTTTCCCAAGGTCACCTGATTTTGACTTAGATCTGGAAGAGGCAAAAACCCTATATTGTACAGATCATAAATCACAAAGTGCAACGAATTAGAGGTTGTCCCTTGGACACAAGGTACATGGGGATCTGATCTTCAACCTGTAAAGGTTTCAGATCTGAAAACTTCGCCAAAATGGATTTATAGAGAAAGTGCTACGATGACTGGTTTTTGCTATATCAAGCCCTAGCATCGTAAGTACAACAAGTGTCATACATGCCATATCATGCCTTCTTTCAGGCTAGCTCTGATACCATGTTAAATTTTCAAAATTTACTTCAATCTGATCTAGGATCTTAACTGAGAGAACAACATGTACAGCATATCAATCATGAACACAATAATGCAAGCACACAAGAGACACAGAGTTTACTTGGGGAAAACCATAAAGGTGAAAAACCCCAATAACTTCCTCAGAGATAGATAGAGCAATGATACAACCAGAATACAAGAGATAGTCTTCTCCTAGCAGCAGAGCCTCCTCCTCCACAAGTGTGCCACTCTCCAAAGTGTGAGTGAGAGAATAGAATGTGTAAAATGAGAGAGACACACTCTCTATTTATACACTAACTTGACTTGACCTTTACTCAACTAGGTCGGCCTCAACTTAACCACTTAACATAATGCTGACTGGGCCGACCCCCACTAGGGTGGTCTAATAACCCTTTGAACCACATGGCCGACCCCCAATAGGGTGGTCTAATAACCCTTTGACCCCCATGACTTATACAGGGCCGACCCCAACAAGGTGGTCTAATAACCCATCAAGTATAAGTTACAACACTTACAATATAAATGACGACACTTCAGTATAGAGGAATAATAACATCTCTATAGGAATACAATATACATATATGTGAAATACATTCCGAAGTTACATATACATCAACACAAAGTACTAAATGGTCAACTTAGCCAGTGCTTTTAATAAATTATAACTTGCGTCCATGGTTAGCAACTAAACCATTTTTCTTAATGCTATCATTGATTATACCAAGAAGAAAAAGTGTGACTTCTGATACAATCTATGTTTATTTGGAGCCGTTATATGATGAACTAATGGAATTGTGGAAAGGAATTGAAGCAATTCATTTTTTAAGGAATGGTCATTCAATGAAATTCACTTTAAGAGCTTCCTTATTGTTTACGATTCACGATCTTCCTATATATGGCACATTGATTGGTCTCACTGTTCATGGATACCATGGATGTCCTGCTTGCAAATTTAAGGATCTTGTAAGGCACTCAAAAAGTTTTCCTAATTGTATTTATTGTGGGCATCGTGCTTACCTTAAAATGGATCATCCATATCGTCGACAAAAAACATGTTTCAAAGGTCAATAAGAGAATGGTGAAGCACCATTGCTACTAACAAGTGAGTATATAATTGAGAATGGACAAAAAAGAATGTTGTTTATTGAAAGTGGTGGGGTTTTTGATAGTAGAGATGATCCATATAATGAAACTGATGTAAAACGATTGTGCATATTCTATAAGTTGCCATACTTTAAGGATATAGCCATTAGGCATAATGTTGACTTTATGCATACTGAGAAAAATGTAGCCTATGCTATTACAGAAACTATTTTTTGTGCTTTTGATATTGTTTCATTACATGAAGACTTTCAACAACTAAAGATTCATCGGAATATTTGGATTGAAAATTATGATGATACATATAGAAAACCTAGTGCTCCTTATGCCTGGGCAAAGGAACAATGTGCACAATTTTTGAAGTTGATGTCTCAAACTCGCTTTCCCACTGGATATGTAATTAGTAGTATTAGAAGTCAAACTGACATTAATAGTTTAAGAGGCTTCAAGACCCATGACTTTCACGTCATAATCGAGAATATTTTACCTATTGTAGTCAATATATCAAGTTTAGCAAAGGGGCCAAGATTGACAATTATAAGGTTGGGCCTAGTATTAAAGAGAATGAGTTTACATGTATTAGATCCTTCAAACTTTGATAATTTGAGGGAGAAGGTTGTTGAATTCATTTGTCTATTGGAACTAGAATTTCCACCAACAATCTTTAACATTTCTATGCATCTTTTGATACATCTAGAATATAAACTAGAGCATTGTGGCCCAGTAAGAACGAGATGGATTTATCCTATAGAATGATATATGAAGGTTTTAGAAAAATTTGTTCGTACTAGGGCAAACACGGAAGGCAGCATGTCCAAGGGATATTCAATGCAAGAGGCCATGGGATTTTGTACAGAATATATGAAGAATTTTAAAAAAGTTAATTGATGTGTATGGGATGACCATGAAGAGAAGAGAGTTGCAAGTGAAGTATTATAAGGCAATGGATGTCATTTCAAGCTATCGCTTGAAGAAAGAAGCGCGACGCATGCCTATGTTCTTCAAAACACATCTTCATTTGATAAGTGGCGCAGGTGAAAATATATTTTACACAATAATTTATTTATTCAATTTCATTTACACTTTTATATTATTAATCTTACTATCTTGTACATTTATATTCTATGTAGAGAATACAAAGGAGAGAATAAAAAATGGATTCGACATCCACCTCAAAAGCACAGACATCGTGATTTGATTGGAGGACGTGATTATTTTCCAAAATTTAAAGAATGGATTGTTGATGCAATCTGTAATGCGGAACAACAAAGTCGATCTAATGACGGAGGAAATTGATATTTCACAGTCTCCACATTTATGGGCTTGGTGTTTTAATGGAATGTGGGCCTATGGTAGTCATTTAAGAGTCGAAGAAAGGGACAAGGGAAAGGGAAATTGTGAATGTGTTGTTAGTGTTGAATTTCAACATGAAATTGAGAATAAATTTTATGTTGGATTCATCCAAGAAATTATTCAAGTTGATTATAGTGAACATAGTCATATATTATTAAAATGTAAGTGGATCAAACCATCGGAAACAACATGACGAGTATGGATTTGTACATGCAAATACGAGGCAATTTTTATCAGAGATTGATGAGTCGTATGTTTCCCCTATTCAAATTAACCAATCATTTCTAATTGATGGCGTAAGAAGCCCAGGAAGGTCATTTTTCATTCAAACAGAGTCTCATTCAAAACAAAAATCATGGAAATTGTCGATATAATGGCTGATGGGAAATATGATAATTTAAAAGAAACATTGGAATAAGTGGTTGAAGATGATGAAAGAGTGTTTGAAGAAGAGACTTTGATTCCCAACGAAGAGATTTCCAAAGAGAATGCAGTATTGCATGTCACATATGAGGATGATGAAAATCAGGCAGATGCATACATGAGTGATGGGGATTCTGATACTGGTAGCAATGTAGATGATTATGATGATGATTGTCACCTTAACGTGTTATCTTGTCACCTAAACTCTAGTTATATGTATGATGTAATTTATTATTGAATGTAATATTAAAATTCATAGATGTTGAATACAATTTGAATATATAGAAATGCATACCATGTGGTAGGTAGTTCCCCATAATTATGTTTTGAGATCTTGATGGAAATTATACCAATCACATCTTGAATGTGTGGTTGATTTATTTTATTTGTATCAGAAGCCTCGTATCTGTGTTTCGAGTGTTAAATACTAGACAACACATATTTCAATTATGTAGTGTTGATTTTATAATTGAGAATTACATCCTAGATCTACAAGTTGAGTAAAGAATTAATTTGGATAAATTTTGCTTTGAAATTGGTGTAGGTTATAGTGTAAAACCGGGATGAGCATATCAAACCTAAACTCTATTGCATGTTAACTATGTAGGTTTAAATGACAATGAGAACTAAATTTACAACTACATGACTTTGAAGTTATGATGCATTGCTCATTACAAAACTTTGGCTTCCCACAATAGCTTCACCACTCTCAGAATTCTAGGCTTGAATGTTCAATTTGCTTGGCACATCCATCCATCTTCTTGCACTTCTTGTTTTTGTACTGTAGATAATGGTTTTCAGTGTGCACAGTTAGCTTTACTTGGTTCAACAATGTCTTTATCGTGTAACACAGTATCCACTGAACTTGTCTTGGGAAAAACAAAAGCAGTAGGAACACTAACTTGTATCCTTGATATATCCTCTAGTTCTCGATCTTTAGAGGCCATAAGTCCACTTGTTCCACTGTCCATGTAAATTATCGCAGCTTTCTCCATGGAAGAAGTTGGTTTCTCGTTATATGTATGTGCCATATTTTCACTAGTCTGTGGTGCCAATGAAGATGATAAAGGAGAAAAATCCTCTTCTCTTTGATTCAAGCTTACGGACATCTCTGTAACACTTACCTGAGAATATTCAGTAGTTTTTCTTTTCCTAACATACTCATTATCGTTCTTCAATTCCACATCTATGACTGCAAACTCCTCTTCCTTGACATTTTTATATCATGATCCTTGCTCTTTCAATAGTGCTTTATTTTCATCATGGTTGTTACCTTGAAATTTGGTTGGAGATTTTTCTTTGGTAAGTACATCTAGAGTCTGAGACTTCTCTAAAATCCATGGAGAACTAACCACTATCTATTCATTGTCATTTCCTAGCAATTGCACTTCATCCAGATGGTTGTCCTATAAAACCTCAAATTCTTGCTTATGAGGATTCTCATTAATATCAACCAAAGGCTTTGACACCTCTTACATTCCAACCATTGTGATGTCTTCTTTGGTTGTCTCCATAACATGCTTTTGTGGAATAGCCTTCATATAGAGGACATCACAGATGTCAATATTGGGACACTTGAGCATCAAAAGGTTCTCAAGTTAGGTGCTACTCTTACTCAAGAAGAGATTTGACATTACACTAAACTCTTAAAAGGCTATGAGGATGTATTTACTTTGGAAAAAAGGGATATGATATGTATGGATCCCTCCCTTGTGTCACATAACTTGCCTTCAAAGTTGAACTCTAAGCCCTTGAAGCAAAAACTCTATAGACATAGGCCTAAAGTGAATGCTATGGTATACAAGGAGATTCAAAAGGTCCTAGAAGCATTGCTCATTCAACGCATTGATTATCTTGAGTGGTTAGCAACTATCATTCCTGATATGAAGAAGAATGGAACTATAAGGGTCTATATCAATTTCAAATATCTTAATGCTACTAGTCCTAATTATGTTTTTTCTCTTATATTTATTGTCCTATCTTCTCTTTTATAGGTAGACACAACACTAACTCTAGTTGATGGATCATAAGCAAGGGGGTAAATGTCATTCTGATATAAGAAACATTCTTGTATAAAGGTACCCTTAAGAGCAGGTGTAACTCTAAGAAGCTCAGCAATTGATATGTTAGCTCTCATTGTATTCAAATCACCAAGGATGCTATAGGTATTCTTCATAGGTACTCTATAATCATTCTTTAGGTTAGGTTTATCAGCTAGATTCCCTTGGACATTATTTACTCCTAGTTGAGTGACATTTTGATCATTTGTCTTTGGAGGGTTTTTTATTTGGCTTTATCCCCTTATACCCACATTTTTAGCATTTCAAACACAACAATTCATATGGTGTTCCTTCATTTGTGCAGAAGACTGGTCGTTTAACTGTATTTACTGTTTTTTATTCATTTTTATTTTATATTTTAAAATGTTTCGTATTAATTGTACAAATGTATGATATAGAAATGTGATGGTTCTTCCACTGTTGTTCTACTAATTCAAGTACTTGATTTATACATTATTGTTTATGTGAATTGTTGGACTTTGGGAGGTGAAGAAAAAGTGTGTGAGGCGTAAATTAGATGAAAATTATAAAGCTGAAATCTTGACAGAATATGAGCGCCTTCGTAGAGAATGTGTGACCAAGAATGATGAATATTTATCGTTTCTTGGTTTGAAAAATAGGCAAGTTGTTAATCCAATTAAGTAGTATATTATTTGTTTAATAGTGCTTAATGTTTTATATACAAGAAATTTATGTATATAAATACTAATATGATATTTTTGTTTTATAGGCAAGAAAAATTTTGCATAGAAAAACCAGAGAAAAAATAAAGGGAAAGTAAAGATATAACGCCGCCAACTCATAGAAGCCATCGCATTTGTGATTCAACAAATGTAGTTGATGAAAGAAAGAGATGTGGTGATGTGCAGCCTGATATAGCACATGGTGATGTGTAACTTGATATAGCACATGGTGATGTGGAGCATAATAATCTATTAACACAAAGTCTAAAAGAGATTATCGATCAACATGAGAAAAAAGAATGTAGATCAAGTCTACATATCATTTATTCAAAATTAGAACATGTTTGAAGGCACATCTACGGAGACCAATACTAAGATAACTACTAGCACACCTAATGTGGCCAAGGAGCATGCAATTCCGGTTAATGCAAGTCATAAAGATACATCGCTTACATTTGGTGTGCCTCAAAATAAACCTCTTGCATATACAAATTTTGATGAAACTGGACCAAACAGAAATATTGGTATTGGTTCAAAAGATGTGTTCGCTTTGGTTAAAAGACAAAGAATGAGTCAATATTGGTATATATCTAAAGAGAGTAATTCAAGAAAAGAAACTTTGGAAGGTAAGAAGCCCTTCTTGGTTGAGTGTCGAAAGATGGTGATCCCATTGGGAAAAATGCCGCAAGGTGGTTCACTGAGTTGGGTACAAGATGTAGGGCTCATTTGGATATTTGCAAATCAAAGTTTTCAAAGCAAGATACAATAACTGTGGAAACTGTTATACAAAAAATGGAAAATTCTTTTGAGACTATTGATGGAAAAATCTCTAGAAAATATTGCAAGCAAAGGATGAGAATTCTGACGAACAATTTTATATGCAACTACAGAAAAATAATCATGGATTGAAAACAGAGGACATACTCCTCTCTAACTCCCAGACAGTGGGAGGCGTTGAAGGAAACTATGTGTTCCTCAGAATATTTTTCAAATAGGAATAGAGGCAAGAAAGCAAAAGATACTGTGAGGGATACATATTCATTTGGTCAAGGCGGGTTGCAGGCCAAAAAAAAAATGCAATAAGTGTATGGATTTTTGGTTGAATTTATGTCATGTTATTTACTTGGATTTGTTCACTGAACTAATTGTATGTTGAAACTTGACATTGTCTTTTAGGTGTTAAATAGTAACAAAGAACCAAGTGCAGAAGATATTTTTAATTATATGGCAGCATTAGGTTCTAGTAAATTTGATAGTAAGATCAAGCATAAATTTGGATTGTCACCAAATATTTCATAGCCATTTGTTGGAGTTGAAAGAAGCAAAGTAAGAGCCGTTGTATGGGTACCAACATGTAATGTGTTTCATATACGGGATCAATGAGACACTTTCACAATTGGTTGTGTCAGTTAAGCCTATAGTTTCTGCATGGAATGAGCATAATTCCAGTGATTAAGGTAAGAAGCTCTATTGATCCCATTTCTTATTGTTTGACCATGGGTATGCCAATGTCCATCAGGAATTGTCCTCATGGCCCAGTTTCTTGTATTGATGAAGTGTTTAAGCATGTTTTCATTTCCAAACTGAGGCTTGGTACCTGTAATCAAACTTAGAGATTCTACAGTATCAGTAATCATTAATACTCTGATCTAAACTAAGATATACGTATTCAATGGTGTAACCTAAACTATAATTCATGTAGAGGACCCAAATAATCTTTAATGATTAGAATATAATCAGGGGTACGATCTAGGTCCCAAATAAGGTAGCTGATCTCTTTCTGGAAATTTTAAATTGTAGGAAAGGTCAATAAGGAAATTATAGAAGGGCTCTGATACTTCATTTGATGTTTGATTGATGACAAATCAAAGTTTTTCTTGGTTAGGGAATTCCATTATAATCCACTTTTCTCTTGTTTTTGGATTTGTAGATAGCTGCCAACTATCATGTTTCCCAATATTGTCTTAGAGTGTGTTTAAGTTGTGTAAAAGGCTAACATAGTCACTCCACTATTGAAATACACATCATTCATAGATTGAATGTTTTGACTATTTTGATCCCCAGAACTACACCTAATATCTTCATACTCTACCTTGAATTCTTGTGGAATTTGTATGGATAGCTTTAAATTTGACTTTAAAGTACATTGATTCCTAAGCAAATACATATTCCAATTGTTCTTATTTCATTCATTTTCCTCTCACAATGGCTTTGCCTCAAGTTTTGGAGAGTGTTAATATGCACCAAGTCTTTTTCTTGGGATCCTATATGTCCAACAAGATTTGAAATGCTTTTACTATCATAATATTTCCCTTCCTAAAGTAGAAACCCCTTGTAATTTTCTTAGACACACAGTTAGAGCCAATAGATCAATTAGATCAAAATATTTCAATTGAATGGTACATATGTTTCTTGACCTTCCTCTTTTTTCATGGTTTTTACCTTGTCATTAGTCTCCATCCGGGTAGGTTTATTCTCTACCTCAAGGAAACCCATTTTCACCACTAGTAGTTCTAGTTGTTGCACATTCAATGGCACTTTTGGCATCATGCATATTAACATCAACACTAACACAAGCTGTAGATTTGCTGCCAACACTCCAACCATTCCCACTTTCTATAATTATCATAAAGATAGTAGTATGTTTCCTTTATCAAATACCAATTTTAGTGTCTAATTGTTAGACATCAAAAACATGCCCATGTTGGATGTGTTTCACCACCATCAACAATTGACTTTTAATGCACTCAATATGCATGCAAAAGCTTGCCAATCTTGGAAACATACCATCATAACCAAATTGTGGAGTTTCATGAAAGCAAGAGATCATCCTAAACAAATCTATTTTTTAACATCATGACCTGCAGCCAAATCCTGTAACCCAACAATAACCTTTAAAGGATTTGGGTCTATAAACACTTTGCCCAATTAATGTACAACTATTAGCCAAGTCACATTGAACATAATTATTTGTCGAGCAGATGAAGTTTGGTTCAATATTGCATGAAATTCTGGTTTGGATTTCAAGTCAAGCATTCGATCTGCTTTGTCCAATATCACAAATGAAACCTCACTAATGTTGTAGAAGTCATTATCCATTAAGTCCTTCAAACACGCCGGAGTAGCAACAACTATGTCCACTATAGACTTCATATCATACTTATGTTGTTCTTTAGAGGTGCCACCATACATGCAAACATAATTCACTACACAGGAATCTACAACATTAGAAAAAAGATGTGCAAGCTCTCTCGTAGGTGAAAGAACAAGACAATATGGAAAATACTTTTTAGTTGTAATTCTATTCACCTTTCTTAATATGTGTACCAATGTTGGTGCACCAAATGCTATTGTCTTTCATGATCTGGTGGTTTTTATGCCAATGAAGTCTCTACCATCAAGAAGGAAGGGCCAAGCATGTACCTTATTGGGTGATGGCCAAAAGACTAGCCTCCTCAAATGTGGACTATGTCATTATACATACTCAGTAAATTGTTGTAATGTATCAGGTCTTTGCCCCATCCTTCTTTCATGCTTTCCCATAGCTGCATACATTGCTTGCACACCGAGCTTTCCGATAAATCCTCGTAAGGTAAGTCAAAGTTGCCTAATTGAGATCCAATTACTTTGTTCATATCTTTGAAGGGATATTTAACGACTGATCGTATGTAGATCGTATCTCTACATTTTCCAATGACGGATATAGGAAGCCACACCTTGACATCGGAGTGGTAACCATGGCATCCTCTTGTGACATTATAGGCTACCACATTTATTTGAAAGTCCTCATTGTTGTTTAGTTGTTGGAATATCAAGTAGACTTTTTCCCAACATTTAATATCATTTCAAAATGGCTTCACTCGGGTCTATTTACGTAGGGTTCACATTTCAGGCAGTCTGCAGTCTCCAATATGGAGTGTGATACCAATCTCCACTATACAACATAGTCTCTCTCCAATAGGCATCTCCACATTGCTCGCTCCAGGGGTGGTGGTTGCAATTTCTAGCTAATTTGGTTGTTTACAACATTCTTTTTTCTTGAGAGCAAAAATGAGTGGAGGAGTTCACCGACCCAGAAGAGGGATTTACCTTTATCTCTCACGCTGATGGAATCTGGGCTTGAAGACTGGTGAAATCTTCGCGGTGGTATTCAAACTCTTCAACGTATAAATAGTCTTGAAAACAACAAAGACAGCTCCACACAACACGACGCACCAGTCGTGAAGGATAAGATGAGAATGGTCTCACACGACGGTCAATGATTCAACTCCACACAGGTATTTTATTAACACAACGATCTACAGACTGTCATAATCACCATCACCATCAAATGCACTTCACGATCATTTCAATCCCTAACTTCTCCGCATCTTGAACACCACTCAACAGAGTAGATGTGAAAAGGCCTCGGCCAACCCTAGTCTTGGCTTTCAGCGTAGGTGTTTGGAGAAGGCCATGGGTAGGACGTTGCAACTAGGCTTCGATTCTTCGACTCTCCCAATGGATCCAATTGCAACTTGGAGCTCTTCAATTTTCGATAATATAATCCCAGCAACCACACCAAGTAGTGATGTCTAACACGCACAACACAGGAAGTGGCTTACAGCGGCTCCCTTCTTAGTAGCTCTCTTCTCCTCAGCGATTTGCAAACCTTCCAGGTGACAACTTCCTCGAACAATAATGAGACAACAACGCAGCTCACAGGCTCTTCTCGACGTCCTCCTTGGCCTTTCTTCTCACCAGAGACTCTCACGCGGTGTGACAATCTGACTTGTGTTGTTTCAATTCAATGGAAAACAACAATAAAGAATGTGTTGTGGCTCTAAAATTCAAATAGAAAATAGATAGCGACGCTCTCTCCTTCATATCCGGCTCAACCTCTTTTCAAATTTGTGTCCCTCGAACAACATCAGCAACACAATTCTTTACCCACGCAACGATTTTCAATAACAACAGGCTCTAGCAGCCTGACAATATTCCCGCACAGCAACATACAGCTCACGGAAGGATCCTTCAGTACGCACAACTCCTTCACTCATGGTATTGGATCCATGCGCATTCGAGGTCACAGTCCTCACGTAGCTCTGGTATGAACGCCATATATTCACGAAATGAAATGAAGAGCCACCAATAGATACCAAAGCCAATAAATGATACACAATAATTAATACACAATTAGCCAATAGATACACTCTTTCATTCCATACCAGACCAAAGAGGCTTTGAACACTGATGTTGAGATCGATACCTAATTCAAGAGGAGTCACGCATACTTCACTCTGTTCTCAGTCACAATCTCACAATCAAGGCCATTAATATCATACACACTCTGATACCACTATTAAATGCCCCTTAAGGCACATAAAGAGATTTGCTAAACACAAAGCCAATTACGCAAAGATGAAACACAACAAAGACAAAGAGATAGTGTGAAAGCACGCTAATTTTCATTAATCGATGTACAATATATACATGCCTCTTGGTTTAATCTTCCAATAGGTCTCTTGGACTTCCCAATGACCTTTCACTAACCCTAATGGAGTAGATTCCAACAATTCATAATAACAATAACATCCTTACTCATCGTTCCTTTGTAGATGGAGATGTCCTGCCTCTTTGATCACTGGTTTTTGGTACTATACACTATTGTTCTTATGCCTCTCGATTGTTTTTTCACTATTACGGATGCCTCTATATGAGGTTTTTTTGTAAATTTTGCTCGGTATACTCCTATTTGTGGTCATTGACAGATATTTCGGTTTATTTATTATTGTAAAAAAATCTAAAACCTACTTCATATGCACTTGCCTAAAAGTGAATATTTTCAGAATGTAATTTTGTTCTCTGAAGATGAAATAAAATTACACTTTTTTTCAAGGAAAAAAAAAACAATAACATCCTTACATTTGGGGTCTCATATAATGGATCCAATACTTCAAAATGGCCCCTCATTATGGCTCATAAGCATCCAGTTTTATATTGTTGAGTGTCCATATATCATGTGGATTTTGCCTACAAATACAACAGCCATGGCAAGGTAGAGAATATAGCTAGAAAAACAATGGTGGAGGCTACAATGTCACACTTTATATCTATAACACCTAGTGTATATGAACTAAATCGGTTCAAGGGTAATGTTGATGGTGATTCAAAATCATGGTACAACCTCCACGTCTCAAAAAACTAAGTGTGGATTGATGGTGAATAAAACATCTCATGTAGGAGGCACAACAAGCACTAATTGGAATTGTGCTTTCTTTTATATCAAAGTCCCCTTGTAAATTCAATAAGGTATTGGTTCAATGGTAAAGTAGAGGTGTTTCAAAATTCATATCCCCACTAAGGTTCAAATTCTAAAGAGACATTTTTCCCCTTGTGGGATGTCTTTCCTATGAAAGCAAGTCATTTCATGTGGTTGGGACATGATGCAAGTCCTAGTTAAGTTTGGCAAAACAGAGACCCCCCTCCTCCTTCACATCAAGGGAAAGTCTCGGACCCTTTATCAAAATATATACCCCACACGTTTCATTTTAGGTTCCCTCAATTCCCTCTCAATTCAGGCTTCTTCTTGTGCTTCCCCTATTTCTTTCTTTTATCAAAGCAAGGGTCTTGTTTTGGTATATTGCCCTTTCAGAACAAATTGTTTGCTTCATGTAATGAGTGACATAAGCTTCTCCCCTCTTTAGCTTCAATTTCCTGGTGTGAACTGTATTCCATGGAGCCATATTTGCTACTATATCCATGACATAGACTCTAGGGTAAACATAAGGTAAAAATATGATCGCCAATGTGACTAGGTACCCACACGAAGTTGGTACCCAAAAAGGCCGCAATAGGAGTGCGCAAGTCGAAAAAAAACAGGGGTGCGCACGTGTTTTCAAACTCGCGCACG
Source organism: Larix kaempferi (assembly GCA_027924585.1). Classification (NCBI taxonomy): domain Eukaryota; kingdom Viridiplantae; phylum Streptophyta; class Pinopsida; order Pinales; family Pinaceae; genus Larix; species Larix kaempferi. The sequence goes on from BSBM01000510.1 coordinate 3,394,820, forward strand.
CGTCCCTGCTTCAGCAATGCCGAACGTCCACGTTGTTGAGTCAACGTGGACAAAAGGTCTGCACACGCGTTATTAGCACGTACGCAAATATATGTTATGCACGCACGCATTATTATCGCATGTGCACCCCTATTTTTTTTATAAAAACCAACAGAGCACGGGTTTGTCATTGTTCAACAAACCCGCGAGCGCACAGCGGCCAAACAACCACCCCGTGAACGCGTTGTCGAGCACCCAAATCCTTTTCAACAACATCAATTTGAACCTCCAGGTAGGTGCTCACGAACCATGTTTTTGTTGTTTTTTTTGCTTTTTTTGTTTTCCATTTCAATTTTAATTTTAAAAAAAAATTATAATTAATTAAAAAACCCAAAAATTGTCATTGCAGATTAACTACACCTAACAAGATGAAAAACACACCAGAACCATCAGTTGAAACCAATGAAACCGAACTATCAAAAGACAACATCAACATTGGAACGAATAATGAACCATCTGAAAACCCTGAAGATCAATTACACCAAGATTTAAATGAATTAAGGGCATTAAGCGATGAATTGAAGAGCACCAAGGAACCCTCTCGAGTTTCCTTGGCTTCATCATTGCAAAGCATCATTGAATCCATCAACATTGCCCATAGTGAGATCACAAACCTGAGCCAATACAGGACTCGAATGAGGGAGCACTACTCCACTGGGATATCCAAAGAACAGATTAAAGACCTCAACATCACCAAAACCCAATTGTACAGCAAATTCATAGATCCCAGGACAAGACAACCTCCATATGTGAGGAAGAGACAAGTTTGCATGGACTGGTGTATTTACCAGCCATGGAGAGATAACTGGAGAAAGAGATGGTTTATGGTGTTTGACAGGCCCCCATGCAATAATTTGAAGGTCCCACAGTATTTCCTTCGAAAATTGTGGGCTAAGTTTGAGCTAGGATACCATGTCAACTATTTTGACATCACTGAGTCTCAGGGTGTCGGTCTTGGCTCTGCCCAAGATCAACCTCAAGCCCGTCGCAACCCACTTAGAGGACCTCCTGCACCCAAGAGAGAGCCAAACCCCCCTCCTCAGCCACCCGGGTTTGGTAGCGGCCTAGATGAGATTGATGACTCAGTTAGACGTGCCACATGTCATTTGCTTAGACATACCACATTTGTGGCTATGTATTCACAGAGTTGGGACGACATCGATGAGACACACACAGCTGCACGGTCTATGGGTGGTGGCCAGGACATGCCAAGTACAGGTGGAACCCAGGCGGGGCCATCTAGTTCTACTGGAACAACGACACATCTTTGTTCTCACCGTGGTCAGTCTTGCTATGGTCCTATGCAGCAGCATGCCAGAGAGAGCTACATGGAGCAGGTTAGCTATTGTTTTATTTAATGTTCAAGTATTTGTTGTATTTTATTTGATATCGTATTGTTTAATATATTTAACTTTGAATTACACATTGTTGACTTCATTTGTTTTAATGTACAGTTATTCAGGGCCAAGTCTCCATCCTCCAGGTGGGAGGACATCGGTTCCTTTGACCTAGACCAAGCCATGGCAACAACAGAGGAGATTGCGGCACCATGCACACATTAACTTCTTTACTTTGAATAATTAGATCGAGCTACGAGTCATTTGTGTCTAGTAATTACAAATTAATTAGCATTGAGTAATTACCATATTATCATCGGATTTTACAGTTGTGTTTATCATATTGTCTAAATTATTTGAGAGCTATAAATTCATATAATCCAACCAAACAAAACTGAAACCTTATAAAACATGAAAACCTAAGAAAACTAGACACATGTCTTCATGTTCACTTTAGGCATCCTATACCTCTAATGATTATAGAAATGGGAGAGAAATTTCCAAAATATGTCAATCTTACTTGACCAATGATGAGAGAAATTTCCATCATCAATTTGTTGTAGGTGACATTGTCATCATTCTCTCCATCAGCAATCTGCCCATAAGTTGATCGTCTTCATTATGTTTAATAGCATGTCCTCATTCTGTCCCCAAACATATCTTCATTTGTCCATGGTCATGCTGTCATTAATCTACCATTGTTGCTGCCTTAGTGAATCCCAAAAGATTAGAGATAAAAATTACTTTACTGCTGCACCACTGCTCCTGTTGTTGTTTCTACTTCATCGAACCTTCCTCAGTCATCCTGACCCCCGAAATCAGAGCTCTCCTAAATCTCCTAAAATCTTCACACATTTCTTCCTTAAAAATGAAACTTGTCTTCTATTTATACTCTTGTCTTCTATGTATAGTTTTATCATTAAGATGATTAAATAAATCAAATATGACTTATTTAATTCTGGCCATCCCATGTCACCTTATTTAATTTTAATTTCTTGCCATGTCACATTCTATCCTTTCAGAATATTAAATGTGAGACACGCATATGCCCTTAAGATGCCCACAATGCACTCTTAAAAATGCCCGCAGTGGGCTCCACTTTGATGCCCGCAAGGGCCATCAACACATGCCTGTATTGGTCTTGGATTATGTACGCAATGGTCTCATGTAAATGTCTGTAGTCCCTTATCAATATGCCCGCAATACACCAAAAATGCCCATAGGGTCCTTTTGATTATGCCTGCAGTGGTGCTTTGAAATGCCCGCAAGGGGCCTTCCAAATGCCTACGCATCTTCCTTGTCCACCTCATCATCTTGTCTTTGTGCTCTAATATTATGTTTTCCAATTCATCGTCCTCCATGTCACCAAGTTATCAATCCTTCTTGTCATCAAGCATGTCCTCCTTTTCATGTTCCATGTCATCAAACACCATGCTTGACAAGTCATCAAGCTTGCTTGCTTGTCACTTGTCTTTGTCTTGTACTTAGCTTGCCATGTCCTTCTTCCATGATTGTCATAAACACTTGTCATGCTTGCCATGTTTGTCATACTTGTCACCTTTTCCATTCTTCAAGCCATGTCACCATCTCCATTGTGTTTGCCATAATGTCTATGCTATATGTTCTTAACTCTTCCATGTCTTTGTCATTAATGTATTGTCATCAATGTCATTATCAAGTCCTTGTCATCAATCCTTTGTCATGTCTCCACTTTGTCAAGTCTTCTACACTTGTCATGCTTGCTTGCCACTTGTCAAGTCATCAAAGCTTGTCATGTTTACCATTTGTCCAGTCAAGTCTTTTCCATATCATCACTTTGACCTTTGTCATTAACGTGTTGTCATCAATGACAACTTTGGCCATCAAACACTTCAAGCATAAATTGTCAACCTTCTTTGCCACATTATCTTCAATGAATGACCACAGAATGGGTCATTTGTTCCTATCATGGGCCCAATCCATTGTGGGTCAAAGGACACGATCCCCACGACCATGTTCTCTACCAAGTCTTGAACAAATGGACTACACCAATACAATAAAAACTTTACTTAATATCCAAAGCCCATCAAACCACTGTCATCTAACTTGAATCTAAATTAATTGCAGTCATGTTTTTTAAGTACTATCATTGTCATTCTCATTGGCATTGTGTTTAATATTGTTAATATTGTTTTTATAAAATCAATCTAAAAATTGTAGTGTTCACACAAGTGTCCGCAGACTCCAGCGACCAACCATCGCCACCGATGATCAGCAGATCTCCACGTGTGCAGGTATCGTGTGTATTAAATCATAAATTTAATTTCAAATATGATGACTTTTCTGTGTATATTTATATTTTTCTATATTAAACCATGAGGTTATAAATGTGTATGCAGGTGCGAGCACCTTGGCTTGGCAGTGACGTTATTCTTCCCTCCCCGGCCTTTCGGCCACCATATATGTCAGTTGTATCCCCTGGCATACATGCCCCATTCCATGCATCCCTCCCCACCCCCTTCCATCCATCCCCCCCCCTCCTATCCAGCACCACAGTTCCATCCAGCTCCCCCTTCCGTTTCATATCCTGCATCCCATCACCCCATCCCAACCTTTCCACCACCTCTGTATCAGTTTCCCATGTTCCCACCCTCCCCAATCCAACCACGACACACCACCCATCCACAATCACCCATCCCTCCACCGCAACACAAACCTCGCCCCCCCCCCCCCACATTCCCCCACCACACTCGCTTCCCCTTCCATGGTGCCCCCATCCATACTACAGCCAGTTGGGGTGTATCGCCCTAGACATGCATCTCCACTTCGCCCACCCCAGTCCATGCCTCCTTCTTCTACCTCTCCTTCTTCCACTGTGCCCCCTAGTGGTGTAGCCACCTTCGATGTGGCTACATCGTCCCCTATACCATCCGCCCTAGCATCGGAGTAGGTTGTCTAGCTGACTGCCCCATCCTCTAGCCCTGAAAACCAGCCGGTTGTGTTCACGGTGAGATTGACTAGTTTATGAAAATCTTGTTCAATTTTAACGAAAATTACTATATGCATCTAATTTCATCATTTATCTAACTGTTCTAAATGTTGCAGGGTGTCATTGCTAAGATACTAGGAGCACGGAGGAGGGATACCCCCTCATGACTTACAGTCTCGCATGCGATGAGTTATCTAAGATTTGAAAACTATTTTTATTTTTAAATTATGTTTTATACTTGTATAATTTCTAGGAAAAGTTGACATATTATTGTTGTCGTTTCAGGGCTCAGGGGGACGTGGTCTAAGTCGCTCGAAGGACCCAGCTTCCTCCAACACGAAGAAGAGGAAGATCGATTTTGGAGATGCACTTGGGAGCTCCGAGGGTGGGCAGGAGGATTGAGAGACCCTCCTATGTACACTAGCCACGATGTGGCATTTTGGGCACGAGTTGCCATATTTTGTATAGGGAACCATGGGCCATATTTTGTATAGGGTACGAGTTGCCATTATATAGACGTTGGGAACGATGTTCCATTTTTCCAAAAAGTGTACATGATTGGATCATTTTTGCATACTAATAGATGGATCTGCACTTGTATATATGACTTTGTCTTTGATTACATTTTCGCATACATGATTTTGTCTTCAATAACAATGTTATGGAAAAAATTTCACATACATATAGATGTTATTTCTAGACACCAAGTGACCTCAATCTGAGTCCCTTGTATTTGAATGGGTCTTACATCTTACACTTTTTCACACATCAAGCACATGGATGTACATGTGAGTCTACATTAAAATTAAACTCAAACTATAGATAAACAAAGCTGATAACATGTACATGTGAGTCTGCATTAACATGAATGTCTTCCAAATGTTTTCATAAATGAGCATAGAAATAGCAATGGTCGAAACAAAGAATTAAATAACAACAATTTTGAAATATGAAATAATAAATGATAAAGAAGCTTATGAAGAGAAGACGTCCTCAAAGAATTGCTCAAAATGCAAGACATACAACTTCAATCCAACCACAATATGTCCTGGTAATAGTTAGTATGGGTGCAAGGTTTTCCTTTTACAACTTTTCACTAGGTTTGTAGAAACCCTGCTTGCACTTGTCTCCTCTCATGCTCAATTGAAGTTTTTATTTACAGCGTATCTCAGAAAATAAATTGGAACCAACCTCTTTTGGAAGCTCACCCCTTATGGCCTTGATGGAGTCTCGCAACTCCACACTATATGTTTCGATACACTTAATGCTCAGTCCTTCAAATTGCATAGTTAGAAAGAGTATGCGTTGCATTTGCCTCTCAATTTGTTTGATTGAATACACATGCGTTTTGTAATGGGATCATTACATAGCTAATATGGATTGTTTATGTGGATGGAGACACCCAACAACCATTCATGCCTAGAGCTCTACACACAAGTTAAAGAAAAAAAAAAAACTCCTAACATTGGGAACAAATAGCCAAAACCAACAATGCAACTAGAACACAATGACCATGGGAACTTCAAAATGCAACACCACTCCACAAAAGAAGTTGCTTTAGACCTACCTCATTTGGTATGAGAGAAGTTGCTTTAGATACCTAGAGACCTACCTACCACTTCTCTCATTTGGTATGAGAGAAGTTGTTTTAGACCTACCTCACTCATGTCAATGCTTGAGTTTTTGGAGGCCGACCTCCCACCCCACATGTCCTCTTCAACATTTTTTATTCTCTTGGTTTTTTGCCCACCCAAACTTTTTAATGCTTTGGGTACCTTGAGGTATATTCCCAACCCAAAAAACTCTTATATTATGTTGATTATGTTGGTTATTGGCTTCACCCAACAAAATTATATTTAACAATACACATATTCATAGATTTGGTTCCCCATGCTCAATGCTCTCCCAAATCTAACTAGATTTTGGGTTTTTGGAGGCTACTCTCCCACCCAAAATCATCTCTTGTGTTGCGTCATCTTCTAAACCTACTCTACGATGTGCCATTTTCCTCCAACAACTTTTTCTCTTAACAACTCAATCTCTTTGGAATTTACCCTACTTGAATCTATTTAGCATAAGGTTTACTTTTTAGATTTAGTGCCCTTATCAAAGCATCATGTCATCAACCTAGGGTTTCCACTAATATATTCTAACTAGATACCAGAATATCCCTGACCAAATTTGGTGGACAAATGCATAGAGATCTTCTAGACTCTTAGATATGTATCCTAACAATTTATTTTAAAACATGCTCATTTATGGTGAAGATTGATGCTTGATTCCTATAGATAACCACTTATAGGGACTTGTCCAAGCCTATGCCATTCCCACACTACAAATATCTACAACAAATTCAATGAGGAACAATCCACTAGTGATCTTCACCATGACACATTACATGGGATGCATTGTGTTAGGCTTTGAAAAGACAATTTTTATCCTCTAGGTTATGAATCAAACTTAATAAATAGGTGGTTCCAATTGTGATAGGATTATAGAAAAAGTATACAACAATACATAGAGATTTTTACTAATCTCTGACTAAATTTAAGGTTCTAAAGAAACACTTATCTTAAATTTAATTCATGTCTTGTTAAATATTTCATAATGAAATAGCTATTTGAGAGAACCACCTTAGACCAAGCCATACCATTAATATAAAATGTACATTAGAGAAATGACCTAATTCAATTTCCTTCTATAACTCTAACCCTAACCCTCATCCAAACCCTAGCACAAACCCTCTGTACCCTTTAGATACTTCTTCCAATATGTCCTAGTCTCCCTACAAGTAACACTACCTCTTCACCCTCTCCACAATGGTGCTACTATCATGAAACTCAAAAGCTTGATAAATTTACTAAGAAAAACCATTCATCGTCATTGTCATCTCTAGGTTCCTCGTCAACATCAACATATCCATCATCATCATCTTCATCATCATCATCATCATCATCTTCATCGTCATCACCATCATCATCATCATCAACATCTTCATCATCATTGTCATCTCTAGGTTCCTCATCAACATCTCCATCATCATCTTCTTCTTCATCATCATCATCATCATCTTCATCACCATCACCATCATCATCAACGTCTTCATCATCATCACCATCATCATCATCAACATCTTCATCATCATTGTCATCTCCAGGTTCCTCATCAACATCTCCATCATCATCATCATCTTCTTCTTCATCATCATCATCATCTTCAACACCATCACCATCATCATCAACATCTTCATCATCATCTCCATCATCATCATCATCAACCTCTTCATCATCATTGTCATCTCTAGGTTCCTCATCAACATCTCCATCATCATCATCTT